>JBAMBQ010002580.1:0-711725 GCA_037044495.1 Stegana nigrithorax
CCGTTGAAAAAATTCATATGCGGGCGCTGACCACAGCGCCCGGCGTTGCAATAAAATTTTTTATAGCTTTTTTCGCTATACTGTTTGTGGCATACTCATTTTTTGTTTCGATTGTAGTTGTTGTGCTAGTCGAATGCTTTGATTTGTTGTTGCGCTTTTTTTCTTTGTCGGTTCTAGTTGTATGTGTGTGGTGATTGTCTTCATATACAAAGCCTTTTTTTGATTGTAGTTGTTTGGCTTGCCGAATGCTTACATTTGTTGTTGGTAATTTTTTTCTAGTTGTCATATGCGTAGCGATTGCCATTTTTTTGGCAATGCATGAATGTTGTTGTTGTTGAATCAGACGAGTGTGCAAATTTCTTTCAGCAGACAATTCTTTTGCTTGCTACATTTTATGAGTGCTTGGTATGAAAATTCGCTGCTCGACGGTACCGTCTGAAATACACGTGTTTGTGTGTGCATGCAGAAAAGAATTTTAGAAGTTTGAATTGCCAAGCTAGCTTATTTCTTCGTTTTGTGAAAATATTCTGCTTCTTCTTAATTGCTACGGGCATTTCATTCTGCTTTTGACGTGTGCCTGGTATGAAAAGTCGTTCATCGAGCGTACCGTTTGAAATACATGAGTTTGTGTGTGCGTGCAGAAAAGAATTTGTCATCATTTTGAAGTTTTGACTATTAAGAATATATTTTTTGCTTTGTGTTGCTGCTGCTTCTTTATTGACATATGCATTTCATTCTGCTTTTCATGTGTGCTTGGTATAAAAAGGCTGTTGAATTGAAATTGTGTATGCATTTGAACAGCAACACCTGCAGTATGTGTATACACACACACTAATAAGCGAATTTATCATGATTTTAGCTAGCTATTTTATTTTTCTCGCTTTTTATAAAATATTGGCTCTGCTTCTTTATTGTTACGGGCATATATTTTCTCAAAGCTGCTTCTTCACGCTTTGGCTGTGTGCTTGAAAAAAGTCAAAGCCAATTAGAATATTTTGCAGTATTTACTCATTATTTGTGAAAATAACTGTGTGAGAAATATATTTATTAAAATATGGTGGGATTATATAGTTCATACGGAATTTAAGTTTGCAATGCATTTGATTGAACTGGCGATAATCGAAACACCAGTTCGTTCAGATTGTAGTGGAGTGCGCAAAATATTAAATGAAGACAATTTTAATTTAATTATAAGATCGAGCAATGTCAATAAATGAATATGGCAATTTAAGGGTTTTAACATAATTTCCATTTGATATGCATAGCCACCAACTACTTGACTTTCATATTTTCAGCCAAAAAGTTAGAAAGCCTTGAATCGCAGTTAGAAACGCACATCGCCACAACAACTAAGCGCATTGCGCATGCACACACTTTGCGCAGTGCACAAGTGCCATTAGCAAGGGCAATATGGTCTGCTCACCCCCATATTGTCCTTGCTAAATACGAATCTTCAAACAATAAATTTGTATGTAATATTTTCATTGAATTTTAAAATCGTACCAGGCGCTCATAATTGCAAAAAAGTAGAATCAGCAGCTAGCAACGAAAATCATCAGCACAATCGCGTGGAACAATAGCATTTAGGAGAGGGGAACAAACACATACGGGAAGAGAAGTAACAAACACACGAAAAGTGCACACAAAAAAAACACAATAACAAACGATTGTGTCGTCACATTAGTGCAAGCAGCACATTTGGGCAAGGGGGACAAATACATGTGGGGAAAGAAGTGTTAATTGCTGAAGAACATTGGCCGAAAACACAAATGACTCAAATCAAACAAATAAAATTATTTGCAATGATATTTTTTTTAAAATTTGACTGCGCTTCACAAGTGGCACAGCAAATGTACAAAAATATGTCAAGTGCATGCTTCATATTGAACATTTTTAATAAAATTAAATTTAACTAAAGAAAGCAATAATAAAAACATACATACATAATATGTATTACATATGTATGCAATTGTTACAAATTTGTTATTAAATTATGCAAAAATATTAATAAAATGTGTCTTCGCTAGTTAACCATTCATTCATTATCAAGAATCTAGCCTAAAATAGACAAACTTCACACTAGGCATTAGTGCGAACAGTACATGAATAGGCAGAAAGGGACACAATATCATTTGAAATCTTATGAAAACCGCATACACAAAAAAATAAAAACCGAAATCAAAATAAAGACAAGCAATTGTCATCAAAGCATGAGTGCGAGCAGCACATGCATAGCAAAGGAAAGAAACATAAACATAAAAAGCAGCAAATATTCATTTAGTTTCTGGCCACAGTCAGTTATGGGAAAATTATAGCAGTTTGACTTCCACCACACGCTACCCGCCGCTGCCTGATTTTGTCATTTCAATTTCGCATGCCGTTTGTATGAGATGCGCCTTCTTAGTATACATATTCTCTGGTTAAACAGTTACAAATCTTCTGGAGTTCACTTCACTTGTTTCCAGTGGATTTGCTCGTTATTGTCAGACATATGTTATTTATACTGATTTCAGTAAAGCATTTGATAGTGTTTTTATTCGTTGCTTCTTACTAAGTGAGATAGATAGCTATTTAAGAAGTAGGTCCCAAAAAGTTTTATTTAATGGCTGTGTTTCTAATAATATTAATGTCTATTCTGGTGTTCCACAGGGCAGCCACTTAGGTACTTTGCTTTTTAACATTTGCATAAATTACCTTCCATCGGTTATTAAGCATTCTCATGTGCTTATGTTTGCTGATGATGTATAACTTTGTTTTACTCTGGATTCCCTTCATCATCAGAATCTTCTTCAAGAAGACCTCGATCAACTTTCAAAGTGGTGTAAGGATAATTTTCTTTACCTTAATTTTCAAAAGTATAAAGTAATGTCTTTCACTCGTAGCAAACCTAGGTTGTATTCCTACTCCTTAAATGGTTCTACTTTAGCACGTGTTTATGAATTTAACGACTTAGGTGTTTTGATGAGCCCGAAACTTAACTTTAGTTCTCTCATTCTCAAAACCACTAATGGCTTTATTAAGAGAAGGTCTAAAGAATTTAATGATCATGGTGGTATACACCAAACAGCTTTTTACTTCTTTGGTTCATCCGATTTTAGAATATGCTTCATGTGTTTGGAATCCCCAACTCACAACATATTCTGATCGTATTGAATCTGTCCAAAAACAATTTTTGCTTTTTTCGTTGCGTGGACTAAACTGGAATTCTGCAATTCGCCTTCCTTCATACTATTCCCGCCTTAAATTGATTAATCTTCCTACCTTAGCTAGTCGGAGATCCGTGTTAGGTATACTTTTTTTTCATAACCTGATAAACGGAAAAGTCAATTCGCTTTGTCTTCTCGGGAAAATAAAATTTAATGTGCCTTCGCGTTCAACAAGATATTATTTACCTATTAAATTAAACACTTTGGTCGTAGGTGTGGAACAGACACTAGGTCTGGTTTCGTAAGTCCTCTTGCTTGGTAGTGCGCTACCACAACGTCTGCGAAAAAAAGCTTATTTTAAGCTGCGTGTCTTTTGTCCATATGGGCCAGGGGGGAGGCAGAGTTGGCAGAAATATTTACTCCTGTAATATCTTTATGAAACTGTTATGTGCATTCGTTAACGCTATTGTGCCTTACGATGTCATGTGGATCAACCTTTCATACATGTCCAAGCACACTACTTTCCCAAGTACAATGACATCATTGTTGAATATTATAAACAACGCTGCCTAAACATGTTCCCAAATTTAACAATCGCATCTTAATCAAATTGTCACTTTTAATTGTTTTTTGTATTACTTTTATTTTTAGTTGGTGACATAGTCACCATGCGTGACTGCTACTATGATGCCTTGTCGAACACGCAGACTAAATGCGAATTTGACTCGTTTGTTGTATTAGCCACGCAATTGTCCTGTGAAATCTGCAAAGAAGACAAATGCAACTCGGCTAGCTCTACAGCGCCGGTCCTTGGCGCCTTGCTACTCTTCTTCGGCTTGGCTCGTCTACTCTCATAAACGCGCAATCAGCTCCGTGGAGTGACGTTGTGACTTGTGCTTATATAAGTTCTATTAAGTAATATTCTAGGGTGTAGTTACCTCTGTATTGACAATCGAAAACGCCACATTGTATCTCAGTTACTGCAATAATTCTAATATGAATTACTTCGTTTCTCTTCGAAAGTATTTGTTTTATCACAAAACATGATTTGTTGTTTTGAATTGTCATATTTTTTTATTTGCGAAATAAATTTATAAATTTGCGAAAAGTTTTGCAAGAATTGTCCACTCAAAAAATTTGTTTCCTTATAAGTTGTAAGATATTTAAAAAAAAAGTTTTTAGTTTCCTAATTTTTTCTAAGAGATTATAACAGCTGCTGAGCATTTAAATGTAATTAAAAAATGGTAGCAAACAAACTGCAAGTACAGTTCACATTGAGTTCGTCAGAGCGCTCAAGTGCATAACGAAGAACAATTTTGCTTAGCATATATTTGAGCGTAACGGTAAAACTAAATCTAAGCCGTTCCAACGACTTAAAGCATAAAATGATTATTTCTATTGTCGATTAATCGAAAATTCTTCGATTGTGTTTGTCAAAGGACACGGGACGATAACACCGATTGTTGTTTGGCCAGGGAAGATATTTACAAACGAATCATTATGGTGCAAAAAACAAAAGGTCTTGCGAGTAATTTACCTTTATAAATAACCGACTGCTCCGTCGACAAATGTAATCCTCCTTTTCATTAAAATAAACATTTATCAACACTAAAATGATTTTTCAAATATAATTTGATCTTAAAACTTGCTTATGAATATTTATTGGTTTTCAACTATTATAATAAAAACAATAATGCTGTTTTAGTTTTAAAGAATATAAAAAGTTTTTGTCATTTTGTTTATCTTTAATTTTTTATTTCTCAAAACTATGTTTTGTTAAGAGACAATTCGGATTTTTTATTCTCCGGTGTGCGGTTGGATAGTATTAAAACCTGTTAATTGAAAAATTTTAGTGATCACCGACCATCTTCATGCAGAGAGGCATGAAATGTTCATTCTTTATGAAGTCACGCGCTAGGAAGGCTTGACATTCAATTAAATCATAAATTTGAAAGGAACTCTTCTTATAGCAACTTAAAGACAATATTTGTACACCTCCATAGGCAAAGCTTTTCGTAATGAGTAAGTTAGCACAGTACATATGTTATAATTAGATTCTTAGAGATTCTATATATCGTATAAGTCGATTGTTTTTTATAGCAGACACTTCGTAAAGAAAATACGTAAGTAACTTTAGTATTTTGAATTAAAGCAACTTTTCTTAGGAAAAATTTAATTAGAAGCATTATGAACGATCAAATGGGAATTCTCGATCTTGTGATTGTATTTCTGTTAAATTGATAAGCCTCAGCGTATTTCCAGTGTCAGCGCATTCAGGCGTCAGACGGGGTTTTCCCAAGGAACAAACCATAATGTGTAGATATGTATTCGTCATAAGCAGCAAATAATTGTTCTCGTATACCCTACACTTGGCATTTCAAATCGAAAGCAATTAATTATAAAATTGAAAAACTTACAGCGTCAATGAAAAAAAAGAACACATTTTGCTTAATTGGTTTAATGTCCAACGCCAAATAAAATCGCTAGAAAGTGTACAGAAGCTACACTGCAGTCGAGCAAATAAACAAAAAGCGTGCTCATATAACATTTGTTATCAGTAAAACTCTGGGTTTCCGACTAAATGGAACAGACGCACGATGAATGCGCTTTAAAAACGCTTCACTGGCACACGCTCGCAGCAGTCGAGCACAGCGACGATCAGCAATCAGACACGTTAGAAGCGTGCACCAGTGGAAGTCAAATACGCTTCAAGTAACTTGCGATAAATAAAAATGTCATCCTTAACTGCCTTTCTCATGCTTGCGCTTGTATTGGTCAGCTGCGTCTGCTCCGGTAAGTGTTAACAAAAACTAAAAATACCAAATTTCAAAATTATTAAACATTTAAGAAATCAATTTAGATGCCATCAGTTGTTATGAGTGCATGTCAGCTGCGCACAAGAACTGCGGCGTAAAGAATGTTGGCAAGGAGCACTTCACGGATTGCAGCATCGAGAAGTACTCACAAGGACGAAAGCCGACTGGCTGCTCCATCTCGTTTGTCAACAGTAAGTTGTGCCAAGCAATGTAAAACTATTTCGCTTTAACACGCTCTCTTTTTATGTGAAAACAGTTTTTGGCATGGATATCGTGAAGCGCAGCTGCTACTACGACAACCTGGAAGATGTCAGTGAGACCTGCGCCTGGTCGGATAAAAATGCCTGTGCAGCATGCGCGGGCGATGGTTGCAACGCTTTGTTGAACAACATAAGATGAAAGTAGCTTCTTAGATGACGCACGTAGTTCTAAAACTATTTATTTATTTATTTAATTTAATTTTTAATATTTGCCATTTGTTTATTCCAAGTGTATTTTCATTTGAATTCTACTCATCATTTCATGGCCTTGCTTGCCTACTTGGCAAAGCCTATATGTTCATATGTAAGAGTAGTAAATATTTAAACGCGATTTATTTTTAAGTGAATTGTACATTAAATATGACAATGTACACTTCGTGAGTAATAATGTTGTGTGAGAAATTACTCTTAAATTAATTATTTTCTTCTAAGAATTGCAAGTAAGCCACTGCACAAACGAAACGAATAAAATTTGTTTTTGATATTAGAGTTAATTAATATATTTAACTTAGTTGGCAACTAAACAATGAAGTGAGTATACTTTGTCATTGTTGAGCGAACATGATTGGCGAAAATAGTTATTGACTCAAGTAGAACAAATATTTTTGGCTAATAGATTTAATCTTGGTGGGAAAAATATTTTAAGTTAAGATTCATGTGATAAAGAGAACATATGTTATTAATTTTGCAGCAAATACTTTAAGTATCATGCACCGGGTATTTGATGAAAATTGAAGAGTTTTGGTACAAGAGGAAAAGTAGACAGTGCCGCTTTCCCCATATAAGAAGAAAATCAATTCAAAGTAAACGTTACTTGACGCTAATGGATGCAATCACTGACCCAATAGTCGTCGGCCTCTAATATTAGATCACAAAAAATTTTCAAGAGCATAGGAAGAAATAACTTATTCATAAATATAATTACTGACTATCTGAGGATCGAATGACATAAAATGTCTACAAAATAGTTTCAGTAATAAAAGAGAAAATAAAGAAAATCACAAAAACACACATATTATATATACATATGTAAACTAATGACAGTTGCAGTTAAAAAAGTTATTTTGTTAAGTTGCAGTGTATCGAGATATTGTGGTTACCGAGAACAACAACACCGACATCTCAAAACAATAAAATGTGTAGCAACGACGGCAGGGTATTAACTTGCCTTATATAAAAATTTATATTTAAAACATAATTCAACTTGTGACATTAATCAGTTGATGTTTTTCCCGAAAGTCAGCATATTGGACCCATGAGTGTGCGAACAACAAACATAAAAAAGTCAAGCGCGAACTTGAAATGCTGAGTGAGCTGTCATTGACGACATCATTTGAATGAAAAAAAAAAACTATTAACAAACACACTGAAAACAATAAATAAATAAATAGTCAAAACAAAAAATATAAGAAATATATCACAAACCATATAAAAATATTCACATTAAGAGACACGAACAAAATCAAGGGAAATGTTTGCGCGGCAAACTTTACAGCAAAGATGACAAATAACAACAACAATAAGAAGTACAAAACACATTTAGCACAGAACAGCAGAGTGTTCGCGAGGAGGAGGTGTGCGTGCCGAGAAGTAATTAGTTAGCGCATACGCACTCTCCCAAGCACTTTCCACGCTCGCCTGCCTACGACCGCTTTACGCTCTCCAGAGAAAAAGCCAGCAGCGAGTCGTCATTACGTATGCCACACATATTCTGCATATGACCGCTGAGAAAAAAATCATTAAATTTAGAAAAATTTTCAAAAGGAAAATTTTAGCAACAACAACAGAAGCAACGGCAACAGCGCACATCGACGCTGACGTCGACCTATCGAGAAAAAGGAGAAAAATATTTGGAAAGTGCTCATCACGGTATGCTTGCCATTTTCAGTACAATTTTGAACGCGGCAGTTGACTGACGAAGAACTCAAAGTGACTGAACGAAACTGAACGTGTTAAGGCGATTCCCATAATACATACGCCAAGAGTCACATTCACAAAACAACAAATACATTGGGAACAACAACAAAAACAACACCCAGCAAGAAAACAGAAAACAAAAAAATCAAGAGCAAAACCAAAACAACAAAGTGAAGCAAAGTTATTCGAGTAAAAAAGGCAAAGATACAAATTTGTAAAAAGCCGCCGACGAAAGATTTTTTGGATTATAAATAATTTCAATATATATTGCGGCAAAAAAAAAAGTATTAAATAAATTTGTATGCTTATTTCAATAAAATACAAAAATTCCAATAAAACAACAACAAGAAGAAAAAACGCACAAAGAAAACACTCAAATGGACGCATACATGTACGCTGTTGATTTTCCCAAAATTTAAAAACAAATAGCAAATGTGCACAAAATAAGTGAAAAGTCTTACATCTTTCATGAGACATGAAAATGTATTAGTTTTATATTTAAGATAATACAAACACTTGATGAAAACTTTTTAAAAAGCTAAAATGCAGTATTTCGTTCTATACGCTTCACTTGTCGCATACGCCGCAACAGGTACGTGGAAATCGCTCTTCATTTAATGCCATAAAACGAAAACTAAAAATATACAAATTTACTTGCAGTTTACGCAATTAAATGCTACTCATGCGAATCGGCCTATGAGCCAAACTGCGCCGAGGATTTCGAACTTGAAAACCGTTTCAAGTTGGACTGTACGTTCAGTGTGCCGCCGCGCTTCTTGGACTTGGATCTATCAACGCCAAATGCGACGGCATGCATGAAGCGTATATACCTAGGTGGGTGTGAACATATTCACGTAGTCACGGCTAGATTCTGCTATGCATAATTAGATTTCGTTTTGGTAACTTAATTGACCTATTTTATTGCATTTAAATGGCTTTACGTCGTAGAGAAAGTGAAAAAGTCTTATAATGAATAATACAGGTTATATGAGAAACCTATATAGGGTATTTTATGAGCAAGTCTTTTCAAGCGCGTACCCGATCATAATGTAGTTTTATTTTATTTGGCTATTCGCATAAATAAACAATTTCGTAAGCAAAGTATGAAATTGGATCTTCTAGACTAACTATAGCTATGCTTTGAGAATAAATTCAAGTTTATTTGTTGAGATCTATCGTCAAAAGACAAACCACATTTAAACTCGTTCCAAGATTTAAAACAAAACTTATATCTTTTGCTATATGAAAAGTGTCAATCGAATTGAAACTGCTCTACGTAGAAGATGCTGTTTGTCCTCTCGGATTCGCACTCCCGCAGCGAATTGACCAAGTGTTGAAATAAATTATTCGTCTTAAATAAGTTTGAAGCTTTAATCGTAATTAAATTAAATAATATTGTAAATGCTACAAAATATATGGGCAAAAGACACCAACAACAATGCAAGCCAATTAGATCAATTCTTTGCTTGGTTCTACGTACATAAGCCTGTCTTACGTTAGACTGATCTAGTTGCTTGAGATGTCGCCGGTTTCAGGTAGCGTTGGATAACCAAATTTCAAAAGTCAATTTGCTCCATTTGCTGCATCAAAGCAAGCATCGCATTTTCACTGTTCACAAAATATCCCCCGCGAGTCATTTCATAGCTCGGGGCCTATTTAGTATATGGAAATCGAAGAAACTTGAACAAAGTTAATAAAAGAGTCGGTCTGGAGTATGTATCGCAGTTACTATTGGTTCCGCTCACATACTCAAAGCTAGCTACTATACCGTGCATAGTAAACCAACTAAAGATAATTATCAGCGACATTCCCTGCAGCTAAAGCTTCACGGTTTCTGCGCTTTAGCTCTAATAAGAGTTTACGCTCTGCCTCACGCTTTAGCGTAGCAGCTTCAGACTTTGCACTTTTGGTAGCCGCTGGAATGACCGGTTTTGTACTGACTGTCTTAACCGATTTCTTCAGCTTCACAGGAAAAATATCTACTGCCTCAGGCTCTTCAGGGCGCTTCCAGTCATTATTTTTCAATTTTTCCACATCTGAGAATATTTCATCCGCTTCTTCGATCTGCAAGACGACCATATCCCAAAAGCCTTCCAGGTCGTCATCGGTTATTTTCAATTTATCCTCCGGCAAATGGTGCAGATTTTTATGACATAGACTCTCGAATTGCCGCATCTTCTTCGATACCAAGAGACGTACTTTGCCAGCTGCTGCTCGCAACAACCCCAAAACATCTTCAGCCACTTCGGCATTGTCAGACAACACATCGATGTATTTTTCTGCTTTGGCAGCCAAGAGCAGCAGGCGCGACTCCTCCCTTTTAAGCACGTGTAGAAAGTAATTGCCATTCTTCCTGCATGTACGCCCTGCAGCACCACAGGCAGCAGCCATTAGTGCCGAAGTGGTTGGCAATTCGTGGCTCAAGCCCTGGGCTGCCACAGTCTCGGCTCCCCTCGCACAGTTGTCTGATCCGAACTTACGATCATCATCAATGCAGTTATTTTCCAAACCTGCCTTGTTGGCGTCTTGCTCGATGTTTTTTGTAAATTCATCGCAAATTATATTTTCGACACCCATAATTATTCTTGAATTTCGCAGCGGTTTACAATACTAACTTCAGTTTACTTTTAATATAATTTAAAAAATATGTAAGAAATATATTCTTTCTTGTCAGTTTCGACAGTCGAGTAGTTAAATATGAATCCTCAAATGAATGCCCGCATTAAGCAAAACTTTCGAAGCATACTATGTGGGAAAAATTAGTTAGTAAAAGTTTAACAGCGAGTTAACAGAGTATGATAGGCAATGCTGTTATTCAGAGGCGCTTAGCTATTCGCTCAAATAAACATTGCCAAAAATAAAATTCAAATTAATTTGAAAATAATGTTTATTTATTTATTTTCTTTTAATATGATTTTTTTTTCTTTTTGTTTTGCAGAAAATGGCGTGCAGAAATACTTGCGCAGTTGTTTTTTCGGTGACGTCAACGAAACGGAAGTTGGTTGTCGCATGGATCCGACGCTGCTGGGTTTGCAGAATGTGAGTTGTCATGTTTGTTACAATGAAAACTTTTGCAATGGCGCCATGCAACAACAACTGCCTTTGCCAGAATTGTGGAAAGCTGCCGTCGTAATAAGTTTCATGCTGGCCACAAGGTTACTCAAACATAACTAATTAACAATGTGATGAAGTTAGTTTAGTACGATTCAGTCCCGTCTTATAAGATTGCATAGTGAGTATATAGAAACAAGAACATGTTAATCTGTGAGTGCCAATAAAAAGTCACATAACCAATAAAACAATTTATTTGGATCTTCATTCTTTTGGCTAATTTATATTTTTCATTTCGTTTCCTTTTTTTTTCACATATATATACTATATGTCTTACAGCTCGTCAAAAATTTGCACAAACATTTTTAATTTTTTGTATCATAATTCCACCAAGACTCTGCTGACGACGTACGATCGTCGAATGTGGGGCAGCAGAACCGAAGTTCATTCATTATTCTATCACTATTCGACTATCGTTGTCTGTGTGGGAGCTTATGGCAATTAGTTATGTTGAAATACAAGGCAGCAGGCATGTTTTCGTCACTTGCTTTGAACAGTGCGAAAAAAGCGACCATGCTCGACAGAAATTTTATATGAATGTTATGGTAATATCCGAATATATGACTGAATATGATAAATATCATTTTAATATAACAAATAGCTGTTACAGAAACAATCGGCCGAAAAATTACATTTAGTAAGAAAAACTTTTTTTCTTGAGATATCGGGACATAATTAATAAAAACTCATATAAGCCAAAAGTTGAAAATTTCAATCGATTTTGTAAAAAACAAATACATAGCTAAAATATTTTGGTTTTCATAAAATTTCTAGGTTTATATAAAGTCATGAAATAGATATTTAAATTTTTTTTGTACCCTGTACTATAATGGAATAATCATTTAAACAGCTTAGAAAATGTTGGTTTTCACGTTTCCACTTTCACAATAATTTTCGTGACACAAATATCTATTAAATTTGCAACTTCATAGGTTTTATAAAATTGCACATATTTAATTATTTATTTACCGACAGGAAGGGCCTTGTCCAATAAATTTGTCACGGGCCTCAGCAGATGGTATAGTTACGCCAATGGTACCAGGGATTTTATAATAAAACAAATAAACTTACCCCTTCATGCCGCTCTATTTAATAACATTGTTACAATGAACCTGAAATAAGCAATTACAGCATTGATCATAGCTGAAGTATTGTAATATAATTTTTTATTACCTTATCAGCGACGCAAAGTAACCTTTTTGGTTAACAAGCGTAAATGACGCTATGCAGGTTGCATATTTCAAATGTTTGGGGCTCCGTCGGCACAATTGTATATAAAAAAAAACAAACAAAAACACACACAAAGGGAGGCAAAGCTGAGAAAAACTTAATGCACATTTTGTAAACATGTTTTAGCGCTTTTATTTAATTTTTTATTTAATTTCACCTAAGAACTTAAATAATATTAGAATATCCACTCGCGATTACTAAAATTACGTTTCACAAATGTTTATGTTTTCGATCACGTTTTTTAACATTAACTACCGTTTATCTGTCATAATTTCGTCTCCCGCAGGTGTTACACTCGTCTACGTTTGAGAGTGTCTTTTTGATGAAAGAGCAAATTGTTTTGTTTATTGTTTATTTCGGTTGTTCTTGATTTAGAGCGCAAAGCGAGAGTGTTGCAGTTTGCACTTACTCTCTTCAAGCGCAAGCCGTAGATTATTGCTCCTCAAACTATTTAGCACTGCAAAAATATTACAGATAAGCAAGAAAATTTATATAAGGTTAATATTATGGAAATAAGTTAGCAAAACAAAATAACAAAATCTGAATACTTTGTTGAGCGCTATGTTAGCATAAAAATATAAACTCATAGCTGCCATAGGAACGATCGGCCGAAAAATGACTTTTACTAGGTTTTTTAAATTTCAAACTGAATAAAGAGTATTCTATAGTCGGGTGTGTACGGTGAGTTTTTATTTTGGGTCTACCTTCCCCCAACATTTTTATTTGACTGTATGCAGGAAAGTTCTTCCGCCGACGCTTTCAAACAGTTTTATCGCCTTTCTATATTTCTCTCGCAGTGTTTGTGTCAACATATGTTAATATTTCCTGCTTTTTTTCTTCGCTTTTGTTTTTATTTTTGCCACAAATCCGTTCGCTGCTCTTTGGAATAGATTTCTTACACAAAACTTTGCCTTGCGATATTCAATGAGAATTTTGTCTTTGTGAGTAGTCTTGCGCGTATGCTTTGGGCCGGCGGATGTGTTGTAGCTTAGTTTTACACATTTTGGTTTTAGACTGATGAAAGCAATACATATTTCTAAATATACTTCATAAAGAATACTTTTACGTTAATTTAAGTGTATTCAGTCAAATTAGATATTGCCATTCGCTTATGCAATGCGTTTACTCATAATTTTTATATTTCTCGCGATTTATGTCACTGCGGGTGTGTATCGGAAATCTTCAAATATATATCTAGATGAATTTTGATAAAAATATTGATATTTTTTGCCAAACTGTGCAGCTCTTGCCATCAGCTGTTATGAATGTGACTCCCTGTCTAATCCAAAGTGCGGCGAATGCTTTTACGGTGATGATGTTTCACAAGTTGACTGTGATGACATTGAGGTGCCGGAGAGTATGATGCGGCCGCCAGCAACAGGTTGCTATGTCAAGTACTATGAAGGCAGTAAGTTAAAGCACAATGAGTATTTTTTAAAGAAGAGCGCTCTTCACTGAGCGACAAAGTGGGTGTAAGGTGTTTGAACTCCTTTGGTATTTATGATTATATATTAAAATTGTCATGAGTGTACTCATTGTACTCAACACTTGCATTTATATTGTATCAGTAAAATTATGACACACGTACAATTTATGGCTGGCGTATTCGATATAAGCAGCCTAGCATAGTATAATTATAGTACAAACTAAACCATCAAGATAGAATTTTTTAATTTTCTCAGCATATCGTTGAACAAATAATTTTGAAAAAAAAAAGTTCCAATATGCCGTCTAACTCAGGCTTGTAACCTAGTCAAAATAAATTGGAAATGCATTTTTTAACTATTAAAAAAATCATCTATGATTTAGTCCCCAGGGTAGTCAGTGAATAAATGAACAAAAAATTTATAATTAATTTCCCGAGAAAATTGTTTAAGAATATGTCGCATATACCGACGATAAAACCGAATTAACTTAATCGAGTAATATAGTTTTTACTCGATGCGTAATAATTCGTCATGAACCCTCTTTAAGTTATTTATCTAATCTCATCTTTATACATATTTAAAAAGAAAAAAAACCAGTTTCACTGAGTGTACTGTATGTAAACGAAAAACAAATTTCAGTCGAAAACCAACCTTTTTTCATACGTCGCATGTGCTACTATGGCGACTTGGATTTAGCATACAGGAGTTGCGACACAGCACCGCCTGATCCATTAGTGCCATATTTAGACTTTGTGGGTTGCACCGTCTGCGACGATGATCTTTGTAATGCGGCCGAACGCACGTACACCCATGGTGCACCGATTAAGTTTGCGGCAGCATTTTTCATTTTAGTTATGTGGCTATTTTAAGTTTCAAGAATTTCAATATTTTGTTTAAATATTTCATTTTTTTACCAACACTAAAATTGTTTGACATACTTTTTAAATATATGCGTAGGTTTTTGTAATATTTATTTATTTATTCTTTTTTTTAACAAAACTGACATTAAATATAACATTTTTTTCATTTTTGTTGTTTTTTTTTATAGCAAATGTACAATACACAGACACATAAATATGTTTGTTTAACATTTAAAAGTATGCAATACACTTGTATATATAAATATAATATATATGTATATTCAGATTGTGATTAAATAATGCTTTTAGTTTGTAAACTCTATTCAACTTCGCTTTTGATGTCTTCTCAATGAGTTATTTTGAAACGCAGAAACGTGCTTTAAAAATAGTTTCGCTTTGTAATCAACTTTTTTTGTGTAATATTTATAAGTGTTAACATAAATAATAAACCTAAAAACAAAATGCTATCAACTAGAAATAAAAACAATTTTAAAAATTATAAAAAAATTCTATATACAAAGTTCAATTCAAGTTAAAAATTATTTGTTTACTTCTCTTTTTAAATACTGTCAATATATAACTAAATCGCGCGCTTCATAGCATTGCATGCCAACGGCTAAGATATACAAAAAATAGCAACCGTTGCCATTGAAAAACAATAAACATAACAAATTTGCTTAATATTAAGTAATAACTTTATTTATTAAATAATAATAAAAGTTGCAATAAGAATAGCAAACCAATCTTAAAAAATTAAACAACTCTCAGCATATGAAACAAATAACAAATATAAAGTAAATACATTACAACAAGAATTCCATATAGCTTACGTCTGCCTGATTTCTTAATATTCTTTATTTTTATTACATATGTGATTATTGCAACTTTGCATAACAACTATATGTTGAATAACACAAATAGGTTTTGCATTTGTATGTATGCACTTTTTCTGTTATTGTTTAATAAGTATTTTTATGTTAACTTATGTGCATAATTTACAAGCGACATACATTTGCATATGTATTTATACTTTTTGCGTAAATTGTTTGGAGACCAGCTCCAATAAAATTGTGAAACAAATTTACT
This sequence comes from Stegana nigrithorax, assembly GCA_037044495.1. Classification (NCBI taxonomy): domain Eukaryota; kingdom Metazoa; phylum Arthropoda; class Insecta; order Diptera; family Drosophilidae; genus Stegana; species Stegana nigrithorax. The sequence continues at coordinate 15,854 of JBAMBQ010002580.1, forward strand.
TTGAAATATAGAAAAGTGTGTGTTATATGCATATATAACAAGTTTAATCAGCATCACTTCAAAATTACGTATTTTGCATTTAGGCCTGATTGATTATGCACGTAAGTGATATTGTCTAAAGGGTAAAAAGCTTTTTGCACTTCGCACACCGCACAGTTTTTTGCACTTCTTGCCAAACACACACAAACATATTACGCTTTTAGATTATGCCATCATGCCTGCTCTTAAAAGTAAGCATAGAAACAGTTTGAGTTTTCGTTGTTTTTTAAAGTATTTTTCTGTAATGTCATACGCACTTGCACTTAACGTTTTTTTTTTGTTTTTGTTAATTTTTTTTACGATCACAAAATGTTGCCTGACGCATTAAAAATAAAAAAAAGTAACATTTATATATTATGTATGTGTTTATACATATACAAACATAACAAAAAAAAAAAAAAAAAAAAAACAGAAATTGAATTAAATAATAATGTTGACTAGAAAATATATTTGAAATATCTTTTTTTTTAATTGTCAATAAAAACAACTGAGCAACAGTTCATGTGAATTTTGTTATAATTTGCAAAACTTTGACGTTTTCTTTATTTTTTTGTAGTTGGAATGAGTTGTACGTTTCTATTTAAAACATTTTTCTGCACATTTACATGCTCTTTAATGCTTCTGTTATTTGATGAGATCAATATTCAGAAAACAAAAATTTACTAAAAAAAAAAATTTAAATAAAATAAAGTGCGCCGGCTGCATTTTAAGTGTAAACGTTTTGCAAGTGTTTCTTTTTTTTCTTTAAACAAGTTTAAATTATAGTTCGTCTAATTTTAAATAAGCTTAAACCATTTTTACATTTCAGATATTTATTTTGAATTTTTTGTAATCTTACGCTGTTTATATATGATTCATTATTTTTCAATATATTTTATACACATTTGTAAATGAAACTCTAAATAATTGAGTCTCAGTTGTCTTATTGTAGTTACATGAAAGCAATAAACAACAAAAATATATATTTTTATATGTATTCAAGCAGTTAGCTATAAAATCTGTTTTTGCCAACCGTATGCATTAGATGTGTTTCATTTCATTTATACTTAATTTTAAACGTAGCAAAACTTAATAAATTTACAAAATAAAATTAAAACAACGAATTCAGTCAATAGTTTTGGTATTCAAACGAATTTACAAATAATAAAAATAATTATTATTACAAAGCAACTGCGTAAATCATTTGCGTTTGGTTTTTTTTTTTTTTTGCTTTGCTTTGTATTTTCGTTTATTGTTATTATTATCTAAAGAAACTTAAGTTTGTAATTCTCATTTAATTAAGGAATTAATGCGCCTACATATTATTTATTTTTCATTTTGCAGTTATTTCACAATAACACATTTCAACATTGAATAAATTTCAAATAGATTTTTTACTTGAAATATTAAACTCACAGAGTATTGGCTATTCATGTTGGCTACTAAAACATTAAGTTCGTATTATTTTTATTTTTTGTTTATTAAACTTGTTTAATAATTTTTGTTGCTTTCATAATTTATTTTCTTTATATAATGCTTCTCTATCCTTTACTATGTATGTTTGCGTAGTAGCGTTTAATGCTAATTTTATTTTCCTTTTGCGCAGAGTTTAGTTTAAAATAAGGGAAGGTGAGTGTTTGTGATCTAACGGCGGGGATCGGGTTATGGTTTTGCGGCGCACTATTGCTCGGGCCTCAATAATTTTGAGAATAAAACAATTTCGGCGGGCAATTTGGATTATTATAAACTAGGTTGGTTGATGCTGCTAATTGTTGTGTTAATGTTGTTCTTTTGAAATACTTAAACTCCGACGAAACCATAAACCTCGAGCACACGAATTTCAAAATCTCCCGATGGGCAAAGTGGGGGATTATTAAACGTTTTGCAACTATCCGTTTTGCCAAATCGAATATTCTCATCCATCCAAATGGCTTGACCCTCGCTGCGGAGAAAAAAGGAAAACCATAAATTAAAAAACTGTTTCTAAATTCACAACAAAAAATACACACCCGCCGCCAATCGTTATCATTTTCGAATCAGCTGCCATAAACAATTCCGACGAATGTCCTAAATCCTTATCGTTTTCAATGCCAACCCAAGGATATTTAGCACGTTCGGGATAGAGCGAGAAGAGAAAAGTCTCACCCGTGCCAAAGTAGGCCTGCCGTTGGCCTTTGTCATCCTTGACATTGCGTTCGAACCAGCGTGACGAGCAATAGGCCCCAAATACCTTCAAGAGAATAACCTCAATAAATAAATCTCATAAAATAAGCATGGCATTCCACCTCTTACCTCATTATTGCACGTTTTGATCATCATCAGCGTTGGCTCGTGTTGCTCTACCCGCACGTAGAATGTGGTTAGCGAACAGCCGTGCTCCTCAGTGGTATAGAGCAGTACGGGTTGGTACATTGTTATGCGCACCGGCAACCACGACCAGAGTGTGAAAAGCTGATTGTCACGAAAACATATGTTTAAATAAAAAACTTCTCATAAAAAGTTCACACATGGCTACCAAAAAACTGTTCATTTAGCACAATACAAAAATACATACATAAATACGAACTAAATTAAAAGAAAAATTTAATTATCAAAAGCCAACAATTAAACAAAATGCCATTTATTACTACAACAATTAAATATAAGAAAATTAATCCATTAGCTACAGTTTTATATGCACATATGGCAAAAAGTACAACGATTTTCAAACTTTAACGCATGCGACGACGAACGGGCGCTATAAAAAGCACAGCCACTCCCAAACTGTAATTGTTAGGTGAATGATTTTGGATTATCGATATCGACTGCGTAACGATAACGATATAAATTTTGATTTTGATTTTGGTACTTGTTCAGTGTATTTTTGTGATGTTCTTGTTGTGTGATTTTGGTTGTATAGGTGGTTTGATAGGGTATTCTTTTGTTAACCGTCTTAATTATTCGAATTTCGGGTTCTGTTGGTTAGCAACTAACAAATTTTTGGCAACACTTGTAGTTAGCAAAATACATATACGGGTAAAATATTGTAGTTTTGATATTGGTTTACGGGGATTTTGACAAGTTTTTGTGCAAATGCTTACAAAATTTTCGCCCTGCCACGTTTTTGCAAATGATTGCGTGCCCGGAAAATCGAAATTCTACAGAGAAAAATTATACGCTTTGCTTAGTAATTTCAGAGCTTCTTCTTTTTATTCTTCTTAAAACATAATAAGAAAAAAAAAACACATTTTACTCAAACTTTTTTTTTTTGTTTATACTGAGCGAAAATATGGAAACGTTAAACAAAACAGAACACGGGGCACTGGGTCTAATTGATTAGCAACATTTGTTTGAAATCATTGGCAATTTACTGTTGAGCGCCTATCAACATTTGTTTAACAATTTGCTTTTCCTCTTTAGTTTTTTAAACATATCAAAAACTTATCAATTCCATTGCGTAAAAAATTATGATGGACACCATACTTTGACCACCACTATATTAGTGGTTTGAAAATAAATTTCAAGGCTTGGGAACATTTCGATTCTGCATGGGATTTACACCTTTCTAGATATTCCGTAACAACATATATCAGTTGTAATGAATAAGTGGACCACAACAAAAAGCAGCTTAGTAAAAAATATCCTTTTCATACATTCATTTTATCTTTGCAAAATCAAAAATTAAAATTGTAGGAGTAACACTAAGAACTTATGGGTTATACATTCTTTAAGTATTAGCAGTTATCAAAGATTTCTGCCCATCACTTGTGGCGGATATGACACTACATTTTGCTTTAATATTTAATATGCAAAAAAATGTTTATAAAAACAGTAATGCATGTTGTTCAAAACTTGAAATAATCAAAAATATTGTATGAAAAAATAATTAAACTAAAAACCGTATACTTCTTAAGAAGTGCAAAATATTGCTAAACGTGATAATTGAACTACTTAAGTGCCATGAATAAATCAAATTCAAATACCTAAGCGAGTGCATTGCGTTTACGTTGCGACTGTACGCGCTTCAGGTGTACGTTAGCGCCAACATCAACGTTTACGCTTAGGTTTTCAATTCAATTCCTTTCACGTTTACGAATATAGAAAGTGCAATGTAAGCAAAAAACGACTTGATATACGCATATAATGTATATAAGTGAAGTACATAAGTAGAGTAGAGTAAAATAGACTGTTTCAAAACAGTTTTATTACAAAAGTTTAAAATGAATTTACGCTAGCATCTCACAAAAGTACGTGTACGTTTACGCGTTTAACAAAAATCACACTTACATCTTCATTTGAACAAACTTGACTTTTTATTTGATGTATGGGATAGACGCCCATGGCGATTGCTCTATGACCGGGCGATTTCTCGCCCTTCATTGTATTTTTTGTATGCAATAGTAGTTTACGGTTTTAGATGAAATTTATATTGATTTTTTTGGCAAATGAAATTTCAAACAAAAGACATGTACAAGAAAAACAATTTGAGCAGCATATTAAACAAAAGAAATTTGGAGTTTATTTATGAAGTAATGATTTTTTTTAATGTATAAAAGCGCGCATTAATTTTTTAATTAATTTATGTTTTTTTATATTAATAATATTCATTCAGATTTGCCAAGGCAGCAATTAAAAAGGAATAAACAGAAATAAACAATTTTTAATTCAATTAGTTCTATACAAGATCCATTTTTATAAAATTTTTTTTTTTTGTATTTTAGTAAAATAAAAAATTACGTCTTTTTTTTTTTAATTGAGTCAAAAGTCATTTGAAACAGTTGCTAGTCAATTATTCGGTAGAAAATATGATTTTTTTTTAATAAAAAATATTTTTTTGTGTTTTGTTAAACATAGACATTACAACAATCTCGAGAGGATAGTATAAAAAGCAGCAAAGAAGTTTTCGCTCGTTTTAACAAAAATGAAAAGGGACAAAACAAAACAACAAAAAACGTAAACTCTTGGTCGAATTTAGAAAATAGAACTGAAAGTTAATTTCTAGTTATTTTAAGAACATACAAAACCATATAGAGGTTATTAGATAAGTGAAAAAAAAAAGAGTATCGAAACAAAACATTTTCAAGAACATTATTGTACAAGCATTATCAAACAAAGCCCCATACCAAGTTGCGACAGGTCTCGTTGTGCACCTTCTGGAAATGGAATTTATTCATTTGTTTTTTTTTTTTGTTTTTTTTTTTGAAGGTTTTTTGATTTGTTTCGATAACATTTTGGAGAAAATACGAAAAAAAAGAGCATAAAAATAAAAATAAATTTTTTTTTTCATATATACGAGTATAAATAATGAGTAAATCAATGATACTAACTAATGTTTTAGTTACTAGTTTAAGGACTTAAACTAATTAATAAGTTAATTAAATGGACGCTAAATATGACATATGATGATGCTGTGTTAAAATTGAACAAAAAAATTATGTTTACGAAATTAAAAAAAAAAAATCGAGATTGTTTTATGCACAGTTAAACGTAATCTAAATGAGCTTATTTTATTTTTGGTAATTGTCATTAATTCTCCTTAATTTTTATAGATTTAACATTTCAAATAAGTAATAAATGGTAATTGCTTGTCCTTACCTCTCTGATGGTCAACGTGTGCGACATCATCTGTATATTGACTTGACTCTGGCTGGTGGGTAGATTATCGCTTGAACGCGATTTAATTAATTGCTTCGAACCGCTATTGAGCACGGAACGGCTTTTCAGTAACATTTCAGTCTTAATAAATATTCTAGAAATATATGTGGAACTGCAAAGAAAGCCAACATTAAAAGCAAATAAAAACAACTACAAGGAGCTAAACACACCTGAGTCCCCTAATACTAAAAGCGGCGTGCAAGAGTTTCGCCGGTGATACTGGTATTTTCTTGCAGAATTTAATCAAAGCATTGCCAATGTCGTTTTTTATATTATCCGGACTCCATTCGTTGTTCGATTGGCATTCCTTGTGGAAGAGATTGAGTATGACGAGCGCAACGCGATAGAGCACCTTAATGCCTTCATGAAAGAAGCAATCCATAATCCGTACCAGATGCTGAAAGGGTAGACCAGCTAATATCCACCAGCACCAGTCCATAAACACACGCTCTAGCTTGAGGCCAGGACAGATGCGCTGGAAATAGGCAACAGCGTTCTTCTGCAAAATGGGAAATACGAGGTAAATAAATAAATAAACAAATAAAAAAAAACCAATTACTTACTGTGTGCTTTTTAGCAATTTGCATGACTGTTTTCCAAGTCACTTCGTGTAGTAATTTCGTTTGATTTATGAATGTCTTCTCTTTGCTGCCAACAAGCGCTGCCAAACAATGATAAGCTTCTTCCTCTGTAAAGAACAAGTAAAAAATTAAAATTAGTTAAATAAGCAATAAACAACAATGACAAAAATTGTGTAATTTAAATAATTTATCGTATCATTGTTTGACTTCAACGCTTAAAAGTCTTTACAAAAGTTTTCTCTGCTACGTAGTCAATACTTAAGAACAGCCACAACAACTATTTGTTGAAATGTGTACATTTATACTTGCTGGCATAACTAAATGGAAAATTCCTCATTTCTTATTAGGTGTAGTCGACTCAAATAACACAAACCACAAATCAGCACAGGCCACCATGCCGTATACGTAATGTGGTTTTAACGCCTCAAAGCGTTATTGCTCAGATGAATCGACTCGCAATGCATAACGTACCTACTGACAACATTAAACACTCCGTCAGCAGTTTACAGCTTAAAGTTAACTTCACTGCGTAGCACTGCATAAATAAACTACAATCTAGCTTTCGCTACGCGGAAATTATCAATAGAAAAGTGACCAAGTGTAAATACATTGGCATGGCAAAATATTTTTGAATTTAATACTGAGCAAAGCCGTCATGCATATTAGAAAATATATGCCATAGAGCGGAAAAAAGAAAATGATAAACAAAAACTGCTCCTTGGTTTCAAATTACAGTTAATGACTATTTTTCTTGCTGCAATACAAGAGCAACAGCAACAACACGCGTCTGTAAGCGGCTTATGCATAAGCAGCTCATTGCGCTGCCATGCTACGCTTTACCCACTAAGCCAGCACAGAGCTCATGCCTGACATATGCGATTGACCAGTCCATTGGCTGCTTTTGCTGTCTCTCTAATTTAATTGCACATTTTTAAAGCAATTTGCAGCGCATTAGGTCAAGAAAATGCATTTTCGAGGTCGGCTGCTGTCAGGCGTCAACAGTGCGCACACACGCAACGCACAGTGGCTCACCAAAGGGGGCGCGCCAAGCGAATGCACACTAAGTAAATACAAGTTGTTGCTGCTAATGTAGTCAACTTCGACGTTGCGCTGCTGCTGTTGATGCTACATATCGCTGATTGTTTTTGCTGTCACTGCTGACGTCGCTTGCTCTTATAGTATATATCTCGGCAATATGACGCAGGGACGGTAATTGTTGTTGGGTCAGTTTGCCACATTTGAGCTGGCTGCACTTTTCCTCTATTAGCAAAGTCATTAAATTGTAAAGCAGGCATACAAATTGAATTTTTACTGCTTTTTTTTTTTACTCATATTGCATAAAGCAAATTGGAAATGCAAAAATTTGTGTGAGCAACAATGCATGATGCCTGAGCACATTTAGGTTAACTAACTTACCAAGTCCATTATAGACTAAAGTAAAGCAAATAAAAGTTTTTGTTGCATCATGTATGTGTGTACATATGCATTCCACGTGCCACTTGCTTTTACATTTCTACATGCCTAACTTAGCAGCTTTTATGCAGTAATAAGAGTCGTAATTAGTTCGTCTTAAATTAGCTTTATTACGCAATTTATTTCTGCTGTCGATGCTTTGTCAAATCAATCAAGCGCAGAAAATGAGAAAAGCAGCATACTTCGCTTAATTTGTGCATTGCTAAATTTAAATGTAAATTTCATTGGCAATAAATCTCTCATCAATTCTCTCAACAAAAAAATAGGAGCAAAAAATGTTTGTCTGCGTGTGAAAATTTAACAAAAACACTCGTGTATGCCTATTTAGTGCTTGACAAATTTGAAAAAAAAAGCTAAGAGAAAATCACGTGCCATAAATATCTGTTAAAATTGTTAAATTTTTCGTATTAGGAAAAAACAAAAGAGTAATTAAGAGGAACAATAAACACATGGGGGTTGGAAAATGAACAATTACGAATTTAATTAGATAATTAATACAAATTAAGTTTTATCTTAAAGACTTTGTTGAATGCGATTTAATTACTTTTATTACAATTGTTGTTTTTCTTTTATCGCCAGTTTTCCGCAATGTGTTAAAACGTTTGCATTACATTGACAAAAGGCCTCAGGTCGCAGAGCGGAATTAGTCTCATGATTTGTTTTGTTTTTTTTTTTTTTTTTTTTTTATTGTGTTTGACAATCAAGTTAAATTGTTATTATAAAAAAATATAATAAAAATAGCCAATAGAATATTCACACTGTACTAAGTCGTCTAGTCAACGCAGACAGTTGTTAATGGACAAAACAAGTAGCAGCTCGTTAAAATTGTCAATTCCAAAGTTTACTAACGCAGTCGCAGCAGTTCCATGATCTTTGCCAGCCTGCATGTCTGTCTGTCTATCAGTGCCGCTATATATAAGGCGATTCTCATTGCGGGTGCGCGTTAATTATTATTTGTTTACTTCCTCTTATCAGCCTGTTATCGGACGTTTGCGCCTAATCGCATTGGCTTAAACCGGACCAATGCAGTTTTGTTTGGCTTCGTGCTGCCCTTAATTGTATGCTTTGTGCTATTATTATTAATATTTAAATATTATCAATGGTCGTTTGAGCTCTAATAACGCTCAAAAAATAATTATACCATTAGAAATAATTTACGTTATAGATTTCAATGTGCTGTTAATAAATATTTGTTGTGGCATGAATTCTAGATGTAATTATTATTGTAAAAGTCATCTAACTTAGATTTCGACTTTTCATTCGCACGACTTGCAGGCATGAGCAGTCAATAGAAAATTAAGTAGGCAAGTGTGCCGTTCCCGAAAAATGTCGTTAAGCATCAAACAAAAGATGCTAACGGAAGTATAAAGTTTAAAGTATATATATATTTTTTATATCCTGTACCAAAAAACCGTTTGGTAAGACCTACAATTACTTACTTACTTAGAATTTAATTGTTCTAGCTAATACCCAATCACGTATCTAAATATTATGTATATCGGTTTACTATATCATATAGCTGCCATAGGAACGATCGGCCGAAAAATAACAGTTACTGAAAAAAACTTTTTTGTTTATTACGATATCATTATAAAATTTTGGATTTGATAGTTTTAGACAATATCCAATCATACTACTGAATATGATAAATATCGGTTCACTATAACATATAGCTGCCATAGGAACGATCAGCCGAAAAAGGGCTTTTCCTAAAAAAAAATGTTGTTGTTGTTTTGGATTGGGTACAGGGTTTTCTATAGTCGGTTACGCCTGACTATAGCCCTGCCTTTCTAGATTTTTTTTGTTTTTAATCTCATTCGTATGTCCGTCAAAAGGAACTCTATTATATACATACTTCAACCCCTAAAACCATAAACCATTTGTCCCCATCAAACGCAAAATGTCTCCGGCTGATGTCATTACATAATATTTGATAAAGATTATCTTTCAATTGGACCATGTGTCACATGTGAATAAATGAAACATTTTATGCACGTACGTATTTGCTTCTGCGCAATAAACATTTTATCACTCAATGGCCATTGTCTCATTTTATTTGTGAATACAACGAATTTATATGTACTTCTAGAGTTTATTTTTAACCAAAATTTATGTATATTTATATCATTTTTTGTTTGCAGTTGTTGTTCTATGATGTTTGCTTAGCTTTTTTATGCACTGACAGAAAACTAAAATAATATAAAAACAACAAAATAAAAAATCTTCCTTAGTTGTTGTTGCATGTAGAGTTGTATGTACTTTATGTCTACAACTAAGTGTGATTGTTTTATTTGATTAATTTAAGCATTCCCTGTTTTATTTCGAAAACGAGGAAAAACCAACAACATTTGAAAAGTTGTGTGCTAATGACAAATACGAGCTAAAGGCAACTTGAATAACTTAGCCTACAATAATAACAACAGCAATAACAATAGCAAACAATACTATAATAACAGCAACAACAACAAAAAAGACAACCCAAACAACACCAATTAAAATTAATCATAAGTCGCCAGAGACTAACTAATAGAATTATTTGCGTCCGAAGACGCGGGGACATACACTACGTTGGGTGTCAGCAGCCAAGAGATATTACTCGTATGCACACGCAGCCACACATACTATATACGTGAGTATACATTTAAAAGATAATAAAATTAAAAGAAAAACAAGAACAACGTTGATTATGTTTCACTCATTGTTTGCGCAATTTAAATGCAATGCGATAAGCTTGCATTATCAGTGCACTCTAGGCTTCGATTGTATGAGTCTAGGCACAAGTCAAGACAAGTCAAGTCAGTCAAGAAACTGTAATTGTAACAATGATTGATTAATGAGTATTTAAGTCTAAGCGCAACTGCACATACGATGATGGTAATGAGAAAACTGGATTATAATTGCAATCACATGGCTTTAAGTACGCTACAAAATGCAGAGAGGTTAGCATGAAATCAACTAATTGAAAGTTCAAAAGGCTAATTTACATAATATATGACGACAATTGTGCTATGCAGGCCAAAGATGAAACGCCGCGGCTTTTGTATAAAAATAGCTAATTTGCATAAGAAGCCCTGCATTTAAGATTGAAATAATTATAAAAAAAAAATGTGAAGTGTACACATCTCTCATCAGGTTGACTATTTGGATTTCTAAGTATTAGCAGGTCATATTATGTGTTAGCTAAATGTATTCTTATATTTTTAAACCCAGTCAGTTCTAAAATTCTCGAATTTCGAATGAAAATTGAAAATAAAGTGCATAAACCGAAAGTTTGAGCTGAAGTATCAATTGAAAGAGAATTTATTACTCTAAGTTATTATTTTTTCCCCCCTTTTCATCTTTATATCTTTTTTATTTATTTATTTTTTTTTTGATGTAATATGCACGTGCAAATTACAAGAAAAAAAATTCAAATTAAATCGAAAAACCCGTTAAATACATTGTGTTTAACTTAAAATGTGAAACAGAATTGTACTCAGTTTATACAATTTGCCACATATAATATACTTTATACTTTCTTGCTTGCTGCGCAAAAACAAGCAAATATAAGCCGAAAAAATGTTTAAATTAAAAAAGAACAAAAATAAAATATGTATATATGCGCATAAACAAAATAAATCAAAAAAGCTAAGTTAAAAGTCAACTATTTTTGGCTCCATTAGAGCAAACAAAAAAAAATAAAAAATTAAATCCAAATCTACCCAACACAAAATTAAATTCTCAAAATTTTAAATTTGACCACACGAAAAAAAAAAAAACAAAATGAAAATGAGCAAAAAATTTATAAGAAATGGAAAATATGAAAACGAAACAATTAAAACATTTGCGCATGTGTTGTTCAGGCAAACTTTCGTTTTTTGTATGATCTTTGTTTATTTAAATTTAACGCTCACGTGCTCAAAATATTTAAAATCACATCTAAAAAAAAAAACAATATCACTTGAGTCTTGTTATGACATGACCAAAGCATATTATTACAGCTCAAATAAATTTTATTGTGGTTTTATAAAACAGCTACAATGTTATCTTTTTTAATGTATTGTCACTACATTTACCTGCACATATGTATGTACATATAAGCAAAAACCACAATTGCGCGCCAAAACAATAGCAACAAAAATAAAAAATGATTTACAGCCTAACCACGCAATAATTCATCCATACACCCCCAAAGCAGGAATGCAAACAAAGAGCTTTAGCTTCCATTGTTTTACATTGTTACCTTACATTGGAACCAGAAAAATCGAAAAATTCGATCAAATTCTTTTCGCATTCGTATGTAACATAAGAATAAATGGCGTAAGTTCGCTGGTAAAGCAACAAAAAACCATTAAAAATGCAAAAACTGTTTCACATATCATCATCAAATTGTGACGTCAACTACACATTCCTTTCATATTCAGACATAAGAAACCGTTTTTATATGCGACTCTTGAACTTGAAATACAAAACGAAGCAAAACGTTAAAAATAAACAAAATTGCTATTGCAATTCATATTTGTACGCTATTGATTTTCATTGGCTTTTTGTTTTCTGTTTGGTTGGCTTCGATCAACGTGAGCGGAAAGGTAATCAATGTTATGCATAAGTTTGAAGTTTACAGCCATTAAAAACACTGACGCAAAAAGAACAATGTTGACTTCTTTAGGCTTAGGTGGCAATTAAATATTTAAATATTTCAAATAAAACCTTATTAGACCGTTTATTGTTTTGAGTTGTGAAGTCCTACATCATGAATGGTTTCAGAATAATAATCAATCAAGTTAGAAATTCTTAGCAAAGATGAGAAAGACGACATTTGCAAAAGCATTGTACGGCTGATAAATTTTTTCTTACACTATAGAATTGGGCACCATTATTTTAAAGGAAGCATGAAGTCGGCAAATAACTGGCATATAACAGTATATCGACTTATAAGAAAAGCTTTGATTATCGTCGATCGCTCGCCAATCGATTTTTGCGCTTTTATATATAAAGAAAATAGAAAAAAGCTTGATAAAGTAACGAAACTTTATGCTTAATTTATATAGAATTTAATAACGACTAAATTGAACTCCCATTTAAACTTTTTACTTTAATATTTCATTAAGGATAGCTGCTCCCTGTGCTAGATAACTTTTTATTTATTTGCAATCTTTCTTCAGTCAAACGCCACAAGGGAGATGACGATATTTTAAATGTTTATACTGCTAAAATTATACAAAAGCGAATGTTTACTCTAGCGTATTTAAACAATTTCATTCTCAATGGCATATGTTAATTTTCCTTTTTTTTTTGTTCTGGCAATAAATAAACAAAGGAACAAAAAGTATATACAAATGAATACATTTTACCTTATGGAAAATGGTACAAAAATCATACAAACAAATGTGTAAACAGATTTCGCATGTTTTTATTTTGTTTTGCAAAAATAATCAAAGTTTGCTGCTTTACCTTGAATGCCAGACCGAAATCAAAAACGGAACCCACAAATGAATGTTAAGTAGACAGAGACAGATTTTACAATCTTTATTTTAATTAAGTTTGTTGTTGTTGTCTTTTTCTTTTTTTTTTTTTTTTTTTGTTTCAAATAAACATAAATATATACAAACTCGCTGTAAAACAAAACAATTATGACAAAAAGAACAAGAGGAAAAAATACGAAACACACCCGCTTGTACTTATATTTACAAACGTCGACATTAACAGCGCTGCATGACCTCAGCTCGCTCATAGTTGGCGCTTTATCAGCGGGTTTAGTGTCTTATCAGCAGCGGGTATCATGCCAAGCGCAGCTAATTAGAAAGCGGAGCAAGATGTGTGGCGGCCCACAGAGCGCACACAAGTAAATTAATGTGAAAAATGGCAACGCATACACTTATTTAGCCACTCGCTACTGTGTCGATAATAATAAAAGCAACGCGCATCTATCGCTTGGTTTGAGCCGTATAAGGCATTTATTAAACGCGTAGTTTAAGCCGAGATAAGCAAAGTGAGCAAACAGTAGAAGAAGAAAGTTCAACAAATCAGCGAAATTACGCAGATAAGGCAACGTAATTCACTTGCAATGTCAGTAGCATGAACAGATGTAAAATCCATTATATAGAAAGGAATATATATATATATGCATTTGCATGTTCTAATCAATTAGCCGCACTAATAAATGAAAAGGTGCTCTAATAATTTTTGTACATATACAGGCGAACATGAGATAGTGCATTTTATTGTAAAAAATAAAAAATGTTGCGGTTTTTAACGTTCAGCACATGGCGCTTAAGTAAGCTTAAGTAAATATGCATGTATTATATTTCTGGAAGAATAAGATTTTGCAGGTGGCACGGTGTCCGTAAACACGGTGCATATTTGTTAGATAACATCTTTAGAAACTAACAGATACCACAACCAAAACCTAATACAGAAATCTTATGTCTATTGTAATATTTACAAAATTTGTGGAATAAACTGTTTAATTGCTTTCTTCCTTAATTTGTTTTCTGTTAAAACATGTCTATACCACTAAACTTTTGCTCATTCTAAATACAAAAAAGCTACTTCTATTTTTTTAATTGCTAAAGAATATGGTTATTAAAAACTACGCTGACAAATATACATCATTGCATTTTTAAACCAGTTGCATTTAGTTTTTGTTTCGTAACAACCAATTTCTATACGCTACCTCAATACAGATTATTTTCAGTGCTAACAAGCCTAAGACAAATGAGTCGTCTTGCGACCACATAAAAGCGAAACACAATTGTAAGTAAATGTATACGAAGTAGCGTGCAATTGTAAAGCGATCTCTAATAAATTGCAAAGCAGTACAAGCACAAAACCAACAATGTTGCATGTGTCTGTACAATTTGCCAACAGCGAATCACGATAACTTAAGCGCTAATTTACTTTAACAAACAGCAACTTGCTATTTGATGCGTAGGTACTCATCGCAGATAGATAGATAAATGGATATATATATAGACCAACAGGCAAGCAAACAATGCTAGATACTCATATGTTCATATATATATGTGTGTGTGATTGTGTTGTGCACTTCATTTATTCATTCGATTTACTCATAAAATTATTATTACTCAAATTATACGAGTATTGACAATATCAATTTCGAGCGTATCACGAAACATCAATTTGCAAGCGGTTGGCGTACGTAGCTAAGAGTAGTAGATAAGAGTATCGTAACGTCCAACGCGGCGTATGAATGATGCCAGCATGTATCTATCTTATATGTATGTATGCATGTACTCATATCGTATATGAAATAGCACAATTTTTCTATTTTGCCTATATGAGCAAGTATGCCTGAAAATATACATATATGTAATGTATGGATAACCGATGATATGTGAACGTGAATGCATGATTATTTGTATATTAATTTCACATATAGAAGAAGAAAAAACAAAGTAAATTTTTTAATTAAATATTGATTTCTACGAGTATATTGTGCTTATAAAAAGTAGAGAAGTGGGAGGAAAAAAAAAATAGTAAAAACGTGCAAATCAAATAACAATAAAAATAACTAACCGGCAAAATTCGGTTCAATTTGCTCTGTACACGTTATAGTCTCAAAATGCCGTCTGCGCATACGTTACGTTACGTTAGCTTAATAAGCATTAAACAAATATTGGCAATGCATTATACGAGCAGTTAGATGCTTATACGTTTTTGCCTTTCAGCTTTATCAATGTTGCCTTTGATAAATCTCAAGTTAATGCCAGTTATTTTTTAAAAATGTATATTAGCTAGCAGTTGCTTGCATGATAAGTTATTGTACTAAAATTACTGGCAGCGACTAAAATTATACGAAAACTCACAGAAGGCGATCAAGCTGTCCTTAATTTGCAATTTCATGTGATAAACTTAATAAATTTGCGATCCTAAAACAGTTGTTAAATCTAACTTGATGTGCGTAATTTTCTTGCAAATATTTGCCAATGGCGTTGCCATCAAAATTTCATAAATAAATAAACAAGCAGATAAATTTAACCCTACATTGCTATTGACGGACTACGACGACTGCACAACGGCATTGATGAAGTTCACTTTGACGTGACGTAGTGTGAAAAAATTAAGCAAATAAAAACGAGTTTTATAACTAGCTACAATGCCGCTTATCAGGCATTCAACTTACCCGACATGAAATGCAAAAGAATCGATGTAATCGGATACAATACTGGACTGTAAGTAATATCGGGGCAATCATAGCCCAGAACATTAACAATGCGATCAGCGACAGCGCGTCCTGTGCGTGTTAGATGATAGGGCAGACAATGTGCCGCATCAACAAAGGCGGGCAACATGATCGGCTTTTCCGAGAGCTCCGTGGTGCCAAAGACCTGTCAAAAATTTGCATTAAACATAAATCTTATATGAAATGATTACCATTTAATGTTTACCTGATGCACCATTTCCCAATAGAAACCATCGAGCATATTTTGTTTGGTCTGATGTTGTCCGCACAGCAATGGCCACAATTGTGACCGTATGGGAGAGTTAATTGGCCACGAATTCTCTCTGAGTATGTTTTTGACATCGCGTTTTTTGTTTTGCTGCAAAAGCTGTTGTATTTCGGTAAATGAACGCAACGCCGGCTCTTTACCTGTAAGTAAGTTAAGTTAAGTTTAACTTCGATTAATGAAATCAATTAAGGCAGGTCATATTTATTCAGTAGTGATTAAGCTAAAGAAACTTTTACAAAGTCATAAACACAAACAACAGACAACTTATAGTGTTCCAACCCAGGCCAGGCACTTAAGTACTTTAACTAACTTTACTGAACTTATCGGCCACAGTTTCACGTGGCTCAAAGTTTCTGTTCAGCATTTGTTTGTACACCACATTCATAACACAACACAACTCAACACATTTACTTGTACCCGCCGCCCTGGCAGCGTTGTCTTTTGTGTTGATACGCGTTCAAAATATATAAGAGTTCTCGCGATTAAATGCCTGTAAATGCCGTGTTGTGCTTTATACAATATGCAATCAAGTGCGCTTATCACCAAATTATTTGGTTTCATCTGTTGGTTTTATTTGGAATACTCAAGTGTTTTATTTGCACGGCATTGTATTTGTCTAAAAATAACGACTTAATTTGTTAATTTCACTTAATATGCGTTTAGCATTAAATGGTCCGATCTTAAAAACCGATTATTTTGCAGATAAAGAGCACTATATAAATTAATTTTATTATTGGTGCACTTACGCTAGCTTAAGAATTTATTCTGAGACTTATTGGTTAAATAACGTAGCATGGATGAGATAAGTAGCAGTTTCATACCTGTCATTTCAAACGTAAACCTTTTAGGTCTTTAAACTTGCAATAAATATGGTCTTACGCGTACATGATGTTGTGTAGGTCGAGTTTTATAAAATATAAGCACAGCTGATTAGATAAGGTGTGTCATAGGCCCTTGCAGATCATGTCGAATAAAAAAATAAACAGCTGCAATAGCAACGGCATTAAGTACGCTACTTAAGATTTAATTAAATATTAAAATTAAAATTTCCTTTTTTTTCCAAAGATTAATCAACAAACTTTCGATAATTGTTTAATACTTTTCAACTTTTCAACAAAAAAAGACTCAAAAGTAAAGCACTTATATAAAAAAATGTCGGTCAGCACTTAACATATATAAAAAAAAAACCCAGCTGGACAATGTCGGCATTTTTAAAATAAGGTTAATTAGTTAAAAATTTTTATTATTATTAGATATATTTATTATATTATTTTTTTAGATATATTTAAAGCCCACAATCAATAACGGCACAACCACTTTATTGTGCTTACCATGGGCAGGCCACCTCCAACAACCTCAAATGCTTTGCAAGCGCCTTTTGGCATAGAATTATAGCTGATAACAGTAAAAGTCTAAGTCCAAGCTACGCAACATTGCACATGATATGCCAGATAAACCAACAAATATACATATGTATATTCTGTTTCTACTGCAAAATTTGTTTATTTTTCAAAACGATTGCCAACGTTCGTTGATCAGTCATATAAAGTCATACCGTTAATTGATTACCAAAGGCGAGTCCTTGTCATATTACTCAACTGACACTTGATCGATTTCATTTTCTTATCTAGCCAACTTGCTGATGTCAAACACTTCAGATATTTTACAACAATTACCACAAGCCAAGTCATAGTTGTTTGATAAGATTCGAACTGTTGCACTCACAAAGCAAAAACGATTTAAACAAAGTAGGTAAGAAATTATTTTTGTTTTTACTATTATTGCAGCTGTATTATTTATGGTAACGTTTATTGCAACAGATTATTTTACACCGCATTTGTTTAGCGAAATTGTAATAATTAACAAAGTGTGACCTGTTAGGCATTGCATTATTAAAAAAACAATTTATTTACAAGTCGTTAAAACCCGCTGAGCGCTTTTTTTGCAATAAACAAGAAATTAACATTTACAAGAATAATTAAAAATGATAAGCTAAACGTCGACACAATCGTACTCATTCTTAGTGTAAGTCTACAGTACTCTTCGCTAAAGGCTACTTTTACGTTCCTGTCATGCATACGTGACACTCTCTTTAATAATCCTATTGCCTCTCCTGAAAAATCACGAACAGTTTTGTTTTGCTGCTTACCTCGGCTGTTCTCCTCGCACTGAAAAACTGATAACCGCCCTTCACTTCACTATACTCATATAACATTTAAACTAATGCCTCAATCTGTCTCACTTATATCCCCTCTCGCCTTTCTTTTATGCTATTTGCCAATGCCAATACGTCTATGTTATCTTCGAAACGCATTTGGTACAATAGCAACAACAATTAAAAATCAACAGCAAGTGCCATAACAATAACAACAATAACATCTATTATATTGTAATTGTCAGTAAACCATTTAAGTTAACAATACTCATGCTGTCGCTTTGTCGTCGTCGGTTGTTCAAATAATAAAGTCAACAATTTGCATTTAAATAAAAAGGGGGAAAATACACAATTACTATTACAATGCTCACTTGACGTTTGCTCGACAAGAAAATGCAAACCTGTATGCATGCATATATAAATATTGAGTATATTTTTTGCTATCAACTTTTACATCGAAATGTTGAAATTCAATCATTCGTGTATTCAGTCAAGCATACAGTCATTCATGCACTCGCTTGGTTTTCGTATTAAGTTCAGGAAAAGACAAATTTGCTTTGATAATTTCAAATGTAAATTATTTTGATGCGTTTTGTTTATAAACAAAAGTCTATTGAGACGGAAAGTATGTAAATACAGAAATAAAAAATTTTGAAAAGCAAAAGTTAAAAAGACACATGCATGAATTAACATGTCTCAGTAAACTTGGCATCATCAAATAACAAATTCAATAAAATGAAAAAAGACAGAAACATTTATATGCCCTATTAGTAACTTTATATGCTCGTTTATATAATTCTATCTAGGTAAGCAAGTATTTACTTATTAACATATATTGCGAACATATATATTATAACACGTGATCCGAATTTACGCTAAATGGAAAAATACAAAACTTTGTATAAACCAATAAGATTTTTATCTATTCGCGTAGATATACACAAATGTACAATAATTCTCGTATACGAATAAAAAGAAATGTGCGCTAATTAGTTTATACAGATTTAATTTTATACAGACAGATTTTAACATATTTATTAGAGAATAAACATTTTTAGTAGGTCGCTAAGCAAACGTGCAACACCCCTCGGTGGGCGTGTGTATGTACGGGATAGTTAGCAGCGCTCGCAACACACTGGAGTTGCTAGATGAAGGTCAGCAAGTTAGCACTGCTAATCACGACTCGCCACTTCATTATAGCCTAGTCTTTATGGTTAGTTGTATAAGTTATAAAGAAAGCGGAAATAACTTCTTATAATTAAAATTGCGTTGGCGTTAATATTTTATTTAGCTATTCGCAGTGAATTTTAAAACAATTAAATTAAATACAGTACAATGCACATAAAGGTCTTGCAATTTGTTGTAGAAAATAAATTGTTAAGTGAATATTTATTAAAATGCAATTATTTTTTTCTTTGTGGATATTGCGATTTTTGCATTTACCTGGACTGAATTGAAAGCATTGACATTTTGTTGTTATGTCGTTAGAGCTTGCCGCTATGAACAAGGGCAGCTCAAAAAACTTATCACATTCGGGATCGACATAGACACTGCTGCGGCGACTGCTAAACTGTTCTAAGTCGCGTATGCCCAAAACTTTGCCAACCATTTTGGTGCAGTTGCTTTTCTTTGTTGTTGTTTTCTTTTAAGCAATTGTGTCGTAAGCTTGCTCTTGAATTTTAAAAATTGTTATTTAGTATTTCTTGTGCTTTCTTTCTTTTTTTTTAGTATTTATATTTGCGTTGGAAAAAACGCAGATTTTTCGCGTTTCTCACAGCAGCGACGACACTTAAAATTAATTTATATCACATTTAATTTATTTCGATGGTTTTGCTCTAGAGCACTCTCTTTTCTTAATTGTTGTTGTTGCTTTGCTTAATTAAACATTTTTCTTTCTTATTGTTTATTTTTGTATTTTTACATTATTAGCTTGCACATTTCATATGGCTGTTTTTTAAATACTTTTCTTTGCTGCAGCACATAAAAAAATTTAATATTTATTATTATTTTTATTTTATTTATTTATTTTTTTTTGTGTTCAATGTATTTTCATAAAATTTATTATTTCGATTTGTTTCAACTGTTTCGAATGTTTTCGTTTGCGTTGCTGTTGTTCATTTGAATACCGTGTCGGAGCCGTGCCGAGGGCCTACGTGCGCCGCATTCAAATGCGATCAATGTTCTCTGTTCCGATGATCGGAATGCTACACGCGCCGCCGGCTTTTTTCTGAATCGCAGCGACGACCGCCATAACAAGAACAGCAGCAATACCAGCAACAACAATATAGACGACGATTTCGTTGAGAACGACAACAATAAGCACTGTGCGCATATCGATGAAAGCAAAAGCTTATTTTTTTGTGTAACAACACAACCGCCTTAATGTGCAAGAGCGAGAGAAAAGGACCACAAGCTCAAAGCTTTTTTATTAATGTATTGCTGCCACTGCTCAACTGATTTACATATATATGTACATAAATAAACGCACGTATACAAGTTTCTTTGTATATATATATACATGATTTGCTTAACAGCTGTTTTCTGTTGTCGTTTTTATGTTTTCAATTGTTGACAGTGATAACTCTGACTGTTGTTGTTGGATCGGGCTGGTGGCTTGGTTGGTTGGTTTAAATTTATGCGTCCCAAAAGGTTTTAAAATGGAATACATAACATATATATGTGTATTTAGTTGATTAGATCTGTTTAGGTGTGATGATGATGTGTGAGATGGGAAAACCTAAATTTTTTTCTTTTTCCTGTACGCTTTTGTATTATGTACACATGTGTGTGTCATTGTGTTTGCTTAATAGATTTTCTGTTCATTTTCAAATTTCTTTCTTATGGCTCATTATTTAATGTGATTCTTGGCATTTGGGAAATTTCGGAAAATTTATATTTGCAAGCAGATTTTTTATAACGCATTTAACCTTTCTTTAATCGGGACAAGGTTGTCTTAGCAATCATTTTGATTTAGGCCAATAACGAAAACACAAATTAAAAAATCAGAAAGTATATGAAATTAAATTATATCAGTTTAAGAAAAGTTATCTTGCCCAGCTGTAAACTGAAATTAATAGTATTAACTCATTTTCTCCTAGATAGGGTATTGTGTATATGTACGTACATATATAGTCATAACGCATCACCACATCTTAGTCATTAGTTGTGAAATCATCACTGATATATGGCAGATACAGAAAGTTGGCATCAAAGCGGAGACACTACAAGAGTGGCAGACTAGGTGGAACCAAGAGAATCATCAACATCATATCAATTACAACGAAGAATTCAGCTTTTAAAGTAACTCAAACTGAAATTTACTGTAGAGGATGTTTCACTACCGCTTGAATTATGCTTTTGTTTTTCATTGCTAAAATAGTCTGTCGAAAAAGTGGTCATTCTGACAAAGCGGAAACTGTATTTTTTTTTTGTTTAATAAGTTCTAAATATTGTAAACGAGTTTATGCATTACATATAAATAAACTTTGCAAAAAAATAAACAATACTTAAAATCATCTAAAAGATTGTGACAGCGCTCCCATAAATTTAATGTGTATTTTTTTTTTTAAATATTTATATGCGTTTTTATTATCTGGTATAAATTTAAAATAAAGATAATTTTCTTGGCATCGTGCATAGGAACAATCGTTTAAATTTTAATTACATTTTTTTATAACTTGATATAACCAGTTCTTTAGCTTCAGGCATTCTTATATACTGACTAGCTGAGAAAAGTAAATTTTCGTCATTTTCTTTCATAAAGAAATGTTTTAATGCCTGCTGCTTCTGTTTATTTTTATTGCTACGTATGACGAACATTGGAAAATTTATGAAGAAACCTATAAGTGACATTCAAAATTAATCACTAGAAATGAATTTTCTTTTTCGTAAAAAGAAGCCAACTTTAAATAGCCACGCGCTGTTTATTTTCAAAACAAGCAATATATTTAAATCATGTATTTCTTTTTTTAAATTATTGTTTAACATTTATGCGGCAACGCAGAAGAAACACAAGAAAAGACTACACAAAAGCGCAAAAGCAATACATATACGTACGTGTCCACAGAAATTTATTTAAGATAATTTAAGTAGATAGAAGCGCGAATAATATTTTTTCTTGTGCTTTATTATAATATATATATATATATGTTGAAAACGACGAACAGCCGCTGCAGCTATCACGTGAGCTATTTGAAAATTCTCGTTAGCCAAGTTTTCCTTAGGGCAGTTGAAATTTCAACATAAAAGCCATATCAAACAAAACAAAAAAAAAAAAAACATTTTGGAAATTCCGTTGATGACTACGAAGCCGTTAATTTAAAAACCTCTGCTTGCAAGAAACTTTTGCACCTTCTTTTTTTGCGCCTTGCGCGGAAAAACCTGATTTTTTTTAAAGCATATAATCATAAAGTCGTAGATTATCCATAACTTAAAAGCAATTTTATAAATCACAAAAATACAAGTATATAAATAAATTCGTATCATCTGAATTGTACCATTCAGATGAATTAATTCTTATGATTTCAGGTGAAGAAGGGGGGTCTCACTAATATGTCAAATAACTTTTAATCCCTGAATACACCAAATGTAGAAACTGGGGGATTCTATGAGTATTGTTACTATTTTCTTGAACGCAGTTGTACATCTATATAAGCAGTAAACCTTTTGTTTATTAGTTTTTAACACTTTTCTGGTAATATATAGCACAACGGCTACAGGTACACTGAAAACTATGGAACAAAACACAAAACAGAAGCAAAAAAGAAATATTTACTATTAAAATTAAATTTATTATATCGTATCATGTGTGAAGTGACATTTCCCAACTACTTGCAAACTTTCACAACGGCTAAATCTTATGACGCAGTACAACGCAGTTTGTTGAAAAAATGCATTTGCCTTCTTGTTAAACGCCGCATAGCTGCAACAATCTCATTACTCATAAATGCATCTACAAGTCGCTTTCCTCTTTTGCAAGAGTCGTGAGAAACAAAAAACACGTACAAAGTAGAATTATCAACAAGCTCAATCATTTCATTTCAATTGAAAAACTTACAAAATTATTGTGACATGATCTAATGTGCAAATATAAATTTGTTCTGTAACGACACAATAAATGAATTCAAGCCAAACTAAAGGGCAAGCGAAGTGTTATTTAGATGCATCGAAACGAAAGAAAAAAAGGCGAAGGGATGGCAAAGAATACAAAAAAAAAATTGTTTTTAAAATTTTATGTAAATTTAACAAATTTTTTTTTTATTTTTTTTTGCTTCTCATTGCGCTTTGCGGTTTGTTGCTGCTGCTACAGAGGGTTCATTGGCGTTTCGCATTTGCGCTTCGTCAACAACTGAATTTGTTGCTGCTAAATTTAAATGTGAAATATATCGTCACAAAAACAATAAAAACAATAATAATAACAGCAACAGAAACCACACATGCAAAAAAAAAAAATAACAACAATTATTTGGCAACATAAATATTTGTTTTACTTTTAGCGATTTTAAACGTTATTTTTTTTCTTCGTTATTTCCAAATCGTCAAAGTACAAAATTGCAAAATAAGACGAGTGTAAATACCAAAACAACAAAAGAACGGCGACAGCAACAATAGAAAGACGACAAAATAAAATTTGTACTAATTACAAAACATACGTCATTGAAAATAATTTACACAAATTGCAAATGACATACACTTGGATCGATCACATTGCGGTGTCGTCGCCGTTGATGCAAATTCGACAAAAATAGCCGCCAGCCATTCTTCTGTTGAACCAAATCAAACAAGATAAGATAAAGCGGAAAAAACATGCGCGATATACAGCACATAACTCCGTAATAAAAGTATCTTTTTTTTTCTTTTGTCTTTTTCTCTTGTCAAGGTATAATAAAACAAGTCAATCAGTTGCTTTGTTGCACACACTCATATTTCATGTGCACTCATGTGCTACAGAGAGGCTCGCTAACGGTGGCTGGTAGTTAGAAGAAAAAAAATAATGCTGACAACATATTAAGGCAAATTGGCATTTGTTATTCAATTAAATTAAATTAGCAAGTGACAAGCCTTCCCCTTTGTTGTTTTTTCTGTGGCGGGTCGGCGCGCCGCATTAATAAAGTTATAAAAATAGTAATATTTTAATTAATATTTACACATGAAGTATGAAAATAAATGTGTGAAAACAACATTAACAAAAACAAATAGCATTTTTGCAAATAAATAAAAAAAACACAGTTAATATATTTATTGTCTTCTTTTTCACACAGTGCCAAACACGCCTAATTAGCAACATTTTGGGTGTGTAGCAAATTTTTTGTCACGGCATTTTAAGCATACTTTTTTTCTCTTTTTTGTTTTGAAGTTTAGTCAAACACATGACACTGCGTCGCCGTACCTGGTGCTTGTTTAAAGTTATAATTATTAACAAGTTGAAAATTGTATTTAAATCAAAGTAAATAAAAACAGAACCAATCAATTCTCGAAACAATCATAAAGTTCGATCACGCATGTACAAAGTGCAACTTTGATTTGAGAAATTCTAGGTTAGGGCAAAACATGTTTCAAAATTCACACGATTTGCGTGCGCCTACCTATATGCCTATCGCCTCGTGCGCATAATTGAATTACAGTAGAATAGAATGTAGTTTATAGTAAGTATATATACCACAACAATTTGCTACTCACACTTAAGATGCATATGACAATGGGTTACTTTCTAACACTTAATGGTGATGACACTAGCCAACTGTTTAAGAAGTAAATGACCATCATTTGCACAATAGGAGTCTATGTTGCGGTACAGCTATAAATTGAGCCATAGCTCTTTGATTGTTATTTGTTACTTCTTCCGCAATACAAAATTTTTTTTTTTTATTATTTAAAATCTACTCAATACCTAACAATACCTTATGGAATAACTTAGGAACCGGCATTTCCCCAGATCAATTTCAAATAACATATCTACAATTAGTTCATTTAAATGCCTTAAATTGCAGTATTTCATAAAAGCACATTCTCACACTATCGAAATCATAACACTTGGAACCGGTTTAAGCACAACGCAAAACTTGCCTTTATGAAGTCAGGAATATGCAATGCATTAATTAAAATTTCAATTAAGTAAATTTTTTAAAAAGAAAAAAAAAAAAAAGACGATTCGGGAGGCCTGACTCCACGATACGCTGTGTGTCAGTTAGTCAAAATTAAATATCGAATGTATTTGACTTGAGTTAGTAATGACTTATTTGCTGGGATATTCAGACTTTACTACAAAAAAAAAAAAAAAACACTGCATGGTTATGCTGTGCGACACTTTTGATAATGCAAACAAGTTGTGCCTCTTGAAGCAATTGGTGCATATAGGGTATTAAAAAATCGACAAAATACCCCCAAGGAACTAACAAAGATAATGAATAAATCAATAAAGAAAAAACATTTGCATATTTAAGCAACTACGAAACAAAGTACAAAGCAATTAAGCAATATATAAAATAAACAAAGCGAGAGACGGGACCTAAGAAAGCTAATCAAATCAAAACGAACGTACACAATCTGTTTATTGTAAAACGGTTACATTCTAATCTGGAACATCAAGAAAATATATTTAACATATGATATTAATTAAAGTTTATATGCTTATATAAAGTATAAAATTATGGCTTTTTAATTTAATATACGTTTGTTTTTATTATTTTCTTGTGGTAACATGTTTTTTATTTTCTTGAAAAAAGTCAAACAACGTTACGTATACGTAATTTTAATTATATGCCATTATTTTTGTTTCTAATAAAAATTAAAACGACAAACAAAAAAAAAAATGATGTAAAAGAGAGAAATATAGAGAGGCCAAAGTGAACTGTGGTAAGTGAATGAGAGCGTGCGACTGCATAATCACGCATTTGCTATGATATGTGACGATATAAACAAACCAACCAACAAACCGACCGACCGGGCGTACATATGACTGACTGAATGAATGAATGCTTGTCGATGCGTAGCAAAGCACGAACATACACAACAACATCGGTGCAAGTAGACTTGTGCGTCGATTGCAACAACAAATTAAGGGTAAAGTAGGAGAAGCAACAACAATCAGCAGTCAAGCACGAGACGCGTTGATGCATTTATTGTTGTTACTATTATTAATGATCATGCTGTGGTTCTTTTTTTTCAATCTAGCAAAATTTGTCAATTCGCGCAATAATTAACGAGTACCATTTACAAATGTAATTTACTTTTATCGCGTGATTATAATTATTACTATTGCACTACACGGCGTATAAGCGATAATGTTTTAAATGGCACGCGACACAGCTATTTACAAATTTTCTTTATTTAAATTTTTATATATCTTTTATTTGTTTTTTTTTTTTTATTTATATTAATCTCCTAAATGAGCACACTGAGCCAAAAAATTATGTTAATGAAAAGACGTTGTTTGGCAAACAACACTCAGTCACAGCAGGGCAACAACGTACACAACCACACCGCCCGAGGATTGAACTATTACTGATACACGTTGTGTTGCTTCTGCTGCTTAAGCTTCTAGTTTCAATGAGCTCACAAATGAGTGCGAGAGCATACGTTCGAGATCAGAAGCAACATGCTATTAGAAATATAAAAATAAAACAAATCAAAACAACATTGCTCATCTTGTATGAGCAAGCGAACGCCTGTGAGTAAGCATTTGAGATAAACGAGATAAATAAAGCAAGTACGCTTAAGCAGAAAAAGAGAAGCAAACACTATGTGTGCACAATTTCAGTTAGTGATATCAAAAGTGCATTTAGGGGTATGCGGGTACACGCAAAAAACATGCTGCGACAAGTGTTTGGTAAAAAAAAGAAAAAAAACTATCGAACACATTATAGGACCAGAGGTAGTCAACTGTAAAAGCTACGCGAAGCTTTTTGCTTAAAAGTTTTCCAAAAATAACCATTTAATACAAAATATTTTACTTCTAAGCGCTAATCAAACTATCACGTTTTAATATGACGAAAAACACTTAATTGAAAAGGCCAAGTTTGTTTTGTTTTCATGCGATTGAATTGAGTGCATGCCATCAAATATTTAATAACAATAAGAAAAAATAAATACAAAAAAAAAAAAAACAACAGAACCTAATGAAAACATTTTACGTTCAACCTAATCGCTTAAAAGCAAATGTCAATTCATTTTAGTAAAAATACTTGCGTCGAACTTTTGACATTGTCAACACGCGTTAGGTATTTTCTATTAATTTTCACAATAATTATTTGCAACTATTTTGTGCAAATGGGCGCGTTAACTTATTGCTATTTTTTGCTGCCGTTGCTGTTACTGTTGAACATATTACATTTTAATCTGAAAACGGAAATAAAATACTGATATAAAGATATGGCTCTATGTTATAGGCTTTAGATTGATGTTTTTTTGCTTTGCTTTAGTTTTAACTTCACAAATTCATTGAACAGAAAATAAATTCCGTTATTTATTGTGATTTTATACCGCAATGTTTTAAAAAAAAATGTTATTTTGTTTAATGAATAATCACAAGTCAACAGTTTTAATTATTTAACTTTTTTAATAATTTTTTATTATGGATTTTTTGTTTGCATACAAGCTTAACGGAAAACACATATAAATTATATTTATGTTGAAATTTCATCGAATCAGTGCTTTATTATAAGCCATGACGAACGAGGTGCAATACGATAAACAAAGGTATCAGAAAAGTAATTTTGTAAAAAATTAAATTAATGATTTTTCTTCATCGCATACATGTCTGATACTTTCAAAAACAAAATGCAACATATAGTGGCTGACCGACACACACTATTCTTTTCTTAAAAAAAAAAAAAAAAAATTCATACGTGTATTTATGATACTTAAAATTTGCAGTGATTTAAAAAGTTATGTTGCATACTTTTGCGCCAAAGAGAAAAGATTTTAAGAACTTATTCAGGTTGTCTGTAAAGCAAAAATGATTGCATACTTCTGGTAACATAAGAAAAAGTTGATGTTTGTTTTTTTTAGCTTGACCAGATAATGTCTTTACGTTTAGAATCTACAGCAGCGCCATCTTCTTTCGCAACGGGACCTTCATTCGAGCTTCCACATCGTGAAAACTCGGAATTTGAGGAATTTTTAAAAATACAGTACTTCTCGCTTATAACGATCTTCAAGGGACCGGCCAAAATGGTACGTTCTAACCGAAGACTCGAACAAAACAATCTATGAATATGCACATGGAAAATGGTTCGTTATAAGCGAAAAGTACTGTATTTCAATAAATTTAATTATTTTAGAAATTTTCACTGCCTAACTATTATGACGTCCCTTGCAAAGTGTCAAGAAAGAACACGTCGCCGTTTTTAATTTTTTCTAATATCTTCATAATCTCTGCTTGAACTAGTAAGTTGTGAAATAATATAAAAGATTGATTACAAAAATAAGTAAACGATTAAATCTTTCTCGGTTTATTTTTAACTAGAAAATGCGTAAGTTGGTGAAATGTATACAGAGTTCACGAACATGAAAAGTTTCTAATAGATTCTTTATAGTTTGGTATATCGTTTATTATTTTGTTTCATGATGAGAAGTTTCTTTATCGGGTGTTTTACAAATTTATGGAAATTCTCTGCACGGACCGCATTTTAAATCTTACAAATGTCACAAGTAAGGCACAGATTAGACGCAGTGATAGACGCCTACCACGAGACCAAAGTGAAAACCATTTCATTCGTGCTACAAACCACGCTTATCTAACAATGAACTAAGCGAGCAAATGCTGCGCAAACAACCTTATCTAGCATTAAAAGAAAACAAAACAAAAGAGAGAGAAATAAAAAAAATCAGAATGAAATAAAAAACATTTCTAAAAAGGGAGAAATACGCTTAATCTTTGGCAAACTACTAAAAACTCATGAGTGTCTTGGCTTTTGTAACTAAAAATATCCCACTACTCTTTTTTGGTTTTTGCACTTTGTGATGTCTTGTGGTTGTTCCGCTTTCATTAGACGCTTTGATACTCTCGTTTTTTTTTTTTTACACTCATTAAAATTGTTTATCAGACATGCTCAAATCAGCGCAGAGAAAGAAAAAAAAAAGCAAACTGAACAAAGCTGAAGCGTTATTTTCTTTGAAAGCGCTCAAGTTTTCTTGTTGTGCCACTTGACCTCTTGCACAAGAGAATAAGTAAATGACAGCAGCGAAAGTAAAAAAAAGATACCAATACCCCGCGTAGGTGTTGACAACTTGCGACAAGGTTGCGAAAAATAAAGATAAAAACGACTAGGTGCTGCTTTAGAATCGATTAGTGTCTGCGATAAGGTTTTTAAAAATTTGAATATATGTAATTTAATAAACGCATATTTTTATACTCGCAAACATAAAGCAGATAAATAAAAAAAAAAATTATTTGAAATAAAAATAACAAAAAATATAACAAACATGCCATATAATTATGTTGTTTTCAATAGATTTATTGCGCGTAACGCCACAAAAATATAAAAGAAAAAAATGGCTGCGGTGGCAGCGCAGTGACAATGCCAATACACTGTTAAAAAAAACGTTTAAAGCAGACAATTTAAAATTAATAAATAGTGTAAACTTGTTAAAAACTTAAAATTAATTTGTAACTTAAAAATGTATCTAAGCCGGCATATACGTGCCTTAAGCTCATAACACAATTCACTCATGCTAAGGAATATCTGATTTGCAGATCCCTAGAAGTTAATGCCCCATTAACAGTAATTTCTCACGATGTATAATATATTACATTATTATACTTTAATTGTCAAAGCGATGTTACAACGTTTCGCGCGCAGTTGAATGTACCTGCGTATGCTTGTAAATTTGAACGTCGTATAGGGGCAGGCAGCACGCAAACACGCGAAGTTTCGTGTTTCGGCACACGGACACTGGCACAAACAACACATACGTTCGCACGAGAAAAATATACAAATATATAAATGCGATCAGTTCACTGTGTCACCGCGCCCTTAGCAGCCATCCAAAAGCTTAACAATGTGTGTAGATTTTTCTTAAAGTGGTTCTTTGTCGTTATCGTCATTGCTGGCGCGTGAAAAGTAGGCGTCAAATTTTAAGTATGTTTACAGTAAGTGAAACAAATATTGCGGATTATTGTCGTTTGTATGGATTTCTTTAAACAGAAATTTGAAAAAAGAAAAAAATAAAGCATGAAGTGTGCTATAGGCAAACGAAAATTAGATCAGATTAAGAGATGTGTGTTCTGATCGATAACCTTGCAAACATTTATCAAAAAACTAAAAAAAAAATCATAAAAAATTTTAATTACTCATTTTTTAATATTTATTTGAACTTTTTATAGCAGCGTGGGGTGATCAAAAAAATGAATGAAAATATCTTTCAGTTATTCTGTTTTTGTGTTAACTTGTGTAACTAGAATCTTTTTGCGTTAAAGTTAATCCCTTGACTAGAATATTTCAAATTGAAAAACCATTTTTAAATCTACTAACGAAAATGACGCATATAATTATTTCTAAGCTCAAATAAAAGCCAAAACAATTTTCGACAGTTTTTGAAAGCATTTGAAACCTTTTGACGAGCCATCATAAAACGTCTAAAAATTTTGAATGTTTTAGTAAAACTAAATACACAATTTTCATTTGCAGAAATGCAATTAGTTAACGAACATATGTATTTTATTGCATCTTAAATACATAAACCCATCGCGATCTTTAAAAACTTAGATGCTGCAACTCATTTAAGTTTTTTTTATTTTAAATAAAAAATAGTGCAAATCATTGCAACACGATAAAAATTTTACGCAAATGCCATTTCATTATAACAAAAGTGTTTTCCCCAATCAAAAATAGCTACGTGCCAGTTTAAAAATAAATAAGAAAAAGTCTATTGAACCTTACTGCATAACCTGTTATATCCAGTTACATAAAAGTTTTGCACATTTTTTAAATTTGTTTTTTTGCAAATGCTAAAGACACGTGCGCCTAAAATCGCCAGACCTGCGGCGTACAAATCGCAGTACTCTTGATGCTTAGGCAATATATACATGTATTAGCGGAAAATTGAAAATTCGTTGATTCAACGTATGATGATGTCGTGACGCTGTTCTGTGCGTTTCTCTGATGGGTGTGAGATCTTGAAGTAGTTTTGAAAAACAAACTAATAAAAACGAAATGAAAAGATAAATATATTTTTAAGAAAAAAAAAAAGCAATAAAATCTGTTTAGCGAAAAAATTTATATGCACATAAAAAAGTTAAGAATATTAACAAAAATATACTGACTGGCTAAGATTTAGATAAAACTAAATATATATAGATGGAGAAAAGTATAACAATAATAAAATAAATAAAAACAAAATTTTTATAGAAAACATTTTTGGAAAGTCAACAAAATAAATATTGGGACTTGCTTACGTAAAACAAATTCCTGAACAAAAATAAACTGAAGCAAGTTTGGGAAATTCGCATGCCAGCGAATAATGTAACATATACACATATATTTTTGAGTTACCTGAGAATTTGTATATCAAATTTAAATAAGACCTTTTAAAAGAATATGCTGATTAATGTTACATATATATGATGTAATAAACTGTAAAAGATTTTTACAGAGTGAAAAAATTTGCTTACTTAGATGCTAGATCGCGATTAGACAAAATCTTCGGGTTATTTAAAACCAGCTAACAAAACTTTGATAATTGGATGAGATAAAAACCATTACATGTCATACTATTTTCAACTGTGCACAGTTTAATAAACTAATAAAAAGCACAGTGGTGTAGATGAGCTAAGATCCCAGAAGCATAAGTAACAATTTACAGATTATCTCTGCACATTCACTCTTGTTTTAATTGATCAATAATCTCATCTTTATAGATAGTCCATTACCATTTTACACTATATCTGATGGCCTCTTCAGAATGCCAATTGAGCGTAGCAAATTATATTTATGCGACAGCTGAGCTATTTGCATTTAATATTTTAGATTTTTTTTTTTTTGGCAAAAATCCAAAATGTTTTCCGATTCGGTCTTTTTTTTCATGCTTAAATGTTTCCAAATTAATTTGGTTCATTTTATGAAAGTTTATCAGCAAAAAAAGTAAAAAATCAAAAAAATATGTACATATGAATTTATTTTTAAATAATTTAATTGGCTCTCGGCCAAATGTCATAAAAACGTGAATCTGTTTATTTTGTTTGTTCGTCGTTTTCATATTTTCCTTTCTTGTGGCATATCGTCGTTTGAAATGGATTTCGATACCCAACACCGCTGCGCGTGTTGCCTAAATTTTGCCTTATAAAAGATATCTGCACTTTAGGTAAACATACAACTTATTTGGTCACTTGCAAGAGGCAATTTTGCGTTACATAAACAAACAGATGGCTTTCAAAATGTTCATTATATGCGGAAACCTGCTTTTGTAATTTTCAAATCAAAACCAAGGCCAATATCATTTGCCATCTCAGCCATATATCAGCTCATGCACAAGATGCACAACGTACATTTTTCAATTATTTGCTTTTGAAATTTATTATATTTTACTCTTATTGATTTTCATACAGAAATTATGGGTTAAAGCATTTGGCGCATATGCAGTTTTCGAAAACTATTTCATTATGTTTGCGAAAATTATTTCAATTTGAAAATAAACATCGTTTAGTAGCTTGCAAATCATTTGCACTATAAAAACGTTTTCAGGCAGAAGTCTTTATTTAGAAATAATAAATCTTTTTTTTTTCCTAATTACATAATATTTTTTTTAGGATTCCATTTATAATTTCGGAATTTCAATTGGTTTTTCCTGTCGCAGCACTTTAGTTTAGTAGAAATTCGTTACTGACTTTGCGATTATTTTTTTAAGTGAATATTTTCAATATAGTACAGGTGCGACGCATATTCTAAGAAATATACAAAAATATTGCTGAGGTGTGCACAATTGAATTTTTTTTTATTGTTCAGTGCAGTTTTTTGCATACACTATAAAAAATTATATCTCAAATAAACAACAAATGTTTGTGTATATTTAGACAGGCGATGACATTCAACATCATCAAAAGTCATAAGATTTTCCTGAAATTGTCTGCGCACGTACGCCACTTGCGTCTAAAAATAACTAAAAGAAGTCTTCACATTTATTGCGTACAAGTATATACATCCCGAAATTTAGCAAAAATAAATCATAGAAATGCATTCGACAGAAGAGGTCAGTTGCTTTTTTAAAAACATATTTTGATCTATACCTCATTTTAAGATTTTACTTGGTAGCCTTTAGTTGAAAGAAATCAAAATCTAATAAACAATTATTAGGGGTTCTAAAGTTCGTAAATGTCACGATAATCTTGTAAAACTTCCAACTTTTCGAACACAAAGTTTACGTGCGTGTGCTATGAAAAATATAGACATATTGTCTCGTAAAAAGCCTCGAAAAGTTTTTGTTATTGTCAAATTGTTGAAATTCGATTTGTTTACGAGGATGAAATAGAAATGTCCTCAAAAGTAACTCAAAAATTTTCTAGTTTTACACTTTGCCAATTTGAAAGATTTCGTCTGCAGTGCAAATATTGTATATTCAAAATAGTGTACACAAAGAATTCATATTTACATTTTTTTTAATTGTCAGCCAATTAAATGAATCAAGCAACACATAATTAACACATTCTGAATGAAAAACCTTCATGTACTTCGAGGCAGTTTATTTTTATGATGCACAATAATTCTGCATACACGTATGTCACTGCAAATGTTTCCTCGTTTGTTTGTCTGATATTATATTTTGCATTAAATATTTACTCATGAAACATGCTTATGTTTATACGCTAACATTTCGTTTGTTATTTAACAAAATAAACAAAACATTTCTGCATAATTGAAAAGCATACGTTGTAACATATTCGTAAGCAAAATGCAATAGAAAAATTCACATACGTATTTTAATTGAAATTAGTCAATTAAATGTAAATAATAAAAAAAACTCAAACAATTGAATAATGATTAAATTAGCACTTACATACTCAAAACTGAGCTATTAAGAAATTTTGAAAGGGAGTCTTTCCTTTATATAGTTTTTTTAGATATTGAAGACATACTGTAGTTTGTTTAATTGTGGTTTCAGCACCTATAATGACTCTGCTGCCAAATGTTACTTTCTTGGCAATGAAAGCATTCTAAAATTCTTTGAGAAATTTCTAATACTTACTCTCAATCAGTTGTGAATACTTTGCAGGCAGTGACGACTGTACAAATTATTGACATTACATGTCCAAAACGTTTTAACACGAACCTGGCACATAATATAGGTGGCACTTAACTTGATAAGCATACAGCACACAAATTGATAGTCATCATGAAAAAAGTGAAACAGATACTAAAACTGTCCGAGTGGTTGTCATTCTAGAAATCACATGATCGATTTGACTTTTTAAGTAAATCATAAAACGTGATAACAATATTTTGGTTAATTTTTTTAAAGTTCGTGGTTTCGCTACTGTATCTGTTAGCATAATTAAACCAAAACATCTAGACTCCTTATCTATAAAAAACTTTTTAAGCTTTATTTCACTAACTTAATTTTAAAGTATCTTAGAAAGCGCATTCAATCACACTCTGTTAATATGCAAGTTAATATCAATTCAGATATATATATTTATATCTTGCAAAAAAAAAATTAATACATGCGTGGAATGTGCTAATTTTCTTGTTTATTTGTCTATATACACATGTTTTTTTTTTTTTTTTATTAATGCCTCATAATTATTTATACGCCATTCCACAGTTGGAAATTGTGTAGGAAAAAATTAATTATTATTGTTTTGTACACTT
This sequence comes from Stegana nigrithorax, assembly GCA_037044495.1. Lineage (NCBI taxonomy): Eukaryota > Metazoa > Arthropoda > Insecta > Diptera > Drosophilidae > Stegana > Stegana nigrithorax. The sequence goes on from JBAMBQ010002580.1 coordinate 50,970, forward strand.
AATTCAATATTTTCAGTTCTGTTAAAAACAAAAAAAAACTGAATAACAAAATTTGTTTACTATAATACATTAGTATTGGAAAAATGACCGGAAGTCGAACCTAATTAATTTAAACTTCTGTGGCTTCATGGAAGACACCGATAATATCTCGACAATAAGAATACTTTATAGCACTCACCTGATTGCTTTGGTAAATTGTAAAAATCAAGCACTTTAATCTCAGAGGTCTCCACATGCGGTGCGAAGCCCTCGTAGAGATCACTCTCCTCTTCGATGCCACTTAGCTTGTCCGCGTGCGCCATGGCATCGGTTCCACGATTGTAAGGCATTTTTTTACTTCTGCCGCTGCTGGTCGATGCCTGCTCCGCGTAATAATCCAAACTTGTCGCAATTTTGAATATAATTTATACTTCGGGGGATGTAGGGAGTGACAGTCAATTGTATTTAGACTGTTTTATTGTGCAAATAATTTCGTGTTGATTTGCCCAGTTGACTTTAGACGCGCGTTATAGGTTTATATTTTGTTTTTTATTATGGATTTATTTTTCGTTGTATTCTTGACTAGAATCTTTGTAACGAATTTTTAACAATAATATTTCGTTTTGTTTTGAGCGTCGTTTAGTACCAAAGCATTTGTTATTTGTTTAATTTATTAATATATTTTTTTTTTTGGAACTGGTTGGTTAGCGTTGCAGATTATGGAGACAGAAACACTCCAATGCGATGATGCCGTGCCGAATTCATTATCACGTTGGCACTTTATGTCAAAGTTTTTGATGGCATATTTTTTAACAAGTTTAATTGTTTATTTGCAAAGTTGTCTGCAAAGTACAAAGAAAAAGTAATATATATGAGTTTCATTTCCTTTCTTTTAATATTACTATAAAATTAAATCTTGTTTTTTTTTTAGTCATTACTTTTGATTATACATTTAATGGTTTATCATACGATAAATCTTTTTATTTTTGCTATATATGGGGGGATGGAGCCGCCCAATTTTTTCATTAGCCATGGCTTATAAACCATGCCGAACATATGTACAACAATTTAACAGTTTCATCGCAATCGAATGAATGGTAAACATGAATTTTAATATATAAATTTTTTTTGGTATGTGAGTTTCCAAATAAACTCATGCTCGCTAATACGTTGCAAGTTGAAATTATTTTTTGCATTTCATATAAAACAACAAACTATAGTGCTGTTTTTTTTGTTTAATGTTTTACAAGAACAAAAATTTAATGAAAAACCAGCAAGGCCGCTAAGCAATCAGCCGTAATACATAAAAAGTCTGTAAAACAAATAAAAGGCAAAAATATGCAATGGCGGAAAAAATAGGCGCCAGAAATATATTTTTCCTACATGAAATATCATAAAAACAAAAAATTGGAAAAAGCACAATCAGGGCGACGTAAATAAAACCAAATTGAAGCTAAATCAATAAAAATAACACAAGCAACACAAAAATAAAAAATCTTCATGGGAAAAAGGTTTCTAGTGCAAAAGACTCCATTAAGCCGAAAAATCGTTAAACTTGCTTGTATTCCACCCGCATAGACTTTGAACTTTATACGTAAGTGGAACAGGCCATAAATTTGCTATAGGTCCTACCACCAAAATTGCTATCTTTTGGGAATAAGGATATAGCAGTACAACGTCCTTTTTTACTTTACATTATTGTGAAATAAAAGCAAATCGCAACAATTATTTATCAAAAGGGTCATTATTATAACCTGGCTGATTCAGAACCTTTAAAATGTCTGACAGCTGGCTTTATTCCAGCGGCATATTTAATTTTATTATTTAAAGAAAAACCACCAACTACATGTTACATTAGTAAAGCATTTGTAATAAATGTTATTAAATATTTATTAGCAATAAATTACTTAATTAAAAAACAATTCAAAGCAATAAAAAAATATATACATACGAGTATATGTACTTATAGTATGCATAATACATAAATATACTGGAAAAAATATACTACAGCAAACACGAGCTAAGTACATTAACCCGGATATCCGTATAAATCAATTTAACCGTATATGCATGGTTGGCATTAGTTGCTGCCATATTTGTCGCATAATTTAGCACGCTGCTGTTGTTTTGTTTTGCGCATTAAACAAAACTATTTATTTGTTTAAAAGTAAAAGGGGTAACAATACACGAAACATTGAATTGCAAATGACAATTGATATGCTAAATAGCGTATAAATAGCATACGGAATATACAAAAATCTTCATTTGTTTGTTTTTATTTGACACATTTGTATTTGTTTAATGGTTTTGTTGTCAGTTTCTTTGTGTATTATAATTTTCTCTTTTTCTTTGAAGGGTTGCTTTTTAACAATTTTTACATGATTTCTGGTTTACATGCTGCTCTTTCTAAAAATAAAAACTTAAAAGAAAAATCAATATACTCGTATGTATATATTTATAAAAACGAGAATTTTCAAAAAACAAAAACCTGCAATCATTCAGATACGCATTTTGCACTTGAATTTATTCTTTTGACCTTGAGGCAGTTCAGTTCAGTTTGAGTTGTTTCGGTGCTAATGCAAATAATGCATTATGCTGCAGACAAGCGTATAAAATTTATGTAGATTGTTTAATAAACTTGAGTATTAACCCCTTATGGACCAGCATTTCTAATTTAATGAAAACAAAAATAAAAGGCAGAAACATGAACTCCCTATGAAATTGATATTGCATTGCCATTTAGGAATTGGCACAAATAAAAAAAAAAAAAAAATAATAATGTATAACTTAAGCTTTAACATTGCTGCGATAGCACAGAAACAAAACGCTTGCGATCACGTAAGTATATTAAATTTATTTTGCCGTCTAGTCTACTTACATAGCATAGTTTTATCCCAATATGAATTTTATATATTTATGACAAAAACTATGAGTAAATCAAATTGGTTTGAAGTCAACAATATATTTAACTAAAGCAAGTGGGGGCTATATGTTTCAACAAATATAATTACAATAATTATGAATTAATTATCATATTCAACAGCAAAATATGTAAAGTAAATTTATGTGATTAGCAACAACATGACTTTACTGAATATGAAACTGTCATATGGACCCATTTGCCATTTAGTCGACAACACAGTATCTGCACCGCTTATAACACTGCACACATGCTACTTGCCAACTGCACACTATTGTGAGAGTGTGTGAGTGTGCTTTCAGTTGCAATGTCAGAATCAGCAAGTGTGTTCAAGGTGCATCTATGCCACGTTGCAATTAATTGCAAATGTTGACAAACAAAATAACAAGTTGTTTGCAAATATTTACACAATTTGTTGACTATTTTTTTCAATGTTTTCTAATAACTTTTTGCCTTCCACTTTTTATTATTTGACTTTATTTGCACTGTACAGCACTAGTAAAATTATCATTGTTCACCCATAAGTTTCAATTTATATCTGCAATAAAAATTTTTGTTTATCGAGTACAGAATCAGAATTACTTCATTACTGCACGCTGACAGGTTTTGTTGTTTAGTTTAAATCTCTCATGCTTGAAACTTTTTATAGCATTTTTCGTTTTATTTTATTATATTTTTCTTTCTTTTTCGTGCACAGTAGCTGTTTGCACTTTGTGTAAACATTTGATCAAATATGTTAATATTTATAAAAGTAATTCAGATTTACTGGCAAAAACTCAACCGACATGTGAGTTGTTTGTTAAATTTCCGAAAGATTAATATGCATAATCTTTTTTAAATGTTAAACCAAAAATTTACTTGTATTTGTTTAATTTAAAATACTTATCAGTGTCGCTTAGATTAAATTAATCTGATTTAAATTAATAAACGAGTTAACGAAAAAGAAAAATTCCGAACTTGTTCTCTAAAAAAGAACTTACAGTTGTCTATTAAGAACCATGAAAGCTTTTGAAAAATACCTTAATTATTTAGCCATGGCGCCTATACCAAATTTCAAAATAAAGTGCATGATATGGACGTCAAAGATCCTCAGAAAATACTTTCAAGATTGTTTGCTCATCATCAAAGAATTTAATAAATATAGTAAGACGAGCTCTCAAAGCATTTATATAATTTTTGACAGTCTTCGTACTATTTTCAGACTTCCCTACAATTCTTTATCGTTATGTTGTGTTAACTACCCATGACTCAAACAAAACACGTAAAAAAAAAAAGAAATTCTGGCAGTCAGCTCTTTCAATGCAAAACATATTATAGAGTTTGTGCAAACTACACCAATTAACATTAATATACAATTTATTTAATTTTATTTTAAAAGGTTACTTTCTCATATGTAGTGTAAAGAGCTCATTCAGTTTTCTTAAACGTATTCATTGGACCAATAAGTTTAATTTATTAAATGAATATGCATAAAGTAAAGCAAATCTAAGCGATTAGTGTATGCGAACTATTCACTCAACGGCTAATTAAATCATTTATGCAAATCAGTTGACACCGTGACATGTACAGATGTCAGAAAAGTGTCAACGACAGACCAAAACAAAACTAACGCTGGCTATGGACAAAGTGCGCGGCGTGGGACGTAAGCAAAAACAGCATTTAAATAATTTATTTTTGAATTTTTTCTTTTTATTGTTAACAAATTACGATCAATTTTTGGAGGCAGTTAGTAATTTTTTTTTTTTTTACATTTTACATTTATTCGCACACAAAAAATTCAATTAAAGCCTCCACGGCAAACTTTTTGCAAGCGCACTGCTCCCCAAATGGACATTTAAGCAGATTAAACATGGCGGCTACTGTCAATTCCAAATATGTATACATACATAAAACATGAATGCCTGCGTTTGGTGGTCTGGGGGCTTTATAGCTAAAAAAAACTGTGTAAATTTCCACGGTGGCTATACTGTCAACGTCATTAATGTTGTATGCGAAAACGTCAAACACACATAAACAACTCAATTAGTTCAGTTTTGGCTATGCGTATAAACAAATTATCTTCGCATGAAATTAGTTTATTTTAAATAAATAATTTAGTAAGTAAAAAAACAACGACTCAACAAGAGCAACCATAGTCGGTCTCGCAGGTGTTAATTAAAGGTAAACATGTACAAACATTATGCTGACATTGCAAAAAAAAAAAAAAACAAAAAAAAAACCTAAACGTGCCAAGTCATTAAAGGTACATACACTTAGTGAGCCACCCACGACCGACTAATTATCGGAAAACGGGGTTAACCCAATACAAGTAGACAAATGGTTGCAATCGATCAATGCTGTGTAGGAACGCACAAAATGTTTAACCTACTTCAAAATGCCAAAGATACAGACAACTTGACTTGGTTGAAAACAGCCGAGCACAGGCAGTAACTGGCAACGACAGTCAGACCCTAGCACACCCCCAAATGCTCGTACTACCGAATAAATGTGAACTTTTTTAATACGCACATTCATTGCTGTCCATTGTTAGTTAGTGGACTTTGTTGACTGCCTGATGGAGATGGAGATGGTGGCAATATACATTGGCAGACATTGTCCATTTGCTAAAATTGACGTAAGTACAATATGAATGCAAAGTGACCATGTTAGCGTGAGTGTTAATTTTTCAGTAATAGCCAGGCAGGCTTTTAGTTGATTATCTTGGGCGCACACAGTATTCTTAGTACGGTATACCTTAGTCATGAGCTAACAATGCTGATTAATCATATGTTAACAAAAAAAAAAAAAAAGATTTACACATTGTTTCCATAATAACCGTTTAGTAAGTGCTAATAGATTGTTCAAATTTGTAGACATTATTAATTTACTAATATATTAACATATAACATTAAACGCAAATATCTTAGATTTAATGTATGAGCACATCTCTTTCCGTTACTAATAACAATTTTAGTAACATGTGTAGGGCCTCCCTGCAATAGGTTAACTTTCAATGTAGGTTCTTATTAATTTTCATTAAGCATCTTTTCCAATTTCGAAATACTTTGCGACTACTATCGACTCTGATTAGAAAAAAATAAACAACAATATCTAAGCTGACTGTTTTAAAGTATGTGTAGTAGAAATTCTATCCAAATCTCATATTTTTATAAAAACAATTGGGGCTATTTCCAGGAAATAAAATATTGGTACGCCATTTTCTTATAATTATTTGTAACATAAACATAAAAAACCTATTAGTCCCACAATGAGCCAGAGGACAACGACTCACAGGAACAACGCCCACTATGGCATTTGTGTCATTACATGACATTGTGCCACATTTGTGTTATACATTTAGTACGGAACGAGTAGTTCGCACATACCCATAAAAAATAATATGACATATTTTAATTTCACAATAAAAGCTGACAAAAAGAAATACGCCAATACTCAACAAATACATACATACATTGACTATATAGGCCAAGCCGACACAGGCGCCACAGTATGTGGGTGTTATAATTTCTGATGTCAGTAGTTGATTACATATACACGCAAGCAAACCATGCACATAAGCTGTAAAAAAAAAAAGAAGAAGATACTTTACGTCAGCAGCAGGACAAATAAAACGTCGAAAGAGTAACAACCGTTGCGAAATGGTCTACATGAAGCTAGAGCGGCATAAAGTGGGTGTGTATAACAGCAAAAGAAGAATAAAACAGGCGCCGGAAGCGAAAGAACGCCGTCTGCTGTTTTACTGACTGCCCGACTGACTGACTGGCTAACTTTGCTAACTTGGTAATGTAAAAGAGTGGTTTGGCCGCACGTGGAGCTCGTAAGCGCATGAATGAATTAAGAAGAGAACGAAACAAATAAATGGATGAATGAATGAGTAACAATTCAATTTTGCTGATTTAACTTAACGCAAGCAGCAGGACTAAGCACATAACAAAAGACGAACAGTTCATACTATGATGGTCATTGAAATAAGTACATCATGTTTTTTATGGGTTATGTCAGCGACATTGAGAAGGAATGTTTACACTAAACGCATCCTATTTGCGATTCTCCAGATACTTTGCTTTTAACTGATTTCTTAAGTCTTTGACCTATCTACGAAATCTAACTTATTCTAACCTAATTAATTTCGGATTCTTTGTTTCTAGTGACGGGCTGTACTTTTTTGATATTTTATTTTTTCATTAAACTGGCTTAATATCATGCCCACCACTATGAAACAGTAACGAAAATAGATCGAGCATTATTAATTTGGCATATGTAACTGTGTGAAATTGGCACAGGACTTTGACAGCAGCAGGAAATTAATTTGTTAGGCGTGTATTGGCCGTAAGTAACAACCGAAACTGTAGCAGCAACAGTGAAAGACATAACAACAGCAAAGAGTAGACAAAGATTAAGGTCAAACTTGTACATAAAGCCAAGAAAATAAGTAAATAAAAATTTGTCATCATTCACACGACCTTTTCCCATTCAAAAACATTTGCATACCAAGTAATAACAAAAAGAAGAAGAAAATCCATGGTTATAAAATACAAACAAAAATTTAACATCTACTCGACTGAATGTGAGCAGTGGCAGCGCCACTGCGCCGACATTCACCTCAACAAGAAAAACAAAACAAAAAATTCAACCTGTCAGCCGCATTCGCCCAAGTGGTTTGACCTGATTTCTTTAATTTTCCTCTCTTTTTTCGTGTTTACTGCAGCCGTTGCAGCCTCAAATGCAGCAATTGGCGTTGCAACTTTGTCTTGCTACAAACATGAGAAAATAAAAAAAAATTTAAACCGATCTACTGCAGACATTACGACGACGCCAAAAACAGCACATATAAAAAACCACAAAGTCAGCAAACACATATTGAAACGCAAACAAAAAGAAAAAAGAATTAAGAAAAACAGAAACATATACAACAAAAAGAAACAAAACTAAACTTGCAACATGCGAATTTTCCTACTGCTTTATTTTTTATTTATACGCTCTATTGCAGTTAAAAACAGCACACATAATGCATACATACATTTATACGTCCGTTTATAGATAGACATTAAAAACTTATACATACAAACATGTATGTACATATATTTGGGCAATTTACTTGTGCAAGCTTTTTTTTTGTCGACAGACAACAAAAAGAGAAGAAAAACGAAAAATGCACTTGCCACGCTCACAGTTGCGTTCAATGAACTCCGACAGCAACCGCAACAAAAATAAACACAGCATGGCTTAAAGAAGAAAAAAATTGCATAGCAAAGTAAAAAAAAAAAAAAACAATATACGAGTATTTCATAATAAATCAAAAAATAAACAAAATAACAAAAATATAAAAAAATACGTATATCTTTTGACTAGGTCGCTTAGCTAGCTTGATGGATCTTTTTCACATTATTCGTCTCTTTTTACTACAGTGACTTCGTTAACTTCTCAGCACAATCGTGTGTACTTGCCATTTGTGGTGCGTCTTCACTTTATTACATTTTCTTTACAAAACGCGAAAAACTCGCATGTTGGAAATACCAGCTAATAAAAACCTGGCAAACTTACAGTACAAAACGTCAACAAAAAGAAAATCATACATATATATTATGTTCGTTTTTTTTTTTTTATTATTTTTTTTTTTCAATATTACATAAGCTTGCACGAATTGAAACATATTTTTCATACTTTTTTCGCTTTTTATTTAATGCTGGCGTAGCATAACTCATGACAAAAAAAGTAGCGAAAAGCGAAATGCACTTGGAAGTAGGCTTATCTGAGGTAATGTAAGCCAACAAAATTTATGGTAATGTATTCGGCTGACAGACTTAAAAAACAAACCAAACAGACAAGTGTTATATAATAAATTATTTTTAGTGTTGTTGGTATTTAAGTTCACGTCCGGGGTTCAAGACATATTTTGGTTTCATTTCTTTTCCCTTTTTTATTTTATTTTTATTTCTAGTGTGTGACGACTTGTGTAAAACAAAATTTAACAACAAAATTAGTCATATTTTTAATGGAGTTAGCTCAAAAGTAGTTTTTTTTTTTTGTAGTAATTGAAATAAATTTATGAACATTTCGAAGTAAAAACTAGAAAGGCAGGGCTATAGTCGGGTGTAACCGACTATAGAAAACCCTGTACCCAATCCAAAACAAAAAAAAAATTTTTTTTTAGTAAAAGCCATTTTTCGGCTGATCATTCCTATGGCAGCTATATGTTCTGGTAAACCGATATTTATCATATTCAGGATTATGATTGGATATTACCTAAAACTGTCAAATCCGAAATTTGGTAACGATATCTTAATAAACAAAAAAGTTTTTCTCAGTAAATCTTGTTTTTCGGCAGATCGTTCCTATGGCAGCTATATGATATAGTGAACCGATATACATGATATTTAGACATGTGATTACACATTGGCTAAAACTTTTAAATTTAAAATTTGGTGAAGATATCTTGAAAAACAAAAGGGTTTTAGTTACTAAATGTGGGTTTTCATCCGATCGTTCCTATGGCAGCTATATGTTATAGGACGAATATCGAAAAAAAAAATAAACTTGTTATGCCTATGGATTGAGAGAGTCTTCGTGCCAAATTTGGTGGTTGTAGGTCTTACCGTTTCCGAGATCCTTTTGTTCATACGGACGGACAGACAGACAGACAGACAGACAGACAGACAGACAGACAGACAGACAGACAGACAGACAGACAGACGGACATGGCTAAATCGACTCGCCTTTCGATGCTGATCAAGAATATATATACTTTGTGGGGTCTGCCACGCCTCCTTCTGCCTGTTACATACATTTGCACAACTTTAATATACCCTTTACCATTTTTTGGTACAGGGTATAAATATACACATCATTTTGCATCTACAAAAAAAAAAATAAAAAACTTTAAAAAGTAATTAATATAATACTTTTTTAATATTAAGATTACATTATAAAGGGAGTCCTTAAGATGTCGAAACAAGTGATAATGGGATTGTTAAGGAATTGGTTTGAATTGGAAATGAATCAAAATCTATTTTTGTAAATTATAATAATAATAATAATACATAATAATTTTCTTAGATTCGCATATCTATCTACCTATTTACAAGAAAATCTGAGATATTACATAAAGAAACTAACCTTACCTTATATATTGCTCCTAAGGTTAAGAATTTAATGTCATATCTTATGTTCTTAAATGTGTGCTCTCTGTACTGTATATCATCATAGAAATTATTACCACATGCTTACATCATCATTTAGTCTCAAAACATGTAACTCAATTTTAAAATCTCCATATGTTGTCCAAAATTTAATATTGCTATTAAATTAAACTGAAATGCTCACGGCTGGCTAACTACTGCGAAATAAACATTTTTGGCTAATAATATTTTAATTTACACCAACGAAAATGTGTGTTCATCGCAAGTGCTCTATAAAAGTCGAAACCTAATGGCACTTCCCGTTGTTAAATTTAATTAAACGACAATTTTACAACGACAGCGACTAAGCGAAGGCCTCAGTGTAAGTGTCCGTTAAACTAATTATAACATTTATAAATTTTTTTTTTATTTTTGTAATAACGAAAATTGCTTATAAAATACCAAACGAGATGGCCATATGTGGTCAAATCGGAAACAATGCTGCTGCAGCAGTTGTCGCAGCCACAAAACACTGCTGCAAAAAATTACATGCAGAGCCGATGATTCAGATTGGGTCGCCTCGCTCGCAGCACAAGTGTAGTACGGCGGCGGCAAGCCATCACTTGGCATCCGTTTGTCACTCAGTCAGTAGTTGTTGGCTTGTTTCTGCACTTGGCTGTCACAATGTTCATAATTATTTTTTATGATTGTGTAAAAACACCAAGAAAAAGCATTTCTGTGCTTAATTGCTTGCCAAAATGTTTGCGGCTGAAGTGAAAGACACATAAAAATGTAATAATAATGCCAAGACTGCTGCGGCATGTTGGATTTGCTTTCATTATGGAATGTTTGGAAATATCGTGCATTGCTGACAATTTTCCAACAATAATTTCGACCGTAAAAACGCACATTTGCGTTGAAATGTTTCTGCGCATTCGTGAACAAGAGCGTAGAGGGCAAATGTTATTAAACTGACAGTGTAATAAACGTTGCAATTTATTACGTAAGGATGATTTATACTTTTTTTCTGTTGAAACAGTGTTATTAAGAATCAACTGTACATTTTCTTATATTTCAAATAAAAATTTATTGAGGTACACCTTTGCGTATTAAATTTCTAGTTCAGATTTGCCCAGGTCACATTTCGGGCGCTTATAATTTTTAAGTCTAAGACGCTTTTAACATCCTTAACACAGTAAACTGTCTTCAGTTTACCTTTCACCCTACCAAGGAACATTATGCTAAGTGCTTGCCATGCACCTTGTATTGGTTAATTAGTATTCAATATTTCAAATAATTACAAACTTTATGTTTATCATGAACATTATTTTATTAACAAGTTTAAGGGGGTCGGCTGCAGCGTAACCTCTCGTTTATCATTCACAAACGTGTTTATACGCTAATGCAAACAATAAAAAAATGAAAAATAAGCTAATGCTGCTTCTGACATTGCTTCTATGAAAGCAATTTAAACGCTTTTAATGTTTATTTAACCAAAGATCGTGTAAGCAAACAAAAACAGACCATAAAACACACCCAACAAACAATACCCACACCCACAACAACCAAGTGAGTTCATATACAACAACGAAAAATAAGATCAAGAACAGTCGACGACATCTGCTTGTGGCACAAACTTAAAAAAATCTCTAATTACAAAACTTCACTGGAATAATATTTTATTAATAAATATTTGAAAATAAATCCACAGCATGTTGTGCCCTGGCAACATGTTTACCAAAAAGACGCATAACATAAAGACAGACAAGAGAGCGCAAACGAAGCATGAAACTGATGCTTAAATAACAAGTAAACAACAACGGCAAAATTACACAAAAACAGCGAAAAAAGCACGTGACGCGAAAAAACTGATTCGTAAGCGAACGAATACAATATTTCAATGCAATTTTGAACAAGTGTTGAACATTTTTATTTTTCTCTTTTTGCTTTGTTTTTTTTTTCGATATCCATCAATACGTTCGTTGAGTCATGTCAGAGTGAACACAACAATAAAAGCATCAAAAAATATATATTTATATATAAATATATTGCGCAAAATACCTAAAGATTATCAAAAAGCCGGTCTAAAAGAAACCGGTTAAATTATTTAACACTTTAAAATATAAAAATATATATGTACCATATGCAATCAAATTCTTTAAAGTAAAATAAAATTTATAAACACGAATATTTTAGGCTACAACTGGCTAACTTACTGACTCTGTCTGTCTGGGCTACGTGGGCGAAATTCTTTAATAAGCCATTTTCGACATTCTTTAATTGCGCAAAATATCGATAGCAAAGTGATTTTATAAGCTCGGTCAAGCTGTCAGTAAATCAATTACGCACGTATTTACTTACACCACAGACGTCGTCTGACATTTTCTCAATATAATAAATAATAAAGTATAAAGTTAATGGTTTTTGATTTTGTTGCGCTCATTAATGGGGTTGTTGTTTTTGTTATTACATGTTTAACAATTCCATTGTCAAGATTTGCAACAATCAATGTCAGTTGCATCAACAGCAGCCGCACCAGCTCAGCTCATTTTAACTGAATTCAACTAAAACAGGTTCTAGTGTTGCCAATGCACTAAAAATAGCCAATAAATTGAAAATGAAATCATGAGAAAATACACAAAGTACTCATATATGTATGTGCAGTTTGAGTACAAACTGATTTGTAACTGATATAATAAACGCATGATATAATAACCATAATTCCTAAATACCAAAAAAGTAAAATAAAGAAAAAAAAAAAAATTACAAAAAAAAACAAAAACAAAACGCAAACGACATCAATGTCACACAAAAAAAAAAAAATAGAAACGAAGTGGGCCCGCTTCAAGTGAAATAAATTGTTATCAGTACATTCTTTTCGACAACGCGAACCTTGTAGACTGACTTAAACGCTTCACGGTCTAGCGATATTAAAAAAAAAAAGAAACAAAAAACTATAATCAAATCGTATGCGACTGTAGTCTTCTTATTTCTTATAATTGTTACAAAAATCTCAATCATTGTTAGGTTTTGCCGATCTATATCTTTACCTATAAGGTAAAGAAATTATATGCTTGATGTTTCATGAGCACATGCATCTTAAATCCAAATTTTGACAGTACATTTTTTATTGCAATAATATTTATTATAAATATTGACCGTTTGTATTGTTTATCGCCAATATTTTATTAATTTTTTTTTTTTTGATTAATAATATGAATTTATTCAACAACGTAATTAGCTTATGACATTTGCTATGAAATAATTTTGAAGAATCGCTTTCAACTAGTTCCCCCCGGTACTTGACATTTATTTTGCGTAGTAGCGAAATCAAATTTTTCAAGGATAAAATCATGTCCAATTAATGTACAAAATCACGTGGGCGTTTTTAACACTAAAATTGCATACTATAGTGCTACAATTATTATAAAAAGAAAAAATGTTATTTCAAAAGCACACTTGGCACGAACAAATAAAATGAAAATTTTTACTCCATACGATCTATGTATTTATAATTCATTTCAAATTAATCATTTCTTCACTTTTTTGGCGCAGGGTACGTGACATTTTGCGAAAACAGATTTCAACAAAAATAGGCAGGCAGTCAAGTAAGCATGTAGGCAGGCAGGCACACAGTAGACAGTCAGATATTGACACTTATCAGATATAACATTTTACTAAACAATTAAACTGTTAAATTCATGTAAGCCAAATACGCGTAAATCGTCGACATATGCCGCCCACACAAAATTCTAAGTGAATTTAAGAAAAAATAAATAAACGAAAATTAAGCATATCAAACAAAGCGATGTTTTACGATGAACATTTGTGCAAAAATTCCAAAAATTAGCCATAAATAAAAATGCAAAAGAAAAAGTATTTAAAATTCGTTAAATTTGGCATGAGCTAAAGAAATATGCTTGTGGCATTTAAAAAAAAAAGTTAAAAAACATTGCACGAATTTATTTACTTATTTAAATTTGTTTTTAAGCAACAAAGCGATCGCTTGCGGTTTTGCCCTCACGCTTCAATTCAATTAAGCTGCAGACATCGCTGCCACCATTGTTTGCTGCGCTCCTTTTGTCGTAATTCATTTATTTAAATAATACAAAAATAAATGCCTGTAAAATATGCGAAAAATGTAAAGAAGCAGCCGGAGCCAGAGCTAGCAGCGAGTATACAACAGAGATCACGCCATTGTAAGTAACCCGGTGGCTGCAAGTCTCTTTTTGGGTTTTTTTTTTTTTTCGTTTTTTTTTACCCCTATTTCCCTGTAAACTTGCCTTGTTGCTGCTATGATCGCCGTTGGCTGGCTGACCGGTCGCTGATTGGGTTAGTTTGAGAATTGTTGCCCGCAGCAGTTGTCAGTTTTACTCTGGACCGGATGTTTATGAATGAGCTTGAAGTAAAGCAATACACGACACGGCTGTATGTTTTAATAAAGGCATAATAGTTTATCTGCTAAAGAGGTCGCTGAATTGGCGAGTGAAGCGCGCTCGAATCTTCAGATTTATTATGAGCTTCTTGCATACATATGACAACTCGCACGCAATTGAACAAACGCGGAGGGGGGTTATGTGTATGACTTATATAAATGCACAAAAAAAAAACTAAAGAATGCGACTTAGTTACGAAATCTCAACTATACGAAGACTAAGTTGATAAACAGTGTACTGATTTGTTGTTTGTCTGTTGGTTTGTTAGATGGTTTTAAGTGAACGGCTAGGCTACTAATTCGATCACATAAAAAGCGCATTCGTTTAATTTAGTAAAACCTAAGATACACACATAATAAAATAAGACTAAACTCTACGAATTAAATATTCTTTCCAGTTGTAGTGCCTTACAAAATCTATCTATAGTTAGTTTAAATTTAAACAGAAAAAATGACTTTTCTTATACAGATTGACAAATTGTTTGTATGGCTCCTTACTTTCTTTGGCTTACAAGGGTAAGGCAAAAAACACCCGCCGAAAATCGAAACAAAACACTGTCAAGTCACCCGATGTCAATGTCGGATATATTAATAGCAAAAAAATCCAAAGTAATGTACATTTCAAATACATTGCAAAAAATGTTTTCACCACTAACAAGAGCAGCATTTTAACATATGTATATCAAAAAAATATGGAATACGAAAATAGAACTGATTCTATTTTCGTCTTTCTTCGACACACTTTTGGATCAGTCAGAGCACAAAAATAATTCCTCACGGTTTTCCATAAATATCTAATCACCCCATTTTAATTGTTTCGTATATAATTTCTCCTAACAGCCTCTTATATACTTTAATTAGAGATGCAACGAATATTCGGCAGGTAACAGTATAATAACACAAAACAAAAAAAAAACCAATATTCCATAACAGAATGTCAATTTTTTACCGCTTAAAATGAATCATAAGCACATAATGGCGAATAAAACTCGGTTCAACCAATCTTATTTAATTTATCATTTTCATATAATGTGTCCATCCGAGGCAAATTTTGTGTACCCAAACAACACAATCATCACTGTTATATTTTAAATGATCAAAATTTACCCATACCAGGTAAACCACACCAATGAGAATAAATTTTTGTTGGATAAACTGTTGATTTTTTTTTGTTAAAACACATAAGAACAATTACGAAGATAACAATCAAAACAGAACATATGTAGCTCTATCAAAGCAAATACATATACATATGAAAACATGAAGAGTATTCAGTTTCGCTGCTGAGCGCAGTTAATAATTTTTATTGAAGATAGCAACAACAATAACAACACAAAATAATAATTCAATTGAATTTACTTGACTACAACACGACTCTGTTGCAAATTAACTCTGACTGACAAATGCACACAACGTCTGTGGGGAATCAATTGTGCGCGATAACATGCGGAAAATTGTGGGCGTTTTCGGTTGTTTTTTTTTTTGTATTTTGCTTTGTTGTTTTTTGTTTTATTTTTATTACAGTTGGATATTTTTGATTTAACTTGATTAGAATTTATTTGCGAATTTCGTGTTCTGAATTTTTTTTTTTTTTTAAAATTAGCTAAGATTTAGCTGGCAAATTGGTTATAATTAAATAACAGAATTAACATTTTAACATTGTATTTGGCAGTTCCTGTGGAAATTCGGGAATTAGATCATTTTGTTTGGAAGTGTTGAATGTTAAATTAGGCTTCCAGTAGTGATCGCTGATGTTAGTTGAAGACTCTATCCCTTGGACTATTGTAATTGTTCTTAGATAAGTAAGTGCAGCCAAAAACGCACTATCTAATTACTGGAATACCTTTATTGGAAAAAGCCCATTCAAGTCTACTAAACACCATTAATAGAGGCAATAAAACATTTTTATTATTGGACAATAAACAATGCGTAAGCTCAATTTATCCGATTTCATCACAACCATTTAAAACCAGAAAATGTACTTTCGATAAATGCGGTAAGACCCAGAAAAAGTGCAAATAAACTTTATACATTACTTCCGTAGCATTTCCCATTACTTTTTAGACATATGTGAGTGACTAAGCAAACCTTGATATCCCTGAAACATAGGTACACAATCCAAATAAAATATTGATTCGACTGATAGCACAACAATAAATCTAAAAATAACACACCTGCCCCACAGCTACGCAAGCAGTTTAAAGTATGTTTGCACACACACACTCTCACCAGAGCAAATAACAAATATACAAGTGAAACAAGTGGGTCCCGCGGAGCGTTTGGGTGTTTGACAATTTATATGCCGTCACTCTCACAAAATTTGACATTTTCGTAGATGCGTGCAATGTCTTACTATGTTGATGGCATAACAATGGTTACAGCCAAGTTTGCTATAATTTATATAAATCTTGTGTTACTAGTTTTTACTGAAAGTTCAGTTTGAAGTTGAATGAACTGTTATAGGCGCATTTTGGCCTAAATGTCAAAGTTGCATGCTTAGAAATTCCAATTACATGTTTTCATATAAAGCTAAACTAAGTATGCTAAATAATTCAAGTTTTCAAATGTTACTTTTCTATTCTTTCTTTGTTTTTGCATAAAAATTAAACATGTGATTCGGAGTTGAATTTCTAGATATACCGACATGAGTCATAAATCACGACAGATACGTTTAGTTTGCGCTTAAATCACGCACACAAATCCAAATCAAATCGAACGTCAACGATTCATATTTTTCTAACGAACTGCGACAGATACTCTACGCTATGTGGTAGGCTCGTTTATGTTTATAGCTGTCTATGGTCTGTCCGTTCATGTATTTGCTGTTGTGAGACTTGTCTGCAAGTTTTATTTTTTTGCACGCGAATCGTTTGACATTCTATGTGCCTATTTTGCTGTATGTGCATATGTGTATATAACTGGAATGCCTTATTTTTTATTGTATCGTTGATTTTTTTTTCATTTGCCTTATCGTGCTTAGCGAATATTTCATTTGAGCATTGATTTGTTATATATTTTTTCCAGCTGATGGGATTATACGCTCGGCGTATTTCGAAAGTGTACAAGCAAACGGCAGATAAATGAACGAGTAACAGAAAAATCAAAGCCAGCAAATAAATACTCGTAACATAACTTTTAAAAGTCGTGCAGTCACGTGAGTTGGTTCAGAACTCTGAACTGGATTATGATATCTTGAATTGCATGGTGGCAGCCAAGCCAATTTGTGAGTGGCGAATTTTTTATCTCTATTTTTGCATGTGCGTAGAAAATCTATAAAATAAATGTTGACAGTATGCCAGAGAGTCCAACGTTATAAATTGCAGCAGATAATAAATTCAATTTTTTGTTACTTTTTCATTTACATGTGCACAAATCGAACCGCAATTGCAAAAAACCCATTAAAAATCCTAAAGTAATTATTGTACGAGCATTTGTACAAAGTTAATATGAGTAGTCTGCGATATCTGACGTGAATTCCCATGAAATCGACATAAACAGGTTTCAAATGTGTTTTACGAAATCTAACAACTTAACTTCAATAATAATATTGGATTCTTTAATTATCTTAATTTGGGTTAGTACTTTAAAGCAACTATTTCTACTTTTATGCGTGAACAATTATCGTAATTACAATTTTGAAATATTAAAATATAAAAAAAAAAAATAAAATATAAAAAAAAAAAAATAAAATATATAAAAAAAAAATTAAATATAAAAAAAAAAAATATATAAAAAAAAAATAAACAAAAAATAGATGATTATGTATGATGCGAATAATAACCAGCAGCAAATTGATATCGTAAAAATACTTCATATATATCATAATATATCCTTAGGCAGCCGATAAAGAAAAACCAACCAAATGGTGTAATTTTTGAGGTAGGTTGGCAACAGCAATTCAGCTGCAGAAACAATTTACAAACATGCTTATGTGATAAATCAGTTGCTTAATTGGGTCGGTGTCGCTGTCAAACTTTTTGATAAGATAAACCAATAAATATAGAACAAAATTATTTTGTTATTTATATAATTTTATCTAGAAATAGGAAAATGGAAAAATAAACTGGGAAACACTTCTAAACACAATCTTTATTTATTATGCTAACGAGCCAGAAAAAAAGCTAATAGACTAAGTTCACAATGTAAAAGCTAAATGAATAAACATAACATTCGTGTTAATTGTTGTACTTTCCATGCCGGGCATACAAAATATAGTGATATATGCCTATTGAGTTGATTATAAAAATGGACGCAACAGGAACTAAGTTAATAATTTCAATTTAATTTTTGGCCCTTAGGCAGTTTTTAAATAAAAACAATGAAATGAAAAATAAACAGCAACAAAATTCAATAAGACTGAAGAATGCTAATTAACTTTTAAGAAAATCACCTACGGCACCGATTTGATTATGGCATATTTTAGATTTTTGCCTACTGCATAGACAGATTCAATTTATCTGATAAAAACTCAACAATTTTTCATTTATCGATTTTTTTCACTTTGTCAGCGACTTACTATTATAAAATGTACGAAAGAGCGAGTAGAGCTATATTTGCAAAAAGCATAATTGGCCAAAATTGCAAGAAATTTAATGTGGTATATATTTTCTATCTAGTTGGCTGCTCTTTCAGAGCTCTGAGCTTATTTGCACAGGTGAAAAAGGCTGAAGCAGGAAGACCGGCGTCGTTTAACAGTAAACAGGCTTTTGATTGCTTTAAGACCGAGTCTACGGGTTACACACCGGGTCTAATACCATCGAGACTACACGCAATGCTGCAAGCCAGCTTGCCAACGTGAGAGACTCTCTTTGAATATGGGAATGCATAAATCAATGTCTCAATGTTGGGACTACAGTTTTAAAAGTTGTCAACTAAAAAATTTTCCATATGTTTGGTTTGTAAATCTTTTTGCTTCTCCTTAACTTGTGGTATATCAAAATTTACAACCTTCAATTTTTCTAATCATAATTCAAACTACAAAAAAAACTACACATCAATGATATGATAACTAAGGTTTTTTTTTTAAATCGCAAAGCATTTATGACATAGCAAAATTATATTTTTGAAACGCTTGAGTCAAAGCTTCTTTTTCGTTCTGTTATAAGTTCATTAGCTTAAGAGGATCATGAAATTTACATAAAAGTCTCATTTGTGACTCATTTCGAGAATGTCACTAGTTAAGAATGCAAAGGGCTGACTTAAATGTTTAAAAACTAACTTTACTGTAACCCGTGCTTTTTAAATTCATTTTCAGTGCAACACTTTAAACAAAAAAAATCAAATATAGGTTTGAATATTATTTGAATAACCCTGTTCAAAATTAAGCAAAGCTAAATATTCCTTTATGATAAATTATTAAATAGTTATGAGTTCAATTGATTTTTTTTTTAATTGAAAAAATATGTTTTATAAATCTTTATCCATCTACAAACTTTTTTAGTCAAACAAATTTGATTAAAACTAAAGTGCCAAGCTGACTGTACTAATTTTTGAAGGTCACCACCACCATTTCATGTCAAAACAAATATTAAAAAAAAAAAAAAAAACCTTCATCTGCGTAAACAAACAACTGCAAAAACTTTAAATGGAGCCAAACCTGTGTGAAGAAAAAGAATCAAAGGGAACACGCATCACAGCAAACACCAAAGGCACTGACGAAAAATTATACGAACCCAAATTGCGCATCAAATTTTACATACCTGTGCGTCCTTTCTTTTTTGTGGTGTATATGTTGTTCTTGTTGTTGCTGTTGAATAGCCCGCAAGCTTTGCGCAAACCAAAATAATTTTTGCAAGTTTGTCTCTACTACTGCAGTTGCTTTTTGCACTTGCGTTGTCTCAGCTTGTTTGTCAGCTTGCTTGTGCTGCTTTCTATCGGTTAAATCACAAGATCTTACTGTATGCTTGTTTTTGCCTTTTTTATTCTTCTGGTTTTTTGTTTCTCCACTTTTAATTTTTTTTTTGCATGCACGGTTTTTGTTTTGCTTGTCTGTTTCGTTTTCAATTTCACTTTCATATGCACAACTCAGTTTTTTCTGCTTTTTATGTCACTTTGTGTTCTTTTGGCTTTTTTTATTACTTCCACTTATATACTTGAGTATAAATCTAGCCAATGTTAGCAAGGACTGCTTTTTTTAATAAGATTTATTTGAATTAGCAAGAAATATTAATGTTTTTGTGTTAATTGGAACTGTTTTTTTTATTTTCGATAATATTTTTGCTTTTTTCTTTTTTTATGTTTGCCAGACGCACCACAATTTTAACAAATATGGAACACCTTTGCACAACGAGCGTTAAAACTATACTGATACTGAGAGCGTATGCACGAAATACCGTTTAATGAAAGAATGGTTGAGTTTTTGTTGTTATCGTTCAGTACTGCAATAAATGCTTGTTGTTGCTTTTATTTTGGTTTACTATCGTACGCTCCTGAGTACAACAAAAGAAACCAAAGGCATGAGAATTTTCTTCGTGTGGTTTCGAGATGAAATGCAATTTCTAATATTTTCTTAAAAAACAAAAAAAAAAACAAATTTCTTTAAGATAAATAGCAACACAAGCTTGTGTGCAGTATTATACTGAGCGACAGGGAGCACAAGAAAGAGCGAAAAGATGTGCGAACAAATTTGCGCATGATTTATGTGTTTATATATTATTAATGTAATGTTAAACAAACTGTTCGTTTTAAAACAAATATTAGCATTTACATTTCCATTTCAGTATTTTTTGTTTTCATTTTTTTTTTTTTGCAAATTAGAAAAATTACATTAGCGTATGTACGTTCGCTCTTTCTAATAAGAGCACACAGCTGCTACGCTCACCAGCTACAGCGTAGCCAGATTGTAACGTTGCGCTTTGTTTTGGGGTTTCGTGAAGCAGTCGTAAACTTCTCCTCTGCATCAGTATTTACATAAGGCCATGCACTGTATTTGTTTTTCTTTATTATATTGTTAGTATGTCCCTCAAGCAGACTCATCGGCATTGGAAAGCAATGACGCCCTCACCATTAGCCGGTTTAAATTGTTGAAGTCTGGCAACTACGACGTTCGACGTTACGCACACAAACAGCACGCACGTGTGCGTACATATTTCTTTTTAACCACCAAAGGTGGTTTTATTTGTTTTTTTCTTTTATTGGTTTAAACTACCAAAAAGCGCCAATTTAATAACGGCGAAAACAGCAACAACAACGGGAGCAACTGGTCTATTTTTATAGAAATTCGCTAAAAACTTTTATAGCCGCACTTAGCAATGAAGTGCGACGATAATTTGATAAGCGGGCCTACGTTAATTTCTCAACACATTTTTATACGTTTCTCGCTTATAAAATTCGATTACAATGCTTTCATGTGATTTTTTTTAGGGTTTTTTCCTTATTTTTATTTCATTTTTCTTTTTGCTGGCGAAAGTGTAAAGCACATAATTGCTAACAATGCATTTTAATGCACCTAATACTGTCGGCTACTAAGTGCCTCGCACTGACGCATTTGGCCTAATTTTATCGTAAGTAAATTATCGATTTTCTTATTAGTTACCATGCAGTTTTAAGAACAAAAAAACATAAATATGTAAATGCAAAATTAACAACACTTTTTGAACTTTTTTTATTGAGCACACGATTATTGTTTCTCTGCTAACTTGGTAGTTATTGTTGTTGCAACAAATATTATTTCATGAAAATACAAAATTCCGTAACGTGCCGCTTGAACACATACACTCCTACATTCCTCGACAGATGAAATACAACTGAGCGCGGTGTAAATAAAAATGTAAAAACAGCAACAACAACTACAAAATGCTTCTCCATAGACACTATGGAAGCTAAGATTGTGACGTTACGTCGGCAAACGTCGAACTCAGAGATTGAATTAGTGATGGTGCACATAGTATCGATTAGCAACACCTGTTAAAACAGAAAACGACACCATCACTATCAGAGACATTGACATTGTTGTAGTGTTGATACAAAATTGCGACGTATGTAGCCGCATGTACCCATACAAGAAAATCTTAATATATATATATATATACATATTTACTCTACTACTTATACTCAAACGGTCGGACAGCGACATTCACCGCTCTCCTGCTAGAGTTGCTAGTTAGGGCTGCTAGTATATAATATTGTCAGGTCGCAAAACTGAGTCCGGTCTCCGGTGAACACCAGGAGGGAGAGCATGGACCGGACCAGCGAAGCAGGAATTTACGTTGCTCACCACTGTTTTCGTCTTGTTGATGAGGGATAGGGTTAACAGAGCACAAAAGCATTCTTTCTCACTCTCACCCACTGTAAGACCCACAATGGTAACTCGGCTTAAAGCAACAATATTAGAATATTAATTAGAATACTTCTGAAGAAATAGAAGGCGACTTCGAAGTATAAAAGTTTTAATCTGTGAAAAATAATAATTACAAGAGTCAATAATTAGATAATAATTCTGTCTATTCTATTTTAGAATTGATACAATAGTCTGAGTATTTTGTTTGTTCAAGTTTAGAACTATTTATAATAATAGTCTTGATCTCTGCTGAAAAAGCCATAGAAAAATATACATAACACCGGCAAAGATCTGTTACTTTCAACGGGATGAAAGGAATTAAGGAATTTTTTAAATGCAATGTTCTGATTTATTCTATGAGTGCACTGCACATTTCGTTGTTCTTTTGATTCAGGGCAAACGTGTGGCCAGGCACAAGGTGCGTGTATTTTTGCCTTGAGCGCTTCTTATAGGATTTGTTCACCGCTTGCAGTGTTACGGACTTATCGTTGATATAACTGTTGGAAAGACATAAACGATTAAACTTCACTAAAAGCAATATTCTTTAGTCTTAAAATCTTACGTTAACAACAGTTCCGGTCGCTCTAGCTGCATGCAAAGCTTAATGCCCGAATAGAAATCAAGATGCGCCTGCAGACTCAACTTCGGCTCATGCATGACAGTGAATTCATTCTGCAGCTTGGCATAGGTGAAACCGGCCACTGTGTACCCGACAATGGCGCTGCCAGTGCTGGTGGTTAAAGTAGACTTTACCAAAAAATACAATCTCATCTCATCGCAGTTGACCACTTACTTTTGTTGTATCTCAGTCTGCGCATTGCGATTCCATAGACTGAAACCCACTTTGCCATTAAGATCGACCGTACGTGCGCCCAATACGCGCATATAGATCGTGGCACCCGAAGCCAAGATGGCATATTGTTCATGATCCTGCGCCACTGTCGTCGCTTGATAGGCCGGCGTAGAGTCCGATGCAGTGCCACCCCAGACATGGCCCATTAACTCTGTCTGGCCATTGAAGAAGACAAGCGGACGCATGTTTATGCCTTGCACAGAGATTTCCATGCCAGCAGTGACTGCGCCTTCCGCACTGTCATCATCGTCATCAAGTGGCAGGTCTTCATCGGCATCGCTGTCACCAACCAGACCTCCCAAGCCGCTCGTGTAGAGTCCAAGCTGCGTGGTATTTAAAAAAGGTACCCATTTACTTTTAATAACACGTTTCCACAGTGTGCAGACCAACCTTGAAGGTGTTTGTCTCAGCGCGTGACGCATGGAGTGTTAGCTCCACAGAGCCACGCTTGAGTATGCCCTGGTAGACCTCCTGCACACTGAGCAGACTTTCGTTAAACGCCGGCGATTGCGTCAGTTGGCGCATCAGCACCGTGGTCAAGCCTGGTGGTCAGAAAAATATATTAAATGGTTGAAGATCATGGTCAATAGACATTACTTACCCTTCTGTCCCAGCACATGATAGTTATTTATTTTGGGACGTGCTGCCAATTCCGATTTCCTAACGGAAAACGAACAGAAATGTTAGAACAAGAATCATATAATAAAACCGTTCGAAAGCTATTTTGGGTTACTTACAGCAGGGCATTGAAACGTGGGCAACGCTCGGCAAGCATGCGCAGCTTTTGTATGACGTACGTCTTCACCTCGAATGATCGACATGTCGACTGCAAAAAGTCCAAGAGTTGGCCCAATTGCTCAGCACTGGGCTTCGCCGCAAGTAGCACATCCAAGGCGTAGGTGCGAGCTGTGCTGTCATACTTGCGATGCATCTGATAGAAGATTTGCGCAAAACGCTGCCGGTGCTGCGCATTGAAAGTGACCAAAGGAAAGGATTTAAGTGCTTGCAGCGCAGCCACCTGTATATTTGCCTCCTTAGCAGTTTCAGCCACTTCGAGCAACTTTTCGACGGTGCTGGGGTCCTGCAGATTCTGCAGCGCGCGTATGTACACTGTTTCGCACGGCGTATAGTCCGACTTTGTGCAATCCGATTCGAGACCAGCGAGCAGATACTCACGCACTTGCTGCTTCAGAGTTTCACTGGCATCATTACCACTGGCTTGCCGCGTCAAGGCAGCCACTGTCTGCGTCACTGTGTCACGCAGCTTCTCATCTTTGAGTGCAGCGTCGTCGCTCTGCTGCAGCACTGCGAGTAACTGCACGATGATGCCTCCTTCTGGATGAGTGCCCACGGCTAGGGCTTGCAAATATTTTTCAAGTAACTCCGCATCATCTGCCTTGTTGTACTTAAAGACCTCGTTGATGGCATTATATGCCTCTAAGGTCTGCACTGCGCCCAACAGATCCACAAGTTGCGATTGTAGCGCTTTGTGCGTCTTGAGTACGGATACGAACTCGGCGCTGTGTGCGTTGCGCGCCAGTGGCAGCAGCTGCGTAAAGCGCAATGCCAGCGTTGCTTCCCCAATGTGCGTTGAATCTAATTCCTCGACGTGCTTAGCAATGGCGGCTGTGAGCTGCAACGTTCAGGCTTTAGTGTGTAATTCATTGCTTCTAAAATGCAGTACTCACTGTTTCATCCGCGGGTGCACTTATTGCGGTGTCCGCATCGGCCTCAATATCAAAAATGCGATACCATTCCAGTAGACTTTCCACCGCAGCATCCAGCGTAGGAAACTCCAGTTGCTCAACCTCTTCCGACGCACCTATGGCTAAGTGTTTTAGCGACAATTGCGCACTAACCTCGCTACCCACATCGGGTTTGGACTCCAGCTGTAAACGATGCGTTTCCTGTGAAAGGACATGGAACAGCGTACCATCGGCTGCCAGCTCATAACTGACATGCTGCTTATCGAGTTGCGCCACACTCAAAGGCTGCTCGGTGCGATATTTTACGCGTAAGTCCCAGTTAATGCAACCGCTTTTGATCTTCTCGATTCGAGTCGAGGAATGTACCGTGTAATGTACACGACACTCCCCAGAAACATCGGTCTCACTCTTTGGCCCATCGCCATGTCGCAATTGGATTAGTGACGCTATGCCACGCTCCAAGTTCAGCAGTGACTGATCCCGTGAGCTGTGCGCGATCACTTTATGTGGCTGCCCATCCACCAGACTTATGTAAAACGGACGATCGGGTATCTTGGTAATCGTGCGTTTCTGCTGCTTGCCTTGCTGCTTGGCGCCAGGTGCGCTGACGCTGGACTCTGTGAAGAAGATTTGCAGCAGTTGATCCTGTTTTTTATGCCAGACGGAGTTGATCTGCAGTTTAGTGTTAAACGAGTAACTGACTTCTTCGGCATTCCGCGTAGGCTTGTACAAATCGGTAATGGTCACTTTTTGTTCAAGTGCAAAAAACTGTTGGCCGTGGGTTGGTATGAGCGTTGCTGCACCCGCCTGGGGCCAAGCTAAAGGCAATGAAAGAAAGTACACGTCATGTTTAGTTAATGCACTTAACGAAAATAAACCGTGCGACACAAAAGGTTATCAACTAATTTAAGTAGCGACAATGAAAATATTCGCGCTACTCTCAAAAAAACTCTCGAGTCTTTAAGATGAGCAGCATGCAAAAACAGCTGTACGAGAGTGAGAACACAAATGCCGGCTAAATACAAAAACAAAAAAGTTTACAACAAACAGAAAAAGTTCAATGAACTTGTAATGACCAATTCTTCTTAAGATTTGTGCTTTTGTCATTTTTATTCGCATTTGCTTATGCATATTTTATGTGTTTTGCATAAATAATTTAAGACGCCACGGTAGCTTCTAAAGTCATTCATTAATTAATTGAAAAAGTATAAAAATTGTTGTGCCACATACCAGCCATCAAGCAACAAAAACAGAACGAAAGCAGCAACAGGCGCTTTTTGGTTGGATTTCGACTGCGCTTCATTTTGTTATCAGTTGGGTGCGCGCTCGCAAATGCTTTCCTCAATTGGTATGTGGAATATATATGTTTTCTTTTTTCGAAGATCTATACTAATCGTTCACATAAAACCATTGGCTGCGACCAACAACTGTTACCGACTAATCGCAAACATCAACTAAATGCACGCAGACACATTCTAATCAGAAAATACGTTCTTTACCAGCTGATACAGAATTACCAACACGACGGATACCGTTGTGTTGGGTTCTCACATGAATCGTATGTAGTATGTGTGAGTGGGAACATTTTTCTTGCCAAGGGCTGCCATCATAGACAAAACTACTAAATGAGCATGAAAACGTTCTATCTCACTCAGTGGGTAAATGTGTGTTTTGTGTTTTTATTTTGTGGAAAATTCAAGTTACATTTTATAGAAAAAAACCAACCCTAACAGAAGTTGAATTCACTGTGATGTCATGTCAGAGGTGCACACAGGGGTTATTCTTTAATTTCGACGGCACGGTTGAAATTTTCCAGACCAACCAAACGGCACGTAAATTTTGTCACGAACCGGTGACATGTTGTAACAGTCAGCTTTTGTTATTCGTACTATTATGGACCATTCAAACCATCTCTGTTTTATAAATGTAACGAAAATTCAATTTAGAAGTTTTTAATATTCACAATAGATGGCGCTTTGTAGTTTAAAAACACTGATTTAACGTTAAATTGGTTCATTTTACGATTTTACGGTAAAGCAACAAAACAATAACAATTTCTTATTATAATGTCGGCATAGGTAAAGAAAAGCACGCACAAAAAAGAAGAAAATAGGAGAAGGAAATGCAGCATTTGTCTATTCAAAAAGTATTTCTTTAACCTGTTGATGCCTGCCTTTATTTTTTTAGTTTCCTATTTAATAACCATTATTCAATTATGCTCTCATTCGTAGAACAACACATTAATGTGAAGTATTCGCTTATTGGCTATAAAAAAACTAAACGGCAATTAAGAATGCCTTGCGTGTCTGTTTATTGTTGCCACAGAGAGCTAAACTGTAGCTTATGAAATAAGCTAGAAGTCACAAATTTTAAAAGCGTTCCCAAAGAAATTAAACGATGACATATTATTAAGGCCCCAAGGCCACAAACCTAACCACGAAATTATCTAACTAAAAGAAGAAGAAGAAGCCGGCTTAAAGTAAATACGCGATGAAAGCCGCAAAAGGAAAGAAAATAAAAGCAAACACAAAAACAAAGACCACACAAACTGAATCATCACGCTGCACTCTGCTGACTGTGATCAACGGGTAGTTAGTGAACGTTTGCCTGATCGGTCAGTTTTGAGTGACGGCCAGAGACAAACAAATGGACAGACAGGCAAAGAGAAAAACAGAAATGCGAGCAGACTAATAGCAACGGACAGACAAATTTATGCCCTGCAACCATAAAACAAACCCAAAAGGCAGGCGACGACTCTCGACGAAAACCCGCAAATGGACAGACAAGCGGACAGCAGTAGATAAAGTTTATCATGTATTTACATAAAATAATCTACATTTTCGCTTTTATGAAAAATTAACACAGGTTAATTAACCTCAAGCCACGCTCGAGCAGTAAGGCGGCAACGCAAAACTGCCGAGTGCCGGTAAGGGAAAGGTACAAACGAAGCGACAGCATGGCATGTGGCGGGACGTGCCGAGACGGGTCAAGAAGAAAGGCATTAAAAAATGTTATGATAGTAGAAGGTAAATATGTATGTGTGTTTTATAAAAATAAATAAGCCTTGAGAATATGACGAGCGAGTAATGTGCGGTTGATAAGCCAAATGCGGACAGACACATGGCCATTGACCGCAAATTGAGTTTAAGTGCGTTGCATGCGAGCGAGCGAGAGACGACGAGTGGATGCACAGTAGATGCAGAGCAGAGGGCGAAGAGCGTGCGCAGGGATGAATAACAACGCGGGTTTAAGTAAACATGTGTGTAATGTACATATGTATATGCAACGTTGATCATGCGCATGCATGTGAGTGCAAGAGAAAGAGAGAGTGAGCGCTTAAGACAGCATAGAATTGGCCATAAGTAAGCGCAGTGCAAGAACATATGAATTAAGGCGTAAAGCAGGCTGCGTAATGAGAAAAACGACCACTTGATGAGAACACATGTTGCCGCTTACAAATTGAACTCTTATCAGTGATGATGATAACAGGAACCACAACAGCAACAACAATAATCGTCAACCTGCATCAATGTTGTTGTTGCCGCACAGAGGGTGGTAGGCAGAAACAGCAGTCGTCTTCGTATTTATGTAAAAACAAACAAACAAATTGATTGGCCATTGCCAGGATGCTTGTGCGGGAGCGAGAAAACATGCGCGCGTATGCTTTACTGCTGACAGTTGCCTTAGTTATCATTATTGGAATGCGCGCTGCGGGCAGCAATTAGTTGCAAATAAAACAAACAAATGCCACACAATTTAAGTTATAAAATATTCTTTTAACTTAACGCTCGGACTTATGCCGTAGTGACGATCAGATGCAAGTTTAACCTTTTCCCAGTCGCATATTAGTGGCGTTATCATGTGCTACCATGTGAACTGTCTCACAAATACAAACAATCGTGCTGTTGCACTCACATGCATAGGCATTGCCGCTTTGCACCTAATGAACGAAATTCAAATGAGCAACCAAATGAAAATTCCCATTAATCATGGAAGTTTCATTTCAATAAAATTTATGACATACATACATATTTTCAAAAAGCATGCATGACGTTATTGTTGTTATTTTATGTTTTTGGTTTTATTTTTGGTGTCATTATTTAGCCATTTAAAGTTTATTTTAATTTTGTCGGGCCTATTTTAATTAGTTATTGGTTTCATTTTTGTACGCCTCATCGATACTAACCTTTTTTTTTTTTAATTGATTTGTGTTTCGGTTGACATTTTCTGCATTAACAAACGCATTTTGTATTTGTATTTTCTTTTTGTTTTTTTGTTTTCTTTTTTTGGTTTTTATCTTTTCAACACACGAGTTGCTGCAATACGAAAATTGTGCATTAGTAAAAATTAAATTTTCATTTTCGTACTACGTGTAAGCGCTTGAGTGCAAGTTTATGCTCAAATGCGTTTCCAATATGCATTTAATTGAAATGTTTTATAAACATTTACTTGTTTCCGCACCCGTTACCGTAACCTGGCTGTCAGTTGCTTATGCCATTGGACTACAAAGTATTACATTCCATTTAGCGTATTTCCGCACTTTGTGTGTGCCATTTTTGTTTAGTTTCATTTTGGGCCAGTTACATACTAATTAAAATATTTTCTGGTTTTTGCAAAACATAACTTAATTTACAAATGACGACATGCGAACATAAACTAGAATATCTGCTCGTTTGCGCATCCAACTCGTTAAATAACAAATGTTGACACTTCATTAGTCACGATAAATACACTATGACAGCAAATATAAATACATATGAATAAGCATTATTGTATTGAAATAGGCTAAAAAAAAGAGTGTAGCTTGCAGAGTGCAAAATTTTTGCTTGACGTCTCTACTTTGTAGAAAAGAGGTTTGGCCCTTTCAATATATGTAAATAGAATCATACTTACCTATAACGAGTTTGAAAGACCGCTAATAAAAGTGCGTTTTAGAGAAAATTCTTTATATAGAATAATAAAATGTAGCAAAAACATAATTTTGTTGTGACATTTCACAAAGGATCACAAATATATAAAACGAATACACTTCTCTTTATATGGTTGTTAATATTTGGAAATTTAAGTTGCGAGTGGAAAGAAATTTCTTTATAAAAAGAAGTTTGATTTTAACGGAGAGTAGAGTCTAGTAAACAATGTTGTGAAGCTGCTTTTATAAGGTAAATTGCCAATTCTCACTAGACTGCAGTCAACATGCCTAATTAACTGTCGGTAACTGTGCATTTAAAATGCAATATTAGCAGCAGTTGTCATTACATTTTTAGCTGTTGCCGCTGCTGCTTCTGTTGCTGATGTTGTTATTTTCGTTGATTGCAGCTTAAGCCCACAGGAAAAATATGCACATCCGTTGTAGTGCAATTAACAAGAGCGACAGCGGTAACGGGAAAACGAAAATGCATACCGCAAATGATCGAAGCTAACGCAAAACAGTTACTGACGCCCACTGCGCGTGGCCCATTCGACTTATGCAAATATAAAATACGTTGCATTGTTTTCACCACTTTCGTTTTTTGCAATTCAGAAACCTAATGCAAGCGCGTGGAATATTGCTGCATCCCATAAATAAACCAAAAAAAAAAAAGAAGCAAACCAAAAAGTAAAAAAGAATCAGAACACTCTAATATGCATTGTAAACACACTTCAACGGTTTGTGTTCTTCTTTTTTATTTTTCATAATTTATTATTCTTATTTTATTTTTTCAACTCTTGCAACGCATTTAATGCAAAGGCGCACACAGATTATGCAAAAGTAATTCAGTCAGTCAATGCGCTTCCACTCTGGCACAGGCACAGGCACAGGCCTAGGCGCAGTCAGTCGAGCTTTCACATTCGCACGCGCACGCATTGTTATGCTGTGTCGTCGCATGCTGTCCTTTGTAATCACAACACACCTTCCCCACAGGTAAGCATGTAACTGAGTGTGTACATGGTAATATGTTTGTGTCACTCGCATTTTACTTTTTTTTGCTTTTTATTATTGTTTTGTTGTTGTTGTGGCTTCTTTTTGTATTTTGTTTGTTGTTTTTTTTTGTTGCACTGCTTGATTTTTGCATATTTCTCACGCTGGCTTCATCAATGCAAACGCGACTGACAGACAAGACAAGCGTAAATATCTTTTCAAGCGAAGAGATTGCGTTCATAATAAAAACAGATTACGAGCATGTAACTTGCTTGTTGACAACTGTCAATATATACAAAAAGCCAACAACATGCAACGAATAACAACAACAATAGTGTCAGCAGCACCATCAGCAGCAACAGAAAAAATCAACAACAACGGAGTACAAGCAGCACTTAACTACCTATGCTACTTCAGCCATACACTCTTCACTTGCTGCTTGCTGCTATCATCTTCTCCGGTTCGTTTCATCTCTTTTTTTATTTTTCTCCTTTTCGGTTTGCTCTCGCTGCGTGTACAAAAAAAAAGTTGTAGCAAAGCAGTTAAAACTAAAGATCAACAAAGTGCTGTGTTTAATGTGCATGCGCGAGAGTGAGCCAGCGGCATTGCGCTTTCGCGTGTGCTGCTTGGCTCAGCTGCAACAGATTTTCATTGCTTATCATGAGCATTTTGACATTAATGCGCTTAATTAAAGAATGCGCTGAATTGGTTCTTTCTCGCGCGCGCATCTGCTCTCTCACTCGTTCTCTTGTTTGATTTTGCATGCTGTGAGGACAATAACAATGGCTACAACAACAATAAGTGCGTTAACGCAAAAGCGCTGGACAAACATACGCATATATTCATATGTAGTACGGATACATACATATATGTATTTATGTATGCATGCATAGTATACACATACATATTTATTGCACACAAAGCGCTGAAGTGGGCGCGTATGGCAGCGCCTTGTTGTCACATTCCAACTGGCATGCATTGCTTATTACGCTCATGACTCTGTTGAGTTGTCGAGTGGCTCAATCGCACTGCAAACACAGAAAGACAAGAACAAGTAGCAGCAGCCGTATGCAATAGCCAGCGGGCGGGTGAGGGTGAGCGAAAATGCGATTTTCAGGATTAAATGAAATCAAATTGAAGCTGCTGCTGTTGCACTGAAATCGACTCGAGCAGAAAATTAAACTGAAACAGCGTAGCTCAGTGCAGCGTAGTTGCACCGACGAGTTGAGTAGCTGTGCTGCGCAGTTCTGCTATGCTGTGCTGTGTTAAGCAGAGAGTTGAGTGAGTGAAGAGATTTGTTTTTTGTTTTTTTTTTTTTCCTTTGTGTTTTTGCTTTTTTATTCCCACTTAAACAATGCAATAAAAATTGGGTCAAAGATCAAGTGGAGCTCAGTTGCAGCAACAGTAGAGCAGCAACGGCAACAAGCAAGCCAAGGGTGACAAGGCGCTCAGCATGTGTGCGGGGCGGGCAAGGAGGTGAGAAACGTTGCAACGTATTTTGACGGTTGGTAGGTTGCTTGTTTGGTTGGTTGGTTGGATCGCTTGGATGAATTGGTTGTTGAATTGTTAAATATAGCGATGTTGTTGTTGCATTTGCTATTTTTGTTGTTGTTGTTGTTGTTATTGTTGACATGCAGGCAATCGAGCAGAGTTTTGGCGCAGTTACTACTAAGTGGCAACTGTGGGTGGCTTAAATTTTCTACTGATTTTTGACGATGCTTGTATTCCACGTTAGGGAATTTTTCAATGCATGCACATGTCGACCTGGAGCGTTGAGCATGGGCTAAAGCGCCTAATGCGCGTTCAAGTTGAGGGCTTTTGTATGTGAATTCCAGTTCATTGTTGTTGTGCTCGTTGGCAGTGGCAAACTGCAAGTCAAGGCAAGTTTCAGATGCGCCAGTTATGTTCACCAATTTAATAAAAGGAATAGTACGAACTATTTTACACAATTGAATTGAATAAAGATAAAGTTTGATTGTTGTTAAAAAAGTTTCGCTTATTGTCAAGGTAATCGGCGACAAATGCTAAGAGGCTCAAGGTTCTATATAGTTTTATCTGCACATAAGACGCACATTTCGGATTGTGAGGAAGTCAAAACGCTAAAATAATGCGAACAACGTTTCTGTGAAGCCGAATTTAAAATATGTATGCTTTTCCTTAAACATCTCCTAAAAAATTTTAATTTTTTATAGCATACTTTCAGGGTGCACGGAGGCAGTACAAAGTGGCTGGATTGTCCAAAACCTGGCTTTTTTAATATATATTAAAACTGTTCCAGACTTACTTGCAGAAAAGCACTGGGCACGATATTACCAATAGCTTATGGTCTCTCCGAATTCGATTCCAACTTATTGACGGTTTTGAATCGTTTAAAGAATTTTCTCTCGAATAAAGATCTATGTCCTTGACATCTTCAGCAGGTGGCAAAGATGAGATAGTGTTCAACTGACTACAATTGACATCGCTCGTGGCTTCTTTGTTTCTAAATGGAGTTTTAGAATAACATTTTGACGTTTCACATATGTACACAACTTTAAAATGAAAATCTAACGAGAGATTTTGCTTTTGTTTGTCGTCAATTTTGTATGCATTGCCTACTGCTGTTGTGGTTGTTGTTCAACTTTGTACGCGTCGATGATGTACGATGCTGTGAATGCGGCTAAAGCGGTTGGCGAGAGCACAGAAAAGCTGCAGACGTCATACCTCAACAACAACAACAACAATAACAATGGCAATGGCAATGTGCGCAAAACAGCAACAAATGAATGAAATAAATTTACATGCAGCCATGCATGCCCGTCGAGCGAAGGGCAGCAGCACGACCATGCGACCGAACGAGTGAACGAGCGACCGACAGACGAAACGAACGAAAACGAAATTAAGTCAAGACGGTAGCATATTAAATCACATCGGCTTTGTTATATGTACGTGTGTACATACATACATATGTACGTGCACATACAGGCATACGTGCGGGAGTGCACTGCCGCAGCTTACGTTGGCGCTGACGCTGCTGCCGAACCGAGTGGCAGCTGAGGTAAGCCGGGACGGAGTAAATGGGAGAGCGACATGAGCGCAGCTTGTGTGCGGATTTAATTCGGTTTTTCTTGCCATTGTTTGCGTTTGAATATCATTCGTTGTTCTTTGGTTTTGGTTGTCGTTATTTTGTTATGGTTTCTGTTGTGTGTATGTGTGGATTTAATTTTCACTACTTAACAACAATTAAGCACATATACAAGTCAAAACCGCAAAAAGTGAAAATCCATTTCCTGCAATGACCCACACACACACACACATACACACACACAAAGCACATGCACACGTAGCTAGGCACACTCAAATGCCCACATACTCGCCCGCCCACACAGCAATCTTAAGCTTGAGCAGCTTAGGGCAAAACTGCATTTTAGTCATTTCAATGAACAGCTTTCTTAGCTACGCCTGCCACATAGCAACCAAAAACCAAAATAACCAAAAAAACTAAAAAAAAACCAAAAAATAATAAAAAAAAAGTAAAAACAGAAAAGACAGTGAGGAAAATGAAAAACAAAAATGTAACAAAAAAAAAAAAAAAAAAATGATTTGAACTTTTGTCTATCTCGACTTGGCAGAGCATAGAACACAAAGCAGTAATTTCAGTCGCAGCAGCAGCAGAGAAATGATTTTTTCTTTTGTTTAATGATTGCAATGCGAGCAGAGTATTTAAGCATCTTTGTTTGTTCGTCGGTTTCTACTCTCGCACGTTTGTATGTCGTACGTATGTATGTGCATAGGTACGAATGCCTGCTGCTTGTTTGTTTTGCAGTAACTGTGGCGGAGGCAGCAGCATCAGCGTCAGCGTTGATTGCCAACTGCGGCTGCGGCTACGGCGGCGGTGGCGGTGGCGGTGGCATCGGCTGCGGCTGCGGCTGTGCTCGGGCAAGAGACCACTTGAAGTGCATTAGTAGTGACGACGTTTGTGATGACGACGTTTAGGTCGGCCGCTGCCTACCATTGCGGTGACGGTCGTTTGCTGATTGCGGTGGCTTTGCTTTCTTCTATGCGCAAACCAAAATACTCAATCATTTTTCGAGTTTCTTTTTGAGTGCGTTTTTTTTTAATTTTGTTTTTTTTTAATTAATGATTTTATAGAATTTTTTTGTATGATTTTTGTTTTTTTTTTTTTTGGAATAATTGGTGGCATTAGTGCGCCTTTATTGAGTATTTTTTCTTGATTTTTAGGTCACTGCACGCGTGCTGATATTCAACGCAGGCAAGCTAAGTGGGGCACACATGACTGCAATTGGGTATAATCGATGAAGTGTTGGGCTGCAGGGAGTTTCTGCTAAACGAGTGGTTTCTAATGAGTAGAAAATAATTTATGGAAATACTGAAAATTACGTTTGACGCATTAAAGAAACCTGATTTATGTACATATATTTATAGAAGTGCATTAGTTTTACGATAATTCCATGTAATGCACTCAGTTGACAAAGTACGTGTGTATGCAAGTGTGCAGCATATTGCTGCAGTAGCTGCTAAGTAAGTGGCGCAGTGCACATTTAAGTACCTATGAATACTGTTGCAGTAGCGCAGATCTTGGTGGTAATAAAATGAAGCGCAGCTTCATCTCCATGCTCTGATATTTAAGAGTGACTATAAGACTTTGCATGTTGAGTGCATTATTGCAGTGCAAGGCTGCGAATCAGTTAGGCTGCGGTTCGAAACAAGATTGTGCAGAAGAAACGAAACAGTTTTTGTATATCCTTGCCGAATCGGAGCGTAAATGTATTTTTGAAATAAGTAATTAATAAATCTACAAATATTTCCTGAAGGCAGTCAGGTCTGCAAAATAAAAGTACGTTTGTCTATCGGTTTTATATACTGCCTAAGTAATTAAACATACGTGATACAATTTCAGAAATGAAGACACAAAAATAAATTGTTTGCTGTCGTTTAAGATGTAAGTTCGAGTGCCATTGCTGGTGTCAAATGCTGGAGCCAGCTACTTACCAAACAATTCTCTTAAGTAATCAAGTCTAGGCCAAGCTAGGCTGGTCTTATTTATAGATACAACGCATTAAACGACCAAAGTACCTTAAGGGAGATACACACATACATACATACATACCCACACACATATATATTAGTTATTTTTTTCACGCTTTGCATTGCTTTGTTTTGGTTTTTTTTTTTCTTTTTGCTTGTGCGTTAGAAAATTGCCACGGCAACAGCAAATGTACAAAATAATCCTCTTGACAATCCTTTAAATACAGACATGTGTAGATATACAAATTTACTAGATGCCAGCAGATAAATAATGTATAGTAAATACACATACATAAGTGCGAGCGAGAATATGTGTGAGGGAGAGAGAGAGAGAGAGAGAGAGAGATTTGAGAGCGAGTGAGTGAGTGCGAGTGTTGGTTTGAACATGTTAAATAAATTTTAGCCTCGAGGTCATCATATCGAAAACAGAAGTTGAAATTTGTTCAAAGAGCTTTTGTGTGACAGCAAAAACAATGCGAATATCAACAAAAATAGCAAGTATTATGCATTGTACAATTACAACAGCAAGAACACCGAACACCAACAATGGCTATTACAATAACAGCAACAATAACAACAAGTGCAACTAAAACGAAGCAGCAATAAAGCCGAGCGAGTGAGCAAGACAAAAAGAAGGAGAAAAAAACACAATACATGAAAATAAATGTCATTGACTAAATGACAAATAACTTGACAAACGTTTTTACTTTTTTTTTATTATAGTGCGCAAAGAATGTCGTAAAATGCAGCAGCAGCCGCAGCAGCAGGAGTCGGATTTTTTGTTTTTTTTTTTTTTTGCGCAACTCAATAATAAAAAATTGTGAAAAATCATGTAAAAATTGATGTTAAAAAATGACAGAACAAAAGCTAGCGGGGAGTGCGAAAAAGTGAAATAACTGCCAGGCATGCAAAAGGATAATGGCAGCCTGACTATTTTTTCCTTGTGTGCGCAAATGGAAAATTAAGCGCATGTGCTAAATTTTGCAAAATGAACAAAAACTTGGCTCCTCGCGGCTGCTTCTGGCATAGGAATTTGCTTTGTGCTTTGTAACTGCGTTTCGGCGTATCTGCACACACTGTGCCTGTGTCTGTATCTGTGCGCCGCTACAAAGGATAACAATTGAGCTGCAATCATGTCGTCAAGACAATGGCGCAAAGTGTATGCCTTTTAAGCCGTTCGGCAAATACACAACAACAGGCGACAGTTAGCTCAGCGAGCAGACCCTCAAGCAGAAGCAGCCACTAAAGCTAAAGCCAAAGCCAAATCGGTACGCTTAGATGCAGCTACAACAAAACACGCGCGCTTAGTGAGCTGCACACACATGTTAAGTATGAGTGTAGATATTCGCAGCTAGATAGACGCAGATACATAAATACATATATACTTATGAATATGAACAATAGCCATGCTGTGCTGCGAGTATTTGCGTGTACTCAAATGCTTACTGCGCCAAAGCGGCATTTGACCTGCGGTAACCTTTTGCCGCAAAGTCCTTTTACCTTAGCCAACTCGTTTCGATTTTCACTTGCCTCACTCGCGCGCACAAAAATCTATTTTGACCAGATACGAATGCATGAAAATGTTATGTTACGATATAAAAACAAAAACCAACATAAGAAAAGACAGACAGACAGACAACATCATACACATACGACAGAATGTCAACGGAAATGTCAAAAGGTTAACCAAAGCGTATACGAAATTAAATTGTTATTGGGAAATAATGCGACTTCGCACATCGCCAGACTGTAACTGAACTAATCTAGACAGCCAACTCTCACTGCCAGCATTTCTAAGCAGAAATAGCCACGCACCAAATCCACCTGACCATCCAACCACCCACCCAACCATCCAACCATCCGCCCAACCATTCAGCTAGCTTACAACAACAACAGCAATAACAACAACAACAACAATAAGAAAAATGTAATTTACTCCTTGCCTTTGCTTGCTTAGTTTGCCAGAGGTCCCCTACACTTCAGTTTAACTCAGTTCGGTTCGGTTCGGTTCAGTTCAGTTCAGTTCAGCAGCTCAGTTTGGTTCGGTTCAGTTCAGTTTTGTTTTGGTTCGCTTAGGTAAGCTTTGGCTTGGTTTTATGCATAATGAATGTCCTTAATAAAATAGTGTGTACCATGACCTTTTTGGTTTATTTTAAATCGTATTAGAAACGTTTGTGGTTGCTGTTGTTGTTGCTGCCCTGTTGTTGTGGTCGCTGTTGCTTTGTTGTCTGTTGCCTGCTGCGGCCTGCTGCCGCCTGCTGCTGCCTGTTGTCTGTTTAATGTAATTTTATTGAATTTATTTTTAGCCGCGGCCACAGCCAGGAACATTGCACGCATTCGATTTATTTTGCCTCTTAATTGTTTCAGTTATGTAAATTAACCGTTAGGAAAGCTGTTAAGATGCTTTCGCGTGTGCGTGTGCTGGCAACGCTTAAAGGATTCCCTTCACGCTGTGAGCTACGAGTATCCTTTTGCTGTTGCTGTCGCTGTTGCTGTTGCGGTTGCTCGCTGTTGCTCTGCGCTTTGCTTTCGTGTTCGCCAAGGTAAAGGCTTGTCAAAGCAAGTGGCCAAGGTGTTCTTTATAAAATGTTCAAGGCATGCTTTAAGCCATACGTAGGCTTTCATTAAAGAAAAACCTTTGTGTTACATTTTAATTGTTTTTCTTTTTCTTGTAACCAGAATTTGTGTTGCTCTTAGATCTTTTAACTAATTAAATTGCATGCTAAAAATACCAAGGAAAAAATGTGGCTTTCTTATCCAGACTTCTTTAAAGGGCTCCACAACGGTTGGCCCTTTGTTGCTGTTCGGTTGCTTAGCGTTGCTTAGATGTTCAAAGATTTCAACAACGCTGTCAGTACAAGGTCAACTAGCCCGCGGTGCTTCAACTTTGTCAGTTAAATGGAAAAAATAAAATAAAACCAAAACCACTTCCATTTGCACCTTTGCACTTATAAAGCCTACAAAATGCTACAACAGAACAGATTTAACCACACACAGATGCATACTTTTGCTCTGTACTGTAGTGAATTGTCGCAAACAAATGTTCACATTTTATTTATAAAATGTGACGTCTGTCATGACGCACCTGACGTCGGCTGACGTTGTGCTGCCCGAAGTGAAGCCGAACCCAGCCGTGGCTC
The DNA here is from genome assembly GCA_037044495.1 of Stegana nigrithorax. Taxonomy (NCBI): domain Eukaryota; kingdom Metazoa; phylum Arthropoda; class Insecta; order Diptera; family Drosophilidae; genus Stegana; species Stegana nigrithorax. The sequence goes on from JBAMBQ010002580.1 coordinate 90,326, forward strand.
ATGTGACTCCTACGCAGCCACTTTGCCCCTCAATAGTCACTAAATAATTAAATGTTCAATTAAATTTACCATTTTTATTGCTCACTTTGACGTGTTAATAAATTTCACTCTATTTTTGGCATTTCAAACTCGTCCGCACTGGCAGCTCGTTTAAATTTTAATTCAATTCCTTTTAAAATGCAAATTGTTCAATTATGTCTCTGATGCACGTAAATGAGCGTGCTCGGACCTCAGCCGGGTGTGTTGTGATACTCGCATCGATTCCAATAAAAGTTTTAAATTTTTTGTGCAACACACACTGGTGTGAAATGGTTCAATAACTACAACACGCAATTAGCCAGGCAGTGGAAGGGCCACAAGGTGGGCTACGACACGAGCCAAGTCAAGTATGATGGCATGTGAAAGGCAAAAGGATAATTGTGTCATCGTGTTACCAAATAAATTGACTATGTTATTATTCTGAGAATTATTAAATATTTACGTTTATTAAAAATTGTTTATTTTTTATATTGACAGCTGTTGGAAAAATCCTAACTGAGTTTCAGGCCTTGGCCATGAACATTTGAACCAAATAACAGCTTAGAAGACATACCTTACTTCGACAAATTTTCCAAGTTTAGTTTAAGAGAGATTTACAGATTTAGAGATATTTCTGGATACCTTATCAGTGCTGATAAGTTCAATTGTGCTTTATCCTGTTGAGTTATTTGTTATGCAGGCTTTTGCTTATTACGGATATTAAAAATGTATTTAATGTAAAATTTTCTGTAATTATAATGCGCATATTTTAATTTTAGCTACGCATTTCAAATGTTTTTCTAAGCGCAGCTGAGCGATAATATTATCTAAAGCGGACTTAGTTGCTAAATACATGGCTGCATACTCCTCACCCAATCCAACCCAATCCAACACAAACAACCCAACAACAACAAGTCAGAAAGTGAAGCCCCAACAAAATGAAATGGAACTGGAGCAGCACAAAGCAAACAAACAATGGACGAATGGCTGAATGGCTGAGCCGACCGCATGGTAACCAGCTTAATAAATGCAAAAGTTTGCTTTATCCAAAGCTTTCAATCATAATTAAAAGATGAAAATTTATAAACCAAAATATTCAAGCTGAATTATTACAGGACATACTTCATTTAAAATTTAAGCCTTCATATTTCAATCAGAATTGTCAGAATATTGAAATGCAATGCGTTGCGTTACATTGTGATGCGATGTCATGCGTTGTTGTTGTTGTCCTTGTTCTTGTTGTTGTTTTTGTTGAGTTGTGTGAACGCGTGTCGAGTGACAACCGAATTGAGCACAAATGGATGACTGTGAGAGCGAGTGCAAATGCGAGAGGGGAATTGCCTCATTGACTGACGGACTGACTGACGGACTGACTGAGTGGTTTGCTGCAAGAACAAGTGGTAGACGTGCATGAGTGCGAGCGAGAGCGTGCTTCTCAATTTGCTTGAGTTAGAATAGATTTTCATAAAATTAAGTCAAACTCATAAACTTTTGAGATTTTAATAATGAATATTGCCAACTCATAATTTTGCATTTGCATGCGCAACATTTTTTAATGTGAGTGTTCGCTTGATTTGATTTTGCAAAAGTGCAAAATAGAATTAATTTATTTGTTGTGCGTTCAACTGCAATGAAATGAAACATTTAAGGACAACTTATTCTGTATATGCAAAATTCGGCTTGAGTTGCTGTTGGCTTGTATGTTTATTTAATTTAATTTGATTTGACTTAATTTAATTTAATTTCGTTTCTTTTTGACTTTTATGCAAACAAAATTTTGCGGCATTAATTCGAAAATAAATACAAAAAATATATATATATATATAACGAAAAGTAAGGCAATTTTTGAGGAAAAAATATTTAAAAAAAAAAAAGAAGAAAATTGAAAACATTTGGTTTAGCACACGAGCGGCTTAGGCGCTTAATCTACTGCAAAGTACATCTGAAGCACATCGCGCAGCAACCAGGAATGGAATAAAATAAAAAATAAGGCAGCCGTGTACGAAGTCAGGGATGTGCTCTCGATAATAGAAAATGTAATCAAAGAACTATAAAAATGACATTTAAGCACTCCGTCGCAAGCAAGTAAGCACAGCCGCAAACATCCGTACCCAAGCGCACTTACCCCGCCCCCTAACGCCCCAATGACCCCACACCCCTCTTACCCGCACACGTCTAATGCTGGTACGTGCTTTGTGCTGCTCGTGCGACAAACGTTCGTGTCTGCCTGCCTTGACTACTTTGACTTTTGGGGTTTTTTCATTTTTCGGGATTTTTTTTCTGTTTTTTTTTTTTTTTTTGATTTTCTTTTTGTTTTGTACTTCTTTGGGGGTTGAACTCAATTTGCTTGAAATGCATCAACCTACAACCGAAAATTTTATGAATTTATAACATTTCTCTTTGACTTTTTGTTAGGGTCACAACGACGACAACGACAACGACAACGATGACGATGACGACGCAGGCAACGTCGACATTGCGGCTTGCTTCACTCTGCGAACAGTGAGAAGCGCCACAGAGGGTTATTGCCGCGACAATTGTCTGTCAAGTGACGCGTGTGCATGCCGTGGGGTGGCAGCGCGACAGTACTCAAGTCAAAGCCAAAGGCGCCAACAAACTAACCACCAAGAAATGGCTGAACTTTGCTTTAAACGGCACACTGCAGCAGCAGCAGCAGCAGCAATGGCAGCAGCAGGGTGAGCAGCGAGTGCGGGGGGTAGCGTATGCCAGCAGCCTGACGCATGTGAGGCATTTGCGTGTTGTGGGTGCCAAAAAAGTGGTTTATACCATGCAAAAGCCGGCTATGCTCGCTGCCTGCTGTCTTCCGCCAGCTGTCTGCTGCCTCATTGCAGACTGTGTCCTATATGCTATGTAAGTTGATCAAAAATTCATTTTCTCGCAGAAAAAAGATAAAATAGAAACTTGTAATAAAAATTTAAACTTTACATGCATGCGTTGAGTTTGCCTTGCCTTTGCCTTCTTCGCAATTTCTTATGCTTACACAAGCCGCCACACACGAGCCACACACACACACACACACACACACACACACACATACACACTGACACTGTAATAAGTGTGTGTGTGTGTGTGTAGAGTATATGAATATGTTTTGGCATTGCTGTTCTTGCTAGTGTTGTCGACTTTATTGTTGTTGCCGCTGCGTTTGTTGTTGCTGGTTATGATAGTGTTGATGTTGTTCCCAGCTGCAACAACTTTCGTTGCTGCTGCGGGCTGCCTGCGCTCAACTCATAGTTGCCACATGGCGTTAACTTTATTGTGACTTTATTACAAGTGCTATGCTTGTTGTTGTTGTTGTTGCTGTTGCAGTTACTGTTGCTGGTTGCACTTAGCGCTTCCTGTTACTCTATAAATTCTTTACCTTTGTTTTATTTTTTAGTTTTTTTTTGCGTTGCTATTTTTTGAGTTTGTGTGTTTTTGTCAGCCTTTATTTGCTTCCCTTGACGATGACGTGTCGCTGACAGAGTTGTTAACAAATTTTTTTATAACCAGGCGCTGCTGACTCGTAACAGGTGACAGGTTGCTGGCCAACGGGGTGCATGGCGTGGGAGTGGAGGTGGGAGTGAAGATGAAGGCTCCGGCGTGTAAGTAAACGTGTCCAAATTCGCGCACGTGTTGCTAAATATTTTATACAACATTAAAACAACAACAACAACAACAGCAACAGAACAGAAACATGCATAAACAAGCGACTGCAGTTTTGTAGGTCATTTCGTATTATAATTGATTTGTGGGTCATTAACCTTTATGGTCCGCGAGTCAAAACCACAATTACATATTTTATGTAATGCGACAATTCGCAACGGCAAATGTGCAGCGAGGAAACCACAGCAAACAGCTGATTGTCGTTTTGTTAGTCGCCATACATGAACAACAACGTGAGTACCTTGATCAGCTCCAAAGGTTGTCGAACATGATGTGCGACGCAACTTGCTGCTACTTCACTCGCAACTGCTCTGCCACCCACACACGCAGTGCCCCGACCAATATCTTAGCTTAACACCCACACACACACACACACACACACACACACGTACAAACACGTACACACTGCGAAGCTAGTCGACCAAATGTTTAGATAATGTCATATGTATGCCACTAAATAAAAATCTCGATTCATGTTACATGACGACCTGCCTTTGCTTTGCCTTTATCAGAAGCCAGACCGCGCACAGCTTCGTGAAGTCTATTGGCATGTAAGCTGATTATGCATGACCTTCGTTGAACTCTTGGCTGGCAGCTTACGTGCAACCGTACACGCTTGGCTGACTTTGATTCGAACAAGTCGGCATCCAGTCAGTGCACTCTGTGGCAGATAATATAGTAGCGCACAAATCTGCACACTATTCATAACATTATTGCTGCCAAGTTTAAATTGTACGACAGCCATCCTCGAGCATTGTACCTATATGCATATGAGAACAATATATGTATTATGTAAATGCGTGTCATGTAATGTTGAAACTATGTAAATAACTGGGAGCGAATCTTGTGATATGCTATTATATTGATATATCAACAGGTCAGTTCTGCTGTTGCTTTAGTAGATCATCTTCTATCATTTCTATAAGTGTTAAGATTTTCCAACTGAACATCTTCTCAGTCCTTCGCAAGGGGATTGGATTTCCATGAGAGTTTGAGAGTTTGCCCTAGAGCAGAGTTTATCTGTATTATCTGTGGGTTTTGTGTATTCCCTATGGAACAATAATGGCCCAATTGAAGTTCGATGTTTGCACCTTTTTCATTAGTTGATGTCGATGAGTCTTGAATGAGTGAGTGAAAACTTTCTTTAAAGCATGAGGCTTTCAATCAAACTAACAAATGTGGGCTACCAATAAAACTCTTTTGTTTATATTTCTTGCAGATTTCATGTATGCAAAGCGTTACATTGTAACGGCGAATTTTAATCGTAACTCTTTATTTTACATGTTCCGCACTGAAAACTGACAATTCAAAATAAATAAACAAAAAATGTTGCAGCGATGTTTCAAAATTTTTATTTTATTTTTATTTTATTTTCTTTTTTTGCAACACAAAACCGAAAATGGCATTAGAATAACAAAGCTAGTGAAGTCTTTATTAATGTACTGTTCGATTTTCACGAGTGCAAACGCAACACAAAAACTAGAAATGTTTTTTTTTTTTTTAAATGACAAAAAAGAAAAAAAATGAAAACACAAAAATGGGAAAAACCAACGCAAAAAATTTTGAAAAAATTAAAAAAAATTAAAAGAAAAACGTACGTGCAGTAAACTTTTAGCCTGACCCACTTGCAAGTGAAAATCGTCCTTTGACAAGCAGATTCTCATGCAAACGTACCTACAAACGAATGAACGTATCTAGATACAAACGTACCTACGTACATACGTATGTGCATATTTGACAAATGTGTGTGAGTGTGAGTGAGTGTGCGTGTGTGTGAGAGTGTGCAGATCCGCGAGCAAACATGCAAGCATAGTTATCACACATGCATACGCTACGTTAGCTGCACAAGTCAGCGTGTAGGTGGCAGGCAGCGTTCTACCGAGATAATGGTGTCAGTGCGGCTCAGTTGGCTGTGCTGGCTGCGGGATGAGCGAAGGGGTCAACAGGGAGCTGAACTATGTACGTTGCCAAATTTGGCTGTGGCAGTTGCAAACTACAACAACAACAACAATAAAAAACAACAATAAGAACTACATCAGCATTGGTGTTAGCGACTTTGTTGCCTTTGTTACCATTGTTGTTGTTGTTCTTGTTATTGTTGTTGCTGTTGTTGGCATTGTGGCGCGCGACGTCGTCGTCGTCGTCGTCATGACCCCATTCTGTCTACGAAATTTAATTTGCAACAATTGTTATACCCCGTTGCCAGTGTTGCTGCTTTTGTTGTTGCTACAGCCGGGATGTGTTGAGTTATACGCGAAAAATATAGCAGCTAAAATTTAGCAGAACGAAAAAAAAAAAAAGAAATAAAAGAAATAAAAATCCTAATAACAAAAACAACAACAACAATCGCTAAACAAATAACAAAATATGCACAAAACGAAGAATATTTTTTCCGGGTTTTGAGTGCAGCGCCACTAACACATAACCATACATACACACACACATACACAGGTTTCTGTTGTTGTTATTGTTGTTTGTTTTTGTAGCCGAAAAAGTTTTCTATGTGTGCCGCCGTCACTGATTTCTGTTTAACTGTGACTGCATGTCGCCAGTTGCAACTGCCAGGGCTGCGCGCATGGATTTGCTCTGAGCAGCAATCAACTGCATTTCTAATACAGAGAAACCTCCCTTAAGCGGACACTTACCGTCAGCCAACTGTTGTTCGCTGAGGAGGGATCTTCGCTCACAAGGGATTAAATATTTCCGAAGAGTGGAACAAGACTTCGCTTTTAGAAGAACGGCAAGCTTAAGTGGGATACCCGATAGGTGAGTTTTCTCTGTATATACTTTCCATATAAGGAACTAACGCCAGCCTCAGATGGCTTAGTTCAGATAATGGCGATGAGGCAGTAAGTTTTCCTACACTGTGGAACTTGGTTTGCTGTTGCAGAGTACCTTGAATTAAATGGTTAAGTGTGAAGAAGTGTCTAATTGCTTAGCATATTTCGCAGGCATTTCGTGCGTGTGTGTGCAGCCCTGTTAGCCCACAGCTGACTTGCCTTGTGTTGCTTTGTAGCCATTTTTTGGCACGGATTTCGCTCATGAAAATTGTTAATAAAACAATTATGCAAAAGTTCAGCCTTTGTCGTTGTCAGCGTCAATGCTGTTGTCAACGATGTTGTTGTTGTTGCTACTGCTGCTTGTGACTATTGTTGAACGTCGTATTCATTGCCATACGTAAGCCTGGCAGCTTGTACAAGTTCGAGTATCTTAAACTAGGCATGTACGAGTATCTTTTAACTTTGCATCTAAGCATCGCTACACGCCTGCACGCCCGCGCGCCAAACAATGGCGTCAGAAAAACTGTTCTTTGAATGGCGACGCTGGGACAGACGCACAGACAGTTGTACAGACATAGAGCGCGACTAGGCCGGCTGCCACAAGCCGCACAATGGTACGCCCGCGAACGGCGCGCCTTGGTCCACTTGCTGGCAGCATAACCGTTAATGCATGCGACTGAGTGAGCGAAAGAGTAAGTGAGCAAGCGAGCAAGGGAGTGAGGAAGTGCGGCAGCGGGTCAGGAGGTAGCATGTGTCTTATGCTAGTTCGCAACAAAGTAGCGCACACCAAGCACAATGTCAGTCTATGGACAACTATGCGCTATGACTAAAACACACTTTGGACACAACAAACTGAAGAAGAACGTAGCTGAAAAGCGTAGAAAGCAACAAAATCAAAAACAAAAAGAAAAAAAAAACACAAAAAATTTAAAAAAAAGCAAATGTGGAGTCTGGGCGCAGGCAGTGGTGCGGTGGGGTGCCTCGTGGTATACGTAATGGAGCTACACACTAACACGAGGTCCAGAGCTAAAGAGCGTTAAGTTGTATCGGGCAGCGTGAAGCATGAATTCGAGAAAGAGTCGAGTCGAGTCGAGTCGAAGTGAGTTGAGTCTGATGACGATGCCGACCGATGCCGATGACGATGACTACGTCGAAAGCGTATCTTTCAGATAATCTTCATTTCTCGTTTGCTGCTAATGGCTTGTGCGAAGTCTCGACTCAACTCGACTCGACTCGACTCGTCTCGTCTCGATTTGGCTTGCCGCTGCTTGGCTTGGCTTTGCTGCTTAGCTTCGTTTGGGTGCTATGCAGCACTCAAGGATATCTCGTGTGCTTTATTTCTTTTGCGAGATAGTTTCGTTTGCTGTTTAATGTTTTTCTGTTTTTCCCTTTTTGTTTTTCTTTTTTTTTTTTTTTGTTTTGTTGATTCTTTTGTTGTTTTTGGGATTTTTTCTTACTATATCTGGCTTTCTTTCGGCGTAGTTTTTTTCGGTTAAATGGGACACGTTGCGGTTTGTGTGTTGATGAGTCTGTTGATGACTAAGTGCAGACTCGGTTTGAGTTCAGTTGAGTTGAAAAGCGATGAGATGGGAAACGATGTGATGCGATGTGATGCGACGACACGAGACGCGAGGAGACAAGCTGCGACGTCCAAGCAGCAATCAAGTAAGCTAGCCAGCCAGCCAGCCAGTGAGGCAGCTTGGCAGCCTGGCAGTCAGTCAGCCAGCACACAACTCGTGCCTTTTGTGGTTTGGAAAATGAGATACAAAGATACATTGCACACAGCAGCGCAGACAGCAGACAGCGGACAGCAGACACTGGGCAGTAGACAGAGGAGAGCATATGGATGTACTGTTGTAGCGCCCTTACATACATATTTAGCAGCTTTAGTCGTTGTTGGCTTGTTGTTGGCCGTTGTTGGCCGAACAAAAATGGGCGATGTGCGGCAACGTCTTAAAGGGCAAATTGTGCCATATATTTTAGCCAATGTAGCTGTGCATACGCTTGCCACATTGTGAATTATTTCACAGTTCTCTGCTGCCACTTCTGCCTACTCCGCAGGCTCTTATGGCTGTTGCCGATCTCGTTGTTGTTATTGTTGTTGTAAGTGCTCAAAAGTGGGCGCTGAAATTTGAGATATTAGCTGGCACACACAGGCAACAGCATGACAAACGATAAAAAAGGAATGTTAAGCGCAACAAAATAATTTGTCGTGCGCATCGCAAGTAAGCACAGAACCTCGTACGAAAAGATACACGCAGTGAGCACACACACATGCGTATTTGCATATATACTCATACACACACACACACACACAGACAGAGACACAAACAAATGTGCATCTGCAGTTGCTTGCTTTTGTTTTTAGTTCGTTGTTTTGTTTTGTTTTGTTTTCTTTGGGTTTTTGCGTAGGCGTTTGCATGCCGGAGTGTCTTTCAGCAGCGGGAGCAGCAACAACAGCAGCAGCAGTCGTCTGCCACTTGTAGGCCATTCAGTGCCACAATTAGCCTCTCCACTGAATTAGTTCAGTGTGACGCATAAAATTTATTATCTATGCTATTTTTCACTGGCAGCCGCCACAAGTGTCGCCGCCGCGGGTGCATTTCTATAATTTGCTTTGCTCTGCCTGGCTTTGCTTTGGTTTGGTTTGGTTTGGTTTGGTTCGGTTCCGTTTGCTTTGGATTATCTGTGATGGCAAGTTGCAACCTTTGACATGCAACTGAGTAATGATGTTGATCCGCTTGTGCGCTTTGCCTCATTTCAAATAAATGTTGACATTCTTTCGTGAAAGTCATAAAAATCTTTAAAATATGTGTCACTCTCGTTTTGCTTTCGTTGTTTGTCTTCTGTCTTCTGTGTTTTTGTTTTATGCATTTTCAATGACATTAATTTGAAACAGCAGGACGAATGCACAATTGCTGTGCGCGAGTGACATTAATTTTTTCGATATGTTTCATTTTGCCCTTCGATTTCTTTTTGAAAAGTATCGCGGGTAATGTGATATGTCTCTATATCAGAAGTATGCGCGTCGTCATGTCTTGTAGCTGGCGCCTTTTAAATCATATCTGCTTTTTTTTTTTTTTGCTTTGCCTGCGCGCGCCAAATTTTTGTAGCAGGATGTGGGTAGAGTGTTTCGCGAAAAGTCGATACTTGATTTGACAAAGCTGAACACACTTCGAGCAACTGTGTCAAGCGAACGATGCGAACATTTGCGATCGCATTTCATCGGCATACATTAATGTTACGGTTCGATGAAGTCGTGGAAAGACTTGCATAGGATGTGCACCATTTTAGCTAACGGCCAAGTATTAATTATATGAAGGTGTTGTGGCTCTATAGATAGCAGTTCAAGGAAGGACTTTGGTAACTCTTCTAGGTACGTCGCACAGTAGGAATTTTATTCATGGAAAAGAAGGGTAAGTAGTAGGAAAGCAGTACAGATGAATGTTATTACTCGGTTCTTTGATAAACGATGATTTCATTAGGCAGCTTTGACTGCAGGAGATTCTACATAATTAGTTTGCTAAGCAAGTGTAAACTGTAATGCTCTCCAACTCCCCTAAAACAGCATCTCAACTTAAATAATTAGCTTAAAAAGGCCAAGTGTAGTATTTTTTAGTTTTTTAATTAGCACTTTAAAAAGAAAATCCCCTTCAAAATTTTTTGTTTTTATTTTATTTTTAAGTATAAAAAAATAGGAAACCTTGGTTGTGGCCAATTCTTCCTTTTACATGACTTTTTAATGAGTGATAACTCCTGGCGATTGGTATATTTTCCGGAAGTGGCATATCGCAAGTAATGACTTCAGTGTCGTTGCCACTGCAGCTGGGACAAGGAAAATGGGCTACTGGCACCTGGTCAGCGGGGTGTAATGCTGATATTATGAAACAGATAAAGCTTAAATAGTTGACTCTATAATAAGGACAGCTAATTAAATATTTAAATAAGAAAGGGTTGCTCTTGCTCCAAAAAACAAAAAACACATTTTGTACTGCTGTCGTGTTTGTAACGACAAACCATAAATATTCCTGTTGACAAACCCTACAAAACATGGAACTAAACTAAACAAAGTGAAACGAAACGAAACAAAAAGAAAAGGTAGGAATGCACAAAACGCGTGCCATGAAAATATTTCAGCGCAATAATTTCAGATGCTTACATTCACTGCATATAAAAAAGGATTAAATGTAGTGGAAGAAGAAGAACAAGGAGAAACAAAAAAAAAAAGACGTAATCGAAAATGCTTCAGCACAATTCAATAAAAAATCGATTGCTAAAAAACAGAATGGAAAAAAAATTGTATATTAAAAAATAGAAGCAAAAACCTAACCGGCAGCAAAGCGAAGCGTTTGACCAGGCCAGTACGTACAGACGTATTTGTGTATGTGTGTAGGTGTGTGGGTACGTGCAGGCTATCCGCTCATTCATTTATCTAAGCGCACATCCACTCGAGCGTCCATGCGCCAATAAGCGTTCAAGCCTCGCGAGCTCGCGCGTTTTTAGCTTTGATCAATCAAGCGTCAAAATATTGTTGTTACCATGTGCTGTGGAGTGGCGAGCGAGGGAGGAGGGCAAGGCGCCGTTGTTGTTGTTGTTGCTGCCGGTGGTGGCAACGCGAAGAAAATTATAGCGCGCGCGCGATGCGAATAGCCATGGCCACATTGGCTGGCGTTATACAGCGGCGCTGAAGCCAAAACTAAACGTCAATATTGCCGCTGTCGACAACAGTATTGTTGCTTCTGCTGTTGTTGTTGTTATTATTACTATTGTTGTTATTGGCATTGCAATTATAAGCGTTTCCACGTGCCGCTTCAATGAGTTTGTCCGAGAGAATTCGCTCGTCCAGCCGAACGCTTCGCCGTCCGTCCGGTCGAACGTTCATTTGTCTATGAGTCTGTTCATCAGTTAGTGCAGTCACTTTGCGCCACTGCTGCTGCTGCTGCTGCTGCCGCTGCTGACGCTGCCACTGCTCTGCTGCTCGTAAATAAAGTAGACACAAGTACACTTTATACTCGCGTAGTTGCTCAGTTCAACACGAATCGTGCTGCAATGTTGCATAGCCTTGCTGTTGTTGTTGTTGTTGCGTTAGGATAGCAGAAAATGAGCTGCAAATAAATAGAAATTTATTGGCATCGTCCGTTGCCGTTACGCCCAGCAATCGAGCAGCAACGCAAACGCACGGCAGTAGGTGGGCACGAAACGTCAGCTGGCTGCTGTCAGCCAAACCAAGCCGAACCAAGCCAAGCCAAGTCAACGCAAGCCAAGCCAGCCCAAGCTTAGGCAAACTGCATAGTATCAGTTGTGCGCTGCTACAAAGCTGAATTAGATGAAAGTAAAAAGCGTTGAGTGGGTGGCAGCTTTCTACACCAGCAACACCACCGCGATCAATATGCAGTATGACTCGCACATCGCAATGTTTCCTGCCTTAGCCCATTTTTCTTGTTAGATTGCAAGTCGCTCAGCGATGAAACGATATTCGCTACGTAGAATGGGACCAGCACTGGCAAGGTAATTGCATTGGCTTGAGTTTCCTTTTCGGAAGCATTAGCGTATCATCAGCAATCCCCCTGACATATTATTCCTATACCGGCCGGAAAGTGACCAGTTAGGATATTGCATCTGTATGTTGGAGAGACAGGATGTGCAACGTAAATAATATTCACAATATTTTCACATTTGAAAATTTAAGTCAAAGGTTAGCACTGTATAAACCTTTTAAATACAATTCAAACAAATATTAACTTATTTATTCCAAAAGAACTAAAACTTGTTCATGCTACTGAATCAAATTTATAATAAACACGTTCGTTTCGCACTTTCAAATTGAATGCATCGTTTAAAAACTCACAACCTGCCGCCCTGAACTAAAAAATTAAAAAATGTCGACTTGACCTACTTTTTATCAAACTCTTTATCTCAACTTCTGAGTTTTGAGAGTGATTAGAAAGCGCTCGGAGCATTTACTCGCCGATTAATATTTCGTTTTGGATTATCCCCAATGGGTAGAAAAGTGTTCAATTTGTTTTACGTTTATTTCTTTGTTATGCTCGTCTTTGATTTCCGTTGTTTGAATTGATTTGTTCCGAACATTTCATTTCCGATTGAACATAAATAATAAAGAAAACTAAAATATATAAAATATAACAGCTTTAAAGATTGTTTAATTTTCCCGAATTAATAAACCTTTTTCTTTGCTTCGAAATAATTGAATTGATGCTCTTCTGTAAACTATAAAGATTGTTCGCATAATGCAATAGGCATTGGACCTCTTGAGTAGTTGTGTTGGCTCATCGCCAATAGTATAGAATTTCAACATAAAAAGTTTCAGCAAGTTACTGGAACCACAACAAATGGATAATGCAAGTGCCATTACCTCCATGGGGGCTCTCCTGCAGCAAGTGATGACTGCACAGGGACTTTGGCAAAGTCTTGTGCATTTAGCGCAATGCGGAATATCGTGTCATCACCTGTTGGATAACAGTCGAGCCACTAGAAAATGACTTTGTTGCGATGCAACGCAACATGTCGACCTTCCCCGTAGGCCCACCATGGGTATGCAATTGCTAGGAAACATATACAATGAGTTATTATGCGCAGGCGTTGTGTCTAATGCGGCTAATCTAGGGAATTAGGTAAGCCAAGGCAGTTGCCCGTGCCGTTGTCGGCAATGTTGTAGCATTGCCGAGTCGGATGGAGAATCTTTTACCTAAATAAGCACACCGCATCGTGCAGTTGTGTTGAATTACATTTTAAAGTAGCTGCGAGCTGAGCCGAGATGAGCTGGGCTGAGCGGAGTGAAGTGCCTACTGCTGGTATCGAGTGAGTTAGGTTATGAGCGGACTACATGTCAAGGACTAAGGCAGAGCTAAGTGGATGATGTTGCCGGCTGCCTGCAGCACTCGACTTCCTTCCTTCCATGCGCTGCTACGGTTTTGTCTTCTACGGGTTTTGTGTCATTCTTTACCTTTTCTGTTGTTTAATTTTTTTGGATTGCTTTGTGGATGTTTTAAGCAGCGCACTAAAAGAGAAATGCACTCAGGGCGACAACAACAACAACAACGACAACAATCATAACAACTAAAACAACAAGAATAAAACGATATAACGTTGACAACTTTGTTGATAACAAAAACAACATTGCAATTTTGTATCTTATTACGATGAGAAAAGTAACTCAAAGTCATTTAGAGGCCGATGATGTTAAAACGCACGAGCAGACGGTGCCGACCCCTTGGCCGGATTGGCAGACGGACAAACAGAAAATGCACTCGTTAAGTGACTCAGAGTCCGGCTTATCTGTTGGAAATGTCCTTTTAGGGATTTACGTACATAAAAATACAAGAAACGCAAAAGACGAAGTCAAATAAAACAAAACCAACAAAAGCAAAAAAATCGGAAAAAAAATACCAAAAGGTAAAAGCAAATAACAGAAAAGTGCGCTAAGAATACAACTTGGCGAAGGAAAAAGAGAAAAAAAAACGTAACGTGATAAGCGGCCAACACGCGCCGCACAGCACTAACGGGCATGAACGACTGAGACAGCAGAAGCGCGCACGGCCAAGTGAGCATGCGGTGTGCTGCGGAGCGGTGGCGGAGTAAAGCGTAGAAAATGTAATAATATAAAGTAAAATCAGTTTTAATGAGTCATTCAAGTGGCACAAAGCGCGCGCAGCAAGGAAGACACAACGAATGAACGCGCGCATAAAAATAACATTTTAAACTGTAATGCAAAAATAAAATACAAAAAAAAAAAAAAAAAAATAAAACAAAAAGTAACTGTAAAAATATATAAAATAAAATAATACAAAAAAAATCTTTGGAAAATATCATTGCGTTTACTACAAAGTCATGTCGATGGCTGTTGTTGCTGTAATGCGCATCATGGTCGTTTTTGTTGTTGTTGTTGTTGTTACTTTTGGTGCTGTTGTTGTATGTCCTAGGCACGGAAGCTCGGCAGGAAGCGCTAACAGGAAATCACAGCGCAACAAGTTATTCCTGTTTACAACAATTCATGCTGCTGCTCCTGCTGCCCCCGGACTTGCTTGTATATCTCTAAACGCTTCTGTCTTCGTTTCTCATTCTCATTCTCATTGGCATTCCGTTTGTTCTTGTTGTTGTTGCTGCTGCTGCTGCTGTGCTGTGCTGTATTTTTCTGCAATTTGTTTTTGAACTTGCAAATTATGGCTGTAATGTCGGAGAAAGTTAAAATGGCGCCCGCGGTGTGTGTGCGGCGCGGTGTGACGCTTTGCCTTTGGAATCTGTGGAACGTCATTGCAGCCAAGTAGCGGAACAACAACAAACAAAAAAGAACAACAACAGCAACAACAATAACAAAGCTGGCCAGAAAATAGACATTTAATGAAACGACAACAAATTGTTTAAACATTATTTTTTGTTATTATTACATTCTATTAATTCCCGCTTTCTTTTCCTACTTTTTTTACATTTTGTAATTTTTTTCTTTATTATTTGTGTTTGTAAGTACACAGTGAGAAATGTGGCAATTTGTTTTCTTTTTGAATAAGTAGCACAATTTGCCCAACGGAAATTAGTATTACTTTGCAAGATGAAGGAATTTTGAAAATTACTAATCCAACCAACTACTGCAACGCAGTTCTTAAGGATAATTCAAAAACAAATGTCGCTGCAGCAATCGGTACATAAGGCCTGCTTCTCTAAAACTCAGAGTTTTATGCAAACAAACCAAGTAGTGAGCTCAAAGATCCAACACGCTATAATAGATGAGAGGCAGTAGATGCAAGATTTAACAGGACGCTTAAAATGAAAATATTTTCACAAGACGCTTATATAAGTTGGAGGTGTTATAAAGTGAGCTATGAGTGACAAAAGTTGAATGATGTTGATATTTTACCGGTAGTGTAGCAATATTTGTAAAATAAAATATTTTTTTCTATAATTAGTTTTATTATATAATACAAGCATTTCACTTAATTTGTCTTCTCTTTCGAGTTTTTTTCATCCTCGAGTCAGAAATAGCTAATTTCTGCAAGTATGGGATGTAAATTATTTATTAATATCTTAACGTCGTCATTATCATAATACTACTCACGATGGTTGATCTCGCCTGCTCTGCTTCTTCCTTTTGCAAAAGCGCAAGCTGCTCGGCCACCTTGCATCTAAACATTTCGACCTGATCTTCAAGAAACTTCAATTCATCATTAGCTCTTTTTAGCTGGTTCGTTGAGATCGACAATTGATTATCCATGTACTCCAAGTCGTCGTTGTAATGATATTCGACCTTGTGCAGACGACTCTTATAGTTCTGTCGAAAACGTTAAACCCTTGAGGACGTGAAGCGTGAAGAGTAACTTGTGTTGGTGTAAATACCTCAATTGTGGCATAGTATGTATTCATGGCACACTTGAATACATAGGAGTTTTGGGCCATTGTATTGTTAAGATTTTCGATTTCTTCAGCCAGTTTGCCTAATGTGATTTCGTCTTTTAGGCGCGCCTGATCGGCAATCGTTTTATACCAATTGCTGGCATAACGCAACTCAATCGGAGAAATACCTAAATCATGAAGGCTGCGCTGTAGTATCTACCTGTTACCACAAGGCGGCTGGCTAAGTCAGGACTTACTACTACATGAAATTTTCCTTGAATTAAACGCATCTACTATTGCATCTACTTGACGAGCAGTTTCACTATCCTTATAGGTTTGCAGCGATAACGCTTGCCGGGTTTGAAGTTTCATTGCGCTGCGAAACTGATTTTGAAAGATTTTGCTAAAATCAGCTTTGTTGTTCAAGTCCCTAAAGAGTGGCAAACGGTAGCAAAAAGAGTACCAATAATTAACTATAGAAGAGGCGACAGCTTACTTTAGAGTCAATACTAGATGATCGCTTAAATCATCCATTTCATATTCCTCTAATATGGCTCTTAAGAGTTTTAATATCTCTTCGACATCCGTTTTATATTTATAAATCTCCAGCTCCTGTTTGGTTAAGGCACGCTTGACAACATCTAGGTGAAGCACATTTTCTTGCTGAAGACGAAGGAAAAAATCGTCCGGTGACCATGCAAAGATGTTTACTGGAAAACGCCGAACATCGAACCCTTTCATGAACGCATCATTCTGAATTTCCATTTTTCTTATCAAGTCGTCGAATGCATAAATAACCGCCCACTTTGTGACATGATCTTCGTATTGTTTCAGACTCAATTCTTGGCCCTCCAACATTTTCCTAAACGATGGCGATCCCGGTTTTTTAAGCATCTTATGACTCGACTTTGCTTTTAACAAATTCATAAATAGAAAGTCCTCTGGCATTAACTTTCTACCGCCAAAGATATCCTGAATATGAACATTCACTGCTGGTTTGATTGATGTTTTTTTCGCCATGGCTAAACTAATAAGCAAACTTGTTCAAATAATATATATAATATTTACAATAACAAGAACAGAACTCAATTAAAACTAATTGTATTATAGTTTAATTTAAAATCATGCCAAAGCCTGCTTAAATTCCAAATAAAAAGGCATTATGTTCACTAAGCAAATTAAAAGATATTTGCGAGTGCCAAGGTATTCACGCTCAAACATTATTTTGATTTTAGCCAGATTTCTTCCTATCAAAAACTCAAGCAAATACAAAAATTTAAAGGTCCTGCTTTGGTCTTACAAAATTCCCAGTTGCAGAGTCCTTGGAATTATCAAGCCAAGACGTAATCGAGACTGATCTGAACAATATTTTTTCCATGTATACGAATTACGACAGACAAATTTTTATAAAGCGACAAAGGAAGCGGCCAAGCGAGTGAAAAAATAACTTGTGTTTATTTAACATTTTAAACTTTTTCTATTACTCCTTTTTCCTTGCTTCGGAGCAGTGCAATTTTTTCATTAGAAATAATCATCAGAAGAATTTTTCGCATTATTTGCTTTTTTCATTATGTATATGATTTCTCTTATTTAGCTTTGTTATTGCGCTTTTCCGTTGCTCATTTGTTTGGTTATTCTTTTGCATGCTTTATATTAATTGTAATTTTCATTTGTTTTTCTTCTTTGTTTTTTAGTTTCAATTTGCATTGTCTTCTTGTGACAATTTTCTACTTTTATGCGCTACTTCCTCACGACACCTGCAGCTGTGCATGGCAGCAGTAATTTGCAGTACTACCGTCTATGTGCGGAGTTCAAAACTTTGTCTTTTTACTACTACATATACAACAACAAAAACAACAACTACAATCTACACACTCAATTGAAATAAAAGTTACCTTCATTAGTGTAACAAAAGCAAAAATAGCAGAACAGTTTTTTTTTTTTTGGTAACTTTGTTTAGCTTTGTTTTTTTTTTTGCAATGTTTTATGTGTAAACTTTCTAAGCCAAAAAATATTTGTGAGTTATTAATGAAAAGTTTTTGATTGTTTTTTTTTCTCTTTTTAGTGCACGCGTGCATAAATAAAGCAATAAAAACTAAATGTTTCATATACTACTATCCAAATGCTTACTGTGACGTTGGAGTTAGGAGCGCAGGACAGACTGAGATTTTGGGTTCATGAACTTTTCAAAGGATCTGCGCAGTTGTCTGTCAAATTATAAGCGTATGTGCTGCAGAAGTTTTGTAGGTGCTTAAATGTCAGTGCGAATGTTCGTCACTTATTAAATAAGCAAAATATTTGATAAGGCTAAAACATGTGTATAATTTTTAGTAAAATAACTCGACATATAGCCTGATATCGGAGTAACAGTTAAACCTAACTGAATTTTATAAAAAAAAAAAAAGAAAAAGCTGTCAGTTAATCTTGATTATTAATATACATAATAGAATATTCCTACGAGTTAATAATACTTTGTAATTCGACCTTCTATATTTAATTCTATATTTAAAATGTCTCCGCCTTTAGACTCGAGATTACTTGAATCTAAGTCCTTTATTTTTACAACTGGAATTATTCTTAGTATATTATTCTGTGTCCAAAATGAACTACAAATTTTCAGTACGCTATAGTTTTGTGAGTCAGTCGAGAAGCGAGCACAAATGCGAACCGAAAGAGCTTACTAGAGCACAACAACACTCTGGCATTGTTTAGTGTTGACTTTGGCCAAGAAGGCGATTTGTATGTGGTGACTGTGAAGCCCACGATGCGGTCGAAATGAAGTGAGTCCAGATTGGTACGAATTTTGTTGTTTGATACTTACCTTCGCTAGTCCATAATGCCGTGTTGATATTTTAAGCATACATGGGCACATGCTACCCTTGCCGAGGTTCAGCTAATATTGCTTCATATGTATACTCAGCACGCTAATGTCAAGGGATACTTCAACCTTACGCTGCGTCAAACCTAGATCTATCTTTATCAATGCGGGATAGACAACATGGCTGTGCTGATTTGAAAATTCTTCTGCCTGCAATCATTTGTCCGCAGTTGAGCCCATCGAGTTTCATTAAATTAAAACAATAATATAGCTTGGCTACGTTTGGCAGACGACAAGGCAAAACAACGATTGGCCCTTTGTGCACTTCATGCTGTATCCTCATCAAAAATTATACTAAATTATTGTATGAAAATGGCAATTGACTTTTTGCAGATAATATATACTGCCAAAAAACAAAATGTGCTAAATACAATTAGTGTAAAAAAGCAGGCAATTCACTGGTATACTATTGTGCGGTACATGTCGCAGTTCGTTTAAAACAACCCACATAACAGTTGGACTCGAACAACATGTTATTGACACCTTTTTAGTATTTCATGTTCAGCTACTTTAAATCACGGGTTTATTTAGGCAAAGCATAGCCTACAATAGCCGCCCACACAGTCGGCACAACCGACTCAAGTGGCCATTGTTGTGGGTAATTCGTGACATAGGGTCATCAATAAAAATGTACGCATAACGTTACTAAATGCTACATGAAAAAAATAATAATATAAAATTAGGCACATGTGGCTTGGCTGGCTAATAAAAAAGAATTTCAGCTAAAATTATTTTAATGTATGTTTTTCATTGTATTAAAAAGTCGCTTGTTTTGGTTTTTTTTTCTTCATATATTTATTTTTCTTACTTGTAATGTGAAGTTTACAAAGAAATGATTTCAGCGCCGAGTGTGTAACATAGCAACATGTCATAGACACGTATCCAAATACTTTGTGTCATATAAGCAGTTGCTGTTGTTGTCGTTGTTGTTGTTGCCTGTAATGTTAAAACCAAATCTGTGACTTATGTACGAAATAAACGTATCATTTGTCATTTGTCTAAAGAGTGTGCAACTGACAGCAGCACGTTGCTTTGACTCACCTTTTGGCTTGTGCCTCTGCGCCTGACTGACTGCCTGACTAGCCGACTGCCTGTCCGCCTTTGCCTTATTGGCTTTCATGATTGCTTTCAGCTTTCGCTTGTGTGTACTACTAAGCTGCTGCCAGCAGCGGCAATTGGCGCCAACGTAGCTTTTAGCCAGCACAGCACATGTAGATACTCATACGATCAGCAAGCAATATGGTTAGCGCAGTTTGATTTCGATCACGCGCGTTAATTACTATAAGAAATAATTTAAAATAATAGACATTAATCAAAAGACATTTGTGCGCGACACAATGCAGTCAGTCAAGCCATACAACAACGCATACACACCTCTTGCCAGTAGATCAATCAAATGCGCTTAGCCATGTTGTCCCCAAAGTGTGAAAGTGTATACGCCAAAACGCCAAGACAAACAGCTGTGTTGCATAGTTAGAGCCAAGCCAGCCCGGTCGGCATGCTGTAAGCGTACAGCCGGCGCCCGCATTATATACCAAGTGTGTATGGAAAAAAACGAGAAGTTCAACAAGCAGCCAACCAAGCAGCAGCAGTCGCAGCCGCACGTTGTACACGATGAGCAACAATTACGTGAACACATTATGGCGCGCAGCAAATTACAGTGCAGCACAGTGCCGCTATAAAATTAGTGTGTATCTATTTATTTAAACATAAAAAAAAAACAGATAAAAAGGCTGCAATTATGCACATTAAGTTAAAGGACAACATGTTCGAGTGTGTACACTCAGTCAGCGCAGTTAACCGCTTCTGCCATACGTCATATACCAAACTGTCAGCAACTGCAATTAAAATCTTTTTCTTTTTTTTTTAAATACATTAATTAATGCCGTTATGTTTTCTTCAGCTTAATAATATACGTATAATTTAATTAAAATGCCTATAATAAAAATTGTTGAAAAATTATCGCTTGTAAATTATGCAAAAGCTGCATCCGCCAAATAGCCCCATCAGCTGTAAAAAAGTTGTATAATTATTTTTAGAAAATATGCTGTAAAAATTTCATATGCATATAATGCATACATTATTAATTACTTTTAAATTGTGGCTGCGGGAGTAAAAAACAATAAATGCAATTGCACAGTAATAATAAGTAAACATTTTTTGAATAGCACAGTAAAATGTGAATAATTTCGTATATACGAAGAAATAAAAATACAATTCTCAATAAATGCTGGAAAAAGTGCTATTAAAAATTAATAAAAATTATTATTGAATTAGCGCTGGAAAATAAGAAAGAAATTTAGTGTAAAACTTTTAGTTTCCGGCTAACAACGTTGCCATTTGCAGTGCGATCCAAAATCCGTACTAATCCAATCCGAACCAAACCAACTACAACATCAAAAACTGCAATGCCTGTAAAGAAAATGCTGCGAGCGGCAGAAAAAATATAACAGAACGAAAGCGAGGAAAATCAAATAAAATCGCGCTTGCGAAAAACTTGTGCTGTGGGTTTCTGTGGCACAAATGGCAACAAGGGCGGTCAGGGGACAAAGCTTGTGTTGTGGAAATTGTATAAATAAAAAATAGAAATTAAATGAAAATAAAAGCATGAAAATAGTAAAAAAAAATAAATAAAACAAAAACAAAAAAATAGTACAAATAAAGAAGAAAAACAGCAGTAAAAAAAAAGAAGAACACGCACACCCAACTTTAAGTGTGCAACATAGCGCATGGAATTGTCCGAAGTCCGTCCTTGCTGTGCTGGCAGGTGAGTTATGTGAACGCAAACATACACACAACACTCAGAGTCACACACATACAGACAAACGCACACATGCACACAAGCACTTGCACACATTCGCTGCGAGAAATGTTGGGTGAAAAAGGTGCAAATGGATTTTGAAAATTGGGTTAATTGATGCTTAGTGTAGGTGCTGAGCTCGCTCTCACAGCAAATTGTTTGCTGGGTGGCGTCGGTACATACGCCAGCACTGTCAGCTGGGATGTTGGGGCTGGGAAGTGGCTGTCGCTGCCGCTGTTGCTGTTGCTGGTGGGGCAGTTTTAGTTGGTTTGGCTTGTGGCGTTAAAGCGCACGCTGCCAAATGACTAATAGTTTTTCTCAGTTTTTTTTTTATATTCCGTTCCGTTTATGCTATACGCTGCCGCATTAAGCCGCTCATTTCGGTGAGTGGGTGTGCACGTACGTGCTTCATGAGTGTGTGCGTTGTGTGTGTGAGTTTGCGTGAGTGTATGTATGTGCAAGTAAGAGCGCAGCGGAAACGGAAACAGGAAATGCGCACAAGGAAATACACGAAAATTGCGGAAATGCGAGCAAGCGCGCGTAAAAAAAAACCACTCTCCGATAAATAAAGAAAAAATAAAAGTGAAATAAGAAATGAAAGTGTTATAATAACAATTAGCATTTAAATGTTATAAAACTAGTGACCGCCACGAGCGCGGCACCGTTGTTTGAGGACCTTACGAAAATAGATTTACTTATGTGTTTGTTTAACCTCCTCTATCGTTATTGACTGTTATCAAACTCATTATCGCCAGGCTTTTTTTTTGCATATCTCGGCATATACTGCTATGCTACCAATTAATGCCAAGCGTTCAGTTTTACTATTAAAAATTCTTTGTTAAGTTTTGTTAATACTCGTAGTTATCGGTATTCTTTGCAATCAATTTTAAGCTTTTTTTTTTACTAGTAGACTAACGAACTTAGTAAACCTCATTTACTATAAGTTTAGACTATCGTTATCGGTTATATTATTTATTTCAATGAAGACCAGTGCATTGCACCGCCGCCTTCTGAGGTTCTTACTGCAAAATAATACTGCTGTACTACTATAAAATGGGTGTACCTATACTGTACTACCTAACCATAGGTATACCTAATTCTTGATTAAACTACATTTGTCGGTATTGAAAACTGTCGACTGGCTTTCAAAGATCCTGAGCTACGTTTGCCTTTTGCTATCCTAATTTATCTGCACAGTTTGATTTAATTTGTGTTTCATATAATTTGCATAGTTATTCTGCAAGTCTCACTTAGACTCACAGTCAAGCCTTAGCCACTGACCGCTTGCATAAGTCCTTCACCCAACACAAGCCATCGCAGCTTCGCTTTATTTACTTGCCCTCTTACGCAACTTTATGCTAAATCAAAGTACCTCGAAAAAATGAAAGTAAAAAAATATGTCTCATGCAATAATACACACCCGGACTACCCGTATCCGTAATATTGACATTGGCCGATGTGTCCAAGCTAAGTGCCTGGGTCGCACACGGTGTCCTGGCGAAGAGTAGCAGCGTGATGAGCGGCAGCAGCCATTGCTGCCTAGTTGACGTTACGGCGGCACGCCACCCACCGACACTTTTATGCGCCCCGCAACATGTGCTTTTTGTGTGAATTTTTATATTAGCTTGTTTAGCTATTTTATGCGTTCTGTTGTAATTGTTCTTGTTGCTGTTGTTGTTGTTGCTGCTGTACGCGTACATCAACATTTTCCATTGGTTGTTGTTGCAGTTACTTTAAGTGCCTTAGTTCCTGTGCTTGTACTTCTTTTTGTTGTTGTTGTTGTTGTTGTTGCTGCTGCTGCTGTTGCTGTTTCTGTTGTTATTGCTGCTCTTGAACTGCTTGCTGCTGCTGCTGTTCTTGTTGTTGTTGTTGTCGCTGCTGGTGCTGTTGTTTTAGCTGATAACATGGCATTTCGTTTTATTTTTGGTTGTATATTCTATTTAGACAGCTTTAAAAATGCAATTTACCACTGCTGGCAGCTGTACGGCGTTGATGTTGTTGTTGTAATCGTATTGTAGTTAGAGTATACACACGCAGTTGAAAATTCAGTACAGCTTAGCTTAGCGCTCACCAACTCGGCGGGTGTTTAAGAACAAATAGGAATCCAGATCCAGTAACAATGACGGCACGCAGCAACTAAGCGCATTTGTTTATAATAAATGTCGTTAAAAAATTCTACGTTTGTTTATCCGTGCCGGCAACAACAAGTAACGCTCAAGATACAAAAGTATCTAACAGTGGCGCTTATGTCTAGAGATGGGTGCTAAACGTCAAATGCGGTTCGTTTGCTTTAAATTATTGATTTTTTTTTTTTCTTTTTTTACTTTTGTCGGTTTGCTTGGCTGGTTTTGTTTTATGTTGGTTGCTGTTTTTTTTCTTTTTTTCTCTTTTGTTTTTTGTACACAAACAACCGCAGTAGTTGTTTGTATCTTTGCTGCTACTCAACGGTTTTGTTTATGTTTTATTTCTCTTGATAAATTGTACAACGCATATGCGCACAATTTGTAACTGTTGGCAAATGTATCTTTGTATCTTCTTGATATTTTTTATCCTTCCACTGTTTGTTGTTGCTTATTTATTTAGTTTTTGTTTTTGTAATTTTTTTTTGTTTTTGTTCTTGACGTGCTTGTTATCGTCAGTGCCAAATGTATCGCAAATGTCGCCGACTTTTGTTTGTTTGCTTACTTGCTTAGTTCTTACTGTAGCTCAGCAAACGTGCTTATGGCCAGTTTTGGTGTATCTGCCCGTCGTCTGCAGCTGCTTTGATGCTTTTGCTGTTATGTCTTAGACTGTGTGTCTTATTTGTCGTCTTGCGTTTGAGTTTAAGTTTGCGTTTGTCGAATTTTTAAAAACGCATAAAAATTGTTTTCACTCGCCTTCGATTTGTTTGCTTTTGCACGCTTCGGTTCTGTATTTGTCTAACTTTGATTTGCTAGTTCTTGCTTTTGATGTTGTTGTTGTTGTTGTCGCTATTATTGCAGCGTTTGCTTGATAAAACTATCTCTGCTTGGTTATGCTGCTTTGCTGTGTGTCTGCGCTGCGATTTGCGGTTGGTTGTGTCCTCGGAAAAACGAAACGAAAAATTTATGCACGCTGATAAAGCAGCAGCGCAAACCGCCGTAGAAAAATTCTCGTTGCGACGTTTCCACACTCTGCCACGCTGCTTCGTTCTGCTGTGCACTGCTCTTAGTTATGCGCGACTGATTGCTCTGCTGACGTTGACGCTGACGTTGCCGCTGTCGCAGTCGATTTTGAGTTTGTTGTCGACGTCGCGCTAGCGTTGGTGGCGTTGGCGTAGTTGCTTTACTTTTTCCTTGCAGCGTTTTTCCACTCGTACGTTTTTCTAGTTATTTGGCTCTCGACGAGCACAGCTCTACACTGCACAGCACAGCACAGCGCACAAAGTACAGCGCAAAAATAATGCAGCTGCTACACGTCGCTTGCGTTGCCTCCTCCCTCTTATCGCCGCCGCTGTTGTCGTCTTCGTGCCGTACAGTTTTGTTCCGTTGTAAAAGTATCTGTAAGTGGTGCATAAGTGGTAGAGAGAAATGTTATTGATGATTTATTTGCATTTGGCATTGATATATGCTAATGTTTTTTTATTTTCAACTCAAACACAAACTATAAAAATGAGAAAAACAAAAAGAAAAAAAAAAATAAGTAAGAGAAATTGGTAAAGGTTTTAACAATACATTGCACAGTGGACCAAAAAGCACAGCATATGCATGGAAATAGCTTTCTGTGCTTTAGATGTTTTTAAAAGTCCAGAGTATGGGATATGTTAAATTCAGATAGCGGAGCCAAATACGAATGAGGGGAAGACAAATGTTTCAGAATAAATTCAAGTCCATACATTGATTAAATTTCTGAAACTTAAGTTTGCTTTACTTTTATAACGATGACTATAGACCAAGGCATAATTAGTTGTAAAGGTGCATCACAGCATAAATTTTAGATATATGTGGAAGCTGCGTAGTTACGGAATGTTTTGAAATGCTGCATGCTGTGGAACTGTCAACGGCTTCTGGGTGTTCCTTATGTAACACACAAATGCAAATTTAAAACGCTAATAACTGTTTATTGAAAATGTAAACTAGCGCATTCTTGATTCAGACAAGTACAGCTGGAGATCAACTTACTTCATGTTTATATGCATTAAATAGAAATTGGGTTGTAAGCTCCACTTTCCCTAAGATTGGATTACCTATATGCATTTTTTCAGTATAAATCACTAAGTTAAGTGCAGCAATAGTTTTCTCTATTATTTAGGTATGTATAATGCACGCATAATTTCAAATGCTGTAATGTAAGCTGTCCCACTGTGCTTGACGACAGCAGAAGCGGCGGCAACAGCATAGCAAGTTTGTATGAGAAATGAGGCTTGGGTTTTCGCTGGACAATTTTCGTCTGCTGCTTTTCTTTTTTGGATTATGTTATCTTTACTCGCGCTCTTGTTGTTGTTACTGCCGCTGCCGTGGCTGCTGGTGCTGCTGATGTTCTTAGTGTTCTTGCTTTTGTTGTTGCTGTGAAATATTTCTTCATGACTTTGCTGGGTTTGCTTGCTTGCTTGCGTTTACTCGCTGCTTTCTTCTTTCCTTGGTTCATTCAAAATTATGGCATTTTTAAAGTCATTTTTATTTGCATTTCGTGATTTCTTTCGGTTGATAAACGTTGTTTGTATGTCGGACGACGTCGGCGACGTCATTCTCATACGTATCTCATTGCTGCATTTTTTGTGTGTGTGAGAAGTTGGAAAACAAAACAAAATAAAAGAAAAAAAAGTAAGCAGAAAAACAGAAACACACAGAGCCCGAAGCTGCTGCATACAATTCAAATATTTGATTTAATTCCATGACATATAATTAATCAATCTTCACCTTCTCCCCTAGCGATAGCATAAAACCGATTGTACACATCAACCGGTATGAGCACGTATACGCACACAGTACTGTTCAGTGCATGGCAAACAAAGGCCAGCGCATCGAAAAATTCATACTATACTGCACACAAAATGCCCAACTGTGCGTTTATTTGTTTATAATTAAATATTATTTGGTTAGCTAAATGAGACAGCGAGTGGCATTTATCAGTCAGCAGCCGTAGCCGCAGCAGCAGCAGCCGCTGCAGTCGCAGTTGCAGCCCAAGTCGGCGCAGTAACGAGTAGTCATGTTTCTAGTTTTTAATGAGTTACAAATTTGGGTTCGTTTTTGTTTTTTGCCTTTTGTGTCGCCTGTTTTTAGTAGTTTTTATTTTTGAAATTGTTTTTTTTTTTTTATTCAGTTTTTATGTGGCATTCATTATAGATTAGCGCTCTAATGGAGCGTGTATGCATGTGTCTTTGCGTTTCGTTCGTTTGCGTTAGCTTTTAATTTATGCTTTTGGTAAATGGACGACGACAGCGCTCAAAATGTAGGGAGCTGTGCGTTGTGTGAGAATTTAACCAGGTGGTCAAATATTGTCAGCGTGAAGAATGATCTGCTATGATAGTGTCATGAATCATTTTTTTTTTTTTTTTTGGTTCGCTTCGTTTGGGTTGGGTACATAGTTCAAATAACGAAACTGATATCGGCCACAATTTGAATACTTGTCGCTGAGCAGAGTAGAAAGTTATTTAAATTTAACTAAGGTAAGGCACTTAGCTGCTAATGACCATATGCATGATGCTTAACGTTAAGACGTAGCAGCAACCAATTTGGAAAATACGAGTAAATTAAAAATAAAAACAAAAACATACAAATTATTTATCCAGACACAATCTTAAAGCAGAAAATTTCACGAACTGAATAATTTTTTACTTAGTTTATATTTGCAGTATCTTTCTAAGGCAACTGCAATGTAAGAGGAATTAGCAAATTGTATGCACATATGTACATATGTGTGTTTCGTTTTAAATGAAGAGGATCTCTTAAATACCTACTACCGTGTTTATTAAAAAAAAGGCTGTTTTCAGTCTTCATTTCAACTGACTTAATGATTAAGCTTCGTTAAAATAGGCGTCATAATAAATAATTCAAAATTAATAAGGTATCTCAGTATAAAATTTACATTAATGAATATTTTTTTTTTAGCTTAGCAACGGATTTAAACGCCCACCGTTTAGCAAACAAAAATACAGTGAGCGCTCTAAATAGCGTACCTCAAGTTAGTCGAAAGACACGACTTGAGCAGTCAACGCAAGTCTTAGTACACTTTTTCGAACCTGGACTGTACTTCTTAATCTGCTATGTATAGTATATTTAAAACGAATTATATAAATGATAAACAAAAAAGTCTTAAGACTTAACAAAATTAAATTATGGCCCGCATTTGTAATGCGGTTAATCAAGTCACACCACAGGCTTACAGAAACTGTTTGAAAAAAGCGCACTTTCACTCAATCATTGCCATTGTAAGTAAAATAATAAAACGTAAAACTCAAATAAGTCTCAACCAATGTGGTTCGGCAAAAAGATGCAAATTCATTAAAAGGTTAAACTTTTATTTTCGCACAATATCTTTTTTCCCGTTTCTGTTTCGTTTTTTCTGGCTTAGCTTGTGCGAGTTTTTGGGAAAAATCAACAGTAATATTTACATAATTTTCAACAATGCGAAAGAACTTTGCAATACAAAACTTTTCAATTGTGTACAATATGAGTGCAAAAGGTATCTCGAAAACACATCTATAAAAGAGAAAAATAACCAAAATAATTTAAATTAAAACAAACAATACGGCATGGTAAAAAGTTAAACAATAGCACAAGTTTATACTCGCATCGACAAAATATATAAATGTATATACATATATAAAAAACAAAAAAAGGGAAAAGCAAAACAGTAACAAGGCAACGTAACGAGTATTCAAATACGTAGAAAAAAGTTAAACGAAACTTCAAAAGTCAGAAACATGCAACATGAATATCAAATCTCAAATAGCTATAAAAAAAAGAGGAACATAACGATTTTATAGAAGTACATAATACTCAGCGAATGCACTACACTTCAACAATAACAATAACAACAACATATACATGAGCGCACAACGACAATGAAAAGCACTTCACATGACCAAATTCGGGTAACTTTTCAATTTCACCCATTTCATTTTTTCTACTAATATTTCTCGTTAAAAAGTAGCTACAAAAAATCGAATATAAATAAATAATAATAAAAAAGTGCGCATATACATATATTTTTTTAAAATAAATTTTTCAATAAAGTGTATTAAGTTGTGAAGCTGTTCATTGGTTGCCTTGCAGTTTGTTGTTGTTGTTATTACTATTTGGTTGGTTGGGCGTGTATAAAAATAAATGAAATGTGAACTATGCGCTACGCAAGCAATAAGAGTGAAAATTTCATAAAAAAAGAGGAGAACTTTACAACAAACATAAAAATATACCCGAGCGAAAAGTTTGCTGGATATATATGTGAGCAAATACAAATATTGAATTTTATATATAAGTAAGTACTGCAAATATATACACACATACATGTGCATGTAGTCGCATACTGTTTATTGGAGAAATAAGAAAGAAAAATAAATAATTCGTATGTGTCAATGGCTCAAACGATTTATATGGCATATTAAATTCTGACATCAATGTTTGATTAATAATAAAAAGTATAAAAGAAAAGTGAATGTGCCCACATACGAATGTACCAACAAATTCAGCCACCTAACCCAATGTACAAACAAAAACAAAAGCACATGAAATAATAAAAGTGTAACGGAAAAGCCAAACCGTAACTGAAATCAACTAAATGGCAACGGCGGCAATGGCAATGTCGTAATTCTATAGGGTAGCGCAGTAGAATAATATTGTGTGTTACTGTATGTGAAGTAAAATGCATAAAAGGTAAATGCATGAAACTCTACAAGTGAACTTTTTCTTTTTCTAGTTTTTTTCCTTGTTTGCATTTGTTTGTTTGATAATTTTTGACGTAAATGAAGTGGCAGTTTAAATGAAGCTCTGTAAATTGTCATTTTTATATGCATAGATATCCTGCGGATAAAATAAACAAAAGGAATTTAAACAATAAAAAGACTGAAGTTTTATATGTGCTTTGGTTTACGGATTAATACGCTTTAGGGGCTTACAGAATCTATGAATTACTGCAAAAGTTTCCAATTTTATTACAATTTATTCGGAAAAACAATAAAAGAAAGTCATCTAGCTCAACTAAAAATAGTAACCACAATATTATTATTGGGAAATTTTGTTTGTTCTCCACAAAGCACAATATCTCTTAGAATTTAAATTAATAAGCTATATATATATTTTGTATATATTTATTTCTTACAGTACAGTACCGCAAATGTCCGACGATCCAGTTACGATATGTAAATAAATTGTTATGTAGCTTCTCAAATGCTGATCTGAACTCATTAGATCTCAACTACCAAACTGTTCCTAAATACACGTTGAAACAAAGCGAACAAGTAAAATTTTGTTTGCTTTATTTTCAGTTGAGTTTTCTGACCATCGGATTTAATTTGTAAGTAAATAACGAATTTTTAAACATACTTACCAACATTTTACAATATGAGGAAAATGTTTTAATCACTTTAAAATATTTAACATACTCATTTACCTTCTATTTTTGTATGAAAATTGTTATACCATTCAATAAACAAAATTACAATATTTTATGCATGTATAGTAATTTCCGTTTCGTATAAAGATTATTAAGGCAGGGCAGCAAAATAGTTTAATAACAGCAGCAAAACAAAAGTTATTATAATAACAGTACTCCAATGTGTAGAGCATTGTTATTAACTGGGGAAGCCAAGTGTAAGCGTTTTTCAGCTATTAGCCTGGGAAAAGACCACAACGTGCAGCATGTAGCATGTAGCTTGCATGTAATTTATGTGAGAACAAAGTTAAAGTTTATAAAGGATTGTCAGAGTGCTGATATTCGTATTGATGGATTAAGATTAGCAGCCAGCAATAGATCAATCGCATTTGCAGTTGACAGATATTCACGTAAAGGCAAATAAATCATGCCAAAGATGACTCAATTAAGCAGTTTTCTAACTCTTGAGTCTTAGTGCACAAGACGCTTTAAAAATGTGTGCGGCACTGACTAAAAGCGGTAATAAATCCACAAACAAAAGAACAGGTTCAAGTAAAGCAAAAAGTAAATCAAGCGCAAGAGAGATACTCGTACTAGATACACACACACACATATTCACGTAAACCACAGTGATTCAACGTTAGTTGAAGCGTGCCGAAAAAGCTGCTTTTATGCTGTGAGGCAAGGCAAAGTGGTATTTATTTTTTTGGCGTGATAATTATGTGAATAATAAAATGTAAAATATGCAAACAACTTCACACTCGCTTGAGAAAAAATAAAACACAATAAATAAATAGAAAAAAGAAAAAAAAAAATGAAAAATAAAAACAGGAAAACCGGCAACCTACGCGTTGTTGTTTTCTTTTTTCTTATATTGTGTGTATATTTTCCGTGAGCATTAAGTTGTTAGATATGACGATATGTATGTGTATAGACGGACGACTGTATGGTATGTAGGTCTACACTGTAACTATGTGCTACACCCAAAAAACAACGCCTGTTAACGTTGGCGTCAACCTTGCGCGCTGCGTTGCTGCGTCGTGCTGCACAAAGCGACTATAAACAGCTCGCGCGGGTAGAGCACAAAGCACAAAAGCTAGTAAGCGGCTTAATCGAAGAAATAACGCAGAGGCGGTGGCAAGACAACACACTGCTAGGGAGCTAGACAGCAGCGACGATGACGACGCTGGTAATGGCGAAGAAAAAGTATCTGAGCGCATCTTCAACGCTTATCATTAGTTGCATCTTAGCAGCACTCAACAGTATGAAGTGTAGCAAAGGCAAACTGGCAGGCAACCAACAGCCAGACGGACCGATGGACAGACAGACAGGCAGGCAGGCAGCTGGGGCAGGCGGCAGTTAGTCCATCAGCAAGTGAAGTTGGCAACAATCCACTCAATGTTCTTGGCTGAGTAGCTGGCATTCGACTTCGACTTCGACTTTATAATTTATTGTCTTGACGATAGTGGAACAAATCTATTAAAATGCGCATATTAAGCCAAAAGCAGCTTAAGTAAATTACGCAAAGCATATAAAAGAAATTAAAATAAAGCGAACTGAACACAAATTAAATAAAAGTATAAAAAAAGCAAAACATAAAATAAAATAAAAAATTAAACCAGCGTAAAATGCTGTAAAAATTGCTTAATGAAGCACTAAATTTATGAATAAAAAACAACAAAAAAAGGGAAAAAAACAGCATTGAAGAAAAGACAAAAGCAAAAAAAAAAAAAAACTTTCAATCTACAAAGTCACAACCCAAGTAAGTGGTTTACAGGCAGACAGACACGCAGCCGAGTCAACGTGTCAGCGTAAGCTAGAGCGGGAGGTAGGCAGCTAAATATAAAAAAAAAAGAATAAAATAAAATAAAAGTCAGCAAGAAAATAATCATTAAAGCCATAAATAATTAGTGAGCTTGCTTCAAAAAATTTCTTGCGCGCATTAAGCTGACTTGGACCGACACGAAAACGACTCTCAAGAACTAATCAAATAAAAAAAATTTCAAAAATGTATTTCACTTGCGTTGCCGACCGTTCTTTTGCTGTGCGGCATGCGAGCGAGCTGAGATTCACATGAGAAATCTTGCACGTTGCCTTCTGTTATTGTTATTGATGTTGCTTTTGTTGTTTTTGTCTTTGCAGCGTGTCTGCCATTAAATTGCTAAAAATTGCTTAATTAGTCACGGCTCGCGCGAAAAATTATGATGAACGTTCTTTATGTATATTTATTTATATTTGCAGTTCGTTCTTTCTTTATTTATTTTTTTCTTGCAGTATTTTTTTACTATATGCTTTTTATTTATTAATATTTTGGTTTTGTTTATTTTTTGTTTTTTTTTTTCATGAATTTCCGAAATTTGAGAAATTGTTTTGAGGCCATTCTTAATTTCTTTATTTTTGGTTTTTTGCTTTTTTTGTTTAGTTGCGTTTTGTTTGTTGGCTGTTAAATGTATTTATTAATTTATGACTACCTGGGTGGTTGCGTTTATTTATTGCTATTCATTTTTTACAAAAAAATCATGCCACGGATATAAAGTTGAAGTTGTAAAATCACTCACACAGCCTGGCATCCGCTTGGGCATGAGCATTGGCTTTCGCATCGGCAGGCAGTCGCACAGCGCAACCTGGCAATGGCGGCGGCTGAATCAGGTGGCGGCGTGAAATGTAATTTTTTATTCCACGTTTTGTTGGCTTAACAGGTTGTATGCCACTAAAAATGTGTTTGGCGGCATGACCACAGTTGTTTTAGTAATTAATTTTTGTCTAATTTAATTACGGCCCTTTATTTCATTGACTTTCTTAAAAATAAAAGTCTTGAAATATTTGTACTTTTAATTTGGCACAGACTGGCACGACTTGTAAAAAATAACTTTCAGGAATTCATGCAATAATGCATCATTTTAATTGCAATATTTTATGTTAGCTTCTTTTTATGCGAATTGTTTCCGACGTAGAAATTTCCATCTAGCATGGTGGAATATCGGCTCAACACAAATATTTTCGTTTTAACTCTGTCTGAAATCACTCAGAATCACGGTCCGATTATAAATGATATTGAAAATACAAATATCAACATTCTACAAATAAACTCTCGTTTAAAAATGTCTAAAAAAAATGTACATTCTAACAATGAACGTTGCCTAGCATAAAATACTGCTTCAACAAATTAAGGAATTCAATGGAAAACAATGTTAAAAAGAAACGATTGTTTTTAAAATTAAAAATAAAAGCGAATACTCAATTTGAAATAGCATATAACAAGACGAAGACTGCCAACATTTCCATAAAAAACTTTTTTTTTTCTAGTAAATAATTACTCTTTTAAACTTTACAAGCTAAAATATTTACCCATGACATGAAGTTCTGCGTTAATTAGACCAACTATCTAAAAAAGAGAATGGGGCCTTTTGCTGCAGCGATACTTAAACTAACATATATTCTGCCAGAAGGTGGTAATTGTGTCTTTCAGCTTTATATTACATTTGGCTTTTAAATATGAGCTGGCAACTCATACTCATAACTCATTTAATGTGCCAAAAGGGTAGGGAACTACACAGCGTCCTAAATATTTAACTAATTTTAATAATTAGATTTTCATGGTTCTTAATGAACTTTTGCTAAAAGCTGCATAAATTGTACGTGCTTAAAAAATAAATATGTGTTTGTTGTATTCATTTTTTAAAGTAATTTTGTAACCACTAATCAAATTTACTACAGTTTTGAAACCGTGACGAATCGATGAACTTTAAAAAAAAAAAACATCAAAAACCAAAAATTGCTAAACCAAAATTTGATTAAACGAAATTACATAAAAAACCATTTTTTATAATTTAATTATAATATTTGTAGGCAATTCCCACGAACGCATATGTTTTTCCAACCGTTCTTCTATTTTTGCTAAATTTAGTGTTAATATGTTAAAAAAAATAAACAACGGACTAGAAAGGAAAAAAAAACACTAAACTAATTTGCGGCTTACCTAATTAATGGTCAGCAATACGTCTGACGTTTGAGTTGAAATTTTTTTAATGCTTTGTAAATTAGTGTAGACTTTTTTTCGACACCGGGTGATGTCTGCAAAGAGTAAAAAAAAAAAACAAATATTACATTAAAAATCATTAAAATATCTAAATGGCAAATATTCTTTGCAGTCTGCTGCCTTGTAAACAACATGCAACAACAATTTCAAGCTCAAAGTACTCATCGTACAACAAGAGTACACACCTGGCGCTTCAAAAGAGCTGACTGAAAAATAAATAGAAAAAAGGAAAAAAAAAACAATAATAAATAAATAAACGACTACGCAAACAACTGATTGAAATTTAGCTCAACCCTACACTTGCGTGTAAAAAAGTTTACAACTTTTAAGTTTACTTTCAATAGAGAGAAAAAAATATAATATAAAACAACAACAGCAAAGAAAAAAAAATATTTAGAGTTGGTACTTAACTGATTTTGAAAACTTTAAACTATTAAAAGTGCACTTCTAAACTTCAAACACGCTCAACACGCGTCAACTTCAACTTGAAGTTGATTGGCAATGCACAGCAGCTCACACAAAGAGAGAGAGAGAGAGGGCGCAACACGCGCGGCGCCGGCGGAGTTTGGCAACAACAAAGACAGATAGTTAGATAGCTAGTTGGATAGATAGGATAGTTTGTATGCCTGTGTTACGAGTGCCTGCCATGGCAATTGCTCGTGGCAAGTGACAATGCGTGCCTGCAACAGAAATAGCAACGACGACGACAACAACAACAAAAACAACAACAGCAACTATTCTAATTAAAGTTTTCAATTTCAACTTCATTGTCTGATTCGCACACTCACTCGCCCGTTGTGTTGTCCAATACTGTGGTAAAACTTATCAGGCCAACCCACAAGTCCACAATAACAACAACAACAAGAACTGACAAAAGCAATGATGACGACGACGACGACAACAACAACAGCAAAAGCAGCAGCAGCGACATAAGCAACAATGATAATAACAATAAGAGGCCAAATAACAATGCAGCTTCGGAAGTATTAATCATATTGTGTCTACTAATTATAAATTTTAATTGTGCACTTGTATGCGTGTCTATAATAATCGTACGTAGGCTGTATTGAATTACAAAACGACCGACGACGACGACATTCACAACGCAACG
This sequence comes from Stegana nigrithorax, assembly GCA_037044495.1. Taxonomy (NCBI): domain Eukaryota; kingdom Metazoa; phylum Arthropoda; class Insecta; order Diptera; family Drosophilidae; genus Stegana; species Stegana nigrithorax. Next base: position 125,513 of record JBAMBQ010002580.1, read on the forward strand.
ACGATGCCGACGTCAGCTCAGGCACAGGCATAGGCGCAGCAAGTAGCCCAGCAGCCTACAAACGTTGCGGCCAACAGTATGGTGTCATTTTATTAGGCACAGTGACAAGTTTTATATTAATATTAATTTGAAGCCATTTTTTACAATTATAACTTTGCTTATACATAAACATATGTACATATATAAGGCGAATATTAAAAATCCGTTTATATTATTTGCTGTTAGTCAGTTAGTTTGAAGTGGTAACTTTTATCTATAAACTTTGTGGTAGTAAAAATATTTGTAATATTTTTATACAAGAAAAGACTTGAAAACTAAATACTAAAATAAACTAGTAAAAAAGAACACACAAAAAGTTTTTATTTCACATGGCATGTCAGCAGTCAAATCCCGCTATTCACTAACTTAGCTCTTGCAAATTATATAAAACAATTTATGCTGAGTAGTTGTCATCATTTCGGTTGAAAATCATGTTCTTAGTTTTTTTTAGCTAATCAGTATTAAATACACCATGTGTTAAGTGCTACTGCAGCTGATCACACTTAATAAATAATAACAACTTTAACCTTTACCGTCGTTTAGACTTGCTCATTAATTTGACGCCACCTTATCGTAGATGCTCCACTTTCACAACGATTGCATGCTTAACTTCGATTAATCAAATTTAGTATACTAACTTAAGATGACAAATTAATAACACGGCTGCATGTGTCTGTGATTTATTAGGAGTTTACCTATGATCGTCCTTAAGTTTTGTGGTTTTTGCTAGAAAGTTTAGTTTTACTGTAAGAATCATTGCTGTAATATTACAAAAAAATGATTTAGGTTTCGTTAGTTTGATGCGTTACCAGCAATTTGAAGCAATAAAAAAATTAAATTGTAATTAAGTACTAAAGGTTAGTGGGAGTTTTTGTCGCTAGCCATAGTTGCTACTTACAGGTTATGATTATTTCTTGCTGACAGTAACATGAGTCAAATGGAGGCTCACCCCATTTTGTAATAAAAGGCCGGCTAAGCTAAGTCCAAGCATACTATTTGGTGGCTAAGGTGTTTCCCTATTATGAGCTAGGCAATTTCTGTTCTCAGCTTTAGTAAAAAAGTTTGTGTTGTTTTGCTTTCTGCAATACCCTGTTGAATGACATCTAAAAAGCTCAAAATGGTAATGATAAATTGATTATCTATGTTTTTAAAAATTAATTAACTTAAGCACATATAAATTAAAAGTGTACCTATTGACATGACAACAAATCACTGGCAATGTACTCCTCAGCAACAATGATGACGCCGCTGCCGACGACAAAGACAACAATGACGACTACAAAAGCCTGTGACGCTCAGTGCTGTTGATAATAATAATCAGAATAATCAACATAATAATGCACTTATAAACACAAGCCCAAATGCCATATAAACGGGGTGTGGGGCAGTTGTCATACAAGTAGGCGTTGATTATGTGGGAGGGTGGCGATGGCGCGGTTGACAACAACGCTGAGTTGGAAAACAAAAAGCAAAGTCAAAATATAACCGAACCGAAAACATAACCACACGCACACATTCACACACACACGCTGTCAACTACAAACTTGCATAGAAAGCGACGCTTTGAGGAACTGCGTGCGAGAGAGGATATGTGTGCAAACAAAACAAATTAATAAGCAGCATTAACAGCACACACATATATACCCATACCCACACCCACATACTACATATGCATGTGCCAAGCACACTCACATCTCATTGTATTGTAGTTGCATGAAAACCCAGCAAACAGCAAGCAACCAGCAGTAACAGCATCACAACATCACTGCAAATGCAGCTGTTGGCACTACACACAGCAGTAGCCATAGCAGCAGTACCAGATTATGACAAGAGAAAAAAAAAAGAAGAAAGCGAAAAAAAGTATAGCAAAACTCTGCACACAAATCAATATTGGCCATACAACACACACAAAATTTTCCTACCCTGCCCCCACGCAGTCAACTGCTCCTACTTACTGTTTGGCTCCATGCTGCTGCTCTGTATAGAGAATAATCACACAGGGTCTGGGTCCGTACGATGTACGAATATTAAATAACTGCAAATAGTGTGAGCTGGCGTGTGTGTGTGCAGTGGGGCAACAGATTATTGAATCGGCTACACTGCAAAAATCAATTACGAAGTTGTTGTGCTTATCATGCCAAGAGTTTTGATGATTTTTGTGTATGCGTGCATGTGTGTGTGTTTTGTTAAGGCTAAGCGACTGACCGTACATTGGAAATTATGTAAATTAATGCCACCAACGCAATGAGCACGTTCCGTTTTTATTCCGCATAACGCAGCTCAACAAAGGCTAAGATGAATAGGGGTCCCGTCCTGGTGCTGTTGCCAGTCTACGGTTACATTAAATTTAGATAAACTATTGCCATAATTTTGAGTATTTTCAACTTTTGCCGTAAATATGTTAAGCATAATCAGCAAATGGAAATCTTAGAACAGCAGCAGTTTTATGCGCTACCAATTTTTCCGCCAAAATAGACTTTGGCTGGCCTCGAACTTTGCAGCTATTTCGTATATAAGCGAAGACGTAGAAAATTACTGTCCAACTGTGCTGCAGTTAAAGCGCATATCCGTTTTATATAAAATTTAATTTTAGCAGAGGCACCCGCTGTTTAAGCACGATTGTGAGTAACTTAGCCTCTACAGTCTTCTTTCTTTAGCTTCCATTACGTTATCTGTGTGCAGATTTTAATGAGTTGGCTAAACGTGCTATGAGTATTTGCAAATTGGCCGTTGAATGCAAAATGTCTTAAATTATGTTAAATACCTGCCGCTTTTGCATTACCGTGTGCAGATCAAAGAATAAGCCAAATTAAAGCTTAACTCAAATTTCCAAAACCTATTGATAATGACGCATACTCAGTTCGCACGCTGATGAGGTTGATGATGATAATATGATGGCTGAGCTGTGTGCTGGCTGTCTGGCTGGCTGTTGCTGTTGGTAACCGCCGTCACGGCGCAGCAGCAACTCGTATAAAAGGCAAAAAGGAAAATATACGAACAGACAAGAACATTAGTGGCAGCATTCGAGTACATATTAATAGAAATTTTTGGTTGCGTATTAAATTCTCTACAAGCGCATGTTGGTATTTTAATGATGTAACTGCAAGTTAGTATTAAATTTGTAGAGAAACTGAGCTTGCAAATGAATGTTTGTGTCTGTAACCATGCCGTCATTGCCGCCGCTGCCGACGTTGCCGCCTCCACGGTCGACACAACTAACAAACAAAAACGGATTTTACGTGACGTGTATATTTCGCAGAGATAAGTATGAAAAAAAAAAAAAAAGAAAAAATTAAACAGACGAAAATGAAAACATGCGCGCATCTACATACCTGCTGCCGCGTGCAACACACATACGCTCTGTATATTCATATAATTTGCGGCAAATTGTAGTAAAATTTTCTACGAAAATGCAGCAACAACATCATCATTAAATATCATTAACAGCCATAGCAGCAGCAGCAGCAGCATGCAACTGAACTTAACTGAGTTCAGTTTAGCTTGGTGTGGTTCAGTTCATGGGCGGGCTGTTGCGTAGGTGCAGGCAGGAAGCGTGCGAGTATGCAAGCAAGCACACAACATGAACGTACGTACAACATCAAATAGGAAAAACATTTTCTGATATCATTACCAAGAGCAAAAGGCAAAAACCAGCAACATCGCACACACATAGGAGCAGGAGCAAGACACAGATACGAGTATAGCAATGGCAAATGAAAAAGCAAGAATGCTAAAAGGAAGCAAATGTGTATACAAAATGTTTTTAATTAAACGCTTCCCGTTTTGCAAAATGTTGCGATACTTGATTCATTTCATTTTCATTTCCATTTCACATTTCAAAACTTTGAGGCAAAGTGCAGCCAGTCATCGTGTAGAGTGAAAGGCAAAGAAGCTGGCATTGCTGCTGCCACTGATGTGCTGCTGCTGTTGCTTCTACTGTTGCTGCTGAAGAAGAATTGCACTGTGTGGCAGCAGTTGTTGTCGAAGTTGCTGCGACGTGGCTTGCTTGGTGTTGCAATAAGTGTCTCATAGATACTATTTGTAGCGTGTAGCTCATAGATTGCATTAAAACAAACATGGAGTGTGGTGCAGGCGGCGCTAGTATGGCACGCTGCGACTGCGACGATGACAACTGCAGCAACAACAAGAATAACAACAGCCAAAGATACTTAATATGCTTTGAGTTCCGTTGCTGAGTTTGATGGTAGTGTATAAAGTACTATGCAGATACTTTCTGTTTGCATCAAAAGTTGTTTATGCTGTCGGCACGTTGTATATGATTGGAATCTACTTTATTATTCAATGCCATTATTTGTAAATGAATGAAATCCTTTGATGCGATTTTATATAATAACCATGTTGCTACGTTGTTGTTGTTGTTGTTATTATTGTTATTCTCTCAGCTTTCACTGTTGTCGTTGATGCTGTTGCATAATAAAACACAGATGACGATGACGACAATGACGTTTGCCGCCGTTGTGTCAGCAACTATGGTGGCAACAACGGCAATAGCAACGACAAAGCCAACAACAAGAACGAAAACGCAAATACGATTCCATGTAATTGTAGCATTAATAATTATGTATATTGAGCGCACAAGAGCAACAACTGCATTGAGCATATTGTTGACAACAACGAAATGCAAAATAATGTGCAATTGTATCTATTGCTCTTGCCGTTCTTGATGTTTTTGTTTTTCTGATTTGTTATATTTGTTAGAAATGTGCATTGCTGTTGCTATTGCATATCATATTTGTTTCACACAACACTTGGCAGCCATGGCAGCAATCACTAATTGATTAAATAAATAGTTCTGCTGTTTGACTGTTGCGTATTTGAAGTTTCGGCAGAATATGCGATATGCTTGTCTTATTATAACCTTTGTACTTACCCTATACAAGAGTATCAAAGTTCAAACGACAGAAAAGACATCAAAAATTAAGCATAACTCATGCTTTTTATTGTTTTGGAAACCATCTTATAAATGTTATTATTTATATAATTGCTGTTAAGCATATAACATTTCTATAGTTTGTTTGATATAAGTGCCGGAAATAAATAAGACTTTTAGTGTTTACTAATTGCGCTTGAACTGAATGTGTGTTCTTGCTTTAATTGCATATTACAAATGAAGTCATTAGGGCTGTTGCACATAAAGGTGCATAGGAAATGCGTACGAGTGTGAGTTTGCGTAAAGGCTTATGATTTTAATAGGCTTATTGACTTAGCCTAATCTTTGTGATTAAATAATCGATTGTGTAAACTGTAAATTGAGCATTGCATGAATTACATGCCCTGTAGATATTTTTGATATTTGATAGCTCTTATGAATTTTGTATTCCCATTTTATATGTCCATTGCAAGCGTGGTCTGCAACTGACAGTACTCCATTAAGTTACAATAGTGGCGGCATAAATAAATTTAAATGCGTCACTAGCATAAATCGGAAAGTCATAACCCAGCCTTAAACATGTATGGGAGATCAATTAAAGTATACGATCCATATGCAGAGCAATCCAAACATAAAACGAAAAATTCAACTGAAAATCACTACACTGTTTCTATTCATTACAATATAGATATAAAACGGATTTAGCATTGTGGATTAGCTTAAATTTCTTATTCAACCACCACCAAAGTTCATCTTAAGAGGTTGAAAATTTTTTTTTGTTATTAAAGTAACTTTTCGATTTGCTTTTTAGCTTTAAGTTACTGACAAGTTTTATAATGGCAATAAAACATAATCAATGCTTAGTAAGTCTATTGGAGAAAAAAACCATGATTAAGGTTCAGTCTATTATAGAAAGCTAAAGAAAGGCAAGCCAAGCTATCGAAAAAAATGATAATGTAAAATATGCCATAAAAAATAATAAGCTGGGATAATGCTTAAAAAGGGGAAAAATGTCATGCCAGTTATAATGAAATATATTTTAATCAATAAAAAATAGAAGCAATCATTGATTAACTTCTTTTATTGTTTATTTTACTATCAAATTATCTTTTGAATTTTACTGTAACGCCTACATGCCAAAAGCTTGTGACATAGTCAACTAAAACTATTGCACTAAGCTTATCTCCAAAATTTGAATAAATTATTTTGTTTTCAGTATGGATATAAGCCACATTTGCATTTATTTGGCTTTTGTGCACGACATCACATATACATAACGTATAATCCATGTTTCTTTTTTTGCTTTTATTGTTTTTATATATGCTTAAATAACTGAAACGCCACTTGAACGCAGAAAATTTTACTACTTTTTGTGTACGAAGAAATCATTAAATTCGATATAAAAGATAAATCCCCATCAAATTGTTAGGGTTAAGTAGGAAATTTTACGGCGCAACAATTACAAAACAATATGCATAATGAACAAATAAAATCTTAATTAAACGCCATAACAAAGAATTTTTATTGAACGCATGACACTCGAACAGTAAAATAGACATAAATAAAAAGAAATTTACAAAATACTATAATCTGTATACTCGTACCTACGAACGAGCAAGCATGAATGAAATGTACTATAGAGGCGGTGATGTGAGCGGTGTTAAACGAGTCGACGTTAATAAATTGCCAAACAATGTCAGAGTAACAATAAATGAACCAATGAGTGTACGAACAGACGAACGAACGAACCAACGAACGGAGTGAACGACTGAACGAATATCGCAATCAAACATAACCTAATTAGATGCTTTGCTGTTACTGCCGCCGTTGCCGTCGTCGCCGGCACCATTTCACTCTGCCACTGACACTGCCATTGCTATCGCCTTGGCTTTGGTCAGTGCCGCTGTCGTTGACGCTGCTGCTGCTGCCGCTGCTGTGCTACTAACCAACGAACCATTTCAGCCGAGCAAACAATTCTACTGAGGCGAAAGCTCTGTCCGACTAAATAACAGTCTGTCCATTTAACGTTCGCCTGCTCTTGCACGTTTAGCTTACTAGAGTCGCTCCATCTATCTGTTTGTCGGCCTTACGGTCTTCAATTAACATGTGCGCACCGAAAACTTTCTTTGACTATTTTGATGAGCACAAATATTCACACACACAAACACACACATGCGAAAGTTTCCAGACACACAGACACACAGACTCGCACTTGCATACACGCGAACGGACGCAAACACTAGACCAGAAACGCCTGCGTGTGTCCAAATAGCAGCTATACATAATGGACTTGGTATAGTATATTTGCACAGTATTAATATTAGCGCTACGTTTGTATGCAGATATGCATGTGTGTGAGTGTGAACGTGTGCATGCTTGTGTCTACACATGTGCGTTGGATGTTTGTTCTTGCTATGGCTTGTATTTGCTTAATGTGTGCACTGCTTATTTAGCTCCTAAGGCGTTAAAGGACATTCGCACTCTGTCTCTTTTCCTCATGCTTAGCCACTTAGTTACTCACTTGCTTCGCTTCTGCTCGTGTGTGTACTTGAATCAAACAGACTTTTGCAAACCGGCCGACAGAGAGACGGTCGCATACACATACTTGAGGATTAATACGTACACCCACTTTCAAACTAATTACATCGCTCTTAGGCAGCACACACACTAAATAGCTTTGCACACCTCGCCATTGCCTCACTAGTGAGTACGGTGCGGCTTCTGCTGCTACTGCCAGCAAAACCTCTTCACACTATGCTAGACATGCTCAAAGTAACCGTTGCCGAGTTACGCGGTTTCTGCTTGTGTGGGGTCGCTGCTGTGTCTTGTGCCACTCCACGCTCCACACACCACTCACCACACAGCACAGTACATTCGGTACTCTGTACTCTGACCAGCGCTGAAGGCAAGCTTTAATTTCTCATCCATAATCAAGTTGCGAATGCCGCATGTAAACATCAATTGAATGCAACATTTGATTGGCAATAATTGAAAATAGTTGTTGCTGCTATTATTCCTACTGCTGCCGAGCCCCTCTCCACGGCTGCTGTAACTGCCTGCTACTGCTGCTGGCCTCTGCCGTTGCTTAAGAGGAAACAGCATTGTACGCCAAAGCAATAAGTCGGTAGACAGTGCGTTGTTGATATTATTGTACGCAGTTGTTTATTTTGTTGTTTTTGTTGTTATTGCTGTTATTATTCTTATCGTTGCCATAGTTGCTTTTGAGTGGATTTTATTAAATTTACACCCAAACCCATCATGCACACACAGTTACAGCTACAAATACTCAACATGCTGTTGTTGATGTTATTGACGAGAGTAATACTGAAGCTGCTGTTGATGTTGTTTCTTCTGCTGCGTAGTCCCCAGCTGCTTGACTTGACCGTGCACATTATGCAATGGCAGCAAAGTGTACGTATACAATTTGCTTGATGAGCTGCAGCAGCAGGCAACTTTCTAACGGGCCGTCACCATGAAAGGGCGCTTTAAAGAATTTTTAAACAAAGAGAATACTTAAGAAAACTTCTAACCCAACAGATTAAGTCTTGAGCAGACAAACTCTCTAACATGCTCTTGTAACAGCAAAAGATTCGAGGCTGTGAACTTCTTAAGCCAGAATAAAATAAGAATTTCTAGGGGTTTTATAACAGCAACGAAATATCCAAGCGCATCTGTTAGCCATAGGTGCCGCTTCAGCAACAATATTTTTACATACGAGTAGCATTTGAGATCCTTAAGTCTGATTGATGTAAACGACAAATTTTAAACAGCTTCTGAAAAATAAGCTGCCAGAGGGCACACTCACACAATTAGATTGAACAAATAATTGGATTTGCCAGCATATAAAATCGTTAGCTCGAATAATTGGTAACGTGGTTGTTGCCTTGAGTGTCTTCGCATGTAAAGTGGAAAATTGCTGATCACATAACTTCGAGCATTCGCATCTCAAGAATCATAATTTATCACCGTGCCAGTTTATTGCTTAACTAGGCACATCATGGTTTTCAAATTGAATAATACAAATCGATGTAAACAATTAAGACAGTCGGATCTGCAGATAATTATTGTATTAAAGTAAAAATCGCCCGTAGTAGACAACGGCCCAGTTCAGCTGCATGTGCTAGTTTAGACTTGCTTTCAAATAGTTCAATTACCTTAGCATCGTACGTACGCACTTGCAGCAATTTTCTTATAAGAATTTTCCCACTTTGTGTGTTTAGCTACAGAAACAACAGCTGCTTCCTTCTTTCTACTTTTATGGCTCGTTTTGCATAGTAGCGTCTGTCGTTTTTCTCGCTCTTAGTTATTACTGGTATTATTTTTATTTGTCAACTGTCAAACCTCCTTATGCTAAGGCAAATCCTGTACCCCACCACTTGCCGCGTCTTTATGTATGCCGTCATACCGCCCCCGGCATGGCTTTTATTGTTATCAAGTATTGACAAAAAGTATTGTCCAAAGTCGTTTAGCTTGATTTTGCTTTTCCACTCCCCATGCTGACAGACATAAAGACATGCTATGCGACATGGCTTCTTTACTTGCACTGATTATTTTCATTGTTTGCCTTTGCTCGTTCTTTTTCTCCTTCTCGATTTTGTTGCTGTCTCTCTTGTTGTTGTTGTTGTTGGTTTACTTATTGTATTTGCATGAAATTATATGTATGAATATCGTTCACGTCTTTGACCATTGCTGATTATTAACATTCTCAAGAGATTAGTTGTCATATTGGTTATATTTGATTTCTTCTTTGTGATTTCAATTTTTCCTCTTATTTTCGTTTGGGGTTTTTTTTTTTTTATTCGCTTTTTTCCCGTCGTGTTCGTTTGTTTCTTTTGTTAAGCTAATCAGCGCAAATATAGTCGATAAAGCGTCATCGCATAAGAAGACATTGACTGCTTAAAGGGGCGCCAAGCCAAGTCAAAGCAAACCCAACAAGCTAAGCTAAGCAAAGCACAGCCAAGCCGCGTCAAGCCAAACAACACAATCCAACCGAAATCGAGGCAAATCAGCCAACTGCAAAATGCCAATCAGAGCAAAAATTTGATATGCCTTCCGGGTTTTTCTTTTTCGTTATGTTTTTGTATTGTTTTTCCTGTATATTTGCTATGTTTATTTTCTTTTTCCTTCTTGGCGTTGTTATTGCCTAACTTTTGCCGCTGTGTGTGTGCTCTCTCGTCGCTTGTGACTGACTGTGACTGATAGCAAATTGCTTTGATGCGTATGATATTTTACTTGCACTTGGCGGTTGTACTGGCTGACTGAATGGCGGACTGCTGCCGCCGATGCCGAAGCTGATGTTGCTGGTGGTTCTTCGATTTATTTATTTATTTGTGAGATAATACTTTTTGTTTTTCTTTGAAGTTTCGTCTCGATGGCATTCTGTTCGCCTGCCTGTCGGCCTGTTGGTGGGTCGGCATGCGCGATTTACTCTTGTTACTTGGCTACATTCATGCTACGCTTAAAATTTTCGGGATTTGTCTTAGGTTTCGAAACTGATCGGGGTACTTCTGTGTGTTATTGCATGTAGAAAATTTTTTTCTTAAGTGATGGCTGCTGTATGTATATTTGGATTAATATACATATTTAACGCATGGCAAATGGAATTTCAAGTGATTTATGCTGAAGTGATTGTTTTGAATAAAAAAGAAGTCTACAAAATTTGAAGTTAAAAACAATAAACATTGTTTACAACGAACTGGTACAATTTGAATGCGCTGATTTCATGAATTCCCTAAGATAAACAAAAAATTACTAAAAAAAAAAAAAATATTCCCAAATTAAATGGAGCTATTATAAGCGTCTGGGCTTATTGCATTATTGTGGATTGTGAACTTGTAGTCAAGAGCTGTAAAAAAAAATGTACTTTTTGATTGTGCCTAAAATTAACAAAAAAAAAAAAAAAAACTAAAGCTTGGACTGGAAAGTAATCATTGTAAAGGAGTTCCACCTATAAAAAACACTAGATTTTACCTCATATTTAAATTTTACAAAAAAATATCTTAACAATTTTTAGTAGCAACTCTTATGAAACTTAATCAAAGTTTTATTACTGTTAAAAGCACAAATTTATTTAATTTAATCGTATATTTTAAAAATGTTTGCAGCTATCTCGTATCGGTAGAAAAAAGTAGCAATCGTGCATCTCATCAAAGTTTCACGATGAAATGCAGAAATTTAAACAATTATGTGTTTTTAATTTTTAATGAAATAATAAACTTGCATGTCCAACTTTTTTATTATCATTACGGCCATATAATAATCGCTGATCTAAACTCGTGCTGCTGCGATAAAACTTCGATGCCTTTACCATATATGCATTTTATGCCAATGCATTCGATGATAACTATGTAACATTACAATCCAACAAGAAACATCAGCTAAGTCAAGCCAAGCCGAGCCAAGCCAGGCGAAGACACACGATATTTATACATGAAGACGCAATAAAACTTAGTGAATATACAATATGTAACACGTCTGCTTTATAACAATGCCAATCAAATTCATGACTTAATTACATACGAAAATCAACAACAACAGACTGCAGACGCCTATTGAACCGAATTACTGCATGCAAGCGAGCGAACAATATAAACAGCAGAAGCAGCAGCAGAAATGCTGCTGCAATAAAATAAACGTAAATGAGTTATAAAAAGTCATGTTTCGGTGGCACTTAATTAGCGCTCGTTTGCATCGAAGGCAGCCAAACAGCCGAAAGCAGCAAAAGAACCAAAAACGAATCGACGACCTTTTCACTGCTTTCGCTCACTCACTCACTCGGCTGTTTTGACTCAATCAACAGACAGCAAACAGAGAGACAGACAGACAGCCAAGTCAAGTCAAGCCTGTCAGTCAGTCAGGCAGGCAACCAAATGAAAGACAGGCAACAATTTCAGTTGTTATTTTTCTGTTGCTGCTTTTTTTTTTTGTGTTTGTGTTGTTTTTGTTATTTTGCTGCCTATAAACAAAAGTCATGCCAAGAACGCATATAATTTTCGGCATGCCATGCACTATATAAACTTTGTATACTCGTCCGTCGCATATACGATATAGTGCACTCGTGGGGGCTATAATTCATTAGAAGAACGCGCTGAGACCAAAGTGTCAACAATACGAAAATTAAATGGTGTGAATGAAATTTTATGCCGAATCATGCGTGCAAGCTGAAGGCATACGCAAAGACGCTGGCGATTGCATTTGTGGCTCTCACAATTGCTAACCATGAGGCAGTGCTGCTGATGATGTTGTTATGACGTTGACGTCAAGTGGAATGACTGAGTGAGTAACTATCACGCTTAGTTTAATTTTGGGCGTCGCTTGTCAGTGTTTCTAACTACCAGGACCAAGAGTGCTGCCAAGTTGCTCTTCTGCTTAATGAAGACAGAAACACACACGAATTAAAGCGAAAACAATTTAAATTGCTGCAGTCGAGCAATCTGTGTTGAGATTGCCGCCACCACCGCCACCGCCACCGCTGCTGTCGACGTCAGTACGCCACATTTTGATGCCAAAAAAAATACTTGTAGTTTCTTCTTTTTTTCCATTCTTTCTTTTTTGGTGCTTCCTTAACGTGAACTTCAACTTGAAGTGCTTGAAACGATGGACAATTAAGTGATTCATTAAAAATGACAGAGCATGGTTGCCAGCTTGTTTGGGAAGCTGTGAGAAGTGGCAGCTAAATGCACACAAATAAGAGAAAATAACAAAAACAGCAATAAAAGAATTGTGTGAGAAGTATCTGTTAGAACGTGCAGAAGTATCTTAAAAACTCATTTGAATCTCAAAGCTCGCACGCACAAACGACAGCGGACAGATGCAGAGACCGACATATCCACAGAACATAGAAGCAGTCAGCCAGATATATGGATGGATGGGTGGATGAACGGACGCATGGACATTTGGACGTAAGTACGTATGTATGGATGAATACTTGGCATGCTTGGACAGACAAATGAAATGGCTAGAAAAATGCCGCCAAACTGCTGTCATTGAGGGTGAAGCACTAAACGCTGAACAAAATGTTGTAGTAGTGTCATTTCATCGTCGAAAATGAAAATACATATCTAGAAAAAATAATAAAATATCTCCAAAGGCATGCGAACGATGACATTTGATGCCAAATTTTCAAGTAGAGCAGAGCCAACAGTCAACAAGCAGCAAAAAGACAGACAGACAAACGAACGAACGAATTGCCGAGCAGAGAAATGGACAGGCGGACATACAGTCAAACACTTGAGGAATTGCTGTTTCAACTGATGCTGCTGCTGCTGCCATTGCCATTGCTGCTGCTGAAGAAGTTGACGATGCTCTTGGCATGAGATACAAATTCATACGAGTCGTAAATATGTGGCACAAACAAAAGCAAAGTAAAGCATAGCAAAACGGCGGCGACTCTCAGACATCGTCATAGTGAGTGAGCGACAGCCTGACTGGCGGTGCGGCAAAGAACGGGTCTTAAGGGCGCTGAAAGACTTATACGGAAGCCAAAAAATCCCGACAGTTGGCAGACGACGACGTATGGCATTGCGTTTTGCAGATAGATCGACAACGATATGGACGCTAAGACGGACACCGAGCAGAGTCAGACATATAGGGCACGGACGAACCTCAAGAGGCGAGACAAGACTATGAAGATATATTAGGCAAATAGATGTTTTGGCTGTTTGGTAGGTTGGATGGATGGATGCCTCGACGGTTGGTTGGTTTGCTTGTATGGATGCTGTTGGGTTGAATGGCTGACTGCTTCAATGGATGAATGCTTAGATGACTGCTGCCAGTCGCACTGGCAGTATGCCGAAAAAAATTATGGCATAGAGTGAGAGAAACAATTTTCAAACTTTTGCAAACAGACGTACAAAATGCAAATAGATATTCAAGATTTCATTTTAGTCGTCGTCACTCGTCACCATCCATCGTGCATATGAGTGTGTGTCGCCAAAGGAGACGGTGGCGGAGGCTGCGTCGGCGGAGGCAGCGTCGACTAAGGCGAATGGCTGCGCTTAGGTATGCGTGGTGTGTAAAATTTCGTCTGCTAGTAGTAGTAAAAACGAGAAATCACAAAATACAAATAGAAATGCTATCAACAAAATTTTACGGATTTTTTCTGTGCTCGACAGCAGCACTTCGGTTTTACCTTGAGGGTGGCGCACGCATATTGTAAAGGTATGAGCCCAGTACCTTTGAGCGCGCTCAAATTACACGCAGTTAAGTAAACAAAAAGTAATAATGAAAAGAATGAACGAAATGAATGAAAAAAAAAACAAGAAAAAAACAAAAAAAAAAAAAAACAACGGGAAAAAAAAACGTCGAATTTATTACAAAAGACAGACACAAACACCAGAAGATGTAATATTTGTATGGGAAATTGTTGCAGCAATGTGGAGGGGGAAAAAGTGGGGCGGAATTGCGTTAGCAAAACAGCCTAGCAATATAGATATGGTGGATGTTGTGAAAAACAAAATTGTATTGCAAATAGCAAACCTCACAAAAATATACGCTAGGGAGTTAGTTTCCATTGCTTTTCCTAAGGTCGAATGATATTAGTTTTTATACACTGTAAAAAATATACGAGCTTCTATATTTCGGCTGCGCAAGTTTTTAAACATTAAAGAAAAACCTTCTCGATCACTTAGCAGCGATAGGTTAATAATTTGGGAATTTTCAATTGAAAAACAAATAAGCAAGTACTGTTTTCTACCTTGAGAAAATTAATAGGCTCATTAAAGAGAACTCATGCTTAATATTTAAAAAGTATTAAAAAATATTTTTATATCAGTTTGCAGATTAAATAAGTAACATATAAAAAGACAAATCCAATTTTCCACAACATGCCGAAACTTTTCATGTATAAATCTATAACAATAATTCTCACTGTATATCTACAACGTACACTCAAAGGTCATTTAGCATAAGTTCGGATGATAACAGGCCTAAGGCATTTTGATGTCTGTTATTGTAGTTCTTGTGTGAGCTACATACACCTAGGGTATGTTTTCAACATGCCAGTATGTGCGGCCTGTACAAACCAAACCAAACCAAACCGTATGTATGAAACGCAAGAATAAACATTTGGAAAACATAAACAAGCATGTGGTAAAAACAAGGAGGCCCAAACCTACGTAAATACATACATACTTATACAAAGACACGCATATACATATATCAACAAATTTATTGCCAACATTTAAAGAAAACAAAAAACAAAACACAAAAAAAAAAAAACAAAATTATACACAGCATAAAAAACCTACAAAAAGAAAAACCTAAGCCTCAAAATGCAGGAAACGCGCCAAGTGGCGATGGCGATAGGGAATATGTAGAGAAAAGTAGAAAAAAAATATGTTGGGAAAAAAAAGCAAAGCAGCAAAATACCAAACGAAACGAAAAATTCGTACAATGAATGAAATGCCGTGCGGTGGCGTTTGACGGTTTAAGGCTTTTATAAAACGGCAACGGCAACGGCAACAGCAACAGAGCAAAGACTGTAGCAGCAAAGCGGTGCCAAGTATTATGCGTTACTCAGCCGGCACAAGCACAACACAACAATCCAACCAGGCAGCAGCACAACGCAGCTTAGCAGCAAGAGCAGCAGCAGCAGTGTGCGTGTTAAAAGATAGTTTTCCCGAGCTCAACAACAACAACAGCAACGCAGTGATACTCGTATACTTTTTACACACTCGCACACACAAAGATACTCTCGCAGTTGGCGTCGCATAGGGTTGAGGCGACACACTGCATTGCAGCAGCGATGGACTTATGTATATGCACGAGTATGTGCGACAGGTAGTTGAAATCCCAGGCCATGACACGAGTGAGTTCAAAGGTAGAGAACGACGAAGAACACAGGAACATAAAAACACAACACTAGAACACACAGAGACAGACGCTAATGGGTCTAGGGATCAACGCAGCAGAACCGAGAATGCGAATGCGAGACAAATGCAAACACACTTTGTGCCACACGTTGAAAGTTGCCGCCGCCGTCGCAGTCGTTGTAAGGTAGGTAAGGTGCTAAGTGCGCGGGAGGATAGGTAACTTAAATCATCGTTGTCAGAGTAGCGAGAAAAAAAAAAGAAAAAAAAAAAGGAAAAAAAAAAGAAAGGAAAACGAAAACAACAAAACGAAAATAGTGAAAAATCCAGCAACGCGCTTATGGAAAAACTCTCATGTTCAATGCTCAATTGTTAAACAAACGTTTCGTTGGCATTAACAGCACTCGCCACGATTTGTACTACACGTTGTTGTTTTTTTTTTCGTTCTTCAGTTCTTTTTTCATTTTTTTTTTAAATAAACATTATTGTTTCCAACACGAATATTATAGTTGCCGTTGCCATTGCTGTTGCTGCTGCAGTTGGAGTTGCCTGCATTCCTATTTCGGGTGTGAATGGTATTCGTGCGTTTTGTTGCTCTTGCCCAGCCATAAAAAAAAAAAAATTTTTAAAAAGATGAACACCAAAAAATAAAAAAAAGTAAATGGTATTAAATACATTGCACGCCTGGCATTTTGAAATGTGCGCGCTTAAGTGTTTTCATATAATTTGTTGCAGACTTTTCGGGGATTGCTACCGTACGTACATTTGTAGATGTGCGCGCTCTCACTCGCTCTCGCTACCTTGCCCTCACAAGCTGCTTGCCATTTGCACGCTAAGTAGATTTAGTGTCTAGGGTGACGCGCATAAATATAAGAAAAAACAAAAAAAATGGAAAAGGAAAATATAACAAAATGCCGTTTAAAGTACGACTAATTAATGAGGATTTAGTGTAACATTTTCTTTTTTTTTTTATATATTTTCTAACACCCGCCTGCTTGGCTGCCCCTGCCCCAATACTTTTGTCGGTTTGCCTTTGTCGGTTGCGCTGCTTGACTTCGTTTGTTTTATTTTTTTAAGTAGTAACACATTAGCATATAAATAACATTTTAAATATTTTTAGCAACCGTTGAGGAAACGTTTGTGGCAATGAGTGTGTAAATTAGCGGCAGGCAGGCAGGCAAAAGGCCTACAATCGCTTTAACTTCTTCCAAAATGTATACAAACATTTTGTTTCATTTCGTTTGTTCATTTTTGTAAGGCCGCGTCTTGTGTCTGTATGTAAACACAGGAAGCGCAATAGGAGTGGCACACGCGCACTCCGTTATTTGAATAAACTTGATTACGTGGTGTTGGAGCCGCTGCTGTTGCTGCTGCCGCCGGTGCTGTATGCGAGTAGGCGTGCTGCCGCAACAACAACAACAACTGTAATCAATGAAATTTAATGTTCACGAAAAAAATAGCGAACATAACACACAGCACCGCAGCAAAATGTAAAAAAACACCGCACCGCACCGTACATCACACACTCAGCACACAACACAATCACACATACACAAATACACACAAAAAAGTCAATGGCAATTGTTGAAATGTTTATAGAAATGATTTCGGCATGGTTTCGCTTTTATATTTTCTTTACAACTTTATTTGTTGCGTAGCTGATGATACCCTATACTTCCTAAACCATGTGTGAGCATACCTCCTATGTGCTGTCAATTGCTGCATATGTATACTTGAGATATACGATGAGGCGTTTGTGCGTATGTGCCTGCGTGCTGCACGTTAGCGGAAGTGAAGACTCCCATTTAGCTTTGCGTATATTTATCTGCCTCTGGCAGGCTTCTTATTATCAACATTTGTTTGTTAATTCGACGTAATGGGCTGTAGGCGCGGCGGTTTACTTAGCAGATTCTTACGATTTTGTATAAAAGAACGCCAACTTTTGTAGCCAATTTTGTTAAGAATTGAAACAAGTTATGTAAGGAGGTTGCCTTTAAAAAAAAAGTTGAACATATTATAAGTAATGCAGACAATAAAGAACTTTAAAAACTACAAAACTTTCAACTTGTATAGCAATCCAAAAATCTAAAGCCATTCGAAGAACTTTAACAACTTTATCCACAATATCGAAATCGATAATAAGCTTAATAGAATCAAATGAATTTTATCGATGCAAAAGCGTTTTAAGCAATACTAAGCTGAACTTTCGTTATAATTAAGTTAAATAAGCATTGCTCAAAGTCTTCAATATGGATATTTTTATTGGAGCTTTGACTTTCAGCAGGTATTTTTTAATAATTAATTAAAGGACTATAATATATACTTGAGATAACTGATTTGTGCCAATGTCTTGCATGGTATCGTAGTACACATCTTCGAAACTTTCTACCAATATATTCTAAGCTCATACAGATAACTTATTTCAAAGGTTAAAAAAAAAAACAAAAAGGAACTGATTAAATGCAAGGAAGCATATTGGCTGATATCCTAAGTGTAATCAAAAGACTGTTTAATGTCGCATAATTTATTTTCTAACCGAATTACACATTGACTCTTACTGACAACATGCGCCTTAGTTGGCGCACACACCACCAACACCACAACAACAGCGAGCAACAATCTCCAGTGATAAAAAGTAATGCTGTAGCAAAAAAAAAAAAAAAAAAAAAATAAAAATAAAAGGAAAAAGAATTACATAAAAAAAAAAGAACACTACTAACGACTTGAAAATCCTTATTAATCACAATGGCTCGCTCAGCTCAATGCGATCCGACCGCGAGCATACAAACCACAAGCGCTTGCCATAAAGAGCCAATACATAAGTCTGATAAGCAGCTAGCAGGCAAGCCGGCCATGAAGCAAGCCAGGCAGCGGCATCAGCAGCAGCCGCAGCAGAAGCAGCAGCCAAACAAGCAACTCGGTTGCGGCGGCATGACAACCAAATACGTTAACAAGCAACAGCAGCAAACAGCAAACTTTGCAGCAGTGAGCCATGAGTCAAGTACGACGACGATCTGAACTGAACTGAAGCATTGCAAGTTGCAGCGACGAGGCCATGGCATGCCACGCCAGGCAAACGAACGTCCACTCATTTTCAATTAATTAATCCAACAACATTCCTCAACTATTATCGCAGAATATCTCAAATATTTTCTTTAATTACAAAAAAATTGAAAGAGAAAATAAGCAGTCAGCCAAAGCCAGTAAAGCAGACAGGCACACAACACAGTCAGGCAGGCAGGCTGCCAAATGGCAAACAAAAATAAAAAAAAGTATACAAAAAAAAAAAATTTAACAGGAAAAAAAAAATTGCTTCTGACACCTCGAACAATCAATACATCATGCGCAGAAAATGCAAAAAAGCAGGCAAAGAAGATGCACGCACAGACAATTATTAGTTCGTTGGCGCTGTGCTTGCCAAGGAGGGAAGGGGAGTGTGTGTGCGTGTGTTTGTGCAAGCAAGTGGTAAACGCATTGCATACTCCATGTGAAGAAGAAGTATCTAATGTAAAAAATTTATGCCATTCAAAATTAGCAAAGTGTTATCTAAACGCATAAATTACATACATGTATAGGCGCAAGGCAGCGGGCGACAAAAGTGTAAAAAGGTTCTGGCTCTGGCAGGCTTTTACACGCAGAGAAATATATTGAAATCTACTCAGTCAAGTATCTAATGCAAAGATTCTCTGCTCATCGCTGCTATCAATTAAGGTAATCAATGGTTTTAATACTTAAAAAAAACCAAATTATTTATGATTTTTGCTTAAAAGCGTTCTAATTTTTTTTTTCCGTGTGGCTTTATGCATTTTATCATGGCAATGTGAAAATCACAGCATTTTCGTTGCATTTATTTTCTTTTTTATGGACAATAAGTAGCTTTATTATAGCTTGTTTTGCTTTTATAAACACTCGTCAATTTCTTGCGGTGTAAGTAAAATTGGCATCCAATAAGAAGCTGCTAGGCGTTCGCATGCAAATCGCTTCTTGACTGCCTGCCAGCCTAGCCTAGCCTGCCGCCGCCTTTGACTCTGCGCGCATCCTAAATGGACAGCTGTGTGTAACAACAAAAACAAAAACAACAACAGCAGCCGCAGTAAAAGCAGCTTTATAGTCAAATGCGCTATATGCGCTTCATATGTACGTACGTACGTAAGTATGTAGGTATGAGAGTATGTACGACGTATAGACAACGATAAAATAGAAGAGCTGAGGCAACGACAAACGGAGAGTGCTCAATGTCTAAGCAGTAGAAGAAATGCGGCATGAACGATGCCAACAACTGATTGTGACGTGAACTAAGCTCGTAATGAAAGCGTATACAGGGGGCCATGGCCATCTTAGACAAGTAAACTAAAGAAGATACTTTACCCCATACACATATTTAGTTAGCTGAGACTGACAAACGGACAGGCATGCAGGCAGGTTGTGCTGCGCACAGTTGTAACCCAAACCCCATTCAGACTGAACCAAACCGTATCATAGGCAAACGCAGAAAAGTACTAAACTTCGTACATACACACGTACGAACATAAGAAAGATATAAGCACGACATAAATGGTACTTTATATCTGAGAGATATTATTTTCCAACACACAGTTTATGATTTTTTCTAGATATTTTGTCATCTTTATTATCAGAAAAAGAATATTTGAAAATAAGAAATAAAGTAAGCGCGAGACATTGAGTCAGCGACAAAACGAGCAAGAAAAACCGCTGGGAACCGACTCGACGCACAGCAGGTCGGCTGCTGCAGTTCTTGTGGCTGTAGTTGTTCCTGTTGTTGCTATTGTCGTTCTTGGTCGAAAAAGCAAAAACGAAAAAAAAAAAAAAAGGGATAAGAGAGCGCAAGCAGCTTGCATATGTTCGTACGTACGTATGTATCATACAGACATACTCATATGTTATTGCCTGACATAAGGCAGCCGCAAAACGTTCTGTGGTAGTTTGGCAAGGTGCTACAATAACCAAAACGCAAAACACATTTGTACATGCAAGCAACATGACGATGTAGACAACGACGCACAAACCTACGACAGACCACTGCACAAACGGACTTCGGTCAACAGAGACAACAGAATAGAATTGGACAACGATGTGTTAGCCTGGCTAGCTTTCTTTGCACTTGGCGGCAGCGCAGGTATTTGGCCAATACTTGTGCGCCGCATCCTCCTACCCATGCTGCTCACTGCTCACACTTGTCGCATGTGTGTATGCATTCAAGGCAAAAGCAGGCATAAGCATCAGGCATCAGACAGCGAGCAGCAAGCAGCCAACAAACAGCATGGCAACGCAAAACTTAACCATCTTCGCAGGCAGCACATTTGCGACGCGCATAAACAACATTATTTGCTGCGCTATATAAACTTCAGCGGCTGCTTGTCATAAACTAGTTTCGTGCACATACTCGTACACTCGTATAGCGTAGAGATCACAGAGGGTCGACCCGCGGCCAGTGTTTGGCCTCTACCCACATGCGGCTACTGTGCCTCAAAAACTTATGCCACTATGTGAGCGTGAGCGCTATTACAAAAGACAACAAACAAAAGGTTTGAACTGTATTAATGCGTTGTGCATTTGCTGGTTGCTGCTGATGATGCTGATGCTGCGGCTGCTGCTGCTGCTGATTTTGTCTTTACTTAGATAACAATAAAGCTAAGAGAAAAACTTCAACTAGCCAAAAAGCATAAGAAGAAGCAAAAGCAAGCACGAAAAACAATAAAGAAAGTTATATGTGTGCGGTGGCAAAACGAAACTTATGCACGCGTATGCTACAACTAAGACCCGGAGAAATGTGCTCTTTGCTCTAACCAAAAAATAAAATACTGAATCAAAAAAAAAAAATAAACAAAAAAACCAAAACGTACAATAAAAAACCACAAAACCTGAGCCAACGCATTGCCTTCATTGTCTTTTATAGTTTCTGCTTCTTTTTCTTTGCGTCTTCTCATGCGCATTGTGGCCTTTTATATGTACATGTGTGTGTATGGCGTGTGGTGAGTGTACCCCACATGGGTACACATGCTCTAGAGCTTAGTTTGGTTTCAAACGTTTGCGTTCATTGTGGGTTTTTTAACGTAATTTTTGTGGAAGCAAAAAAATATACATATATACATGTATATGAAATACATAAAATAAACTATTATGAACTGTAAAGTTTTGAGTTTCAGTTGAGCTTAAGTGGTTTAAAAATATGAAGTGCTATTTGAGATATAATACAATAATCAAGAATCAAATTTATAACAATATGTATGGGTGCTTTGCAGGTTGTAAACTGAGTCCGCCGCTTGCGTATTTACAGTCGAAACCAAATCGAGGCAAGGCAAACAGCAGCGTAGCGGTTATGGCCATGTAATCTAAAATTTGCATTTGAGGTTGAAATTCGCACTTGCCTGTAAGTTCATTGTGCTTTAAAAAATATTTTATAGCTCGTGAGAAAAATAAAACAGCATGATTATTAGTAATAAAAAATATTTTAAAGCAAAATAGGCCTGAGCTCTTAATAATGCTGTACCCTGATGAGACTGGTTTGCGCTTAGCATCCCTAGGCTTGTGTGTCTGTTAGGTATGAAAAAGTACTTTACCCGTTTATATTCGCTATGAGTGAGTGACACTCATCATTGTCTACTTGCTGTAAAGTAAGCCGCGTGTTGTAAGTGACATGCGGGCTCAGCACAGCGTTTGACATTGCTGGTGTTGTTGGTTGTTGTTGAAACCTACTTACATGCCATTAGATCGCTAAAATTAGTATTTGTTAGCGACTGTACGGCAAAAATCAAAGCCAAGCCCTTAGAGCAATTCGATACATGTCATATCTAAAAGTTATATCATTTGATTTATTTTTGCCGTGATATCATAATAAAGTTGCGAAAAAATCCATTGTGAGAAAATGACTACCTAAGACAGAACATCAAAATAACTCAACTGTTGTTAAAAACAAACGCTGATGATATGTATGTCTTAAAGCATAAGCTTTGGCATGAGATTATTAAAAATGTTTTAGGCCTTATAGGAACTGAAATGAAATAAAAGCATCTAGATACAGCTAAATTTCCCAAAACGGACAGTTCTCATAAACCGACATAATAATTAACAATAAGTTAGTTCAAACTCTTGCAAAACTGTATAAAAAGGATTTTTTCTAAGTGAAAGCCAAATATTATAAGAATATTACGAAGAATTCCAAAATATTTTATATAAAAGTAGTCACTTACATTTTTGGTTGATTTAATAAAGCAAAACAGACATCATCAAGCATGAAAATGGCTGCAATAAAAAAGAAAGTTTATGTTTAAGATCTGTGATTAAATATTCGTCTTGGATATAAGAAATGCTACTGCCTTAAGCCAAACTATTGTTTAACTATGTTACACTGCGTCTAACCGATAAAGCATAAAAATTCCGTTTAACCAAGTCAAACTGGGCCAAGAGTGGAACTTTCGTCAATTTGCACGAACTACTGTGCAACAGTTTTCCTCTCATTGCACACAGCATATCAACGTTGACAGGCGGGTGTAGCAGCGAAGATGAGTACGAACCGCAGATAATACAGCTGATAAAAATCCACAAAGCAATGTAACTCAATCTAGCGAGCAAGCTAAGCAATGCAAGATGCGATACGAAAACGTTGCAAAGGCTAAAACCAAATGCAAGCAAAAGAAAAAAAAAGATACACCATGAGTGAGTGCAGCTTAGTAAGTACACAAAGTAGTGTAGAATACTCTCAGTAACTCAGCAAGCAAAGCGAAGTATTACTTTGTGGCAAGTGTGTGTGAGTATTTGTGTGTGTGTGTGATAGTAGCGGACCCGAAAGAATCAAAATAAAAAATGCGCATGATGATGAAATGCATGTGCTGCACGGCAAAAGCTGCAAGCGCACAAAGCTATAAAGCAAGCAACGGTGGCGGCGCTCAATTGGCATTGTATTATGCGGTAGGCAACAACAATGGCAGCAGCAACAGCAACAACAACACCAGGCGACCACAATATGCAAGCTCGTACTTAGCTGAAGATGCGACCAGAGCAAACGATCAAGCAACCAAAGCCAGCAACCGAATAGCAGAGCAAGCCAGCCACAGCCAGGCCAGCGCAGCGCAAGTGAGCTACAACGTAGCAACGTTGGACTTTCTGACAGACAGACGGACAGTCACAGACAGACGGACAGGCAGAGACAGACGTGCTATTAATGTCCAGCGCACACATGAAACAAGATATTTTTCCAATGTTGCTGCCACCATTGCGGCGTTGATGTTGTGTCGTCGTCGTCGTCGTCATTGTGCTTGTTGTTGTTGCAGATGCTAAGGTTGTTGTATTGGACAACGACGATTTTGTAGGTACATTCTGCTCTGCTCTGCTCTGCACTTTACTGCTTTCATTGGCGAGTGAGTGCCTGCAACGACTTTAGATGCCTTTAGCTTTATTGCAGCGAGTACAATACGAATATACGTTAGTACGTTTTTCGTGCTTGATGGCATTCATTCTATGTCCGTCTGGATGTCTGCACATACGTACGTACGTATGTACATTTGTGCCGCAGTCGGTTACCAAACACTTATGCAGCACTGTCTTGGTCTCTCGCCTCCGCCACTTTAGCGTCTGGCCAGCTTTCTCAATCGAGCGAGAGACTGTCAAGTTTGTGTACAAAACGACACACGCTGCATGTTGCCTGCCCCTATAGCAGAGTACTCGGCTCGGCTCTGTTCTTGACTCCTCAGCAGCTACGACTAGGCGGCTTTGCTTGCATTGCGGCATTCTTCTTGCAGTATTCTTATTTCTTTTTTTCTGTTTTACTTATTGTTATTCTTGCTGCTATGGCGACTGCTGCCGCATCCTCTTAAACGTCGTCATCGTCGACGTCATTCTCGACGTATTCTTTTCGTGTGAGTAATAGGCGGCGTTGCCGGTGTAGTAAATGAGCTTACCAGGTGATACCAAAACACAAAAGAAATTATAGTAATCAAATCATTTTTATGTTAAATTATGATCGACAGCAAGCAACGAAGCGAGCAAGCGGCCGACCCCGGGTTTTGTATGTTATATTTTCTCGCTCAACACAGCATAAAGTATCTCAACTGCGCACTCGCTCATATGCGTCCGTCCGCAACCGCGTCCTCTTCTTCATCGTCGTCGTTGTACACCGTTCTCGTGTACTTCGCTGCTGCTATTCAATAGTGTTTTTTTAATGAAACTTTATACTAAATAGTTTCTTGCATTCGTTGTCTTTTGGGGTGGGGAGCATAACTCGTCCGCGGTCACAAACACATTCGCATCCTCGTCGTCATCATCGTCGCTGACTGCATGTCCGTCGCCATCATCGTCGTCGTCGCCGCCGTGTTCATCGTAGCATTTTTCTTTATTGATGTTTCACATTTTTGTTTTTGTAGTTATTAGCAGCATTGCTTTTATTGCTATTGTGCCCTCTTGTTGTTGTTGTACCTACCACTAGCTTAGCTAATTATCTTTTGGTTTGCAACAAGTTTATTAATGTTTGTGCAAGCATTGCAGTTAGGCTGCCTGGCGCATGGAAAACCAAGAAAACAAAAAAAAAAAAAAAAAAAAAAAATTTAAATAAAAAATAATTTATTATTACTTAGCCTGAATCGTGTTGAATTGAGTTTGCTCAGATCGCTGTGGCTTTTGACTTGAGTTCACTTTGCTCAGTTTTGCTACGCTTAAGCGCATTTCAGCTCAATTTGGTTTTGTTGTGAGCTGTTTGGGAGGTGCGGCGTCATTTGTTGCATTTTGCGCGTTTTTAAAAGGTTTCAATGCACATTTATTATTTCCACAGCCATGGCACACGGCGCGTCGAACAGCGCACAGCGAACATCGCACACAAACTGAGCTGAGTTGAGTTGAGTTGTTTGGGGCGGCATAATGTTGATTTCTTTTTAAGCGATCATCATAAATATTATACTGAACATATTGTTACTATGCCGAGTTCTGTACTATATGTATATATACGTGTATACTCTAAATTGTGTATTGACTATTGCATTACACAACAATTGTGTTTATTAATAAAGTTGCTTGTTCAATTTGGTTTCCCTCCTGTTTTCAATCAGCTTTTACGTGCTACCCACCCTCTTCGTATAAAGCAGCAGACTATGGTTTCATGTTTAAACATAGCCTAATTGGTTGCATATTTTATGCGGCAAATTTAATACTGCTAATCTACGCGCGCTTGTTTGTCGAATATCCATTTCGGTGCACAACGCTCTAATCAAGGTTAATGAGCTATTTTGTAAGGACGAATGCCGCAAACACGCACGTTGCCATCGTCTATTATATATAAGCGGATGATAGGGTTTGACAATGGCTATTTATACAAATTTAATGCGTATTAAACTTAAAACGCACTCTTTGCTGTTTGTGTTAAACAGACTATGAAAATCCACACAGGCTTGCCTAAGCCATTGTGTGCTTTAACGATAGAAAGCTGTTGGCAGGCAGAGTGTACAGGTTTAAGCTGATAATTATAAATGCAAAGGTTTGCTGTTCTGGTTTTTTACTTTGTTTTGTTTTCGTTTTTCTTGCAAACTTTGTTTAATTAGGAATTAAGCTATTTTAAAAACTTGAGCCTTTTGCTATTGACCCAAACTGGGAACACATTACAATATGCGTTGGGTAAAAGGTAAAATGCGCAAATTAATAATAATTATTTAACGTTCAGAGTCGGAAGAAAATCAACAATTTCCAACAAAATATTCAAAAAATAAACTATTCTGTGTTCAGAGTGCTCGAGACAATGGATAAAGTTAGCTGTGGCGTCGGTAAAATGTTAAGTTTTGCAAGGAGTGTGGTCCAATCTTTGGCAATAATTTCCTGCCTAGCCTTGACATTTTAAATGTAAATTACTCGAATCTAAAAACGAAATTCCTTATGCAATATATGAATAGTTATTGAGAAATACTCATATTCCATTAGAAAAATTATTGACTGGATGCACGAGTTGGTATATTTTACAGGGCAATACAGGTAACTATAAAAAGTAATTCCTTTTTTCTCCTATTTATGCGCAAAAAAAAAATGGTTTTTTGTAACTTCAAGGATAAAGGTTTCATGATAACAAATTTTATAATGCTTAACTGTTTTTAAGGCGTATAGTATGCCTTATCCACCGACAAATAGATTTTTAATGCCCTAAAAATCTTGGCGTGTGGCCTGGATTTGAGTTAATTAAACAACACGCCACATGGTGGCCCATCGATACTCAGTTGCCAACTTTTGCACAAACATCACAAACTTCCAAGAACAATTTAAATCAATTTGTTACTATGGCATACAGCAAATTGCACACAGCCTAATGATTATGCGTTTTTAATACGCGTAAGAACCACACGACAAAATGTGCTTTAACTGCTTTAAAATTGTTTTCAAAATTGCAAAAGTATTTTTTATTGCTTAGTAATTTGATGTAATTAAAGCAGCTCATATATGTTACTTTGCTCACTGCTGCTAAAGACAAAATTAACTATGACTTCATACATATTCATATGTTTATGTATATATTAGGCCACAACCATATCAAATCACGTAGTTTTTACACATCCTTCAACAAGCCAATAAGAGCAGATTCTGTATATTCCTTTTCTGCAGAACGCGAATACACAGCTAGAAATACACAGGCGCAGGCAAAGGCACAGCTACGCATAACAATTTATATTTAATGCCTGTGTGCGCGGCTTCGTGTCAGGTTTCTTTGTACGATTCGCCATGCCGAAAACATCAAAGCGAAATTAAAAAGCCTGAAAAACCAGACAAAACTAACGGCCAAAATAAACTTGAAAAGTGATTATAGATATCACCATTTCAGCTGCTTCACGCCATCAATGGTTGCTTTTAAGAGGAAATAAATTAAATTGTCAGGCGAAACTTTTTCACATTATTGAACTTTATTTCATTTTTTTTTTTTGCTATTTTTCGCTAGATTATAGCACACAAAAAGTAACACCATCTTATCTAGCAAAGACGAACAGACAGACAGTCAGTCAGTCAGGCAGGAGGCAGGCAGGCTAACGTAGACATGCCAAAACAAAGTTAAGACCAGTCTAAATAATGCCAGCCATGCCGCCACGTATGTCCAAACATCTTTGCCACGATAATTAAATATTTTTAATTGCTGCTATGCACAACAGAAGTGCACAGTAAGACTGCAAAGCGATCAAACTTGGAAAGAACGAAGAAACGAAAAGAAAGCAGCAATGCACGCATAGTAGAAAATTCAGAAAATTATTTCCATAAAAGTGCAAATCATTAAATCTCTTCTTTTTTTTCTGTTTTGTGTTTTTGTATGCGCAAAAAACACACAGCAGCATACCCGAGGAACAAGAGCTCAACTATTAATGATGCAATGAGAGGGAAGTTAGCGGCGGCAGATTGCAGAAAATGTGTGTAACAAAGATAGCGCCCAAATGGCAGCACTGCACTAGTCTGCCAGCCAGCCAGCGAGCTAACTACAACATAACAAACATAGTTCTAATATTTAGCCAAAACAAAACCACAAGTTACCCAAACAGAGCTCAAGTAATACAAGCGACGACGACGACGACGATGGCAGCAGGGGCCAGGGCTACAACATCGGCCACGATAAAAAAAATGAACACATTATGCGCTCGCGATGCCTTACCGCCGCCAAATTGTAAAAGAGCAACACAACACCATACCACAAAATGAAGTCGATGCCGATGCTGAGACTATTGCCGTTGCCTTTGCTTTTGCCGTTGCCACCACGACAGGCTGTGATTACTTTGGCAGAGCGCTATGAAACACGCGTCTTCTGCCAAGGCGTGCGGGCAGGCACAGTCAACGCAGTAGTTCATCGTCATTTTCGTCGCCGTCGTCGTCGTCTTTATCGTTGTTGTTGCTGTTGTTATTGTTGTTGCAGTAAATCTAGAATGCATTTTCGGATATCAGAGATTTAGTGCATTTTTATATGCTTGCAAAAAGACCGAGCCATGCGCTCCGAAGTGGCAGGAGTGTCTGAACATTATAGCATAGCAGAGCAGGACGACGTTTACATACAATGTGAAGCCATGGTAGGCAGGCACGCACGCAGGCAGGCAGGCAGCAGGCGAGCAGTCGGCGTCAACGTTGTAGCTGCAGTCAGAGCACCGCAGGCAGTGTGTGCACGTAAGGTAGACCGACCGACAGACACTCAGATAGTCAGTCAGTCAGTCGCGTACTGGCAAAGTGCTATGCAGCAGTGAAGTTGTTGGTGCAGCTTTGAACAACAAAAGCAACAACAGTTACAAACAGCCGCGCCCTCTTGTTCCACCTTTTGTGCACTTCTACTGCTTTTCAACTTCTTCCACACGCCACCGCAGCTCAGCATTACGAATCCCATCGCTTGAGTATGCATACATGCATCTTTCGATTCTTTGACTTGACTGCTGCAACTGCAATTTTATGGCGCAGTCAGCCAGGCCTTGTGCAAACTTGACGGAGAAGTCTAAATCGGCATCGGAGTTTGAGTGAGTGAGTAAGTGAGCGACGAATGCGCGTGTGTTGCTTTATTTTTGTTTTACTTGATTTTTCATTTTTTTGTTTTAAGGTGCAGCAGTTGTTACTGCACACGAAAAAGCTACAATTTTTGAAAGCGTAGTATCATCATCAGCACCAGCAGCAAAAGCAAAAGCAAAAGCAACAGCAGCAGCAGCAGCAGCAGCGGTGCAGATACAAAAGTATCTACGTTGTATAAAGTATGAATCCAGTTTTGTTTTAAACATACAAAAAAATTCTTATGCTACAATTACATTTGACGTCGGCATGTTAAAACTGAGAACCATTTTGGTGCTTTATAAGTCTTTTTTAAATAAACCTTGTTTTATCAAGTACATTATAATATTTATTTGATATTAACAATTTCCTTTATAATTTAATTCGACTTAAAATAAATTAATTTCTGATTTTGTTTATAAGAAACTAAATTGGAAAAAAATTATTTATATAACTAGCAACAAATGTTTGCGGACAATTCTTTTCAATTAATCATCAAAAAATCTTATTTATGGGAACAATATTAAAAGGGGAAAGCTATAATTGAAATTCGAGTAGAAATTCACAACTAAAATCGCATTTTAAGTTCTTATAAAAAAGCAACTTCCACAATCATTTAGGAAGTACTCTAAAAGAATTTCATAACGATTTTCGTCTTTTTGACAGTCACCGCAAACCTTTACAGGTGATGCCTTGAACGTAATAACCCAAAGCAACAACACCAGCTAGCGACTTTGCTTTCATGTTTGGTGTTGCACTTAATGCATTTTTCAGTATGTATGTTTATGAATAAGACGAGTACCGGTACCGCTGCAAAAACAAAATGTATGCATCTATATATAAACTTACAAACTCGTATGTTTGTAGCCATGCATCTTGTATCTGCACTTAACACGCATTCTAATTGCAACAGCCAAGCAATTTTATAAGAGAAAAGAAATTATTAACAACAAAAGCTGTGCCAAAGCAAAAAAAAAAAATAAAAATAAAAAACGCTACAACAAACGAACGAATGAACGAAAATAAAAAGAATCAACCTAAAACAACAGCACAAAGTGTAGCGGGCCAAGGAGAAGGAGAAGAAGAAGGAGGTGGTGCATTAGCAGTAGGATGTGGAAAAAGGCGACCGGCCACAGAGGAAGGAAGATGTATAGCAAAAGCGTAGCAAAACGTTTGCACGTTGAAGGCATAATAATAAAAGGTTAAAAAAGGCGCAAAGAAGATTAAATGCTTGAGAAGATGCAATTTTTTTTATTTTCGTTTTTTCTGTTTTTTGTTTCGTTTTGTGCTTTGCGCTTTGCCAGCAATGCTAGCGTGTGGACAGACAGCAACGAGTGAGCGAGCCAGCGAGCGGGCAAGCTGCAGTGTGGTGTGTAGGCAAAAGCGCGTCGAACATGGACGGACAAACAGTTTTAGCTGTATACTCTTTACATTACTGAGCAGTTGTTCGTGGCTGACTTTTCATATGGAGCCGGAGCCGTAGCCGCTGCCTTTGCCTTTGCTGTTGCCGTATACCGAGCCACTGCACTTATTGTTGCATGTAGTTCAAGTTGCCTGTTGTTGGTATTGTTGTAATTGCACATGTTGTTGCAATTGTTGTCGTTATACTTGTAGTAATTGTTGTTACTGGTGCTGCTGCTGCTAGTGTGGCTTTGCGCCTTTTAGTTAACTATTTTCGTGTTCAAGTTGAAGGCACATGGTAATAGGCGCATCATCATCATCGTCAGCTCTACATATTAATTGCGCGTATGAAGCGGCGACCAAGCGCATGAATACTTGGTACTTGAAATATGCGCAAAGTCCCTGGGTGTGAGTATGTGTGAGTTACCATGTGGCAACTCCTTAAAAATTATTTTTATTTTTTTTTGTATATATTTTTCTCCGCTTCACTTAAAAGCAAACCCCACACGAGCTTCTACTTTCTACTACTCACTGGCAGCTTTTATTTCGTCTTTGGTTGGCTTTATATGCTTTTTTGTTTTTTATTTTCTTTTAGTGTCTTTTCAGAGTTGATATTTAAACAAATTGCTTGTAGAATATTTGTGACATTTTATTGTAAGCTAAAAGCAAGCGGGGCGTACACATTTGGAATGATCTCGCTCGTGCGCATTTGCCCACTCACGCTAAGGCAGGCTGGCAAGCAAGCAAGCAGGCAGGCGGCTAAAGCAAAAAGTGACACAATGCGAGTAAAAATTGAGTACAAGTTGCTCTGAGTTGCATCATCAATCATTTGTGCGATGAATGATGTTTTGTCAAAGATACGCAGCAGCGCGCAGTAGTAGTAGCAGCAGCAGCAGCCGTAAAGTAGTTGGCCGAAGTTAAAAAAAAAAAAAAAAACAAGAGAGAGCCAAAGCGAGTGAAAAAAAAAAATAACAGAAACAAAATACAAGAACGTCAAGTCAAAATATTTATAAAAGTCAAAATGGTAACAAAAAAAAAAATAAGAAAAGCATGGCTTTTATGTCGTAGCCATAGTCGAGTCGTAGTCGTTGGCGTAACGGACTGCGTCGCCATGGATATAAATCTTTAGAGTTTTGTAATTAATAATCGGAATTGATGCCATTTAAGTTGAGCGATGTCAAGACGGGATTACTGTGGCGCAGATACGCTGCTTTATTCCTCTCTTTTCTTTTTTTTTCGACGGTGGCATCAAAATTGGTTTAGGGTTGCCTGCTACAAATTGCTGTGATATTTTTTTTCGATTTTTTTTTTTTATTTAATCTTTTTGTTCCTTCTGCAACAGAGCGTATGAAGGCACTAAATATGGTATTAGGTGGATATGGGATTATCGTATAGCCTCACTTAAGGTATTGGTTGACATGTAAGCTTTGCTGCTATATATAACACAATAAAAACCAAAGAAAGAAAATGCTTTTTGAGGTTGTTGTAGGTTTTAAATTTTTGGCCATAGCGTTTAGGCTACGTGACAAAGTTAGTTTATTAGGTCTATGTAACTTTTTGATTGCTTGGCACGCGCACACATACTGTGCGCACACAAAATGTTTAAATGACAGAATGAAAAATATATTTTTCATTATAGGCGTTGTGCAGTTAAGTGACAAGGCCACGCCATGCTGCCTTTTGGTGATTTCTTTCTAATGTTTTTGTGCACAATTTCTGCAAATTGGTTTGCGACAGCAGCTTGGCGGCAAAAACTTTTCATTTGAAAACTTAAAAACTTCTGCTAAAGTCAAGTTAATTTTTTATGCGTCACTCACTCCTTAGACATGACGTTGTTGATTAATAATTAACGCTTTTTTTTTTTTACTTTAAATGAAGAAGAAAAAATGCTACACAATTCCTTAAAGCATGAGTAAAACCATTTTAATCTCGATTGCAAACAACAATTAATAATTTGCTAAATACGTATATGCAGCTTAACCAAATCCTACGGTATAGATCAGAAACGAAAATTGGAAATGTTTAACACATGGTTTGAAATACACATTATTCGTACAACAAATTTTCCTCGTCTACTTTTTAATTTCTGATTAGTTAAGATTAATGTACATTGCCTTTCGCTTATTTGGGTCAAAGCATTTGATTGAAAAATCGAGCTTGAAACTTTTCATTTATATTTTTAATTAGGTTAAATGTATGAAAAGTTCGTAAAAACGTGTACAGTCAATTAGATAAACTTTCGATAATATGAAAAGTGTTTTCAGTTTTTACTTTAAAAACTAGTTTTCTTGCTCATATCCAGCCGTTACATGACATATTGAAGGTAGGCGGGCGAGCATCGCCTAACTTTTATATACTGACTTTCAGCATTTATGAAAACTTTTTATTATTTTTTCTTAACACTGCCTACAACAACAACTGTGCGTAGACCCTAATGAACCCAGACACCTCTAATTGAGCTAAACATAACTGCATAGCACAACGATCGATCGAACGCATCACACAACTGCTAATAAACACATTTTCACACACTCGCAAACGCAACGCATGAAAAACTCACGCACGGCACCGTTAAGCACACCCAGCACAACACCTTAATCGTAAAATCCATATAATTAAAGCCTCAACACCGCGTACGAGAGAAATATCAACTTTAACGGCTTAACAGCCCAAAACATTTCACTTATGTACCGTATGAGCGAGTAAGTGAGCAGAAAAAAAGAAGATGAAATAAAGCAGACGGACAAGCAAGAAATAAGACTTCAATTCAACGTACAAAAGTGAACTTCAACAACAATTTCCAAGAAATTAAAACATACTCTAACATAACGAAGACGTGTATCTTTTCATCTCTTATATGCGACGTAATATTTATTGTAGACATATTCATACAACATATACAACACAGCCCAACCGAGAGTACAGCAAATATGCGATGAAACACAACAACTCTTTAACAAAAATATGTGCAACGCACCAGTGTACTAAAATCCAACTCAAACAACAAACAAAATAAAAGAAAAAAATATATACAAAATAAAAAATTACAGAAATGCCTAAAATCTCATAAATACTTCAATCAAGTATGTCCAAAAATAAGCCAAAGATATTTTAACGAAAAAAAAACATCAACAACTATAACCTAAGACAAAAGAAATCGGTACAACACTCGGCTGTCGGCTTGGCCTGGCCTGGCCTGCCTGTCAGTGTGTCGGTCTGTCGTGTTGTCTTTATGCTCAACTGACTATTCAATCGTACGGTTGTCTTCTCTTTCTCTGGTACAAGCAGCAAATGCCAGCCATAAGAAATTGACTCCACTTGAAGTTTAAAGCGTTTAAGAAAACTACGACAAAAAAAAAGGAGAGACGTAAAAAAATCAAAGCGGAAAAAAAATAAATAAATAAATCCCAAAAACAAAAATTTTAAAAAAAAAATCAAGTCTAAAGCAGGAGTGCGGAGATTTTTTTAGTGGTTCAAGAAGGCAAAATGAGCAGCGGCAGCAACAGCGGCAACAACAACACGAAATGAAAGCCCACATGTGAGCATTTAATTTCAACAACTGTCGCACGGTGTACAACAACAGGAAAAAGGGGAGAAATACCAAACACAATAACAACAACAACAATAACAACAAGAAGCGCTACAAAGCTTAGCGTCGGTGTCGGTGGCAGCGTCCCTCATGTTGGACATTAAACAACAAACAAGCAAGCAAAGCAGCAGCAGCAGCAGCAGCCATGACAAGAACAACAACAACAACTGCACCAAATGACGGGAGCAGCGGGAGCTCAATCGACAATACAACATGAACAACAACAACAACAACAAAAAAAAGCGAATAACAGTAGAAAACATTTACGAGCTTATGGCAAGGTAAAGGGTATTTTTCAAGCAGTGGGCAACAGTAGAAGTAAGCGACCATGCGTCGACTCAAGTCAACTTCACTTGAGTTTGGTTAGGGAGTAAACAAGTAACATAAGTTAGCCAACCAGGCCAACCAAAATTAAGTTTAGCGAAGAACTCTTATACCAAATATCTTTGAGGCCGCTTTGTCATCTTTGACTTAGCCAGTGTTTGTGCTTTCCATACAAATTGGAAATCAAGAACATGGTTAACACAGATAACTGTAAAAATGCTACCAAAAGCATTGCTGCTGTCATGTTGTATATCTCCTATTCCTAACGAGCGGTTCTCATTCATATATTAGCCATAATGCATCAGTGAACTACCAGAGATGCCACCAAATAACAAAAAAAAAAAAAAATTAATCCTAAGTTTTTGCGTAATCATTAAAATTTGTAATGACTTCTTCATGCATCTCATACTTTCAATTTTCAAGCTGCAAATGAAAATGTACCTAGTAATAAACAGGATGTGCCCACTGTGCCACTGTCCAAAGTTGAATTCAGTAAGCTCACTCGCTTACTTGCCTGCTCGATTGTTCGGTCTTTCGTTCGCCCGTCGTCGTTTGTCGTTGAGCGAGTGTGGAAAAAGAAGTCAAGAAGACAACTGCCGCTGTTTGAACTTAGGTGTGTGCGCTTATGTCGCTTAATACGCCCGCCCGTCCATTTATGTATGTATGTATGTGCTTGCTCGTCTCGCGCTGTCTGTTTGTCTTGTATCTTTGGGGATATTCAGGTGTACGACGCCTGTGCGTCGGCTTCTGAGTTTCTGTATTTGTCCCAGAGTATCTGTAGCCGGTATATCTGTGTGTGGGACATACAGGTAGTTCGTTCTGTCGTTCTAAAACAAAAGCAATGACAAAGCAAGTCAACAAAAACAACAACAACAGCAACAATTCGAAATGAGTGTATTAAGCAACACTTTAAACACAACAAAAACGGCAAAGACAACGAACACGACAAAACAGCTCAACTGGTGTAGAAAGGTGCACAAGGCAAACAAAAAACAAAAAAACAACAAAGAGTTAAAGGAATTCACTAAGGTAGAGAATGTTATGAACTTAAAACCGAAACAAATTTCATCGTAAGGAGCTAAGAATGGCATTAAAAACAGAAGAAGAAAAAAAACAAAAAACAACAGCAAACACAGCGCGACAGGAAAACATGACAGCAGCAGGCAGTCAGCGATCAGCAAATAAAATATGTACCACCACCGAATGTAAACACACACACAACTGCACTGCGAGAAAATTACTTCACATGGTCTGTTGTGTTGTCTAATGGCAGCAGTAAGCGCGCCAGATTAAGACAGCAAGTGTGCTTGGAGTTGAGTTGGCGGAGGATTTACATAATTAGCGACATGTGTGGGTAAAAACCCTTGGCAGCAGCCCATGCACGATGTTTGTTACCTGTCTAATTAGAATACCAATTTGAGTTATTGACCAAACATTAAAAATATACATAGAATAATTTCATGGAAATCTCAGCGTGAAAATTACCTGTAGATTTATAATAAATATATTGATAAGCGTTAGTTTATGAAATATTAAGTAAGAATTATAAGGTTATTTGAATAATGAACATTCCATCTTTTTAGCATGTATGTTAAGATACAATAACACATTCCATAGAAACATTAGACCTCTTTATGACAGCATCAAAATTCATATCGTTCCCTATCTTCACAGTTGTTGATGCTATACGTTAAAGAGCAAACAAGGAAATAAGTATGCAATTATAAAAAAAATCTTTGTGCTGACAACTGTTGGCAATCCACGTTGCTCATATTTAAGAATAATCTTTTTTTTTTTTTTATTAATCAGCTTCTTATTATTGCGAACATAAGCTTAGCCCTTTTACGTCCCACGCCTTGAAGATTTAATTTCTTTTCTTTTTTCCTACTAAATCTCTTGCGTTTACCTAACGATAAGGAATCACAGCTAACCAACAGCTGCTCATCTTTAGCATTACTCATAACTCAGTGAGCAAGGACTTCTCGGTTGTTGTTTTTGGTTTTTTTACCATGTATGCTGGGACTACCAATGGCCAGGAGCCAAACGGCACACACAACAAATGAACGGGCGTATACGTCAGCAATGAAAGACAACAACAACGAGGAGAAACAATACTAAAAAAGCAACAACAGTTGATATAAAATCATATATGGCAAAGAACAAACGCATAAATGCATAAAGGAATACAACAACAACAACAACAGCGAATACAAAAATAATAAACAACTACACACAACAGCAGCAGCAGCAGGCGGTGGCTGAAAGCAATGACGACAACGAAATGAAACAAAAAAGCAATTAATAATAATTAATGTTTTATCTTTTTGTTTTTTTGTGTATTTTTTTTTTTCGTTGTTGTTGTTATTTATTTATTTATTTATGTATTATTATTCTTTTTCATACTACACTCCTACTGCAGTTGTTGCTCATGCGCTTTCTGTCACTGCTACTGAAGTTGTTGCTTTTGGGTTTATATTATTGTACGTCTTACATTTCTGTATCTACATTTAAAGCGAGTTCACGTCGCCATGCAACATTGTTGTCAATAAAAAAACAAAAAAATATAAAAAACCAAAATGATATACCAAAGTTCTGTTTCCGTGGCTCTGCGCTGTAGGTTTTCCTTCTGTCAGTGTAGTATTATTTTTTAACATTTTTCAACGTTGACTTAATTGATAATTGGTATTTCAGAATTTCTCGTATTTAAATTGTTTTCTTTCTCTCTTTGTAGCTGTTGTGTGTGTGTGTTGCTGTGTATATCTGTGACTTCGTATCTGCAACTTCAATTGGCGTCAGAGCAACGATGTCGTCAATGCGAGCGGGCATGAGTTGTGGTGTAGTGGCGCAAGCGCGCATAGCATTCTACGTATAAAGCTGCAAATAAAAGTTCGAAAGCAGCAGCAGCAGGAGCAGCAGCAATAACAACAACGTACACAATATACAACAGCGCGCAGATACTTTTGTGGCTGCTTAATAATCAACGCCAATAAAAGCAACAAAATCAACAGCCCAGCAACAAAAGCATCAGCCAAGTAAGAGAAGCAACAAAAACCACATTAAGCCGAAAGTGTTGTGAAGAGGCGTTCTAGCGTTTCAAATTTGTGCCGCTCGCCTCGTCTCATCAATGTTAAGGAGAAAAAAAAAGACAAGAAAAGGAAAGGAAAAAATTGAAAATAAAATGAAGTAAATGTATCTTTTAGTATGTGCGCAGCATTTAAGCCAGTTTCTGGTTTTGTTGTATTATTGGCGTGATTGTCTTTTCATTTTTTTTTTTTTTCGACTCTTGTCTTTTTTTTTTTTTTTTTTCTTCTTATAACTACTCAAACTGTCTAAATGGCATTTTGTTTTATATTTTTTTTTTTATTGTTTCTTTTGCTTTCGGTTTGTGATTTTTTGTTGCTCCGTTTAGCTTTATGTAGCTACGCCTATACTAATGTATACAATGGCAAACAATTGATGAAATTCAGTTTGAAATTGTTGGTTTTGTTGTTTTAAATTAATCAAACTGAGATTGAACTTACATGGGCAAGAGTATGAGTTAAAGTTTAGGCATATAATTGCTGGAAGTTTTCCTTACCTGAAATTAAAGAAAATATTAATTTAAAAATATTGATTTTCTTATAACTTATTTACTTAGAGCATACGAGTATATCATAAGTAGAAAAATAAAAAAGAGTAGTATCAAGATTAAGACTATATATCTGCTTACAAAGCTAATGTATTAGGTATAAAATCACCGCCAGACTTCGCGCTCCGGACAGTTGACAATAGATTTTTATTTCATTGTTACTCTGACTTACAAAATTGATTTTAAATAATTAAAACATTGGATATGTTTGTGAGCCAATTAGGTCTGCTACTTAAAGAATAAATCGCTTACAATAAATTGGCCAAAACTGTGCCGATACATGTATCTTATGCCAACGTCTAAGTAATGCTCACTGGCCCACAATAGGAAAAAATAACAACGACAAAAATAACAGCAGAAGCAAAGTATTTTTCTTTCAGTATTTCTTCTTTTGATTGCCGCGAAGCTTGTCTAACATTTGAATGTTTTAGCTGCCGGTTTTTTTTACACCGATTGTTGGATTTAATAGTACAACTGGTGCGGCCGCCTGCCAGCCTGACTGCCTGCCTGCTGTTTGCCTGCTGCTTAATACTTTTGTTTTGTCAACGAATAAGCCAACAACGACTGAAACAATAACAACAACAATGTAGAAGAATCGTTTTGAAAACAAAAGTGTATTAGAGAAAAAGAAGCTACATAGCTAGCCATATAAAAAGTGTAGGCGCAAGTTACGTTTCAGGCTCACTTAATGCGAATTAAGCTAATTTAAAAACGATTTGAAATTAACTTTAATGTCTTTTAATGTCGACGTCAGTTCAGTTCAGTTCAGTTGAGCTCAGTCGGATTGCGTTGTTGTGTTGTTTTCTTGTTATGTGTCGGGCTTTCTTTTCATTT
This sequence comes from Stegana nigrithorax, assembly GCA_037044495.1. Lineage (NCBI taxonomy): Eukaryota > Metazoa > Arthropoda > Insecta > Diptera > Drosophilidae > Stegana > Stegana nigrithorax. Next base: position 164,518 of record JBAMBQ010002580.1, read on the forward strand.
GCTGTTGTTGCAGTTTTTTTTCTCTTTTATCTAACACTTTATATGCCACAATTGATTAGTGTATGTACGCTGGGCTGTGTGTATGCGTGTGTGTTGGTGTGTGGGTTGGCATTACGTGTCTTGGCGTAGCTTCCGTTGTGGCCCAACTGATGAAGCTTCTACGCCGCCGCAGTCGTCGTCATAGGCATCGTCATCGTATGAGCGTAAAAATGTGCATGAAAAGGGTGTTTGACCCAATTGATGTCGACATGTTGAGACTCTACTTGTTAGAAAATTGTTACAAAAATGGTTTAAATCGAAAAAAAAAAGAAAAGAAAAAAGAACCAACCCAGGCCAAAAAGAAAAATATGCTGAGCCAGACGCAGAGTAGAAGACGACAGCACTGCTGTACGCTTGCTCGATTTTGGTTAAATCCACTATGGCCTGTTGGCCTGTTAGTGGCTTAAGTTCGCCGCACTCGCACACACAGTTACTTCGTATGCACTTAAATTTGTATGTATGTATGTAGAAGGCCGTAGATACTTAGATAGATATACGAGCACAGATACATACAGTCGTGTCTTAATGAAGGCAATTTGGTTGTCGAGTTTAGGCAAGTTAGTTTACCGAAAATTGGCATATGGCCAGCAGCAATGGAACAGCAACAGCAGCTCGAACGACTGCACCACCACCACCACCACCAACACAGAGCAATAATATTGTGCATAGATGCGCTGCTTGCAGCTCACTCGGCTGCAAAAGCAACATTTACAAGCGACCCCTGCACTATTACAAGACAGTCAACATACACTGAAAAATCTAATTTGCGTTTAATTGAAGTTGGGCGTAAAATGCTTCGTGTCATTGGCGTCAGTGGCGTTGTATGCCATTCGCTCGTTTGCAGCTTCAATTTATTGACAGCTTTCACAAAGTTCAGCTACGGTTACAGTTATCGCTTGCCAGCAGACCTGCCATGTGTCACTGCATTTAACTGCCTTAAGCTGACTTAGTTAAGTGTTATAAATACATGATATACACATGTGTGAGTTCAATACTATGAAACGAAAATATGTACATAAGTAGGAATATTCTAAATTAAAAGAAAATGCTGCGTCAGGTGCAAATATGACAAAGAGGAACTTCTTGCATTCTGATAGGCAGACAGACAAACTTCTTGTTTAAATTTAAATAATAAATTTAAGTTTCGTTGACAAAATGCAAATTTTTTGGTTAATTTAAGAAACCGTAAACGATTTAACATTTTGACGGCACCATTTGTAGCCTAATTTATGGCTCTTAGTTTCTGTTTTTTATGAAGCATAATTCGTTACACCCGTTTTGATTAATGTGTCTGGCATTGTACAATATTTGCGGCTTAAAATAAACTGCCTGAAGAATTTTGTATACAAATGAGTGTTTAATAATTTAAATGATTTTTTATGAAGCTTTTCAGTGTTAGGTAAATTGAAAAGGATTATTTATAAAAATTATACCATAAAATATCATAAAAATTCCAAACAGACAGTTTGAAGCTACAGAAAAATATTCAATTGTGAATATCAAGTGCAACTGAAGAACAATAATGTGATTAAAAAAAAAACAAAAAGCAATAAAGAACTTAGATCAAGCCAATCGCTTGACCGGCTACATCTTCACCAACAAAATTTAAAAAAATGCGTAGAAGTATGGAAAAACTTAAATGAAGTGCTGTCACTAAGAACAAACATGACAGTCAACTATAAAGTTAAGATATATAAAATGGAGACAAAACTCGAAGGAAATTTTGGCTGATACCGGGCTGTGCTGATTCGAATAAAACTTAGTAAGTCACAAGTCGAATAAAAACACAAAGATATTGTGCTTATTGGTTACACCTCACAGAAACAGTTAAAGCAATAAAGGAGAATAATGTCATTATCGAAAATTAAGTCGACACCCACACGAAATCTATTGTTGCTGATGAAAAGCTGTGAAAATTTTCGTTCATCACACTGTTAATAAATTAAAGCGGCAATAAAAACAAGTACAAATCAATTTATAGTCTCATAAATTTTACAGTGTATTTTTATGTTTGTACATATAAACATGCCTTTAAGTCACACAGCTACAGCCCAGCCAAGGCAAGTTAACAACTAAAATCAAGCCAAAAGCAGCCAAGAGAGACAGTATGCTTGCTCACTCCGTCCGACTGTCTGCCGAGCAGCTATTACAGCCAAGCCAGACAACTAACCAACCCAGCCAGCTAGCCAGCCAGCACTAAACGTTTTTGCTAAAATTGCATTATTTAATAATCTAATAAGAATAAGAAAATGTTTAACAACTATTTAATGTTAAACTCATAGCTAAAAAATAACTTCAGGCAACACAGAGCACGTTTAATGTCTATGAAATTGAAAAATTTAATATTTAATATTCCAACAGCTGAACTATAGCAGTGTGGCGGCAATAACAGACAGAAGCTAAGGCTGGCTGCCTAGTTGTCTAGTTACCAGGGAACTTAGTTAAATTGCGATTGCAGGAAGCTGAGCTAAGCTGTGCTTTAGCCTAAGTTGAAAAAATTTAAAGCTAAAAGCGAGTTTGCTGACAGAGACTTTCATCGTCGTCATCGTCATCGCAATGCAGCAAGCAAGTGCAGTTAGCATAATTTTACAGCTCACTAACAATCAACGTCTTGGGTCTTTGGTCTTGCACGCCTCAGACGACGCCTTTGAAAGCGCATATGCCGCCGCTGTCAGCAGCACAACGCACATTGATCAAAGAGCGCGAATCTGCAATTCAGTTAGGTTGATAATGACAGTTTATGTGTTGGCCAATATTAAAGCTAAGCGTACTGCAGTGCACAGTGACTACTTACTTATTACGTAACATACATACTTACATATGTATATGAACCTTTTCTTTATGCCATGTACTTGAAATGAAAGGAAGTCTCAAGTCTCTGGCGCATAGGCAATCAACAAACAAAAACAAAATGCGCAAAACTAATAGCCACAGCTAGCATTTGCTGTAAGCGGGAAGGCAAACTCCGCTTAACTCAAATCATAAACTGCTTCTTCTTTTTATTTTCCTATAGATGAGCACATATGTATGTATGAACGCATAAGCGGTCGGAAGAATGAATGAATGAATGTGGCAAGCCCAAGTTAAATTGTGCGCTAGCGGCATTTACAGTAAAACGTTTTTAATAGTGTACAGCAACATCAGCAGCGGCAGCAGCTGAAGAAAACACACACTTGAGAGAAAAGTTTATTATTCAGAACCATTGATTCCAGGAAGATTGCCGACAATTGTTGTTTATTTCATTTGAGTAACATAACGGACCCACTGAAAGTATGAACGTATATTACATACCATGTTGCTTGCTACACACCAAATGCAAGTAGCAGCAGTACATAAAAATAAAAAACGAAACGGAAAAAGTCCAATGGCGCATGTAAGTATATTACACAATACAGAACAGCTTCTACTCATATAAATATGTACATATACATATACTCGTATATGGTATACATATCGAGATATATGCTCTTAGTATAAAGAAAACGCGTACGCGCACTTATATTCATATAACACGAATTACGATACAATGAGTTAACTCAAGTGCTCCGCTGGACTTTGGCTCGTTGAATTGTCTTCGTTATAATAAAGTTTGGCATGCCATGCCAGTTTTATTTTATGGCAGTTAAATTAAGTATTCTTCATAAAGATTTAACAAAATTTTAGTGCTTAAGTACGAATTGCTAACTGCTAACAAGCAGCGGACCAACCGTTAACGGGTTATTAAGTTGAAAATATATATATAAAAAAAAAGTTATGAGTGTTGTAAAAATGAGAACGAGCTCGTTGCAAAAGTGGTATTCGAATAATTATTGTATAATTCGAAAGCATAAGAAAAACTGCAGATTTGTAAATACTTTTCATAAGCTTTGCTCATGTTGGCGGAGTGAGCTCATAAAAGGCTGAAAGTTTAAGAAGGAATCATAACTATGAAGTAACAATGAAAATACATAAATATTTTTCACGTTTATTTTGAATGGTGATATGATCTGTTCTAAAGTACCAATTTATATAATAGATTCTGGGTTTCGAAACACAAGCCACGTGTGCCAGCTTTTAAATGTTGAAAAACTAAATGACACAGCTTCCGCAAAATTTGACAGTAGCCCATTAATATTTAATTTTATTATTAAAAAGTCACTGACTTATCAAATGCCTCTTATACTGCAATAATTAAAATAGTAGAATTCGTGGATTCTCTAATTTAACTGCACACAACTCTAACGGAAACTTGCACCTCATCACCGACTGTATCAAAATGCTTTTATAAAATTAACAAATCCTTGCAAGCGTAATGCAATGACTTATCAGCATTACGCGGTTAAAGTTTACCACAACGGTAAGCACAGCACAATATAAAGTTTTGCTTTTATTTTAAAACTTTTTTGTGTCATTATTTTTTGAAAACTCTAACTAAGCGTTAAAGTTGATGCAATTCTATCTGTTGCTGCAAGTTTCCTTGGCGTTTACAGGACGCACAAGCGAAGTTACCTACCCCACTCTATAGCTAAAAAAATAATCAAGTAGCCTACACACATATACATTTTTATTTACCCACAGTACTAAAAAAAAAATCTTATAAATATTACATAATTCGATGAGATAGCATTGACCTCAAAGGTCTTTAACAACTGACAGTCAAGTACATGCAACACTTTTACCTCGAAATAGACACATAAACATTATATGTGTTTCCACAACTAGTCTAAACAAATTTCGAGTTTTGTAAAGTAAACGACGCAACTTATGTTTTTTTCTTGGCATCAAGTAGGTTAAATTAAACAAAACATGACAGCAAGAAGTTTTCAACACACATTAACATACAATATGATCTTTTTTGTCATCTTTTCAGTTGAAAGGCCCCTTGTAGCGTAAAATTTAATAAAAATAGCACAACTAATTTTTCGGATAAGGTTTACCGCCTGTTTTCTCGAGCGTTGGGCAGGGTAATAAAGAATGATTTATAACGAAAGTTTATGCAGCAGACAACACCACCCCAAGTAAAAAAGGGTTGCAGTAGCAGTAAACCAAACCTGCAACAAGGGGTTGTCCCTTTTTCTATTTTGCAATATATAATATTAACATATTGTTCAAAATTTGTACTCTTTTTTTATTTCTTTTTGTAAATTTTTTCAATAAAATAAAAAGGAAAAAATGAAAATCAGCAGCGCAAATTTATGTGACAAATTAATTTGTATAAAGACATTAAACAGCATACAATGCGCACGTCGCATGTGGCACGTAGCACGCAGCGCGAAATAAAACGCATAATTCAACAGATTATGCATGAATAAATTCGCCTAACACAGGCCATCAACGTTGTTGGTGGCAACAAGCATAACTGCTGCCAATGCTGTCGCTGCTTAACCCAATTATAAAGCGCCAAACCAACATAAAATTGCGCCTTTGACACAGTAAATCTGCATAAAAATATAAAACAAACAAATAAAAATATATATATACATACATATGTATGAATGAATGTATGTATGTATATAATCGCAAACATAAAAAAATCAGAAAAAAAGAAAAAACTATTCAATAAATGAATTCAACACTTCAATTCGGTTAGCCGGAAAAAGCGAGTAAAATAAAAATCACTATTTATGCATAAAGCGAATGGCGTTGGGTATCGGGGAGTGGGAGGTACAAACGTGTTACAACAACAAAACCAAAAAGAAAGAAAAAAAGAAAGCGTATGGTAGGCATCGTGCAAAAGGGAGCAAAAAGAAAATTTACGATCCGCTTTTAGTTTATAGCACACTTAAAATGCGTAACTTTGGCAACGTGCCACAAGCAACAAAGCGAATCAACTGTGGCAAGCAACAGTACCGGGAGCTGCGACTGCGACGACGATGACGACGACGACGACGTCGACAACGCTGACGCTGACGTCGGCACAAGCGAAAAAAATGTGCGAAGATTTAGTAAATGCAGCAAATATGTGACAAAAGCAAAAAGCATACACACACACGCTCCCGATGCTGCTTCTGTTGTGGTTGTTGGTTTTCAATATGCGCACAGTGCAAAGGAGCTAAACCGAACAGAAGCGTAAAAATCCTTTAAAAAGGCAATTTGGGAAGCACTTAAATGCAGACGAACCAGCAAGATATAACGGTGCGAAAGAGTACGCAACAAAGTCACTTAAGCAGCCAGCCCAGACGGCAAGCTGGCAGGCAGGCTGGCAGGCTGGCAGCGCAATACTCACATGTCAAATGTACAAACGATTGAAATGCTGAGTATGTAGCAGAAATGTGCAACTGCGAAACGCCTGAGAAGTCACACAATCGAACAGGCAGCAAGCACCAGCAACAGCAACAGCAGCAGCAGCAGTGTAGCAGAAAAGAAGCGACAACAGGACAACAGCGACTTTGTTGTACGTACGTACATACATGCATAAGTAAGTAAGTATCTACGCCATGGCATGTATCTATGTGTGTAACTGACAGGCTTGCACTTACTTACTGCTGACGTTGACAGCCGCGTCGCGACGCGCTCTTGTGTCAAGCTTAAGAGGGGCAAGGGTGCGTGCGAACGCACTACTTACTTCCGCCGTGGCTTGGCAACAACGTACCTACACACATAGGCAAGAAACGACACAAAAATGAAAAAATAAATACAAAAGTGAAACAAAAATTTAAAAGAAAACAGAGAAAAAAAAAGTTAAATTTTACATTTTTGTATGTGTGAAGATGTATTTAAGTAGTATATACATATATATTTATGTGTGTGTGTGTGTTTGTGCATACACACGTATTGCGACAACTGTTACGTACAAAATTGTGTCACAATAATTTTGCACACTTGATGGAGTCTGAACGGCGTCTGCTCAGTGTGTAACTGCAAGTAGAAGCACGTTAGAACGAAATGAAAGCCGAGGGGGCCGCAAAGGGCAAGGAAAGGCACAAAACAGTGCCGGCACAGTGGTTGTCAGACAGTGTAACTGTCAAATTTTGTAAAGCACAGCGGTTTCCAGTCGAGTGCCAGTCGCATGTATTTTGTACGGAGCATTAGGCCATTAGCCCCGAGTGAATTTCAACGCTTTAAGCATTGTGGCGTTTAGAATGACAGAGGCACAAATTTAAAAAGAAAAACCCCGCCTGACGTATGCTGTGCTACGTGCAGGTGACGACAGCAATGTATCGAACCTTGTGTCTACTAAGGAAAAGCAACAAAAGATGCTTAATATGCACATCGATGCAAAACAGTGAAGTCCTTGGCAAGTTAATCGAACTGTTCTACTTAAGCTGCGCAGATGCAAGAGCATACACGAAAGATGCACTTGATTTGCTTGTCTATGAATTGTAGTGATTTGTGGTATGTTAAGCCAGCAGCAAGTAGCACATACAATTCGAGACCCAGGATTAATCTTCATATTTTTAATTGCAATTAATAAATTACACGCTTAAAAGAGAAACAATACTTTAGGTTGTTAGACCTTTTGTGTCACCGATCTGCATAATTTAACTCCCTGGAGTTTAGAATGAACTCCTCTACGCAGGCAGTCAGCAATTTGTTTTGCTTACTTGCCCACTTAATCCTTTCTACAAATAAATTATAAGCCACTACGCAGCATTTTATCGCGAACATAATCAAAAACGTTTTAGATTTGTTTTCTCCAGGTAGTCAGTTCCGTCCAGTCAGGCGACACACACATACACACACACACACACACACAGAGTGCAAAATGTCAACACTCACCCCTTCTTTTCGTATAAAGCCATTACCCTTATGCTTTATGTCGCCAGCGAACGCATTGCGTAATTGCAATTAACACGCGCATCGTCGTTGCCTTGGGAAAAGAACATCAACAACGTCAACAATGCTTTTGCTGGCTGGCGTCTAACCTCAATGGCAAACCAAGCAACTGTCCAAACGACCGACAGACCATCCGACTAACCATCCAAGCAACCAACCGAGCAACAGCATAAACCCAAAACACTCAATGAAGAGTACTTCCTGCGACGTGTGAAGCAGCGCGACGAAGTGAGCGAGTGAGAAAAAAATAAAAAAAAAAAAAAATCACACAGGGAACTAACTCAACTAAAAGCGTAAAGGAGCGCAGCCAAGTAAGTTCCATTGTGCACTCAAGTGTGCAACAAAGGCACAAATTTAACACGAAATTCCAACAAAGCAACAAAGCAGCAAAGCAAAGCAAACCAAACTAAGGCCTGGCAAAACGAAACGAAACGAGCTGAGCCGATATGTTGCAAGAGTCCTGTAGAAAATGCCAATACCAATAACAACCAAAAAAAAGGACAATGCATGAAAATGAAAAATTGCTTTTTATTCATGGTCACTGCGCTGTTCTCTCGCTCGCCTGCTTCGTCTATATGCCTGCCTGCCCGCCTGTGAATGTACACACGCTACGCTTGCATGCCTCGCATCTTTTACGCCTTTCTTTTCATTTCGTTGCAGCAATAATCATCATCATCGCCAACGCCGCTACGCCGCTGTCAGTGCCACCATCGTTGTTGTCGTCGTCGTCGTCATCATCATCAGCGTTGTGGCTGTCGTTGTTAGCTTCAACGCCGTTGTGTGCGTGTGTGCGTGCATAAATGCCTGCAAGGATAATGGCGCTCGAACACGAATGAGCGTGTGTCCTATGCTTTATATTCTTTTATATTGATTTTTCTTGCTCTTACTATTGCTTTGCTTGCTCGCTCGCTTGCTTCATAATTTTGGATTTTGTTTTTCACTTTTTCCCATATTTTTTTTGTTTTTGCTTTTGGTTTCTGACACACAGATTTGCAACAATAAATATTGCTACACATTTGTGCACGCGTGTAAATAACAGCAACACCTCACAGACGTGCACACCCCCCGGCCCCAGATCGCTCACCCTTCTTGTTTACTGCCGCTTGTGCTCGTCACTTTGGACTTGTTTAAATGTGGAAAAAAAGGATATAACATGATATGGACACTTTAATCATTCTCACATTTTATGCACGTTGCTTGTTATTATCCAGACAAGTTGCAGCTAGCTACTATACACATACATATGTACATACACAAGTACAACAACAATGCCCCTAACAATAATATATGGCTGGTGTACGTACAACAATAATGACAATAGCAACTACAACAACAATGACAACAACGTGCAGAACAGCATGTAGCAATTTTCATAATAAAAATATTCATATGCAAACGCACCCCTCAGCAACAAACACACACGCACACACACACACATACACGCATTATGTTTTGTGTGCCTTGCCTAAGTGTTGTTGGTGGGAAATTTTGCCGCTGCTGCTGCTGCGTTGCCGTTGGAAAACTGCCTTGACCCAAAATGCTTTTGGTTATGCTACTGCACATCGACTATGGCTCTGACTCTGCTCGCTTGCATGCTGCTGCTGCTGCAACCGCCGCTGCCTCTGCCTCAGCCTCTGCCGCTGCCGGGCGACACATGCCTGAATGTTATTCTTACTTTTAATTTGTATAAACATTTTTCTTTTATTTCCTTTTTTGTTATACGTTTTGGTTCTTAGCAAAATATTATACGAGCATTCTAATGCACCGAGCCAGCCAACCAGCCAGCAACTATTTTCTTTTGTTCGCAGCAGTTGCAGTTTTTCACCAAATTCGAGCAGGAAAACCGTTCTGTCGGCCTGCCTGGGCTGCCTGCAATTTAGCTACTTCATGCGTAGTCATTTTTCTTATTCTGCTTTTATTTAGGCAAATTTGTTGCATATTTGTGTTACATATTATTATGCATGAGATTTGCTTCTTTTGGTTTTTTCATTAGTTGTATTTTTTTTTTTTATATTTTTTCGTACAATTTGAGTTATGTTTGTGATTGTCTTTTTTTGTAAATAAAAATAATTGTGTGCTAGATAGCTCTAGAAACCAAGTTGCATTGCTCTGAGTGCCCTGGTAAGCCGAACTGGTTCAAATTCTATTTTATTGCCAATTCTCTTTAGTCAAAACATGAAAAAAAAAGAAACACTTTACACAAAGTTTATGGTGTGAAATATCAATGCGCAAAGGCTGGAAATGTGAGCTTAGAAATGCAAACCAGTCAGCCAGCATGATTGACGGTGTTAGATTGACGATAATTTTGCAATACTTGCAAACAGGTAGCCACACTTTATTGTATATGCATATATACTCGTACAAATATATGCAGGTCGTAAGGTTTATTATACAATAACATTGTGATTCCATGTAAATAAGATTTATTGTTTTGCTTATAAACAAAAAATACGGAGTAAGTGTAAAGTACTTGTTCTGTTTTTTTTTACAAAGTCAAATCGTAATGAGTTTTGCATAGAAATTCAACTTAAATCAAAAATAAACAAATAAATAAAATCACTAATAAATAAATTAATTTGTATACAACCAAACTTCAAACCTCTTAAAGTTTATATGAGACTTGATTTCCATTTGACACCTCACATAAGAAAATACCTTGGATACAAAAAGGAAGGTAGTTACAAGAGGAATGACTCGCAGAAACTACGGAAGTAACGTGTGCTGTAAATACTATTCACAAACCAGCATTCATTGCCAATTGATAAACCGAATTTTTCATAACTTGACCAAAAGCGTTTAATGAATTTGTGCTTTGTATCTGTAACTCTTTTTCACAGAAGACAATCTCAAATGAAACGATTTAATAACGAATTAGGATTAAGAAAGCTAAAGAAAAACTATAATAAAACCTCTTGCCTTAGTTTTAAAGACTACTACAGAAATTTGTATGATTGCAGGTTCTTGTTTAGACAAAAAAATAAACAGCCGTAGTGCCGTGGAACTAAGGTAATAAACAAAAAAAAATTGATGCATTCAATGCGAAGAAAAGTTGGCGTTGAGTTTTATATTGCACATATTTCTAGGCAGTCCCGTTGTTTACCTTAATCAGTTTTAATTAATTTCTTTTAAAGTTATAAGTATTGCAATTCTAAGTAATTGTAATAAGTAGATTTTAAACAAACTTTTGTCTTGAAGCAGAAACCAAAACAAACTGGTTTTCGTTTAACTGTAAATGTTAAGGGAATTTGATCTAAAGATTTATAAAGGCAAGGAAATCAATTGCATAACATTTTAGAAAAAAAACAAAACTATCTTTTTAATTTTTTTTTTTTACTTTTCATCAAAAGATCAGCCTCAGGTCAGCTGCCGTAGAAAAATTACAGCAAAATGCGTCTCGAAACTAACTAAAAATCGTTCATTACATCTGCTGCTCCTGTGCAATTATTGAATTAAACGGCCAATACTGCATCTTATCTTTCAATTGTTAACCAAACTTTTCTTTACAAGACAAACTAATATCTCAATTTTTTTTATTCCCCTTTTCATTTAAAATCATTATAATCATGTCTCGGTTTAGAGGCTTCAAAACTGCTTAAAGAACTGAGCATAAATTTATTTCTACACCAAAGACACGCTCATCTTCTTATGCTTTTATGGTTAGTTTCCAATCCGCACATGCTTCATTGCATATCTATAACATGAGCCGACTCAATGGCATTAAAACATCGCTAATCTCTATTTTGTCTGCTTGACTTTTTATTATGAGCTTCAATAAGCCTTTACACACACTACAAAATTTATCATCTCATAAAATAAACATCTGTACATAACATTTGTTAAAACTTTGTATTTTTACTTGTCAGTGGCGATTAAAGGCTTTTGAAAAACTGGCATTATTATGGGATAAATGTCTGAATAATTAAAAAGTATGTTTCTGACAACTTTATGAAATGTTTATAATAGTTTATTTTTTCTTTGACAAAATATTTTTGTAGTCATAAAATGAGGAGATCATAAATATTATATAAGCTTATGTTTAAGCAAACAAATAGTTAATTTTAATTTTTATATTACATGTATATTATCCGATTTATAGCTTAGTGAGTTTGCAGAGTTCACCTATTATCTATCTACATAAACAAGATAGAAGAAGTAAAAACAGCAATTATTTTAATTATTTTTAAGGTGTTTTCTCCAGGAAAAAGCACACTGGTTCAAGGAACATAAGCATATGTATATATTACTTCGTCCGGATTCTTACGGCCAAACGAATGACCTTTACAGATTTCTCACTGGCACAATTACTGCTTTACAAACGATGTCAACATTAAAACATATTTTAATTTGGACTCGATTAAGCAAATAATTTATGTCTAAACTAGATACAGAGGCAACTATAAATTTTATGCTTACGAGTCTAAACCAGACATTTACGCTTTCCCTACTTAAACTTGAAAGACTTACAAATAAAATTTTAATATAAAAAGTCGCATTAATCTTTCCCCGCCTCCGCATAGAAGCACGTACAAACCGACCGACTTACAATTGCCGCTTGCAATTTTAATTTAATCGCAAGTAAAGGTCATCAACTGCTCTTACTCCGAGGTTAATGAGTCACATCATAAACAACAAAAATTTATACGCATTCGCATAATGAGTACAAACTACATACAGACATACATACATACACAAGTATATACAGACATACGCATGCTTGTATACAAAGCAGCAATGAAATTTTCCCCAACGACATTAAAATATATTACACAAAATGAAAATGTGCCTACTACTTTCGGCGTGTTGGGCCTTTCTACATGATTTGTGTGCTACAACAACGCAATTAAAATTAGATAAACTTTTAAATTTAGTTATATGTCGTATATGAATGCGAGTATAATTTTCCGTATTTAATGTTTTGGTGACCCGATTTCCGTTTTTTAATGGCATAATTGTTGGGTCATCAACAGCAGCAGCAACAGAAACAACAGCAGCAGCAAATGCGACAGCAGGTAGACTGTTTTTCTTTAAAGGGAAAGAAGCAAGATGTGTAAAGTGAAAGGTTGCCTGCAAATGGCCTTTAGTTTTTGTTTAACAAACAAAGAGAAAAGATTGCGCACCATTTACTTGTAGGTGATAATTTTCGGGAAAAATACTATGAGAGTGAAAAGAGAGAATAGTTCATGTTGATTTTGTGTGGTTATCGTAAATACAATTATTTGTCAGGAAGTTCCAGTTCGGAGTAAGTTGTGCGTCGGCAATTAGTAAAGAAGATTAGCCAAACGCAAGCAATTTGAAAAGTATGAGTTTTAGAAGAAGGAAATGAAAAAGATAATAGAGATTGTATAGGTTTTTGGGTGTTCGAACTGTGAAATAAATTTCAAAGAATTAAAGTTAAGTTATTGACTAAGAACATCATCTTAATTTAATAAATTATGATCATGAATATTAGGAAGCAGAACGGAAACTGAATTTTTATGAATACTTCTTACTAAACATATTATTTTCAGACACTTTGACCTCCACACTTTGATTTCCAGTCAAATTCACTCTAAGATTATGTATTATACATGAGTTATTGACATTTGACATTATGATACCAACTAGAAAATGTCTTTGCAATCACAAAGCATTTATTGAAAAAGTTTTCCAGATAAGATAAAAATTCTTTCAATTGATTCTCAAAAAAATTATTTCTTATGATTTTTCAATCAAACATTGATGTTTCTTCGATCCCCACTGATAAACACACAAAATGCAACTACAGACCACCGACGGCTGTATAGTTGCTTGTCATGTTACACCTCAAAAACAAAAATTCATTATTATATTTACAAGGCATCATACAAAATGCCGCGTAGATCGAATTTCAACTTGAGCCATCTTCAAAAGTTGTTCATCTTGGTTAATACGTCAACGGCGATGACGATGATGACGATCCAGATAGAGCATTTCGTTTCACACCAAACATTTTTAACTTTGCTTTAATTTCGGCAACGCACTATTCATCACGAGGCGTCAAATCGAAATCGCTTTGTATCACATTCACGTTTGTCACATTAGATGAGAGCGATAGAGCTTTCGAAATTCAACATGCGACAGGTTGGCTACGTGTATCAACAGTAAGCCGTTTTACACACTGCAATCTGTCGCCACATTGTCTTCACCATTCATTACATAAGATATGATCAATGTCTATGCGATATTTGTTTTAAACTTTATATTGGACAAAGTGAGAAAAATAAAAACGTGGAAAAATAGCAGGCGAGTTAGTGAGAATGCCAACCTGCTATTAAAAACAATAAACGTCAAAAGTGTCTCCGGTCACGCGCGCATCAAGAAATGCATTTAAAAAATACCAAAGTGCTTAGTACTCAGTCCAAAGAGTACGCGACCACAAGTTAAGTCCTGCTGCAGAAGTAACAATAGCAACAACTGTACATACAAAAGTCAATACTTCCAAGATGGGATGTGAGAAGGGGCATTAGTAGTTGCTTGTGGCATTAAGCCGAAGTCCAAAGAACGTTGCGCATGCGCGTCATGTAAAATATTTGACTGGCATTCTGTTAGAAATGATATCAAAAGAATAAAAAAACAAACACACACACACACCGATAAAAAGAAATAGAAAGAAAAAAAATGGGGAAAAAAAACATCAGCCTTGCATGCTTGTTGGCATGAAATATTAATGTGCATTTCAGACGTTGACGTCTCTTAGACCAATGCTTTTGCCACGCTCTATACGCGCTGCAGAGGCGGCAGCAACTTGTTGGCCGACGGCTAAGTTCGTGGCAGCCTGCTTAAGCGCCCGAGTCAGTGGTCAGTGCACACTGGCATGGGCATGCCCAATGTTGCTGTAGAAAGGCTGGCCATAAAGTGCAAATGGTAAAAGAAGGTGTAGCTTATTAAGACTAAAACTATTTAACCTTTTCGTAAAACAACAAATGTCGAACTAAGAAACAAAACAAAAATGAAATAACATTTGGAAAAATTACGAACAAGCTTTGATTGATGGAAATCGATAGCGGTGAAAAGCATTAGTCCCAATCTTGTCGATGAGTAAACCGATTTTCTGCGTACATAATAAACGATGTTCTCACTATTAGGCTATGTTTTAGTTTTCAGGCAAGTAAGTAATTTCCCACAATGTGGCTTTAGAAACAGCAAATTGCTTTCCAATAAATCAGGGGCCAAGGATATGCTCTATATAGAGATTTTCAGGAAAGACTGAGTCGATGATTCAGTAAAACCCCAACCTAGACGGCTGTCTAAATAACATTCTGGCATTAAACTGGATGTACGTATGTTTTTAACACGGCACATTTATTCAGTCATATATCGGTGAATGCTCCTGGCTTAAGTTCTGATCAGATAAAATCACAAGCTTGTTTGTTTTGCCGTCTGAGACATCTAGGTTTTGCTTGCTTTGAATGCAACCTGAACCTAAACTAATAAGCAACTAGGATTATGCGCAGGCATATTAACCGCCCAGCACAGTGTGCAGGAGCCATTAGCAGAACTTCACAAACAAATCACGTAAATTATTGCTGCACTATAATTTCTTATCTCTGCAACATGATTTCAAATGATAGACTTCATTAAAAGATTTACGCGAGTGAGTGTGCGCCGGCGTGTAAAACCAGTTTAGGCCAAACGTGGTTCAGTGGTTTTTAGTTTTGCTGTTCGGACAGCAGCATAGAGAACTTCTATAAGTTCATATCGCTGCAGACGCGTCGTCATCGCGCAAACTAATGCAAATCTAACGCATAACACTAAAGGCAACAAAAAATATAAAAAATAAATAAAACCTAAAAAAAAACAAGAACAAGAATAAGTATGCGCCATGAAAAAACGCATAAATTGCACGCTTTTATCTAATCCATGGCATCTACATGCGAACGAACATGGAGCCAGAGTCAGCCTATGGAGCGACAAAGCGCCCAAAACAAGACTAGCTTGCAGTAGGGGCAGGCAATGAACGCGTCGCAGCTCAGGCAGACTGGCAAGCAAGCAAGCGACAATCGATAGGCAATAAATCACCCAAAGTCGCCGCAGAATTTTTGTTTTTTTTATTTTATTTTATTTTTTTGCTTTTATGCTGTGCAACTTATAATAAAATTTATTGCAGTATGCGTAGAGCACAAATAAAAAGAAACAATCCCGTCAATAATTAGCAAATAATAGCAATAAAATAAAAGCAAACATTTACTTACCGATTTTATTTAATTTTTTTTTATTTTTTGTATTTGATTTTTTTTTATTTTGCTGTTTTTATAATTTTATTGAATGCAAAGTTTAGTAGCACGCCCACAGCGCCCACTTTTTACGGCTGCTAATATAAACGGCGACGGCAAAAACAAAAAAGGAATGTAAATGAAAATATAAAACAGAAAAACAAAAAAAATAAAAATAAAAAGGAAAAATGTAAACGAGGAGGAAAACAAAAACGTAGACGACGCACGTTTCAGGCTTGAAGGACAATAATCCTATAAGCAGACGTCGACGTATCGCAATGTTGTTGTTGTTTTTTATTTTTCTTTTTTCGGCGGTCGGGCGAATAACAACCGAAGTCGGTATATAATCCAATAATCCAACACGAATGCGCATGCAAAGCGCAAGCGGCAATAACGCGAAAAATACACAGTCCAACACACAACACTCGCGCGGGGCGGCGGGGGAGGCACACAAAAATAGTGAAGAAACAAAATGGCAAAAGACACACACAAAATGCGAAAATTGCCAAATATAAAACCAAGAAAATGTAAGCCAGAGAAAAGGCAGCAACAACGTCTGCTTTAAAGCACAACACTTTTTGTCGTTTAAACAAATTCAAATAATTAGCAAAAAGCAATCTTTATACTCGTACGTATTTTTGCATTTAGCTTTTATGCGGATGAAAATTACACTTGGTCGATGTTGTTGTTGTTGGTGTTGTCGTATTGGTTTGGTGGCGTTACTTTCGTTGTGTTTTTCCGCGCGACGCTTTTATTTCATTTTACGGTTTTTCGGTTTGGTTTTTCCAATCACAAGCACAATGTTTGCAACAACAACGACGACGACTACGACGTTCGATGTCCTATACCGCCGCGTCGCAGACGACACAAGAACTCTACAATTACAACAACGACAATAACTTTTGTTGTAGTACACAAAAAATTCTGCTGCTATATGCCTTTTCTTCTGCCACTACTGTTGTTGTTGTGGGTTCTGCTGTTGTTCTTGTTGTCGTTGTTGTTGTTGCCTTTGGTAGCTGCGCGTTTTTCGTCTCCTTTTATTGGTATTTTTTTCGTTTCGACTTTTGCTTATTAATATTATTTTTCATTTACATTTTACGTATTTACATGAACTTTTTCGTTTATTTGTGTACTTCGCACTTAGGTTTGCTAACAATTAATACTATTTTCTTTCATAAATGGCGCGCACTTTACCTTTATATACTTTTTTTGTTGTTTAATAAAACATTTAACTGCTTTAATAAATTTTTCAAACAATAATATACACAGTCGCTACTGACACAAAACGGCAAATCTTCACTCGAACGCAGACCGACAAGTACTAACATGCAATATTCATCTTTTGTGCTCACGAGGGTGCCATTTTGTGCTCTTCTCTCTTCTCTCAGCTGAGTGCATCATGTTTCTTCTTGATTTTGTTGCCAGTCACCATAATGTCAATCACTCTAGAAAAAACCATAATTACTCTAAAAAAATCAAAATATATGATAAAAGTGTGCAATTTATTTATCTACTACGACTTCGGATGTTTCTAAAACGAAGAAACTAGGTTAGAACTAAAATGCTTAGCCTTTTTTCCACTCACACTAGGACGCATCGAAGCGAACTTGTCAAATCTTCTTCAGCTAAAAATCTTCGAGACTTTCTTTGTGTCATTCAGCCAGTTTTTTTGTAGGAAATCTGAAATAGCTATATATCTCCGAGAAACGGTTTGTGTGGGCGTACAACACATTTCTCGTTCACACACATTCATATTATCTGTGATAAAATGAGACAGGCCTGTGTACAACACTATATTTCTCGCTCTTGCGTGTGTAATTTCTACATTCTGTCAATGACAGAAAGCTAGCTGTTACAAAAGTAACTGCTCATTGCTGATAGACTCTGGGTTGTCGCCCACATTGAGGAATATTGAGATTCTGTTGTTTTGATGAGGAATATATTAGATAATAAATGATTTTATTATTTTTTATGCTTCTGTAAGTTGCAATAACCGTTAGAAGTCAAGGAATTACATAGCATTTAGTTTATATAGCTAGTTTTAAGTAAATGGCGTGGAAATCACATGAGAATCAACAACGAAAGAAATCGTTACGCACGACCATTTTCAAACAAAGTATTTGGCAGACTGCACTTGTTCATTCATTCATGATATTTATTTAAAAACCGTGTAATGGGTATTTTACCGATTTAATTATTCAATAGTATAACAGATGATGTTTCATGTTTATTAGACCCAAGATCAATGAATTATAAGGAAGCATAACCGTAAGAAAGAAAACTAGGTATTCACCAATGCACAACGTTGACTGAACGAGTGTCTTACGGTCATTTGATTAAAAAAAAAACCTAAATACTTTTTTTTTTCTAACACAGATACAAACTTGCTTCCCTCATCGTGTTTTTTTTTACTTTATAAAGAAACTCCTTGAACACTTTCGAAAATGTGTTATCCTATTGTACCAATTATGCTACAGAAATTCGTCAAAAGCAGATACACATCATTTTGTTATGATGTTTTTGTTGTCATATTATAGAATAAAATACACTGATGATGTCAAAGGATTAGTTGAGCACAAAACTTTTATTTTGCATAAAGAACGATTAGATTACTTAATACATTTTTAAGTAGTAATAAGCTGTTAACCCCATAACAGTCATTATTTAAAAAAAAAAAATAAAAGCTTTGTAAGAGAATTATTTGCGGTCAACAAATTAACAATAAAAATACAACATACATATAAAAAATGAATTAGAAATTTTAATGAAAAAATAAATAATATCCAAACCTTTGCCGCTCACTGACTAATGCATGTCGTCACGCTTAAACAATTTGTTGCTATAACATAATCTCGTTATTTGTTTTTTATTGTTGTATATGTTAGAGTTCTTTTTAATTTTATTTTTATTACTACTTTTTATCAAAATTGATAAGATAAGTTGAGTATTTGAAAAAAAGCACAAAAGCTAACACAAAAACTTAGTTTCGGTTTACATTTGACGGCGTTTGGTTGTGCGGCAGCAATGCTATAAAATAAATTATATATACAGTAAATATACATATTTACATATGTAAAAATAAATATGGATTGGAAAATAATAAATGCGCTCATACTGCTTTATGTGATCCAACAACTGCACGCGGCAAGCATAGGTGAAAGAATATTACATTTGAACACAAAAAATGCTAAACCAAGTGTTATATAATAAAAATAATAAATACAGCAAGAAAATAAAACAAACTTAAATTATATAATTTCAATCAAACTTCCAGTGGAGCGCTGCATGTACCAGGACAACTGCGAACGTTGCCTTGGCGCGCATTTGGATTGCGCATGGTGCACGGACAAGGTGTGTACATATGCCGGCGACTTTTTTGGTTTATATTATACGAGTATTGCGTTCTCTTTCTCTGTCATTGCACCTGCTCTTAGCAATATGAGCGCCGTCATCGCTGTCTCACACGCGAACTATTGATCGAGTATGGCTGCGCTGCCGATGACATTTATGAGAACGAACCGGAAACCCATGTGCTAAAGGCAACACCACTAAAGGACTACGAGACGGTCCATGATCGTGCCGTGCAGGTGACGCCTCAACACGTTTATCTCAAACTGGTCAAATGTGCGTGTAATAGAAAAAGTGTTAGGTATTACTCATATCTTATCGTAATGTTGTTGTGCGACTTAGCCGCTCTAGGTGTTGATAAGGTGTTGTTGCAGCAGCAGCAGCAGCAGCAGCAGCAGTTGTTGGCATTGTTTTTGTTAGCACAGCTTTGTTTGTTTGTTTACTCATTTGCACAACAGGCGTCTTGAACGTTTACGAACATGTGTTTTACTAGCCGCTATATCTCTGGCTTGCTCATCCCCGCTCTCTCTTGAACTCATGCGTTCACTCACACTCTGTGCTTCAATTGTGCCCGGTGAGTGTTGTTGTATGAGTTTTTGTTGGCTTTTCTGATTTGTAGCAATTGCATTTGTTTGCTTTTCGCTTATCAGTTAGTTTTTTTTAATTTTTTGTTTTTTTAATAAAAGCGTGGGAATTTAATCGAGGCTAATGAACCCGTCAATATGATACACATTTAAAATAAAAGACCGTTACAAAAAGTTTGAAATGCATACTTCAGCAAAGCACACAGTTACAGAGAAGCCCGCCACTCCTCTTTGACACAATATTAGATATTGTTTCAACTTTAATGCGTTAATATAATTCTCATAAAATATAATAGGCAGCAGTTTTACGTTGATTTCCAAAGTTATTAATGAAGTAAATTATGAACTGATAATAGTCTTCATAGACTTCCTCATGACATTAAAGTTGTAGTATCTAGGGATTGATTTACATATTTGATAACATAAAACTACTGCTCTCTTAATTATCCATAGTAGTTCCAAGCAGATCTATATTGAGAAATAACACTTTTGAGGCGAACTCAAGATTATCCTTTTTTATACATATGACTATTTCATGCTCAAACGCTACTCAGGTCTTAGGCGGTGATTGTTCTTATATGAAAGACATTTTTTCTTCATTTTTTGTAAACGCTTTTGCACAGTTAACGCTTAGCTCCATGAAATTCCTTGCTCTAGACATTGAAATTGTCCGTTTTAGGCGACGCTTAGATCTTTTAAGATTGTAGAGTTAAATGCTGCCCCATCAAGGCATCAAAGTAATTAATTTTGTGTGGAATTGACTTTGCGCGATTTTACATTATTATTCCATTAAAGTCATAAAATTGCTACTTCGGCATAGAAGAAGAAACAAAAAATCATAAATGAAAAGAAGTTCCACGAAGAAAGGTAAAGATAAATTATTGTTTGCACTCTTTGCTTTGTTTTGCCTTGCTTGGCTCTGCCCTACTCTGCATCATCTTGTCTTGGTGGCTAAATTTATGTTATGGCAATTTAATAAGGGCGCCAGCAAGTGTCGGCAACCGGTTCCAGACGCCTCCAGCACTCAACGCAGGCGTCAAAAGAGTCAATTAATAACACTTATTAGCTGCTTTTTCAACTCGCTCACACTTGCTGCGTTCTTTCTCGTTCTCTGCGGCACTCGTCTCGTTTTCAGCGCAACCACAACGCATCAAGCTGAGCTATCGACCGGCGCGCAACAATTCGCTCGACTTGTATGTGCTCATGGATCTGACGTGGACGATGCGCGATGACAAAGAGACACTCGTCAAGCTGGGCGCTGAGTTGACGCAAACGTTGCGCAATCTGACGCCCAATTACCGTCTGGGTTTCGGCAGTTTTGCGGATAAGCCGGCAATGCCGATGGTGATGCCACAATTTCAGGACAATCCATGTGCTGCGGAGCATGAGACCTGTGTGCCCACCTACGGATATCGGCATCATCTGCCGCTGAGCGAGGATGTCGAGGCGTTTGTGCGTTCGGTTAATGAGAGTCGCATAACCGGTAATCTGGACAATCTCGAAGGTGGCCTAGATGCGCTGATGCAGGTGATTGTCTGTCCGCGCGAAATTGGATGGAAGCAGGAAGCGCGCAAGGTGGTCATTTTAGTCACGGATGGTTTCATGCACTTCGCTGGCGATGGTCTGCTCGCGGGCATCACGCAACGCAACGATAAAGAGTGTCATTTGAATGAGGAAGGCGAGTATTTGGGTTCGCTGGTCTATGATTATCCATCACTCGAGGAAATCTACAGAGAGCTGCTCAGGCGTAAGGTGAACGTTATATTCGCGGTGACGGAGGGCGTGGTCAACACTTATCACGAGTTGAGCGAACTGATGCAAGAAATAAGCAATGTTGAGATACTGACTGCCGACTCTTCGAACATTTTGGAGTTGATCAAGAAGAGGTGGGGGTGGCTTTGCTGTCTAAAAGTCTCAAAAGTTTATCTCATCTCTTATCGTGGTCTTCCGTTTCTAGTTACGAGAGTTTCATCAAGCGCACACAGTTCAGTGATAACAGTCCAAAATTTATCAAATTCGAGTATGAAACCGATTGTGGTGGACAATTTAAGATTTTGCGCAAACGCAATTACTGCAATGATGTTGCCTTAGGCAAGGAAGTAGATTTCTATGTGGATGTCACGCTCACAGACTATCCGACAGATGACATTTATGTAAGTATTGGTTTGTAGCTGACACCTCTGTACTAAAAGTCTCTCGCACGCACAGACATACAAGATACGTGTGGAGGAATCTAGTTTAAACGAGTACCTGGAAATTGAAGTTGAACTGCAGAAACCGTGTCCCTGTGCTGAGGATCCCGACCCCAATGACGAGTACCGACGCTTTCAGTGCACAGAAAATGGTTACCTACAGTGTGGCATGTGCACATGTGATGAGGGCTGGACGGGCACATTCTGCTCATGCCCGACGGACTCCACCAATGCAACGACCAATGAAATGCTCGACAATATGTGTCGCCAACCTTATGAAAAGCCAAGCGAGTTAGGACCAGTTTGCTCGAATCACGGCGAATGCGATTGTGGCACTTGTTACTGCATGCCTGGGTTTGCCGGTACTTATTGCGAGTGTCAGGAATGCGATGGGGACTGTGATCCAGAACGTGCGGACTGCATTTGCGGGCAGTGTATTTGCAAGTACGGCTGGTCGGGCAATCGTTGCAATTGCAAGGAGTCCACAGATGGCTGCATTGGGCCTACAGGTGAAATATGCTCAGAACGTGGCACTTGCGAGTGTGGCGCCTGCAAATGTGAGGAACCTTATTTGGGTTATTTCTGTGAAATTGGTTTGGAATTGGAGAACAAACTGTGCACCTTCTACGAACGTTGCGTCATTTGTCTCATCGAGCAAAAGCAGGGTTTGGGCGTGTGTGAAAATGTCACGGATGTGTGCTCGGCGGTAGAGCGGACTGAGCGTTTCACTTATGCTTTTGTAACGGAGGAGCTTGGTAAGTTGGTTAGACAAGAGCTTGGTATATTAAAAGGTTTTGGATTGTGATTTGCATACACATCCTCCGAAATGTCAAGATCTTGCATTTCGAAAGCTTTAGGGAATGTTAAGTGTTGTGCATATGCATTCCGTTAATTAATTTGCGAATGGGATGCTCTTCTGTATATATCGTTCTTCTATATTGTTTATAATACATCCGAAATCGATAGATAAACTGGAACATTATGTCACGTAGTTGATTTATGCGCCTCTCTTATATTTTAGAAACTGATGTGCGTTGCCTTGCACGTATTACCAATAAGCACGGAATCAAATGTGATAATTATTTCACATACCAAAGCTTGGGTCCTGCGGAGAATTACCTGCTCATACAGGCGAATACGTGTGAACCTTTGAATTACTATGCCCTAATCAGTTTCATCTCGATAGCTACGTTCCTCCTTGGTCTCTTTATACTCTGCACGATCTGGGCCTGTCTACGCATCAGCGATGCACGCGAGTATGCCCGTTTCGAGGCGGACCAACGCAACAGCATACGCATGGATAATCCCATCTATCGGGATCCCATAAGCCACTACAAAGTTCCTGAGCAATTGAGTAGTAGCTATGATGAAAATCCTTTTAGTCATTAATCATGATTTGTGCAATTGTTTAGTAGAGTAGCCGGCACGGTCTCAACTGGTGTTGCCCCGGGAGTATGTTTTGAGACAATCAACTCCAGCATCAAAAGCAGACAGTAAAACAACTACAAAAAGAACAAAAGACAAGCAGTCGATTATAACGATGTATTTCTATTTTGCTTGCTTGTGGAAAGTAAATATAATTATTTAAAAAAAAGATGTAGGTTAATGAATTATTAAGTTTTTTTTTTTTTCTTTATTATTTTGTTTTATAAATTAACTAAATGTTATTACATAAATTTCGTTTAAAAGCTATGTTCGCAGTTAAAACCTAAGCTAAAAAATGGTATTTATAAATATTAAAACATTGTAGACAAAAATTGTATAATAAGCACATTTGTCTAACTAATGTAAATACAAATACGTGTAAATTATTGTACGCAATTTTTAAAATGGTTCAAATTTCATTTAATCAGGAAAATTTAATTTTTATCCTTCTATTTTTCTTTAACTTAAACTTTAAATGTGGATATGCTTAGGCTGCTTAGTTTATTTGTTAATTGAAAAAATGTTTCTTGAATTATGTTTTTTTAAGTAGTAAAATCGAGAAGTACTGCAACAACTTAAAACGTACAAAATCAACTTAAAAATATTCCCTTGTGCTTATGCGCTAAAAAAACAATTAAGAATACAACAAAAAAGAACCCTGATTGACTTTGAAGAAATTTGATTGTACAATTATAAAAATAATAATGTCTTTAGAACATATTTAATTAATTAATTACTTGCGTAATGTTTAGGGTACTAACTAAATTTAATATCACTAGATTTTTTATTATGGTAAATCGTAAATGTACAGTGGACAAAAAAACGCATAAAGTGTGCGACATTCTATCGCAGCGACCTTGCCAATAGCACAGACTATAGATTTCTGCGTATGCGCATAAGAAGACCTGCTGAGGGGGCAACGGCGCTAAACACACCGGTTACTGCTAAAAATGCCAAAAACGCGAAATAAGTTAAATACGAAATGCAAAAGTGTTTCTCAGAGCACACGCTCGCCCACGGAGGGAGAGCGCTGAATCAGCAGCGTTGGCGATTTGGTGGGCAGCGTCACATTGGACAGCTGTTCGGCCAATTGATTGCTGATGATCTGCGTTTGCATGCCGTTGACATTGCCATTGGCGACGGTGGTCTTTGCTGTGGGCGGCGCAACAATGCCATGTGGTGCAGCATCGGGCACGAGACGGCGCAGCAGACCGGCAACGCAACCCCAAGGGAACGTCCTAAAGTACGATGCAAGCAAAAGGCAATTAATGAAAAAAAAAATGACAAAAACTGGAAGGCGTGACTACGCACCATTTCAAAGAGAGCAAGAACTTAATGTAACCCGGCAAAATGGCAATTTTCTCATTCTTCTTGATGGCCACAATGACACGATCAGCAACATCATTCGGATTCAGCGTGGGCACCCATCTGCAAAGGCATAATCATTCATCAAAACTTTTACGTAACTCAAATATTGCAAATCTTACCTTGCATTGACGTCATCGAACATGCCAGTAGCCTGTATGAAGAACGGGCAAATGCATGTGGTCTGTATATTTGTGTGGCCGAGGACGTCAAGTTCTAAACGCAAAGCCTCGTCGAAGCCAACCTGTAAGCATGTCAAAGTAAACATTAGCGATTTATTGTTGTTATTTGCTTAGCATTCACATACCGCGGCGAATTTGCTTGCACAGTAATCGACCAACTTAGTGATGCCAACATGGCCGGCTAGTGAGGCAATCGTGGCAATGTGTCCCCGTTCTTTCTCAATCATTTTTGGTAGAAACGCTTTTGTGGTCTGTGTAAAAAATCAATTAGCTTAGCTTGTGCATAAATTAAATATTTGTATTTACCCAAAAGTGCGCCATGACGTTGACGTTGAATGAACGCTCGATCAGATGGTCAGGTGTGTCCAACAGATGCAGACCAGACACAACGCCAGCGTTGTTTATCAGTAGTGTTACCTGTAATGCAAATGCCAAAAATAAAAGAATTTTAGCTAGGTGCGTTACTTGCAAGACTTGGAGTTGTGCAATTGGTTCTAAACCGTGTCGCATGAAAATTGGACATAACCATTTGCGACTGTCAAAAAGACACTTGCGCAATATTCGCAGCTGCGCGCTTGAGTCTTGCTTAAATTCTAATTAGCATGTACTGGCTTGACTTGGCTTGTCTGGCTTTTTTTGTGTGTTTTTTAGAATTTTATGAAATTTTTTTGGCAGCCACATCAAAGCAACGCAGCATGCCACTTCATAATCATGCTAATCACATGTGCATATTTGCTTTATATGCAAATCTTGGCGTTAAAACAAACTGCGCAGCTGCGGTGGGATCGTATTTTTGGAAAGTGTGAAAATTTACTGGAGAATATTTTACTAAATAATTGAAATTGCGCAATATGCGAATGTCTGCGATTTAATTTTATGTTATCTACTTGAAGCATTCTAATAAATATTTACTTAATAGGCCGCGATATGCCCGATTTGTTTTGAAAGCTGGTTAATCTGTTTTCGAATAAACTCACTTGAAATGCAAAACAAATAAAAAAATCAAGTATTTTAATATTTTGTATTGTTTACGTTACTGCAAGTTCGTTATTCAAGTCTTTTGTTTACAAAAAATTTCGACAGCTTAGCAATTTTGTATTCAACAAATTAAACCATTTTCTATAAACGACATATATATTATACATATATTGTCATATCATGTATACATATAATATATATATAAAAAAAAATAAAAATTTCGCGTTACCTCAAAGGCAGACAAGAGTTTCCCTTTATACTGTTTTACTTCCAACATGTGAAATTTGCCTATTTTTTTGCTAAAATCCAAATGACTCAATCAGAGCATGTCAAGGTCCAATTGCATTTATTATATTATATGTTACATATACGTATGAGTATGCAATGAAAAAATGCTGCATAAACAGAGTATGCGTACATTTACATTATTTAAACAATTATACTGTCGACACATAAAAAAATCAAGTCCAAAACAAAACGAAACAATCAAAAAAAAGAAAATAAAATAAAACATGTATTACAATTTTCAACACATCATACTCTAAACATTAAACTCCAGCTAGCAAAACATAAAGTAGCGTAAATCATTACTTTACAAAAACAAAAAACTACAAAAATAAAAACAGCAGGAAAAAATAAAACAAACAGATTTAACATCGCCGACAGCACTGCTAAGTTCAAAACTCAACGAGCCATGAATAAAGATAATGTCAGTAATGCACTCAACATTTTAATTGTTGCTTTAAATAATTTACAAAATGTTAGGTTTTCTTTGCGTACTCGTACTTCGCCATTGGCGCGGGTTAACTAAAAAAAAAAATAAAATAAAAAATACTACTCATAGACATCTTTATGTTAATCTGCATATCATAGATATCGCCTCAAGTCGATTAAGTTGACTCATTCATTCAGTTGGACTGGCCAGCAGTTTCCAAGCAATCAAGACACCATTCAAAAGCTAGTCAACGCCTGCATTAACCGACACACGTGTTTGGCTTTTTTTTATCATATGTACATAAATACATGTGCGTTTATATAATGTATTCGCCGTGTTTGCCAAGGCATGGCGTTTTAATTACTTGAACTTTAAGTAAGGTGCGCATTTTAATTTTTATAGTTTTCTCATTTTACTTGTATTTTTATTATTACTTATCTTTTATTCAAATTATTATTTTCTATATTTTTTCATGTTAGCTTTTGACATTTTGAACTTATCAGCAATTTTGTTTTTGTAGTTTTGTAGCGTTAAATTAAAAGCATTTTAAATATGGTAGCCAAGCATAAAAAGTTACTTAAGTGACTGTACCTTAGCGTACAGTCATATAATATATGGCAGATATTATAATCAAACGTTCTTATGAAAGTTATAAAACATTTTCATAAATTAATGAGTATAAAGCTGGTGCGCAGTTGTCTAAAATCAACCGATGTTTTGTTGTTTATTCAACAAACAATTTAACTTTAATTAAATCCTAAACGATCAAGACAGACAGTCTCCCCAAGCCTAACAATTGTATTTTTTTTTATTCTACATAAAGACGACAACCTAAAGCTAAAAGTTTATTAGTTAGTACAGAATAAGCTGATTATTGTTCACAGCATGCACATTTGCTTTGTTGATTTGACAGGTAATAAGTTGATTTTATGTTTTATGCAGTGAAGTCTCGACTTGAATATTGTAAGTAATATTGTGCATAATTTACTTGAATATTCCAAAATGAATAGCAAAGACGAATGTAAAAAAACTAGAATGCTCATTAAAGTTTCAAAGTGCTTAGCTTTTACGTTGCACTTGTCAATCATTTGCATGATCAATGCAAAAAGTGAACGTCAATCACACAGCGGCCATCATAAATCACATTTGCCTATCCTTTACATTGGCCAAAGTTATAAAATTGCGAAAACCATGTTTTACATAGAGTTATATCGCTGTTCATTGCAGTCATTAAGCTGATGTTAGAAAATCTGCTAGCAACAGAAACGTTGCATGTATAACAACAGGCAGAGGCGAGTAAGCTAATAGGGACATGTAAAATTTGCACATATAAAAGACTGCCAAGTGTTCACTACAAAAGCAAGAGCTAACTGTTCGCCGTTGCTACGATGATGATGTCTGTGAATTTAATAACTAAATGCTGATAAAAAAAAAAAGAAAAAAAAAAAAAAATTGTATTTTGTTGCGTTTCTGAGTAACTGGGATATTATATGTAGGTAACCGGCGAAAACAAAACCCATAAAAAGAACGTAAGCATTTCAAAATGTAAATTGCATGCAGACGAGATTAAGATTCAACAACAACAATAAATATGCACGCTTAATGGGAAACATGCGTCAAATGCGCTGTCAAACAAATTGTTTTCCGACATTTTTCGTTGGTTGCTGTTTGTCGTTTTTACAAAGTACTTAATCACTTTGAAAGTTGCTAATAAATTCAGCAACAAGCCACAACAAAAACAACAACAGCGAGCGAAAAAAAAATGATATTTAAGCTAAGCTAATTTACATCTGCCAGCCACGAAAACCAATGAGCGGCTACATGCCAAATGAAGACTTAGCCGATGATGTAAACAGAAATGCAGCGCCGCCTGGCAAAGAAAAAGAGACTTGAAATATGTGTAAAAAAAAATTATTAGGAAACGAATGGGCAACCCTAATATAACACTAAAGCAACTTTGCATATCACTTAATGCATGCAAATATGCAGATTACAGTTTTTACGTGCCTCCTTTATGGCATTTCAGCAAACAGAAACAAAAAAACAAAAAACAACGAAGAATATGTATTACTTTTATAATACATAATTAAAAACAAGCAAAGCATGCTAAAGAATTTGCCAGCAGCAAGTTAGCAGCCAGTTGTTGCCTATTACGCGTGTAAATTCTCATGCACACTGCGCCGGCGCACATGCTCCAACGCTTTGTCGCAGCAGCAGAGCATCAACATAAAACAAGCAACAAAACACAACAACAACGTCGCTGTGTTGCATGCAAATGTGCGCTGGCGTGTAATTAATTTAAATGCATATGCACAGCAGGGGCCGAACGCTGCGACATGCGCGCAGCTCACAGCTCACAGCGCACAGCGCACAAGGGCCGGACACAGTAGCTGCGCCTGCGCAAACTCACTTGGCAGTTGCTCCACTTTTGATATATGACTGCTGTCGGCAGAACCAGTTTGCTGTGCATGATAACAATGCTTAAAGCCTTCCTTGGTGTTGATTTGCTTCTCCTTTTTGTTGTTGTTTGTAATATGAAACCATTTTTCAAGGTTAAAATGCGCGCCACCTAGCAGTCGCCTTTCCGCCTGTCTGCCTTTTCCGCCGGCCAATGTGCCAGCGAAGCTAAGCCAAACCAAACCATTAAGCAACGTAATGCTGCTGGGCCATGTTTATGTGAAACACAATTTATGACATAAATATGCATAAAATGTGTTGCCTTTAGACTCTCCTACTCTTAGTTCTTGCTTTTGCTGTTCTTGTTGTTGTTGTTAGTTTCTTAGCTGCAGCCAAGTGCTGCTGGTCTTGCCACAAGTGTCTGCGTCCCTTACACTTGGCTTTCAGCCACGACAGGCGTCAGCAGACACTGAAAACAAGCAAAGGAATTTTGTTTACATGCCTTGCAATTTGCTAGACAAACTTCGTCAACTTCGCCGGACAGCGGCTGTGTGTAAATTCTATAATGACGTTGTCTAAAAGCAACATTGCGTGCTGCTGTCGCTTGCCATTTGCCTATCCCACGTGCAACACTGCAACACTGTTCTTTCGTGCGTGTTTTCTTTGTTTCCCACTTTGCTTTCATGTGACACTATTTTGATTGTGTAAAACTTTATTTACCTATTAATTATACACTTTTATTTTCCCCTAATAAGCGCATTGCATATGCGCTCCATATAAGGCAGTCGGGCATGACAAATGATTTTCTACTGCACCTTAGAGTATTTTCCAAGCAATTAACTCACGCTCTATGCGTACTGCACGCGTGAATGACTTCGTGCATGCCACCACCAGCTTGCAATATTTATTTTACTTTCTGATAATATTTTTTTTGGTTTGGTACTTACATCACCAATTTCATTTCTGATGACATCGGCTGCTTTGTAGACTTCTTCCTTCTTCGAAATGTCAACAATGTAACCTTTGCAAAAGCCGCCGGCTTCTTGCACCATTTCAACAGTTTCGGCGATACCTGTTTGGGCAAAGAGTTGCTTGAGTTCGGCCCACTGCGGATGCTGCTGACATTTGGCTTACCTTTCTTGTTTATATCCCATATGACAACTTTTGTGCCCAATTTGCCCAAGCGTTGTGCCAGCAGACGGCCCAGACCATTGCCTCCGCCTGTGATGAGTGCAATGTCTGTGCCCAAATCCTTTTCGGGATAACCGAAGGCGATGTAGTACAAGTCCTGCAAGAACAAGCACAAATAATTGGTTAATTGTTGGTTGTGCAAGGTAAAAAGTTGTTGGAATAAATAAACTTTTAAATAGCCATGAAATGGATAGTGACAGTTGCTTTCTACCTAAAGCACATTCACACTGCATTAATTATTGAATGTGAAAATATTCCAGTTAGACTTGCCTCTTACCTTAACTCAAATCGGGATTTTTGCTATTTATATATATATATATTTGTTTTTGTTAATTATACTTCTAATTTCTACTTTATATCAACTGAGTTTGCTTTTTTTTATTTTATTATTGTTGGTGTGCGGAGCTTATATTTGGCTCAAATAATGATTTGCCTGCCTTATTTGCATAAAATTAAAAATAAAATTGAAGCTAAAGCAAAATATATAAAATATGTTAATACCTTTCCTTATATGTTTTGCCAAACGAACTTTATTCCAAGCGTATTGCTACAGACATTTGTTTGCAACATAAAAAATACATAATACACATATCCATGCAAATTTACGCAATCAATTTAAACTCTTAACAAAATTATAAAATATTTAATTTGAAGTTTATTTAGCGAACTTTATTTTTTTTCGATTTTCGTAATTTTTATTAGGTTACTTTCTGACTCCTGTCTAGTCACGCAGTCATTTACACACTTGTTGTAAAAGTCTACCAGCTGCCGGAGTGCGCTTTAATAACCACGAAGACCATGACAGTAAAAAATTGTAGTCTTCGATTTTTTCTTACGTACTTTGCTTGGCCGATGCGTAGTAATGTAAACACAAATATTTCAGTATTGGCGGCAAATTGACAAAAAGTCGATAAAGATTTTTTTTTTCCTTTGTGTTTTGTTTTTTATGTTTTTGTTATATTTTTGCTTTGCTTTGCTTTGGCAACAAGTGGCTGCGGTGGCAGTAGCAATGACTGTTAACATAAGCGTGTGAAGTGCATGACTAACATTTTTTGTTTGTTCATTTTGTTTATTTATTTGTTTATGGGTGGCAGCTTTGATTTTCAACGCATTTGCATAGCATAGTTGCAAAAATTTGTTATTCGCCGTCGTTTCAAAGTCAAAATATGCATTTAAGTGCATACCAAACAGCAGACTTAGGCAACGAATTTGTTTATTTGTGTGTTTATGCGCAAATATTTTTCAATTATCCGGTTGCAGTGGCCCAATGAAAGGCTAATTGACACGACAACTTTATATCGTATGATACACGAGAAGCAAATAAACTTGCCCAGATTATAAATAAATACGCTTGTGTCTAATTAAAAGTTACCCCAAACAAAGCGACATGTGCTGTTTGTTTATTTGTATTTTGCTTTGTTTACTTAGAATATGTAATTTTAGTGCCAACAAATATTTGTGCTTGCACTTAGCAATCAGAAGACTTAAGTAAAAAACTTGCAATAACCTGCATAAAAGGCGAAAACTGAAAAAACAAAACAAATAAATAAAATTCACAGGAGTGCATATCCATATGCACATATATTCGTATATGGGCAATCAACATAATTTTCTTTGTATGCCCTAATTTATGCGCACAGTAGCACTTTTCACTTTACCACCAGCGTCAAGGCAACAGTAGCAGCCACAGCCACAGCCACAGCCACAGCCACAGCCAGAGCCAGAGTCAGAGCCGCCGAAGCAGAAGCAGCAGCAGCACCGGTCACTTGCATGCTTGCATGTACATAAATCTCGTGCCACACGCGACTCTGGCATTGAGTGCCAGCGTTATAGGCCACACCACCAACACACAAAAGACAGACATCGACAACGTCGCCTGCATATGCCATGTGCCGTGTGCGGTGTGGTGTGCTCTGCCCAGCGCAGTTTTGCGATGCGTTGCGTTCCATTGCGTTGCGTTGTGTGGAGTTCAGTTGTGTGCGAGTCATGCCGCTTGGCAAGCGTGTCCAATTATTTTGACATTAACAATGAATGTGTCGCAATGCTGTTGTTCGTCTTTTTACTTTATTTTACACTCTCCGCTTTTTCACTTTTTTTATACTTGTGTCTTTTGTTTTTGTGTAACACGGGCTTTTTTGCGTCTCTTGTTGTTGCTTTTGCTTTACTTATATTATGTACTTTTTTTTGACATGCATGCATGCAAACGCTCGTAATAATTTAAAAAAGAAATAAATAAATAAAACAACAACAGCTAAGAAATAAGGGAAAAATTAATAAAAACAAAAGCATGCTACCGGCAACAACACTCAGCGGTTGCAGACAAGTGTGAGATACATCAACGTGATCGGCAACGGCAAAGGCATCTCTACTTTGTGATAAGCAGCATAACACGGAACCTGACATTGATGATCTTTTTAACGTTGACAGACATTTTGTCACATCATTTTACATTGTTTATGATTATTAAAAAGGAAAAACAGAAACAAAGAACAACAGCAATTACAGGAAACCAGCAATTATTTTAATATATCAAAATTTCTTCGAAATTAAATAATAAAATATTTGGCCCTGTCCAGAGTGGCATAATGTTATTT
The DNA here is from genome assembly GCA_037044495.1 of Stegana nigrithorax. Lineage (NCBI taxonomy): Eukaryota > Metazoa > Arthropoda > Insecta > Diptera > Drosophilidae > Stegana > Stegana nigrithorax. The sequence continues at coordinate 197,514 of JBAMBQ010002580.1, forward strand.
AATATTCATGGTCAAAAGCTGCAAGTAAATTTTATGCAGCACGTCAAAATTTATTATAAACGTGTTAAATTAATGTAAACAAGCTTATTTATTAAGACCAAATAGTTCTTCCGCAACGAAATAATCAAAGCGATTTATAATTTATGTGACATTTTTCACTTCTTCTATAAAAACTACAAGTCATTGCGTTATAAAAAGAAAAAATTAAATTAAAAAAAAAATTAAAAAAAAAAAACAATTGCTAATGTTGGTTGTTTGTTTATTTAGCCATTAAGATTTTTTATTCCCTACATTGTTTATGCGCGTGTGTGTTCATGAATACGAAATTTTGTGTTTTGGTTATTGTTTGTAGAACAAAGCAAAAGAAACAATTTGCATGACTTTTGATTTAAATTATTGTGCCAAATACGGAAATAAGTTGAAATCCTATCATATAATATAGCAAACAAAATCACTCGATGACTTGCAACAAACATAATATACAATAACATAATCATAAAATTTCCTGAATAAGTTTATTTGGCGAGAATAATTCTTGCAAAGTTTTTTGACTCCAGAATGATTTGAATTTTAATGAAATGAATTTGAATAAAAAGCCACAGTGTCAAATTAATCACAAACTAGTTATGCATAAAATGGCATGGAAAAAATGCGAGAAGTTGTAAAAAAATCATATTAAGAATAACTTATGCGCTGTAAGCAGGTCTTTAAAATATTTAAATTTATTAATGCCTTGCAGACATACATATATTAATAACGTCTAGCCACAGGCGTTGTAATATTTACTAAAGTCTTCGCTAAGAAAGACAACGAACCAGTTTATATTTTATTTTTCTATCTATTATGCTTTAAATAACTAAAATTAAAACCCAATAGATTCACATAAGCAGCAGTAAACTATTAATGAATCGAAACAAAAAACCCCAAGTATAAAGTCTAAAGTTTATGCAAATTAAATTTACAAGCAGTAAAAGTAAACAAACCTAATAAAAATCGCAACGAAAAACTGGCACAACTGACTAATGATAACGAAAAAATACATAAGTTAATCCTGTACAAAACTTGAGAAACGCATAAACTTCTGAAGCATATTTGAGCAAACCCAAAATAAATAAAAAACTACAAACTTAACATATTCCACGCTGGCTTACAATGCAGCGCCAAGTGTAGCCAAACGTGTTTCTAAAAAAAAACAAAAAAAAACAAACACATGCGCAGCATTGCGAAAGCGCGCGAAAAATGTCTGCGCGCGCATGTGCAAAATGGTTAAAAATAAGAAACAAAAAATCACAAAAATAATTCTAACCAAGTTAACTCTAAAAGTTAGGTAGCCGCCAACATACTCGCATGGCAGCAGCTACCGCCAGTTGTGTGCGCTCAGAGCAACATTGGCTGTCACTAAAAGTGAAACGACTGTGAAAAATATTTCTTAAGAGCGCTACCAACTATTCAATGCGGCTTACACCGCTGCTGCTGCTGAAAAACGCCTTAATTGGCTTCGTGCAAACATTTGAGAAGCGTTGAAGTGCTTAGAAAAAATAAAAATAAAAATATATACAAATAAACAAAGAAAAAAATCAATTTTTATACGTAGGTATTGGCAACGCTTAGAATTTTAAATGCTACACTGCGCGACGACCAGTGGAAGCAAACAAAACTTTACTTGCTACGCAAAACAAAAGACTTAAGCAACGAACTTGCAACAAGTAAACTTCATAATTTTTTGCGTGTACATGTTGTAATTTTCAATGTGGACATATTAGCTACCTCCAATGCGGCAATTTGATATTATAACAACAATAACCACAAAATCAACAACAAAAACTACTATTCAAACTCACAGTCTGACCTTCTTAGCCAAATGTTCGCCAAAGAGTAAAAAAACAATAACAAAAAAACAACACAACACAAATTTTCAATCAACAAATGCATGTTAACCGCCGGCCATAGCAATTGTTGTTACTGTGGCATCAATAGCCATAATCATACCTACTGCAGCAACAAAAAAACGGCAAAAATCATGCCGTGCCGTTCCGATTGCAAATATTAAACCTGAAATTGAACCCCAACAACACGGCGAGTATGCCACCAACTGTAAATACACAAAAATAACAATAACCACAAAAATACAACAACCACGAAAAAACAAAAAGATAACAAATACAAAACAAAGCAACGAATAACATAAGCACAACAACACTGCGCGCACTTGCCGCCTGCATCTGTACGATTTGGTTGCATACAACGCCAAAGGCGCACAGTGGACTGCCGTTTGCTGAACGCACCTTAAATTTAGTGTAATATTTACCATTACGCAATAAATAAAGTGGCTATCAATAATGTTAATTAAAGTAATGACTGTGGGCACTTTACTAAATTTTAAACGTATTTGATGCAAAAAATATTCTGCTTTAACAATTGTTCTAGCAAAGCATATCAGACTCAAACGAATAAAAATAATCGTATTTCTAGTGCCTCAAAAACTTTTTCTAACATCAAGAAAGTTTTCATAATACGCGTTTTTATTTTTTTGTTTAATTCTAGCGTGAAGTTCAATTTTAGTATTGCACTTTATTATCATTCTTTTCAGATCGAATATATATATTTAGGTCTAATATTTTTAGAACGAGTCTCTCAAGAGTTGAGATTTTTAAGTAAAAATTATTTATGAAATACCCGTGAAGAACCCCACAGTGTTATCCTAATTATTCTTTAATAATTTTAGTGCTGAGTTTTTTCATATCTAATATTTTCAGAGCGTGCAAATAAAATGATTTGATTAAATGAAAGAAACCATAGCAAACCTTTTTCCAGTCTTCAGTTGACTAATATTATAATTACAATTAGGACTAACCACTGTGCTACGGTATTACACTTGAAAATGGTTTTCGCTTATGCATTACTTTCACATCACAGTCGATATGATTGATCTGCGGCTGGCTGGCCTTGAGTTTGTGTAGGTGTTGCCAATAGACGTTGTCTTAGCATGTTCGCTCGAAAGTTATATAAAAATTGTAAACTTTTTTAGAGTGTATATTAACACGCAAACAAAAACAAAAAACAAAAATCAACAAGCAACAGTTCTAAATGCCAACAAATCAATATGCTGTAATCGTAGCCAGCGTGAACGTTGTTGCGCTTGCATGAGCGGACATAGAGGCAAACAACGGATATAAGAGCTACGCGTATTGACTATGATTTTGTTGTTTTTGTTTTACTATTGTTAATTTTGTTTGTGGTTTTTTTCTTGGTTGTGCACACAGACACTTTCAGTTTCATTGTAAGCAAGTCTATGAAACTTGTAAGCTTGATAGCCATACACAAACAAAACAACTTAACTGGCCGCTAACTGAATAAGTAGCTAAAAGCCAGTCAGGCAGTCAGGCAGCCAGGCAGCCCGCCAGCGAGCTAGCCTTAGTGGCTAAAATAAAAACAGACACTCTGGCATAGATATTGCCGGCAAAATGCAAAAGTTGAACTAGGTCAACAAGCCATACGCAGCCTCAGTGACTGAGTGACTGAATGAGCGAGTGAGAGAGCGGGTAAGTGAGCAAGTAAGAGAGCTCACTGAGTAGATTTTATTGCGAATATGGTTGGCGCAGACGAGTTGGCGTTGTGGGGCGGTGTATAAGCAATGTTTTCATCGTATCTGTCGTAGCCTACGGAGTTCACGACTTGACACTCTGGCATACCGATTACGGCAACAAAATAAAAGCCATGCTGCGCATAAAATAGTCATGTTAAAGCCTGAAGTTCGTTGCTTAAGTCTTTCGTTTAATGGCATGCCGAAATATCATACGCGTAAAATTTCAAATAGTATTTTCGTTAAGCAGCTACTGCAAACAGAAACGATTCGTTATTTTTATTTCTTTATGTATTTGCATGCGCAGTTGTTATGCGTATGATGGCAAATAAATGCCATAGCAACGGCCAGCAATGCAAAACCTTAAATGTAAAAACTAACGGCTCAATTACCTTTATTAAATCAATCAATCAATCAATCAGTCAGTCAATTTGCAATTTTTCCCTTTTTTTTTTTCAAAGAAGCGTTTTTTCTTTTATTTTTCACTGAACAATGTAAATAAACAGACGAAGCAAACGTTGGGCAGACATGCAGACAACAAAAGGAAATCACCAAGTGGAAAACCATAACATAATACCATGCAATGACTTGAACTATTCGAACTGCGGCTTATGCCTGTCTGCAATGTTGTTTGTCAAGTATATGTATCAAAAGTGCAACAAAAAATTGCCATTGTCATTTATGTATATATGTAAAATTGCATTTCCGATTTTTTTTTTTTTTTTTGTTACATGACTCGCGCATTCTGCATGCAAATGTTAAACATTTTGAAGTACGCTTAGCTTCATATGTATGCATGCGCAACGATTTTTACGTGGCTATTATTATTATTATTATTTGTTTTTTTTTTTTAAAGCTTTTTTGCCTACGTTTCTCAAGTAGTCGACGCAAGTGATGCTTCAGCAAATTTAATGACACATGTAATAGGCCATATACAATTTAAGTTGAGTTACATACTTGTATATGAACATATTATATTTATATCTGTATCTAAGCATAAAGCCATTGTTTAAATAAACACAAAATGAAACTACAGCAACAACAACTAAGAAGCAATGCATAAAAGAGCGCATGAAGAGTAACAATTAAAAATGCTTATGCAACTCTTCATATACAACGCACTACGTTAGCTGAAAACCATTTTGGGTCAAATGTAAGGTAAGGCGATGGCTCAAAGCAAAGCACTTAAGCTGATGCGTAAGTTGATTAATTGGCGGCTTGTGCGTGCTTATAAAATGCTTGCCCTATGTTTCTTAATGCATTGTTAATGGCATATTGAAAGTGGTCCAAATTCAGGCGACAGGCGACTTTGATTGATCGATTGAACGCCGGTTCTTTTAACATTTTTGATGTAAACTTTGTGACCTTGCTGTCTGACCGGCTGCTATGCTACCTACAATTGGTTGCCTCAATAGTGCGGTATAGTAATTAAGTTATTGTGTAAGCAGTTGCAGCAAAGCCTAATACGCAAGCGAAGAACTTTTCGATATCACCTTGGCAATGCTAATGATTAACGCAGCTTTTTGTGTGCTGCTTGTAATTTTCAAGTTATAACAACAGATAAAAATGAATTATGCATAACATTAGCTATAATTTATTACAAATGTGATAGCCAGGGTCAGGTTTTAGATTCAAGAGATTTAAAAATAGTCAAATAAAAAACCGTTTAATAATAATATAAGCAATTAATGTAACTAAAAGTAGCTAGCTATATAAACTTACTTCATAGTTTATATTAAATCCATTGGCATGACAAAGCACTAAGAGCTTTCAAAACTAATAAAACTTTAACTCAAAGGTTGCTCTACTGTGGTTTCAGCAGTGTTCTGTCTCCCATAATGCCAGCTCATTTCAAAAAGTGCCAAGGTTCACTTAGATTTCAATTTAAACAACCTTCTAGTTTAAAAAGATAATGAAATAGAGCGACTATTAATGTAACCTTCATGGCATTATACTAAAAAAGATTTTTCATTGACTATCATTATTTTAGCTTATTGAGCTTATTAAAAACTTTTCATGAGAAAAACTGAATAAAAATGAAGTTCATTTTACGATGCATCTTTGAATTTTGTTAAGTTCAAATTACCAACAACTTAAGAGATTAATTGTGGTTAATTAAAAGTTCAGCTTCATATTTCACCAAATGTGGGCTTAAAAGGGTCAATAGGCATACTTCACAGCTGCAATAAGTTGGGTAATAAAGTATAATTTAACAATAAAATATCATAGTCCATAGTGAAGATTTGATCCAAAGAATAATTTATATTTATTTCCAAGCCAAGTCAACTGGTAAAGTTTTCTTAAAAAAATCTAATTTATTCACGAAGTACAAAGACAAAAAAAAAATAAAAATTACCCAATTTTATAGTTCCACAGAACTTACACACTTGCTTCTGTAACTTAAGACGATAGAAGGTCGCCGAATGCTAACCTTATGTAATCTTTAATGATCTGTGAAAGAACTAACGAAAAACATCAATGAGCTTACATCATTAAAATGCATGCTATTTTTACAAACATTCACTAGCGATTGCATTGATTTCGCTATCAAACTATTTACTGTCTGTGATTGCCTTTATCTGCTAATATATACTAAACTATTATAAAACTACTATATTATATCATATATCATAAATATGTGACCTCAGTTATCTAAAACAAATTGCAAATAACAAATAATTATTTTGTAGAAGTTTTCATTATTATTATAGTAGACGGCAACAACAAAAAGTATATCTGAAAAAACAACTGCATGACAAGTTCATAGATCGGGATTACCTAACGCTGCAATTAATTGAACGAACCAAACCATAACAGATCAGCCAAAGTTTGCTACTAAAGTATTTTGGAATAAGCGTGCACAAGTGCGAAACTTAGAAATATTATTGCTAAATGTTCTTTAGAACCAAAAAAATCAATGCATGAGTAACAATTATAGTATAATTATAAGTTTACATGTCATAAGCTTCAAAATTCGAAAAAATGAAATCGAGTTGCAAACCAAAGCAGCAGTTTGGTAAATATTAATTAAAATAATTGAGCGCATGAAACAGAATGCACATTATTAATTTAATTTCATTTTTGATAATGGCTGATTATTGGCCTTAAGTTAAATTAAAGAGCAGTATGGCTTATGTATATTATGGGCATTGTGTTAGATCTTGAGCCAACAAATCACTAAAGCATAGAGTAAACTACGCATTATGTAAGTCAGAGTGTGGCATATCATAAGCAAACTTTACGCTTTTTCAGGCATTTTTTAAATATGGCTTTATGACCATAGCCATTGTGCAGTTAGCCGCGAATTAATGCCACATGCTGCAATTCCTAAAGCGGAAATTTCTTTAACTCACTATTGGTGTAGTATTTTAATGAGTTTTATTGTCTACGTAGCTTAAACTCAAAGCTTAATTTGATTTATGGTGTTTTTTGTACTGTAGTTTGAATTGAAATCACTACGAACACAACAGCTGCATACAAAAATATCAAATCGATGCTGTAAAACTAATGGAAAATTCCACAAAACCAGATATATTCAGTGCAAGTCCTTGATGTTGATTGAACATACATTGGTTAGTAAATATTTGTATTAGCCTAAAACGTGAGCTACCAACAGTAGAGCATATAAAGCAGCTGACTTGTAATATTGTTAGAGTTTTCTGCGCTATTTTATGGCCTTAAAACCACTTCCGAATTACGTTGGAGATATGGATTAGCATATTTATTTACTTGGCGAATGTAATAATTCTTATATCAATAGACTGCCCTTGAACCTTGAAATTCATGTGTGAATCAAGCAAACTTTTCAGCAGCTCTTCACTCCATAAATAACAGATATTCTATGTGAGGCACTTGAGCTATTGAATTCGATTGTAGTAGGACTTCTAGAATAGACATTGAGAGCAGTAGGACCCCTTTCGATTACTAAAATAGCGCTCTATAAAATAAGTGATCAAACGGTACCAGACCCAAGATAATATTTATGTAAGTTGATCTATAGAACTCATAAATTTACATTTTCTTTAGACCTTGAAATTCCTGCTGGCACACGTGAGCTGGGCAACAGACCGTGCCAACTCACGCAGCTGGACTCCAAGGTGAAGCAATTGCTTTATTAAGATTAATTGTGATAAGTCTTATTGCATATTTATAGGTTCTTTTCAATCGTGTCTTCAACAAGTTTTCGTTGGGCTGCGCCGCTTTTATTAATGCGTGCAAAACGCGTGCGCAAAATTAAAAATTACTGATGGTCTGTTATTAATTTCCTTCTCAATTTCTTAATTGCCAATAATTAAATATTTAAAATATTTCGCTGCTTCATTTCAGAAAAAAATAAGTGGAGTTTATTTTTTGGTATCTCCTCTTGTGTTTCGTTTCGTCTCGTTTTTTTATTTGTTTTTTTTTTTTTAAACAGATTTACATGTTTTGTAGCTCATTTCTTTTCACGTTTTCTCTTTTTTATTTCTTTTTTATTTGGTTTTGTCCGTTGATAAGACAATAAATCAAGTTATGCAGAGGTGCCGATTATGCTGCGATTCTTCTTATTTAGTATGAAGGTTATGCCAACAACTGTTGAATGTAATTTTTGATTAAATTTTTCTGTCAGGATTATAGGAGCAATAAGTCGCTGACATAAAAAGTTGACTTTATTAATATGTTAAGAAGCAGTAATGTATCTGCATACATTGAAAAATCCGGTCTTTTAAACGTATAAAAACTGGTATGGCGAAAACACAACATTGCCAATAAATAACAGTTTCCAGGGATTGGAAATACTATTACTAAAATGCATAAATGAAGATGGAGTTGAATGAAACAATGTCTTTAAATAAATAATAACTTTCAAACTGCCCACATGTAACGGAAAAACCATCACCTTCAGCATTCATTACTTAATTATGTTTGCCTCTGTTGAGACTCTTACCTGCAAGATGAACCCAATGCTGCAAATGATGAACCATGCAAAATCGATAATGGCATCACACCAGCCGAGCAGCCACTGGCCGAGCGTTTGCTGCGGCATTGCTTTGGCACATGCATCGTTGACCAAGGCACCACCATTTGCATGTCCGTTCTGTTGCAGGTGACCGTTCGGTGTTTTCAGATCACCCAAAATGTTGTTATTATTTTTCACCATTTTTAATGCGTTATCGCACACTTGCTTTTTTAATTTCTTTTATTCTTTTCTTTTATTTGTATGCTTTGGCACTGATTTCTTGCTGCCGTTAATGTTATCGTTGATTTTGTTGCTTTTGTTATGGTTGTGTTGCTCGTTTCGTTGTTAATTTGTCGCAATTTCTTTTTTCTTTCGTTCTTGTTTTAACACAAATTTATGCACATCTCTCTGCAGCTTTCCGCTTGATCGTTCGCTTTTATTTTAATTTTGTTGATTGCATTCAATTCGCGCGTTTCTAAATTTAGCAACAAACTTTTACGGTTAAATATAAAAACAAACAAAAGTGTAAAGCACAAAAAATTCTGAACAAACGGAATATGAATCAAATCAAATCGCATCGAACACGAAACGAAAGAATTAAATAAATTTCGTAACGAATTTTGCGTAAATTTTGTGTAAATAACGTAAACCAACGATCGGAAACGTATTAAACATTAGATAAAACAAAACGCCAAATAAATACAATTTTTTTGTTATTTTTTAAACGCTTAAGTTTTGATTTTGAATGTTGGTTGTTCGCAAAGTCTTTTTTTCTGATTTCTGTTTTTCCGCGCTACACGTCCGCTCCCGTGAGCGAAACAAACGAATTTGAACGTTGTGCACGAGCAAGGAAAGACTACGACGTCTTATTTTGCACAAAATGCTGACTGACTCGCATAAACTTTGATCTCTGTGAGCTCCGCACTGAGCATATTGAGCAAAGCTGCTCGTTGTTGAGCTTCGAAGCGATCAACGTTGCGCGACGCTACGCAGAGACTGCACTACTTCGTGCTATGACGTCACAAAGCTTATTCGTTGGTGATTTGTTTTGTTTTTTATGTTTGCGGGTTTTGTTATTGTTTTTGCTTTGATTGGCACAAGCTGCCTGTGTGTGCTATGCAGACTTTTTCGTTTTCATGCAGGCAAGCGCGCTTTATGCTTTAGTTTAATTTTGTTTTGGTTTTATTATTTTATTTATTAGCTCGTTTTCGTTTTATTTCTATTTTTTTTTTTTATTTTTTTATTGCAATTGCTTTTTGCGCAGTGGATTGCTGTTGCATGCTTTAGCGAATTAATAAACACAGTACCGCTAAAACAATACACTTTATTGCATTAAAAATTAAACCTTAACAGCATCCCACTTTGTCGCTAACTAACGTCTGAGATGTCGCTGGTAATTTATTTATATGCCTGTTTAATTTTTTTTGGTGTTTTTGTCTTAATTACAATACAATGCGTGCATAGTGCATTTTGCTTGCCCTTGCGGCTAATTTATGAACTACTACGTTAATGCAGTAAGCTTTTTTTTCAGTAGTGGGCCACAATAGAAGGCACCTCAGCACACAGCCTTGACACGTTTGGAACTACATATGAATTATACATGCATCATTTGCTAAATTAATTTGTAATGAGGCATATTTAAAATTTTTTTAAGTACGTAGAAATGAAGGTACTTAATGTGATTATAATAACTGTAGTGGTGTAAATTACATCAACAACTCTGAATATGGTAGAAAAAAAATAAAAATAGAAGACCCCATATGGCGATATCACATGCAAGTAAGTGTGCGTGCCGCATGTAACTTCAAAAATTTCCATGGAAAATTTAAAGCATACGACTTCTAGAAAAGCGATGGCATCGGAAAAATAAAATCTGATTGCTAAACCTTTAAACTCAGTTAATACGGCTTTAAGACAAAAAGCTAAATACATGAGCTGTTTACTGCTGTAATGATTATTCAAATAAAGCCGGGAAGTAAGGTGGTCTTGTGCCATAAGTCGACTTATAAACTCTTTTCATGTAAGCTCAAAGGTGGATAATTTTATGAGCTTTTTTTTTTTTTGTTTTTTTTTTTTTGTGCGTTTACAGATCATTAATTAAGCAGGTGCACATGTGTTAGAATTAACAAAAAAAAAAAAATACGCAGTAATTAACAACTTCGACAATTTAAAACAGTATAAAAAATATTTATAATTAAAATTACATTGTCAGAAGTTCGTTTTTCCCTGTTTTTTATTTGACAATGACTTTAAAGTATCTGCTTAAACCTTGACTCAACCTAATATAACATTTAAAAAAAATTTAAAAATTCTACAGCGCGTTTAAGTTATTTTAACAAATTTAAACACTTTAAGTAAAAAGTGACTTGAATATTAAGACCTGGTGTTTTACAGATCAATGATATTTTGTTCATTACTGCAATGCTCTTATGTTCCTTTGACTGGAATTTCAAATAAATGCAAATACTGGTGATAGTGATAGTTCTTTTTTGTTCTTAAATTAAACTATAGATTTATTTTTTTCTTAAAGTTGTTCGAAACAATACTTGAAACTTCATTTTTGAACATGTTCTTGCACTATTCTAACGATTGCTGGATGCTTTGCTGTCACGTATTTTTATATATTTCAAATAAAACTTATTTCAACATGTTATGCTAATTTATATCAAGATCTTCAACGCTTTCGTCATACACCAAGACAATGTCGCATAAGAAAATGCCAAACGTAATACGCCGCAGGCCAATCCAGTATTTTATAGACATCGAAATTATGCAAGAAATGCAGACACGCAGAGTGAAGTGGTTTTCAATTAATTATTGCTAAGAATTGCGCATAAAAAATGAAGCTGGGTCAAAAAACTTTGAGTCCGATCTAAGGTCGTCTGTTATCTCAATCTGCTCGAGAAAAATATTTTAAACAAGTGTTGGCATATAATTTTTTTTTTTTAATATATATTTGTTTAGCTTTGTATAAATTATTATTATATTTTTTTTTCAAGACTCTTGAAAGTCTTTACAGCACTTGACATAGTTTTAGAAGTCGCTTTCATTTACACAACTGCTGACACAAATCACGAATTATGTCGAATCGACAATTTCAATGTCACTATATTAGATTTTATATTTATTTTTATTTCATTTTCATCTGACGACCTTCGCCGCATTATATAGCATATTTGCTTGTGTTTTATAGTTGGTTTCTCTTACTATTGTCCAGCTGCCTGTGAGCTTTGTTTGTTGATTTGTTAATGGCTTTTGTAAACTCATTTATATGCATTGATCACAAATCAGAAATAGTTGAGGAACTGGTGAGATTATTTTACGACTTCCTGGTTATAGGCGCTTACTTGCTCGGCTTGACACAGTTCATGATTTTTTACTATAAAACTTAAAAGCAATAATCAATTTTGCTTGCACTCTTTAGTTTTTTTTTGTAGCTTTTTTCAATAATTTTTTTAGTTTACTTGTTCCTCGTACACTATTTCATTTGCAGACCAGTTCGAAACTACGCAACAGTCAAATCACTTGTTGGCTTTTATTGCTTTGTTGCTTAATCAGTCTAATGAATTATTAATTACTATATAATAAATTTGTTAGTTTTTTGCTTTAAGAATTTTCGTTGCCTTTAGGGTTTTCGTACTTTGACTCACTCACTGATTTTTGACATTTGCGACGCACGCGCAGACATTTTATTTATGCTACCGTGGAAAACATTTGTTCAGGTACATTTGCACTGAGAATGCCCTGAGTGTGCAATGCAAGCATGGGGGTTGTTTGTATATTGCATTAGGTTTCGGGGTTGAAAACAAGCAGCTGTTGGTAGAGTTGCCAAATAAGTGTTACAGATAAATCAGAGCCCCGAATTTTAAACAAAATATATCACCAAAGCTTTGAATTCCGAAACGGAAATTTCATTTCAGGTGTGCAGACATCTTCAAGAATAGGAACAAGCTATTTCTTGACATTACTGAGAAGTGATGATGAAATCAATTCCGGTGATGAAGAAATAAAAAAATCAAGACTCGCAATCAAAGATGGGTCCCTAATAAAGCCCCTTAGGCTAAGTCTACAAAAGATAATCTTATCAAATATTCCAATATATCAGACAACTTACTCAGATTTTAATGATTTTACTTGATTAGAACCATTTCCTGTTACCATAATTAAACAAAATTGCCAATTTCCGTGAAAACGTTTAATAAACAATAGAATAGGTAAAACGCAGATACCCCAAATGCCAAACAAAATACAACTCATATGTATTTCCTTTTAAAATCTGTGAAACAAAAATTTAACCTCGTGCCCTGCTAGCCGCGTGTCAAAAATCGGTTTAAAGCCCAACTCAGCATCAACCACAAGAGCAGCAGCAGTAGCAGCACGATAACATAAACATTAGCAACTGCTACTAACTTACTCTCAAGAACAGCAACAACGACAAAAAAAAGCAACACAATAACAAATATTCACCTTGTCTAAAACCCGTTAGAACAAGCAAATTATTTGGCAATTTGCCAAAGCAAAGCATCTGTGTGTGAGTGGTGAGTACGTGCGTCTAAGCCGAACTTTAACCTATTTCATTTCCTATAAACGCGAAAAAAATCTCAATGCTTTAAAATTAACATGTATCGCAAATCTTAGCGCCACACTTGACTTGCATAGAATTCTGGTTTCATTGCTACTTCCGCTCTCCAGCGCGCTATTTCCAAACGGGTTTACGGCATTGGGCATGACTTGGCTTCAATCCAAGCGTTGTGATATGACTTGGCTCGGCTCAACGCGCATCGATTCCGTTCGCTACAATATGCTGACGTCTTACTGATTAGAACTGCGAAAAAACGTTAGCTATCAATATTATTTTATTAATTATGATTTAGTTAGTAACGCAGGCAATAGGTATAATTAAAATAAAAATGCTTATTAGTAAACAAATAAATATTATTTCTTTTAATTTTATGCTTGCGAAAATCTCGAAGACGTGATCATTTGCACAGTGATAATAAAATGACTCAGAAGGTCAGAATATTTAGTATTTCTTTAAGAATGTTTACGTTTGCCATAACTTAACAGAAATTAAAAAAATACCGGAACCCATAATATTAAATTGTAGCCATCCAATCAGTTTTCAATGTAGTTTCACGCGCTGCAGTTTAAATTTTACTTAATAGTTATGCAACCATTATATATCTGAAAATAACAACGACGTCACTTATTTATTGACAGCTTATGGGATGCCTTGATTGAAATGAATATTATCTTTTATGTGTTTTTAAACAGGTAGGAAATGAACAAACACATTGTATACTGCATTATAACTTCTATTTTTAGTTTTGTCAACAAATGGGGTTTGCTTGGCTGTAGCTTGGTTAGATCTTTAAATTTGGATGGAAGTGAGATCAAATAAGCAAAAATAAAACGCGCTCATTGTGAAGTACACAAAAGTTCATGTCTATGAACTTTAAACCGAAGCATCTTGGCTAAATAAATCAATATCAACACTTTAGCAAAGTCGCAGATGCTGTTAGACACCAGACAACTTTATTTTATTTATTATTATGTTCTGCCTTAATGAAAATCAGCTGTCAATAGATCGTCAAAGTGCTATTTGATATTCTCATTGGTTAACTTGCATGCCGCATCTTCAGACCTGTTTAGACCAGCAACCTCAAGTTCAAGCTCAGGAGATGCGGTAGCATATAACAGATGTATATATCTTAAAAACTAAGAATTTGTGAATTATTTGTTTAGTTTTTTATATTATCGAATAATCGGTAGTATTTTATAATGACATAAAATATTTTGCATAATTGATTGCCAAATATGTAAATCGAAAGTTTCAAAGACAATATTAATAAATAATTTCTAATTATTTAAAACGCCTACCATATATATATAATATAAATATTTTATTTAATTACTGTTATTTTTTTATATTTTATTTTTGTTTTTATGTATTGTATATTTTTTCTAATACATTTGTTACCACTGCTAACCTGCGCATTTTCTGTCTACATCAAACAGATTTCATCTTATGTTTATGCGATCACGATCGATTAGATAACAAGAAAAATATAACACCACTTCCTTATTAGCACGCTTAGCTATTTAAAAATGATTTGTCATACCAGTAAATCTAATGTCAGCATTTAATTTTACCTGCTGTGATCAGAACAGACGCATTCAATGGTATGCCTTTTTATTGTCTTTAAAACTTTTATTTTGATATTGGTAAAAAATTATTAAGGTTATGGTTAAGCGTGCATAATAGGAGTTACCCTGGACTTATGTAAAGTTACCTTATGCTATGGTGTTGTGTGTATATTTATTCTTATTATTCTTTACAAACTATTAAAAGCCATTTCAATAAATTCATCGTATTTATTTATAACATTAAATACAATATGATATGATATATTTTCCTATGACATAATGTATTTAAAAATGACGGACAAAGTTACAAACAAACGCATTTTATTAAAGTATCGTATATATAAGGTTTTTCTTTTGTTTTTACTTAAGCTAAACTCTAAACAAATGTTTTTAAATATAAATAAGATTTAAGGGTAAATAATGAATTGAATTGAAAAATAAAATCAAGCTAATGCTCGATTTGATTTCAAAATGATTTTGGTTTAAACTTAATACGTTTTAAATTAGAACTGAGTTCGAATAGCTTTTTGAAGTATAATCTGAGTTTTTTTAAGTCTTTACTTTTATGGCATTTTAATTCAAAGAAGACAAAAGAACGTATTTATTTTTTGTTAATATATAATATGCTATTGAAGTATTCAAGATGTAGAATGCATAAATTAAATTCACTTTCAAAGTTTATTAATCAAGTTGTTGCAAAAATTTAACATGCCAACAACAAGAAATATACGCAATTAATCAAAGTCAAAGAGAAGAAATCACAAAAACAAAAAAATCTGAGTAAACCATTAAAATAAAAAAAATAAAAATTTTAAATTGTATATGTATAACAACGATAAATACATCATATATGCTCTCTATTCCATTAAGCGATCCTTACTGAATAAAGATCAAAATAAGAGTGGTAAACGTATACTGTTCGGTGCATAATAAGATAGGAATTAATAAGAGCACAAACAACTCTTAAATAAATAATATCATAAGAGACTCCCCCGAAAGCACGAATGTATATCAAGTAAGACCAGATGTAAATAGAAGCCAGCATAAAAATGACTTCCCTTAAAGATCAGTAACGATGAATTTAGCAACGCAGTCGAGAACGCCATGATAATTTTAGGATAACCGAACTGGCCATCATATGCAAAGTATTGCGCTGACTGGCAAAATAAGAGCAGCAAGCCACAGCCACAAGGTAAAGCGCTAACCTCAATAAAGTCACCTTAAGACAAGCAAACCTAACCCCATCATCAAGAAAATAAAAATTATACAATCATATATTAATAAACTAAATAAACCAATAAAGGTTGCTGCCAGCAATCATATTGTAAATGTGTTATGGGCAACCTTAAGTGAGATACGCACAAACCACATGCAAGTATACGTTGAGTGCCAACAAATGACAATTAAAAAGTGCTAAATGCCAAACAAACAAACGCTTTTTGTTGTTTATATTCAAATAAAAAAAAAAAAAAATAAATAAATAAAAAATAAACACAAAAGTGTAAAAGACAATGGTTTAAAAATTGTACAAGAATTAAAAAAAGTTTATTATAATAAAAAAGAAAAATTATTTCTGCCATAACAATAATTTTGCTCTTAACGTGCTAGCGAAGGTCGCCGACGGTTTAATGAGTGCTAAATGTCCGCAGATACATATGGCCAAGTCGTACCCGTATAAAATATGTGTAAATATAATATACAATATACAAGATATTAGACATGTACTCCGCATTTGCTTAATTAAATTATACTTGAGCTTAGCGCGGACTTGGACCGTTGATTTGTGTTTAATGCCGCATTGAAATTTTTTTCGTTTATTCGGTTTATTCTGTTTTTGATGCGATAATAAAAAAAAAACTACGGTGTTAAAAAGTTGTTCGCTTATGGGAAGATACGCGAACATAATAAATCAAACGCACGTGTATGGCTTCTTTTTTAGCAAAAAGAACAAGTTTTATTTCTAAAAAGTATTTCAAGGTTTCTATAGCTGTACTCATGCGGTACTTGCATATATTCTTTTCGTTTACAGTGTGAACCAAAAACGAGCCTAGAATACGGCTTAGTAATTATTATTAAGCATTATTGAGAATTTTTATAAATTATAACTGGATCACAAGACAAAAAACAGTTTATCATCGTTTTTGACTTTGCGTTTGATATGAAATCTTGTCCTCCAACAATTTTTGATCCAATTTTTGATTTCCTTGTTATAGATCAAAGATATGTCAAGATAAGACGAAGAATTAGCTGCTGGCTTAACATGCTCTTGGCCAGTTCTATATGCTGGCATATTTAAAACATGAAGTTTAGAAGAAAATTTCACATTTTTTGCTGCAACATTTTTGTTGGTATTGCATCTGTAAAAGTAACAGCACAGAATAGAAAGAATGTAGTAAGCAATGTCTTAAAAATGTAACGTTCAGATTTCGCAGATTCTGTGTTTTCATTTTTATTTATTTTAAAAGACGCATGAAACCTGTAAAAAATGATTGTAGTGCCTGTTGTATTTTTATCTTTTGTAAAGATAGTTTAAATTTAACCCAATTTAACTCAAGTACAAATATTACACAAGCAATTATGAAATAACCACACAAATTTGGAAAAACTAATAAAAAAAATTCTAACGAAAGCGGTTCCATATATTCATCAACGTTAATCATCTGCAAATGCTTTAGATGTAGAGCTTCCCAGAAGGCTTCTGTTTCCCATCGCTGCATGACTCCGGATTGTTTTATTAACAAAATAAAGTTTTGCATTGGTCCACGTAAATGTGAGTCCACATCCAAAGGAAAGACATTATAGAATGGGCCCGAACAAATTTTCGTTAGACGAAAGATTGGATTGATTAAATGCTTTTGTTGCATGTTGATGAACTTCCAACGGTCTGAGGTGATGCTATAACCATAAGAGGTATTGAGCTTGTCACGATGGTTGTCAATTGTGCGTTTCTCAACAACATCCAATTGTCTTAGAAAAGATTTTGGGAACTCTTGGGGAGAATCTAGAATAGCATTATATTCAAAGTCCATTACCATTATACGTAAATTGCTTGCGATAATGTCTTCTATAGAACCGACCTGTTGTTGCATAACTTTTGTAGTTAAAAAACTAGTCATATCAGATATGTACGCATTTGAAGTGAAAAACCCTAAAAGAAAGAGCAATACAAAAATGTATCGCATTCGTAACGTTGGTGCCATTAGCATTGATGTAGGCGGGATGTATAGAAATGAGCAAAGAGTCTGGAGTAAGGCAAGGCTGAATTGCCTTGGACGTTTCGGAGAGCAAAACCAGAGGGCACATGAAATATAAAAGAAACATAATTCTATAGAGAAATATTGCTCATTTACATCACCAAATAGTGTTAGTCGCTTATCGCTTCGAAAAGGCACTATAAGGCAAAAATCGTTTATACCAATTGGATAGCTTTGACCACCTTTATAGGTCCCCATTGCAGTATATGAATTTATTAGTGTCTCGAAAACTTGCTTGTCGACCAGATTAAGAAATTCGTGTAAATTGAAGTCAGTCGAATAACCGCTGCTAGTATCATTAAGCGTTGCATTGACGTAATCCAGAAAAGAAATGAATAACTTCGCCGAACTGCCACATATATTACTTATTTTCGAGTTGCATTGGTCGTTGTTCGTCTTAAGGACTGTTGGTAGATCATCGAAAATGGGGGTGTTGACAACATAGCCCATCATATTCTCATAGTAGCGTGTAAAGAAGTCGTCAGAAGTCCAATTATCGGTTTTGTTAATAATTTCAGTTGTGGGATATGGATTCTGTATGTAGACATTATTTCGTATAGTAATAAGCATTGTGTTGGTGAATTGGTGTTTCCAAATCCAATCATACATAGTCGTTAGAAGGTTATTAAATTGTGTAAAGATTTCGTCGTCTATATAAAACTCTTCCGTCTTAAGTATGGGAAACCATATGAATATTGTTTTTAACCAATGCACTCCCTTCAAGTTTTTATCAGCGAATTCCATGATGGGGTCATCCTTTCCGGTAGTGAGTACAAGTATCAACGAAGGAGTCGTAATAACTTCTGCCATCGTAGTCGTTGCATTGTGACTGGTTTGCAGCAATATATTAGAAACTAAGGGAAACGATTCCCACATATCATGAAATAACTCCACATTTGATTGGTTTTGCGTGTTAAGTCGATCCGATATGTAAAACACAAAGTTCTTAAAATGATGGAGTATGTTAATACTTTGCACGATGTCGATTAGAAAAGTTTTATTTAAAAACTGTGGAAACGGATCCGAAACATTTTTACGTCTCTTCCAATTGAGTATTAATTGTGAAGTCGAGTTCTTTAATGCCATGGTTAGGCGACTTTAAGGGCAAAATGGTGACTGACTTATACTGGGAAATTATTATTCTAGGTACTATAGGATTGCGTTTTCATATTTACTTAATTTTTAGCACATAGTACTTAAAGTTTCGTCGTCAGGATCGGATTTTTTTCTGCTTTGATTCTTTTGTTATTCATGGAAAATAATTTTTTAGGCTTTTATTTAAAATAGTAATTTTTGGACTTCTGGGCTGGAGTGAATTGAGAGTTCTTCTGTTTTTAATTTCGGTTTCGATGGAATTGTCGATAATTATTTTTTTATAATTATTCTATTCGCCCTTTATTACACATGCGATTGCTCCTGTCTTTAAATGGCCAGCGTTTTTCAAACTATGCGGCCAATGCTGTTTTACACGTGTTTGTAAAGACCATCTGCTATCTTTAATGTTCGATCTGTAGCATGTTAATATTGTCTACTCAAATATATAATGAGCAATGTATTAACAGAGGCAAATAGTTTCAGTTCAACTATTGCCACATAAGGAACATGAAATACAATCATTCATATCAAAATGTCCCATTTGCAGGTAGCCATAGTATTAACTTTTTCTACATTATGGAATACTAGAATTTACTTTAAAAAAAAATGCAGAATTTTAATCTCCACTTTCAACAGCATAAGTTATGTATTCGTGGCAAATGTTCTTGGAAATAATAAAAACAGTAATTTAAAAATAAAACTGCGTAGTTTTCGCAAATTCTGATTTCATTTCTTGTTTATGGTCTCAAGGTCAAGATGTTTGCATTAAAACTAAAACTGGACAATAAACTGACAAAAAAAAAACTTCTATGATGTTGCAAAACAACCGGTAAAATTTATGGTCCTAATAAAATTATTTTGGTAGTAACGATTTATTTTGATATAAGGTAACACATTCTATACAATTATATATAAAAAAAATTATATTTTCATATTAATTTATTGATAAATATTATAAATAAAATGTGATGATATCATAAGCGTTTAATTTTTGTCGCTTCTTTTTTTTTTTTTTAATTAAAAAGTTTTTTTATACCAAATTTTTTGTCCTTCACACATTTTGCAAAGCGGTTTTTAACTTTATTTTTATTAATTAATAAAAATAATAATTAGCAATCAAATGTATGGCAAGAAAAGATTTCGAAAGACAGAAAGTACACATCACAATTTAAATTTGTAATTAATCTAAAGAAGTGAAAAATGAAAGCATAAAAAAAATGACCAGTCAGTAATCAAAGCCACTAAAAGGGCTTTTATTAACGCCCTTGTATATTTTTTGCAACTAGTTTGTGTTTAATGTAAAAAGTAATAAAAGGACTATAAAAATTAGCTCTTTTTATTTAAGACTACACCTATGTGTTGTAAAAAAATTAAAAAGCACAGAACAAGCAAGTCTGTATTAACAATTCAAAGTGGTTCAATTGCACTTTCCTTCATTAATTCAGTTTCCCTTTTTAAAATGCCAAACCAAAAGGCACTCATTAAATATACAAAAGTTGCACTTAGAACGCTTTGAGATGCAAACCAAGATACGATGTACATTGCTTTGTCACAACTTAAAAAAATGAGCATAATAAAAACCATTGACATTGGATATAATAGCGTTGTTGCTTCTCAGCATTCCACTGCAGGCAGGCCAAGCATTAGCCAACAGAGACGGCAGGAGAAAAAAATCAACCAAACACATTACAGAAACAAACAAAACATGAAGGCAAAAACTATAAACAAATCCAACTGCGCAAGATCCAGAAAACAGCTGATGTGGCTACATGTAGCAGCACTCGCAACATGTGAAAAGCTTTCACTGACAACGCCACCGAGTGAATGTGAAAAACTGGCAAAGGAAAAACAAGCGAAAAGCACACTCAGTCAATTACGCGAAGCTCGTGTGTGCGGTGCCTTTCGGTTAAGACGGCGTCATGCACGTCTTTTTACTCTATTGGCGCTGATTGCATTGACTGACTGTATGCAATTGTTGTTATTGCTGTAGTTGTTATTATTGTCACTGTTTATATGGCAACGCGCACGAGGCAAGGCCTAAAGCGAAACGTACCAAATAACGCCAAGAGCCAACTAAACGTGTCTGAAAATACGAAAAATAAAGAGTACCAGACAGAAAATATGCGCGATTTATGCAAATGATTACGCATAAGATACAACAAAAACAGAAATAAACAACAAATTATACATAAAAAAAAATGTCATCCAAATAATATATAGACAATTTTTTATTGTTTAACTGCAAATACTAATAAAGTGCACACACGAAAAATGTTTTGCATGTTGTCGCTTTTCGAATCTGCTACGGCTTAAACTATTTTTGGCAAACAACTAAAGCAGCCCAGGCAAAATGGCGTCCACTAGGTAAGTCTAATAGAATACACTCATATACCATAGACCACATTGATGTATTAAATTTCCGGCATAATGCGGTTTAGTGTCTGTTCTAGTGTCATGCATTAAATTACAAATACTTATTTTTTATTTGCATTGTAATCAATAAATTGATTTTTGATACTTGAATCAACGTGCAATATGTTAGGGCATATACGCCGGCAAATGAGGCCTATAAAATTCGGTTTTCTGGCACATATTAATTTATACATATGAGTGTTATTGGAAAATAAGATTAAGCTTACTTTGTAGCAAAATTATTGAAGCACTAAGGCGCAGCCAGGGGTGAGAGAATTGTGGTTAAGATTGTTATACGTTACATCACCATATATCAATATATCGAAAATGTATAATGTTTAAATACCAGATTTACTACATAACTGTAGTTTACGTATTATTTTTGTAAAATGCTCTCAACTGCTAAACCTTTCTATTCTTGCTGGAATTACTCTCTTCTGCTGTTAATTTTAAAAGTAAATCGAGATATAATGGAAATTAAAGTTGGTTTTTTTAAAGTGTTTAAATTCTACTTTGTCATATACCTCACACCAAAATACACTACACTCCCGTAGGCAACCTAAGAGTCGTCCAAGCGAACTTTTGCAAGGAATTTCCATTTGGCGACAAAATGACTGGCGCACATTTCTGTTTGTCTCTTTTTGCCGCCTATTTCTTTCGTGTTTTCTTTTTGCTTTTGGGTTTCGTTTTATGTTTTGCACACACGCATACAGACCACACAACCCACACTCCATGGTCGATTGGCATTTATTGTTGGTTCGCATTTAACCCACTTGATTTCGGGTATCATTTGTTTACTTACGTAGCCGTGGTTCCCTGGTACAATCACTCATCATCTGCTGGTTTTTTGTAATTTATTACTGTTTGCTTGTCAACAATCCAAAAACATGCTTTGTGTTCTAAACTGCTACGGACAACAGTTTAGTCAAATGACGAACATAAAAGCATTCGTATAAATTTATTTAGGCTTAAGTTGGCTTCTGGAAAGTACTTTGCAAAATTAGGAATTGTAATTAATTTTTAAATACTTTTTTTCCATTGAAGCCATTGCATTGTCATTGTTAAATATATTACTACAATTACTTTGAATATTTTCATCTATTGCCCTTTAAGTTATAAAGAATATACACAGTAAATCGGCATAACTTAGTTTTCTTGGGTAGGAGTTGCATGACTTACTAGAATTTGAATTATTCTATACAAAATGTTTGGGAGGTAAATAAAGGACGTTTTTTGGATTCACTGATGCTTGACTCTTGAAAAGAAAAATGAGAAGTTTTTAAGCTAACTTATATTAAAGCAGTTAACTTTTTTTAATATTATTTACTTCGCCCATTGTGCATGGTTCGCATTACACTCATTATTCAATGTTCTTAACACATCGCTTGACAACTCCCCAAAGTGCTTAACCCACTTTCGCTAACAATAACGCCAACAGTCAGCCTTTAAGCATCTCAATTGCGATGGATAGACGCTGGTATCGTCTTTGCCAATTAAGACATGTAATCTGAGTTCAACTGCAGCCAATCAAGTCACAGAACATCAGATTACATTCACACAGAGAATAACAAGAGAGTAATGCACTAGCATTATGGCAGCATATATACGATCCCTCTATAAAATTACACAATAGAGACACTAGAAGCACACAATACTGAATTACTTTGTAATTAAGATAACGGCTGAAATGTAATAAATTGACTAACAAAAAAACCAAAAAGTTTAAGACAACTTGGCACATGCCACACAAAGTGGCAAGCCAATTTCGTATACACATAGATAACTTCTTCGCCGGCAGCTTTGACAATTTTATTTGCGTTGAAAAAGAAAACCCTACAAGGACGAAAAAAGTTCCAATGAGAAATTTTTCATCATCCTAAAATTTGATTACATACGTGCAGAGGCCGGCGCCAAAGCAGCTACAACACATTCACCGCCATATGCCAAGCCACACACACAGACCGCAAGTCAAACGTCATAAAGGCTCGCAAAAAACTGTAACGGGCGTGTTTTTGATTTGTATGGGCGCCCGCATGATTGTATGTGCTGAAAAACCCATGCTGGCAGTAGTCATGCTCGTAAAAGTCGACACGTTCCGGGAATTGCGATGCGTTGGCTTGAGAAAGCGTTGTGTTAGCAGCCACAAAACAAACTTGGCGACAAGCAAAGGCAATTGGAAAAAAACTAAGGCATGCTTGGGTGGCATACAGTGGGAAGAACTTAGAAAGCAGTGGAAAGATTCGTTTATAGCTATATGTATTTGATTAAGGAAAATTAAATCGAAATAGAATAGAAGTTTGTAAGTCTGTAATACAAGTTGAAGTAGCCTTTCAAGTGCACGTCAACTATTTCATTATTCCCATCTAAGAAGTTACTCTGCGCGAAATTTAGAGATGCGACAATTCACTTAGGCTAATATTGTTTAGTTTATGTATGAATAAAAGTCCTTCTACTACTTAAGCTCGATTTTGGACGGCTTTTTTTCGATTAAAAAATATTATTAATCTTTAAAAATATTTTTGTTAATATAACCAATGAGATCGATGTTGAGAATCGTTCAAACAAAACACAAGAAACTAAAAAGACTGGCAAAAACTATTCAGTACTTATGAATATTTTTTTTTTTTTGTTCAAATAAGTATTACCACGTTTATCTTTAGTATTTGTTGTAACCCAAACCACTGTGCATTGACTTAACAACTTTTCTAACGTTGCCAAGTCAATTAACTTTACGGTTTCCCAAAGGGATGGCAAGGGTGACTATGATTAACACATTACTAATTTTTGTTTTTTATCCTCTACCCTTGCAGCTGGCTCGATACGCTCTGCAACGGCAGCGGTGCTCGTTTAGCCTTGGGCGCCTCAGTGATTACTTATTTGATAGTCTATAATGAGACAAATGCGCCCACGCTGCTGTTCGCCGCACTCTTGGCAACTGTCTATGGTGCTATGGCAGGTAATTATAATTACACCTAGTGGGTGTCCTTCGCATACAATTAACTAATTTTGCATGTTTTTTATGTTTTCTTTTTTTGGTTTTTGGGCGCCCAGGACGTTGCAAAACGAGTTTACGTTCACTGCAAATGCCCTACATACGCGCCAGCAACAAATTCGATTTTGGTTGCCTCTTTCTTGCCTCCTGGATGGATGCGTTGGCCATTATGTGTGCCTGCGCAGCTTTGGCGCGTACATTAAGCACTTGCTTGGATGCCATGACTGGCGGTTTGGCGCGTATTTTAATATTAGGTATGCATATACAATATTTTAGGTGCTACTGTACAAAGATTACTACTGAGCATCGGCTTTGCATACTTTTAGGCTGAGCATAGCTTCACCAACAGTGCTTTAATGCCATTGATAGTCATAGAAAAATTGAGTTTGCAGGCTTAAAAAATTACATATTGTAATTTTTGAATTTTTTAATATAGATATTTCTCAATATAATCACATAGTTTTAGAGTTGTGAATATCTACATATGAGTAGTGTGTTAAAAAAGGCTAAAATGTGCTGCACTACTTTTTTGTTATTTATGTTTTAGGGCGCAATGCGCCTGCAAATGAACCATGGCCTGATGTGCTCGGCGTTGCGGTGGTTTTTCTGGTTACGGGCATGTTCATGCTGGGTCTTGAGGTATGCTTGCTATACAAATGCTACACATATTCCTTTTTTTTAATGTTTCTACTTAACTTAACTCCTTATAAAAGCACTCAAAAGCCTTCAGCCTCATTATGACACTTGGCATGTTCGGCTTAAACGCGATACTCAGTGCTGTCGGCTGGTGGAAGGGCGATTTTGTAGAGTGGTCGCTGGATTACTTTCAACCAAATGGCATCAATAGTGTAAGTGTTGCATAAGTTAACCTAAATTCACAACAAGCATTAACCGACGATTGCCTGCCAACGGGGGTTTCCTGCTTCATTTCTTACTGGGTCACTGCACTCTATAAACATAATATCGATTTTTTAAAGACGACTGTGCCTGTAGTTTGTATTAACATTAGCAAACAAAACTGTTTACATATACATGCAAACATACATATATATTTTAACAGTTCTGCAAGAACCGCGACAATTTGCGTGCTGGCTTGACTTAAGTTCCTCACAGGAAAAAGGATATAAGCATTTGATTAAAATGCAAACAAATGTCACTTTTTTTTTATGCGACCGATTTGAAAAATTACCATATTGGTAACATCTGTTGCCACACCTGGCGTATGATTGATTACTTTATTTTTTTGCACGACTTTTGCTGATGGTTGTGGGCATAAAGTTGCCTTAGGTCTCGGACTTGTCTGACCTTAACTTGTTTCAATTTTAATTAAAGCAACTACAAGTAACTTTTCATTTTAAGCAAATTGTGTGTCAAGAAGTTGAATTTGATTTAAAAATCGTCTCTGCTAACAAATCTGCATTGCATATTATTCCACCATCGAAAGGAATAAGGGGTAAATATGCTTGAGCTTGGCAGATAGTTTTGTTTTAGACTTCCAGTGCCAAAGGGGACATTTTCTTAAGGTTACTGACTCAGTAAGAGAAAGAAAGATGCTTTATAGGGACGTATAAAACTATATATATATGTTCGTTTCGTAAAGAAACACTCTATAATGCGACTTAGTAATACCCCTGGAAATAATTCGTGCCAACTTTTGCTAATAGTTTATCCTTAATCTTTTATTCAGTTGCTCTTAGCAACGTCGCTGCTTGCGTTCGCCTTCCCAGTGGACTATCCAACACAGCGTTCGGGTCTACAACGCTACATAGGTAGCATACTCATAGGATTGGTGACACTTTCACTAGTGCTAACCGCAATTTGTCTGTCGACCATTGTGCATTATAAGTGAGTATTAAATAAACACATCTCAACTTGTATTGGAAACTAAATATTTTAAAATTTTATTCAGACCAGCTGCAGACTACATCGCAGTGCCACTTTTTACTATACTTGATGAGCTGGGTTTCCACCATTTAGTGCCTGCAGCCGCGTGTCTTTTACTGCTTACGAGTTCGGGTGCCTTTTTGGAACTGTTTCCGGAGTTGTATGGCATAATTGTGCGCTACGCGACTTCCGAGTGGAAAATGCTCTCCAGACAAATAAGCTATGAAAGTTCGGACAGCGGAAATCCTGTTTTGGCCGTTTTTATAGGCGGTAAGTGGCAGCAACAGCCATAACTGTTCGCAAGTAAACTACATTCACACGCAGGCAGTCTATGTGCCATGCTGGCCTTCGCTTGCCCGTTGCAACATCTTAGCTACACACTAGCAGCCAGTCACGTATGTTCGGTCAGTCTGCGTGCATATTATTTGCTGTATACACCCTATAGGCCAAAGTTTATACAGCCATGCAGTAAGTCAAAACGTATGCAAGCGACAAATTTGTTTTGAACTCATAAGCCGCAATTTGCATAGGTTCCGATTCGTCGCTCTCTTACAGTCGCTTATCCACTGCGCCCATGGTCAAGAGCAGTGGCAGCAGCAGCAACACCAACGTAGCCTCAAGCAGTCGACCTAAGCGTAGTCTCTGGAACCTAAATCTGCCCAAACAGAGTGCTGCGAAGAGACCTAAAAGCAAATCGAAGAACAAAAAGGAAGTCGAAAAGGAGTGGTTACTACTGGGCGAGCCCACATCGCCTTGTCCGCAGCGTGAGCCACGCGATGTGGAGTCGACGATACTGTCCGATGGTGAACCACCAGTAAATATAATTTGAAAATTACTCAATTCACGGCATCCATTAATTGGTCGCATATCTTTAAAGCCCTCAGATTTTGAGTATCCCGAGAAGTTTGATAAATCCGACTCAGATACTTCCACAGATATCGATGCCATTGTCGACGAATATCGACAGAAGATTAAGGTATGCATACTTTAGCTGCTTCTTAAAGCTATTTAAGAGTTTTAACTTTATATAGGTCACTACTTCCGGCCCCATGGAGAGATCTGTGCGGGCGCCCACAATCAGCTCCTGGCGTGTCGCGATCTTTGCGCTCGTCGTTATTGCACTCGGGGCTGCGCTCTCCATTGCTGGCCTGCAAATGAACTGGTCACCAGCCATATTCGGGGGCATCATTGGTGTATTTATCACATGCACAATGATGACTCTCATACCGAAATACACGGGCAGTGTGATTAATGTCAGTCCAGTACTATGCGGTATGTCGCTTTTGCTCAGTAGCTTACTCTTCTCGGCTTGCGCCGTGCACTCTTGGCCTGGCGTTCTCGCCTGGCTGACAGCTGGGCTTATTATGCTAATACGTTGCGATAAGTATTGCTGCAATTGCTTCGAGCCCACGACAACAATTAATGAGCAACTTATACCGAGTGTTTCGGCCAAGACGACCACAATACGCATGCCACGCCCACCCAAGAACATTGTCACGATACCAACACGCATCAACGCGAACAGATGACAATCGGAGTCCTCGGAGGGCGAGGACTTATTTCACGATGACTTCAATGTACGCGACTTCGATGAACATGACGATGACGATGAAGATTGTTGGACTGAATGAGCTGCTGCGATGGGGGTTTGCTAAGAGTTTGACGTCAAATGCCATAAGCAGCGCGACGAGTGACGTCGCAGCCTTTTTAAAATGACTATACAAAGCAACTTATATACGTAGTTAGCCTATTTTAAATAGCTTAAAAGTTTTTGAGATTCGCATGATATATGCTTAGTTAGTTAAATGAAATTTTAAAGTATATTTAATATATTTTAAGCAAATTGCGACAAGTTTAATGTGAATAACAGTATTAATATAAAAGTAGAGATACTTAAATAAAAAAAATAATGTGTTGAAAACAAAACATTACATTTCCTTATTCATTCTTGACTTGATCGGCCAATAGATAATCCACTAATTCCTCGACTGGTGCCATTATTATTTCCCGATATTGGTTATTTATTGCCATAATTCGATCAAAAAATTCCGATCTGTCCACATTCATATAATAATTATACTTCATTTGATCTTCTTGGCGCATTTGAGCAGCCAGGCCCTCAGGCATTTTCGTTAATGGTTCACATATGGCCCATAGTATTAAGGCAACCAACCGCCCATGCTTACAGTCAGCCTCAAATGCAGTTTTCGTTATTATATTTTGATCGATTTTGGCCATCTCTAAACATTTTTGCAAATGCTGAAAGTAATAATCCAGATACTCCTTCTCAAGCTGTTTTCTAACCAGCGCACGTGTTGTTATATACAGCATAAACAACACATCGACAGCTGGTGGTTGGTAGCTGGAGCATTGGAAGTCGATGATAGCACTCTCTAACGGTTTAGCATGCGCATCAAGTTTATAAAATATATTGCTATCCCAAGCATCGCGATGTATGAACACGTTGCGAAGACATGTTGATGGCTTGGTTAGTGCCTCAACATTTGCAAGAATATCGTAGAGTTTATTATCGATAAATGCTTTAGTTTTGCGGTTCCCATAATTCGGCAGCATTTTCGCCAAATTTAAAATACCCTAAAAACGGATATATGATATAGATAGATAAAAATGCTTATATGATGTTAAATATTATCTACCTTAACACCGGCCATATACCATTCATTGGATGAGGTTAGTTCCAGTTCAACAATGGCATCCTTAAACTGCTCATTTATGTTAACATGCTCATGCTCCTCCCAAGCAATGCTGCCGGCATGCAATTCAGCGAGCAGTCTAAGCACAGATTTGCAATGACCCACGCCATAATCATTGTTTTTTATATGCCTATACGTGAATGAAAGATCCTCCAGCACCAAAAGATCATCTCGCTTGTAGTAACAAACCGCAAAAAGTTTTTGAGAAGCTGTACAATATATTTTGAATTAAAGAACAAAATAATTATCATTACTTGAGACGGACCATAACGCTGAATATTTGGTAAAATATCCATATAGATCCTCGCCTCCTTGCGAAAATGTCCCTTTTTCTCACATTCATCTTTAAGCGCTTTATTGCTGTAGGGCACAGTTTTTACAAAGTAGTGCCACTCGATAAAGGCATCAGCAGCAGACTGGAAAGTAATTAGCCTATTTAATCTCATGATTGTGGATTAAAGTGTTTATCTCAGTTTGTGCACCTTATCAAGAAACATTATTTTCAGCTTATAGTATTCACCCATAAACCCCACCATTTCACTTGAACCACGTTTAAGTTCATAATTTTTAACAAGTATATCGTCTATACTTGGTTTACTTAAAGTCCGTCTTGCAATCTCACGACACTCGTTTATATCTAGTATATCCATAAGCAAAATTTACTATGAACTGCAAATCGCGTTGCCTTTTCCGTAGTAAGTCGCGCAGAGATACGTTTTTCGGTGCGATTAAAACTAAATTGCAAAAGCTAACAGTTACCGCACATCTCAGCAAAATTATGCAAATGAGTTGGCTTTTCTTTTATTTTGCCTTCGTGATTTTATTTTCACATGAATGTACTGTCATATCAAAAGCGATAACATGATCCCTCTCTTCAAATTGACATTGGTTAAGATCAAATGCACATGCTTAAAGAGAGCTACAGCGGATCTCTTCATTAAGTTGCTACTTAAAAATATTTATTTACGTTTGTACATGGAAGTGCCTTCCCATTATTTTTGGATCTAAAAAAATATCGTTCTCTTTATAAGTAGCTAGTCTATTTCACCAGTAAAATGTTATTTTCACATTGTTGCTGTTGATCATAACGCCGGTTAACGGTACAGCTGATGTCGGAACCTTCTTAATTCACACACCCATATTTTTATAAGAGAAAAATCCCATTCAAATAATAGAATAGGTAGGAAATGAACAATACGAATAAGAGTAAATTCATATTAAATTCCAGACATGTTTCTTATAATTAAGTTAAATTGATTAATTTAATAAGGAATTACAGTCATGTGGGAGACGAATTTAAGATGAAACTTTTTCATTCTTTATCTCGACTCAAAACCAGTTTAATATAGATATATATATATTAATAAATTATATCGATTTGTTAACACTGAAAGATAATAATAAAAGCTTAAAATTTGTATGCCTTTACCGAAGATCTTCGTTTTACATAAACTCTTTACAACATGTAAATCAACGCAGTTGCTACATAATGATATCTTACACATTTCATGAATTGTTGAGTTATTATTTATTTTTTTCGTTTATTTCCTTCGCAATTGAGAAACATTGATGTAACTTCAAACAGCTTTAAGACGGAATTTTATCTTAGGTGTATGCAAGCATAATTACAAAGCAAAATCACAGAAATGAAAATCTGAGCCCCATTCTTAACATGTAAGTTAATAAACTTTTTTATCACTAACTTACACTTATATTTTGTTTACCGTGCATTTTTAATGGTTTCTAACTCGGTGTAGTATTTGTTACTTTTAGGGCTCCCCTTGAAGATTGAGGAGTTATGATATCAACTCAAATACTGTGAAGAAAGAATCTTATCTTAAGCTTATATTCGAATAAATAAAAAAAAATTAAAGACGTATTGTGAAAATGTAAACACATATTGTGCGTGAGCTTCAAAACACACATTTTAATAGGCTAGACTACCTCCACAAGACAAGCAGTCATATTTTAATACCTCTTGCATTCACATCTTCCCAGCTCTATTTTATTGGCATTAGAGTGGTTCAACATGGATATACTCAGCTTTCAAGAATGCCAACAGATCGTAGAGAACACTTTGAATTTAAGTGATATGGAAAAGGCAAAGGTGGAAATTAAGCACTATGAAATGAAACGTGCCTCCTCTGATCTAGTCGGCTTCTTGGGCGAGTATTATAAACTAGAAATAACAATCATTGATAAGGTGATAATTGAAATTGTTTATTAAAAATAAGTTTATTAAAATTACTAAGTTACTTTTTTGGAAATCTTTTTGTACCGTAGGAACTGACACGACAGATCCGTTACTTTGTTAAAACGGTGCCATACTCTAACGCCGAGCATAGAAATGAATGTGAACGCAAAGGGTTCTTCGATAAAGAAACCGTGATCTATGCAGAAATTTTACCGCACATACAAAAATATGGTTTAAGTTGCTGAATTTTACTTATTATATTGATGTTTACCTTTTTATTCTATTAGCAACTCGGAAGCTCTTTCCGGCATGTTACTATACGCGAAAAGATCTCATCGTTCTGGAGGACCTTTCACAGGATTATCAGCTTAGCGCCAGAGAACAAATTTATACAATGGATTATTATCGAGTTGTGCTGAAATTACACGCAGAGTTACATGCCGCGAGCATCACTTGGGAACAACGTGAGGGCGTGAAAATAGGCGAACAGTTTAAGCATGTTCTCTTTGAATTGCAGCTGACCACGAAGAACGAATGGTATTTGGCGGGAGTGAAGGTAAGTTACAAAAAAAATTCCAAATAAACATTGAATGTTTATCGATCTTCTGCTAGGGCATCTTATTTTTAGCAAAAATGCATAAGAAGTATCAAAACTCTCAGGCAAAGGATTTTATTGAAACGCAGCTCTACGATGTGCTATGTAATACGGAGCAGCTAGCTGATCCGTCGGTGCAGCTTGCAAATGTACTCTGCCATCGTGATACTTGGGATCGCAATATCTTGTACAAATATGACAGCAAGGGCCAACCAACCGAATGTGCCATTGTTGACTTCCAGTTGACACGTTACTCTCCTCCAGCATTGGATGTGTTGTTTATGCTTTATGTAACCGCAACTCCGAAGTATAGGCAACAGATAGAAGCTGAATGTCTGGATTACTATTTTGAGGAGTTACAGAAATGCCTTAAAACTGCGCAAATTACGCCTAATTTAATCACAAGAGCTGCCTTTCAGGAGAACTGTAGACGCGCACGATTAGCTGCGCTTATACTCTGGGCCATAGTTGAGCCTTTAATAAAAGCTCCTAATGATATTGTTTCTAAAATGCGAGCTCAGGAACCTCAGAAATTCGATTGTTATATGAACATCGACAGGACGGAGTATTTAATTCGTCTTATGGATAATGTTGAAGGTTTCCAGGAGACTGTAATGAAGCCGATTGAAGAGCTTTTGGATTACTTGTTGGAGAACCTTATACTTTTTGTATGAAAATTTAAAAAGAATCGGGAATAAGGTTTAGAACAAAAAGAATTTTATAATATGTTTATATCGATTGAATTTATTTACCAAAAAAGCCATTAATGAGCACAACTATTTAAAATAAATTTTCTTAATTGCGATTGATAAAGTTCATTTCTAATTTTTGTGAGTTAGCAATTGGCGGTAACTTTATCTAATCTAATCATATATCGATTAAAATCTTAGTTATCAGCAATAAAATTCGGACAGCTTCATTTGTTAAAGAAGAGTAAACTTTTTCCAAATAGTTTTTTATTTTAAATGCACGACCTGTATACTTTCCAAAGCTGTATAACGATGAACCACGACGTCAGCTTCAGTTCTCCAAATACATTCTAAACATTTATATACATTGGTTTTTATCTTTAGGGTGAATCGAGGTAGTAGCTGTTGCTATGTTTATTTACCATATCTAGTTATTTTATATGTTAGCTGAAATTATATATATTATTAAGTTCGCTTCAAACATTTATGAGTGATAAAGTCAATTTGGAAGGCATAAAAAATGAAAAGTCACTAGGCTTTTATGTTTATTTGAAAGTAAAATTATACTTTCCGAGCACCTCTAGACGCATATCTTTGTAGTCTAGATTATTACATATTCATACGTTATCTACACGAGAAAGACAGTCACACTTCAACGCTTATTGGCTGCACATCTTCCCAGCTCTGCTATTTGACAATCAGTTTGTTTAATATGAATTTACTAAGCTTAAAAGAATGCCATAAGATAATAGAAAACACTTTGAATTTAAGTGATATGGATAAGTCAAATGTGGAGATTAAGCACTATGAAATGAAGCGTGCCTCCTCTGATCTAGTCGGCTTCATGGGCGAGTATTACAAACTAGAAATAACAATCACTGCTAAGGTAAAATAATTTATTTAAATAAAATAACATAATTATTTTAATATATGTTCTATTTCATCGTAGGAGTCAACACGACAGATCCGTTACTTTGTTAAAACTGTGCCATATTCGAATGCTGTACATCGAGATGAATGTGAACGTAAACGTTTCTTCGACAAAGAAACCGTGATCTATGCAGAAATTTTACCGCACATACAAAAATATGGTTTAAGTTGCTGAATTTTACTTATTATATTGATGTTTACCTTTTTATTCTATTAGCAACTCGGAAGCTCTTTCCGGCATGTTACTATACGCGAAAAGATCTCATCGTTCTGGAGGACCTTTCACAAGATTATCAGCTTAGCGCCAGAGAACAAATTTATACAATGGATTATTATCGAGTCGTGCTGAAATTACACGCAGAGTTACACGCCGCGAGCATCACTTGGGAACAACGTGAGGGCGTGAAAATAGGCGAACAGTTTAAACATGTTCTCTTTGAATTGCAGCTGACCACGAAGAACGAATGGTATTTGGCGGGAGTGAAGGTAAGTTACAAAAAAAATTCCAAATAAACATTAAATGTTTATCGATCTACTGCTAGGGCATCTTATTTTTAGCAAAAATGCATAAGAAGTATCAAAACTCTCAGGCAAAGGATTTTATTGAAACACAGCTCTACGATGTGTTATGTAATGCGGAGCAACTGGTTGAGCCCTCTGTGCAACTAACCAATGTACTCTGTCATCGTGATACTTGGGATCGCAACATCTTATACAAATATGACAGCAAGGGCCAACCAACCGAATGTGCCATTGTTGACTTCCAGTTGACACGTTACTCTCCTCCAGCATTGGATGTGTTGTTTATGCTTTATGTAACCGCAACTCCGATGTATAGGCAACAGATAGAAGCTGAATGTCTGGATTACTATTTTGAGAAGTTACAGAAATCCCTTGAATCTGCGCAAATTACACCTAACTTAATCACAAGAGCTGCCTTTCAGGAGGATTGTAGACGTGCACGAGTAGCTGCGCTTATACTCTGGGCCATAGTTGAGCCTTTGATAAAGGCTCCTAACGATATTGTATCTAAAATGCGAGCTCAGGAACCTCAGAAATTCGATTGTTATATGAACAGCGATAGAACGGAGTATTTAATTCGTCTAATGGATAATGTTGAAGGTTTCCAGGAGACTGTAATGAAGCCGATTGAAGAGCTTCTGGATTACTTGTTGGAGAACCTTGATCTTGTCTTATGAAAAGTTAGATATAACGGAAACCCCGAGCAAATCATTTGAATCTCTTAACTAATGACGGTTTGTCTTAAAAGGTCGAGAAGTAAAAGAAGTAAATCTGAGATAAAGTCAACTTAACTGTATTTTTCAACAAATTCAGTGAAAATGTATTTAAACTTTACTTAAACCAAAATAAATTCCAAAAATTTCGTTTAATATTTATCTTCTTTTTAGAAACACGGCATAATACTTTATCTAATCTTATCGTCTTTTAATTTCAACTCTAGTCTTCAGAAAAGAAACTTGGACAGTTTATGTATGTGGTAAATTTGAGTTTAGATAGTTATTTTATTTTAAAGCCACTTCCAACATATCCTCAATGCAGTCTAGCATATAAGTGCGAAACTCGACGTTCGTGCTCATCAAATCCTTCACATCTTGCGTTCGTTCGACATTTGTAAAACGATGAAACTCCACGGGATGGTTATCCTTTAAATTCTTCAAGTAATTGTCCGGCAGACGTAATACAGTAGCAGCCAAGCAGTTAAACGAGGCTCCAAAAAGTTCAAAATCCTTTAACGATTGTTCAAAATCGTTGCGACTTAACTCCTTTGCAGCATTTACACCCATGTCAGTCAATTCCTGCGAGAAGCAATCGTAATAATACTGACAAAGGTGCAACATGGACGCCTTGCGTTCACGAGGGTTCATATTCAAATATAGTGCCATTAGTACATCCAAAGCGGGCGGTGAATAGCGACTGAGTTGATAGTCCACAAAAACACAACAAAAATCGAAAGGTTGCAACTTGTGATAGAAGACATTGCCACCCCAGACATCACGATGGCAGAAGACATTGCGGTGCTTCGACGATGGGTTCACCATGTCGTAGACTGTGTGCAGACGCGTAGGTAGTTCATTTTTAATGAAATTTTGCATCACTTCCGTTTGAAATTTCGGATGCTCAAGCGCAATGCCTAGTATGGCCTGGAAAGAAAGAATTCGTTTTAACAATGACCGCAAAGAAAGCATAATTGTTTTACACGCAAGCCGGCTGTGTACCAAACCACTGATGGATGCACCGTAACCTCGATAAGTGTATCCTTAAGCTCAACGCCAAGTGAGACCTTGCGTTCCAACTCGTAAGCTATGCTGCTGGCATGCATTGCAGCCAGACCTTTGAGCAACGGCAACATGTGCGCCTCATCTAGGAAACCAGACTCATTGTCCAAAATTGCATACCCAAGATCTGTGATATTCTGCATAACAAAAAGATCCTCTCGAGCGAGATAGCCATGAGCGCACCAGACATTCTTTGCTGCAATTAATTAATTAATTAACAATGAGATAATTCCAATATAAAGTGTATAACAAACATACAATATGCTTTCAACTCATTAAGCAGTGATCCATATAGCGTTATCTCCTTCTTCATCATGCCCGACTTTTCAATGAAAACCATCATATCAGCATTTTGATATGGTATCGATTTAACGAATAAGCGCGTCTCTTGCTCAGCATTAGTCTATCGTAAATAAACTGGTATCAATTATTATTATTATATTATTATATACTTGCTCAACTTACGCTTTCAGTTCGGTATCTCAAATGTAAATGAAAGTATTCACCCAAAAAACCAATGCTGCTTAATTCAGGCACCACTTTAAAGTCAACCAGTTCACCTTGGCTGTCGTCTCTCTGCTTGAGCAACTTTTTAAGCACTTCGATGCATTCTTCACGTGTGAAGAGTTCGTTTTGCTTCGCACGTGTGTATATGGGTTGGTTCATCTTACAAGTCGATCTCACTTACTGCCTCACTCACCAGCTGCTGCTACATTACTAAACTTGAACTTGCATGAAGCAGATATTCAGCTCAGCTGTTAGGTTTACCAAAGATTTCTTATCAAGTGTATGTACATCAGAGTAAATACACACAATAAACAAGTGACGTACAATTATTATTATTAAATAATATAACTCAAATGCTCAACACAAGTTAGAGAGCGCGTGAGAAATATGCGACTTAAGTATACGCTACATTGTCGCGACAATTAGCATTGAAAAAACTTTCTTCTATCGAATTCATTCTCTTTGCTCTGAAAGGGCATTATCAGAAAAGTTGTTTCTCATGTGATTTATTAATAGACGCTTCTCTTTGAATCGGAACACTTAAAAATAAAAGGGAAAAAGAAGGTGAAATGAAGTTGGCGTTCACAAAAACTTCAGCGTTAGGACTTAACTTATATAAGATCAGATTAAAAAGAGTAATTGCTTTTGCAGGTTTAGCAACCTGAACATTTTTGGAAACATATTTATATGGTCATAAGTACATAGCAAGAACAAGTGTTATAGTATTTTTTATACTTTCAATTTGCTTATAATTAAAATTTTACATCTAAGCAATGTTTGTTATTTTTTTGTAACTAAAAAGAAATTTTATTTGCATCCTTCCATTTTCAAAGCCTGTTCCATTACATCTTCAGCACATTCCTGCATAAGCTCACGGAAATCTACTTGTGATTGCATTCGTTCCAAAATTACTTTACTTCGTTCAATATACTTAAACTCGTTAGTCACCAGATGCTTGGGCACTTTGATGACAGTCATAGCCACTGCACGATAAACAGCGCCGAGTAAACGAAATTCTTCATAGGATGTCTTAATTTCCGCCTTGGGCAAATATGCAGTTGCGGAGAGACCAAACGCCTGCAAGTCAGCTGCCAAGCAATGATGATACCAATCAATGTATTCCAATTCCTTAAGCTGACGATCCTTTCTGCTGAGATTCAAGTAAATGGCAAACACAACATCAATGCTCGGCGGAGCATAGCGACAAGTTTGAAAGTCGATCAGTATGGCAGAGTTGGTGCTCTCATTTACGAGCACATTCGCCGCCCAAGAGTCACGATGGCAAAGCACATTGCGATACTTTGCTGAGGCACTTGTCATCGCATATACAGCATTGAGTGCAGTAGGCAGTTGCTTTGCAATAAAATCCTGATAATAGGACGATTGGTATCTGTCATGCTGCTTTACGACGGTCACTAATGCGCGCAAGCCAGTGGTGAACCATGCAATATCGGGCGAAATAGTAATCTCTTGCAGCATAGCACCGAAGCTTGTCGGTATGTTTACCCGCTCTGCATGCTCATAGTTGAGACTGGCCGCATGCATAGCAGCCAAAGCTTGCAGCAGTTGTCGCATATTAGCATCAGCCAGACTGGCCTGCGTTTGTTTAATAGTAGCGAAGCCCGCCTGGTTTAAATCTTCCAGCACAAGGAGATCATCACGCACGAAATAGCATGCGGGAAACCATTTGACTGTGGCTGGCAATGTTGTAAAATTGTTAATTAAAATGTTTTTTAATGAATTTTAAGGCATACGCACAATATTTTAATAAGGCCGGGAGCAGAGTGTCATACAGGCCCGACTCCTTGCAAAAAATCGCCACTTTGGCTTCTTCATCACTCTCGCCTGGCAATGATTTCACAAAGAGTTTAATGCTTTGCAACTTTTCATAAAAGAAAATTAAATAAAAATTTCATATAAAATGGGCCTAAAGGTATGCTACAGTCGCCCGCAAAAGCTATCAAACACTTACCTCACACTGCGCGCTCTCATTTACAAAACTGAGCGTTAAATTGTAATAATCACCCAAATAACCAACTGCATCCAACGCAGGTGTGAGCTGGTGCTCCTTATACATTAATTTACCTAAATTTCGGCGCTCTGCCAGATTTTTTAGCACCAATGCACATTCAGCATCATGCAGCAACATTTTATTGATAATTATTTTGTTTTTGCTAGCTATCGTTCTAATTCTTCACGTGGCGTATACGTAATATTTGTACAGTTGGCTTCGTGCCAACAGAAGAGAAGTGATCTTCACGCGGGTTCACTGCACACACTACGACACGAGTTCTCGCCACACACTATGCATCAACACACTGCACACGATTGATAAACTGACACTTTAAATATAAATTTTCGTTTTTTTTTTTTCAACTCAAATTATATATTTTTGCATATTCTTCAGCAATTTAGAGCATTACCGACTACACTGCGACAAAAACTTCTATGATTCTACTGAAACTGTAAGAGCAACAAATCAAATAGTAGCATTTTACTTGAGTATTGTTTCATGGTAAATATTTATAATCAAACTTTTGAAGTATGTGTTGCTTTGAAATAATAAAGATAACTAAGCGATAATTTGAAAATGTGATTTTTCAATTTTTATGCAGTATATACATTTAATCTATCCTCATTTCTATTATGCATATACCGAAACACTTTTGTTTATGTAAGTGTAAAATTGCAATGCCTACATCAGTTAAGCAGTTCGGTGTGATAAGAAACGATAAGATGCTTGCTATATCAAAATGTGCAAATATGCAAAACTTAGTGTATTAGTTAGTACTCTTACTGTACTCTTATTGTATCGGTGAATATACTAAATTAGATTAAGCTAAGCTTGAAGAATAATAATAGAGTTGAGCTGAGTGAGTTGATGAGTCGTGGGTATATAAGGTACGTCTGTGACTGCAGCAGATTAAATGTATGCATTTGTTGATGCATTATTCAGCGCTTCCTAACGACGTCAATTGCATACGCTGTCGACGTTTCTCATGCAAGAAAGTCGTGTACGGGCGTATAGTGATGTAGTAAACAATCTCAACAAAACTCAGCAGACTTGCGCCGACAAACAGACCCGTAGTTCCGCCAATGGATACTGCAAGCAAAATGCAAAGTCAAAAGGAGTTACTACGAAAGGAATTTTGAAGACGCACCCACTAGATCGAGTTTGCCTCGCACCAGATTACGTTTGTAACGCTCGGTTGGCAGCTCGATTAGAGCGATTTCCATTTTCGATACCGGATTCTGATGGCCGTAGATATTCTCTTTGCTGTCATGCACCGTTGTAATATCAACTTCAGTGCACGAGGGCAGACAATCGCAGACGAGGCCCTTGCGATGGCGCGACCACTTTGCAATGATAACGGAGAGATCCTCATAATGACGGTTCAAACACTCCAAGCCATCCATGTTGCACTGTTGCCAACTTGGCGAATTGGGTGACAAATGACTAGAACAATTGCACAAGGCTAACTGGCGATCCTTG
Organism: Stegana nigrithorax; assembly: GCA_037044495.1. Classification (NCBI taxonomy): domain Eukaryota; kingdom Metazoa; phylum Arthropoda; class Insecta; order Diptera; family Drosophilidae; genus Stegana; species Stegana nigrithorax. The sequence continues at coordinate 237,236 of JBAMBQ010002580.1, forward strand.
CGGCACTGCACCGTGCAGGCACTATAACTATAGTAGAAATGCACATCGAGTATGTTCTCATCCGGAAAGCGGCAATTTCTTTGACTAACACTTGTCTGGCGTACCTCTTCGTCATTGTGTATATCGCGTTTAGAGATATGACGTCTGTACGGGCAATGTGCACTTTAAATTGATTACAAATGTTTGCATGCACTTACACGAAAGATATATAGGGTCCGACAACCAGAAAATCGGTTTTGGGAGTTACTAAAGTGGGTACTTCCTCTTCGCCTAGTATGTAAACCTGTCAAATGGAATTATAAATTTTAGAAAATAAAAGTATAACAAAATCCCAAAGTTAGGACTTACAGTTGCCTCGGTGTGTAGTTCCATTTTAAGGGAACCCAGACCCGTAAAGCGATTTGAATATAAATTTAGTTTTGATCCTTGTTTCTTACTACAACAAAAAATTAAGACAAATCTTTTTTATCTTCCCTTCGTTTTGTCATTAACGCTGAACTCTTACCTAGACTGCAATGAGTTTATGGCATAGCAAATGCCGAGTTCAGTTTCCATGCGCTGGAAGTAACGACAGCATTCGAAGGGCTTACCATTCCACATGCAGTTCTTGATAGAATCGGGACAGCTACTACGCACAAGCTGCGCATAATATGAAAAATTCGAATAGAAGCAAGACTCTGAGGGTTCCCCACCACCACATTCGTGCACCGTATGATACGATTCGCCACGAAAGAAGGCAATCTCGCTTAGCACTTCTTCTAGTGTAAAATCATGATCGGCGCCCCACAATCTGTGCAAAATGGATGTGTTTAAACGTAATCAAGTTCCAACTTTTATGAACAAACTTACTGCTCCGCCACATCCTGTATGCGATCCATATTTTTGGACTCACAGACTATTATAGCCGGAAAATTAGTATCCCAATCGCGATACGAACTCTCAACAGTAAAACTGATTGCATTTTTCTCAAAGGCGGCTGCAAACATAAACACACATATGAGACAACGATATAGAAGAGTTACCAAAAACCAACCCAAGGATGCTCTTATAAGCAACGATGAAGCATACCAAGATGCAACCAGACACAAAACCCAGAAAAGACGCTCCAACCAAGAAGCATCCTTATCCACAATGAAGCGTGCACCATGCAGCGTTGAGTTCTTCAAATACTCCTCCACAATGCGTCTTAGGCGCATATTTCAAGCGTTAGACAGAAATTCGAACTGCCCACAAGGAATTTACAAGTGATACTGAAAGGCTGTTTAACTTTATTGTAAATGTTGCCAGTGTCGAGTATCGATTACCGCTTTAGCTAGCAGAAGATCGCTTATCAGGGACACAGCTGCCGAAGTTCTCATAAAATACAATACAATACAAATACAAAATACGCGTTTGTGAAGTGTAGTGTAATTGTTATTTTCGGATAGATGCACAAATAGTAGTTTCGATCACCCTAGGAGCTCAGATTGGCTCACGCAACATAAGAAATAGTTTTTATTTCTTCGTTTAAATTGTGAAATTCTGTTAATCACGTTGAAAATATAAGAAAATACACCAATTTGCTACTTATTCAAAAAGAGTAAACAACACATGCGTCAACTAGCCTATTTGCTTATGGAGTAAGCCCGGACTATTTGCTAGGCAAATACAAACAGCTTTTATACGTAATAAACCTAATCTTGCCTTAAATCATTTTGACAACACCTCGCATGCTTTGGATTTTCAATATCTTCGGATCATAGCTAAAAGTGGGAGAAACAAAGCTGTTGCTAGATAATCAACTCTAGGGAACAGAACCTCATGCCAAATGCATGCATTATCTTTGGGATTTCCGAGCAGGTGTAAGCTGACTTACAAGACTTTATCTAAAATTTTGACAGCATGCCATGTTTCTGTTTAACTAGCTTTTGGAGCAGACTCTCTTATCTCTACAAATCGCTTTACAACGGACTTTGTAGAACAAACATTAGCTGAATATAAAAGAACGTGGCTAATTAACATTTTTAAACATTTGCATTAGAGACTCACACTTTTAAGTTCAAAATCATGGCAACTGCTATCGAGTTAAATTCAAACGAAATTCAGGGTCTCTGTCAGCGGTACTTGCGCGAGTCCGTTACGGATAAGAGTTTTGAAGTTTTGCGTTATACACTCAAACCGACATCGGATGCACCTGCGGGCTATCTGGGCCTACATCTGTTTCTCACAGTGGATGTACTGATCAAAGACACAGACTCAGATGCGGCACAAAACCTACAACAACTGCACTTCTTTGTCAAATCAGCGCCCAGCGGCATTGAATCGCGTATGCAGTATCTCGAGGAGTTTGGCGTCTTCAAGAAGGAGATAGAAGTCTACAAAAATGTCTTGCCACACTTGCAGGCCGCTGTAGGCGCTGCAGTTGCGCCAAAATGTTATTATGCCAATAATACTTTGCTGGTGTTTGAGAATCTAACCGATTTGGGCTATCGCATGGGCGCCGCACGTGACGGATTGCTTAATTTTGAACATCTGCATTGCCAGATTAAAGCTCTGGCAGCGTTGCATGCGGGATCGTTTATTTACGAAAAGCGTACGGGCAAATCTATACCGGAACTGCATCCAGCCGCTATAGTCGAAAACGCCTATCCAATCGATGTAAAGGACGATCATGTGCGCATGGTTAATTTTAATAATGCGAACACCGTACTTAAAGAGTTCATCAAAACCATGCCAAAATATCAGCAGAACTTGGACTACATACTAACGAATTTCTCACGTCATATGTTGAAAATCTTTGAACTGTCCAAGACATCGACCAAATATCGCAATGCTTTTCTGCATGCTGATCTATGGGCGAACAATATCATGTTCCGCTATGGCAAATTCGGTGACACTCCCATCGAATGTCGTTATGTGGACTTTCAGCTGGCACGTTATGCGCCGCCAGTCTTGGATCTGATAACCGTTTTGACAATACCCACCAGCAGCGAATTCCGCGCCAAGCACCTGCCGGAGCTGTTTGCTGATTATTATCGATCTTTATCAGAGTTCCTCAAACGCGAAGGTCTGGATGTAACGGACTTTCTTACCATGCAGGAATACTACACCAGCATTGAAGAGTTCCGTATTGCGGGTGTCATCGAAAGCTGTTTGTTCTCGCATCTGGTCATTTTGCCTCCAGAATTAACGCAGGAGTTGACCAAGTCCACGGATGGTTTCGCCGATTTCTTTGATCGCAAGCGTATTGAGATTTGCATGACCGCGTTTAACAAGGATTCGATATATCGCGCGCGCATGACTGATATGGTGACGGATCTTGTTGATAACTATGTGCTGAAGGATGTTTAGTTTCAGCACAGAGACGGTTAATATGAGTTTTCTCTGGTTTCAGTCATCTTTAAAGTAATAAACGATAAATATTTAATATCTTTATACCCAACATCTTTTTATACCCAAACTTAAAGCTGTCTTAACTGCTGTTGCCAATATCTTGGCGCCGTAAGCTGTGCGAGTAGAGGTGTCTAAAGCTGGTCAGCGGTGAGTGGCCACTTGTACCTGTGCAACTACGACAAGTCACTTGGCACTAAGCATAACTTGGCTTGCATTTCAGTTTCTACTCGCATCTCGCTCTCTCTTGATTTGTTAGCGAGTTTGTTGCGTTTGGGCTCGTTTTTCTTTTGGTTTTGAAGTTTGTTCAGTTGTTAATTGTCCGCGTTCATTTAAACAACGGTAAGCGCAGCTTGCTCGAAACTTTTAAACAAAAATTTGTTCCAGCACTTTATTTTTAACGGTTATAAGCATATTTGAAAAAAAAATAATAAAAAAAAAACAATAAAAAATTAACTATTCCTTAATTATTTGTTTTCATGTGACAGTCAACATATTTTTTTAAAGAAGAAACTTTGTGTAATGTTTAAGTGAAAACAACATAAAATGTTTACAGATTTTTTCTAAAAATAAAAAATTTATTATTATTTGCAACTTAACTACTACACAAACAACTAAAATTAAAAAAATATTACAAATTATTTATATATTATTATTTAATTATATATAAAAACTGCAGTAAACAAAGCAAAGTTGTTCCTCGTTGGCAGTATGGCTTTATGTTTGTTATAAGTATAATCTAGAGGGAAAAGGAAATTTCTAGCCAATTAACTAAGAATCTTTTAAAAAGTGGAATTCATTTATGGAGCTTCAGCAATCCCAATTTAAACATGATATTCTATTATAATCAAAGTATGTTGTTAAATATTTGATCGCAATTGTAAATATTCCAGGCAGCACATAGCCAACTAGTTCGCGATGTATTTCTTGTTCTGGATTCAATTAAACTTTTCTAGTTTTAAAACTATTGAAGTAACTTTATCGAAAGCATAAGTATAAATGGATCAAAGCTCTGAATTCTTGCAACATCAGACCTACTATACTATATAAAACGAAACTTCAAATTTAAAAATGCAATCAACATTTTGTGGAAATGTAAATTTTAAATGTGTTTTATATAACTTAATTTTCTAATAACACCTTTACAAAACAAAATGGACACCCTAAACGTTGCTGCTATACATGGAGTATATTTTTCAAAAATTACAAAACTCAACCTTCTATGCAAGTTAACCGAACATTTCAAGCTGCGCTTCTGAATTATGCAAACAAGTAGACGGTATGCACAAAGTGTCCACAAAAAGTTATGTCCACGTGAAACAGGCAACCTTGTTTTTTAGCACCGATTTGGATTTGGTAATCACGAAAATGTAAACAAAGCAACATAGTAAAAGAAACGTAAAACATGCACTAGCAACAACAAATGTAAATTAAAAATTTTTCAACAATTACCGCACTAAACGCCCACAACACAGCAACAACAATAATAATAATTATTTGACCTACCAAAACACAAATTCACATGGACAATGCAACGGTCACGTTTTCTTAACAAATGCGCACCAAAAAAAAAACAAAAAAAAAAAACCATAAACAGAAATACAAAATAACTAAAAGTAACTAAACAATTTTCTTGCACAGAAAAAGGTGTTGAATTGTTAATAGACGATTACATAAAAACAAATAAACAATATGCGGCGCATTAATAACCGTTTTTATGCATTTTAATATTTTTGATTTCTTTTTATAGATATTTACATACTCATATGTACATTTACAACAAAATTATTTCATTTCGCTTGCTTGCCAGTTTTTACTTAACATGCATATTAAATAATTAAAAGCATGCATACGCCCCGGGGAGCTTAGGGGGTTAATGTTTTAAACACAAGCCATGATTGCGTTCAATTGTTGTTTCAATTGTAACTGCTGTTGCACGCACTCGGCTCCACAGTCACTGTTTAACGCACTCACTCCCACACTACTAATTGGCGCTAATAGCGTCATGGCTACATGCGGCATGCAGCATGCTGTCTTGCTTTTGCTAATGTTGTAAATGTATGCATATCGTCTGCATATGAGTAGTCAATGATGCATGGCACGCGGCCACTAATGTTTGGTCACTGTGTGGTTGTTGTTGTTGTAGTTGCTGTATTGGTTTTTTTTTTTGTCTTTTATTAGTATTTTTTGTTGCGGCTGTTTACTTTCTCATTGGCTTTGTTTGCGTTGCAGCCACTTGTTGTATTTGACGGTGTGCTGGTTGTGTTTGCTTTAATTCCAGTGCCTGCAAGTCAATTTTTTTCGGCGCGTAACATCTTCATATTCAGTTACGACCTTGAAGCAATTAAAATTAGTAATAAGCTGCCATATTTTGTTGTTGTTTCTTTGTTTTGTTGAATGTTTACAATCGCTTGACTTGTGCTTAACTTGTTATTGCTCGAGTCGTTTTTTCTGCTACATTTTTTTATCACGGGTATGTATCTTTTTGGTACTGCCGCACACAGCTTGGCATTTTTAATTTTTGAATATGCTCTTCATTTTTGTTCAAGTATTGTAATTAGTTGAGTTACGCATTGTTGCTGCTTTCGTTGTTGTAAATGTTGTTGCAACATTAAACGCACTTGTTGTTTTTGCTGTTTTTGTAAAACTGCCTCAAGGTTTTAAAGAGCAGCCGCCTGCTAGCCTGGCATCCTTTCACCGTATTTAAAATCTTAAAGTATGAATACTCATACACAACTACATACATACATATCTTCGACTGAATAAGCAACAAATAATATAACTTATGTCGTCTCGTTTGTTTATAAACAACGCAGCTTCCTCAGACATAATAATTTTATTTTCATGTAAAGTCAACGCGTAAATAATAGAAAATAAAAATAAAATGAAAAGAAAAGTGAAAAAACGCGCTGAAGCGTCATTCTTCGCCACTTAACCGAGTGACCTGCTTTTGTGTGTAAGAAAAATGCATTTAAGCTGCAATTGGATTCCATTGACCTAATCAACAACAACAATAACAACAACACAACCACATATAAGTGCAATAATAACAACAATAACAATTGAGACAACTGCGAGACAGGCTTGAAAAGAAATCCAACAACAAGAAATGCAATTTCCAATGTGAGTTGACAATTGCCAGTTGGCTTTTGCAGCTGATTTTCGTTGTTGTTGCTTTGATTATTGCTGCTGTTGCTGCTGCTGCTGCTGCTGCTGCTGCTGCTGCTATTGTACAACAACGTTGTTTCGGGATGAGTGCAGCTAAGCTGAAAAATGCGAAAAAAAAACTTGCATAATCATGCTGACAGCGAAGTGTACAAAAGTTGGCAACGCAGCAGCAGTAGAGGAGCTGGCAGGCGCAGACAACAGCCACAGCAACAACAACAACAACAACAACAAAGGAACAAGTCAAGCTCGCTTTAGACATACGCCAGACAACGTCACGAGTAGCGCTTACGTAATGCCTGCGTATGGGCAGACCGACAGACCGAAAGACAGACAGACATTGCCAACTAACTAAGCAATTGTAGAGACTAACCAACAACTGCACAACGCATCCAATTAAAAGTTTACTGACATCGTTTTCAACGTTAAGATCAGGGATTTCGTATTGGCAAAAAACAAAACTGGCTATGAACCGTGCAATAAAATCAAAAACCAAAAAAAAATTATTAACAAAATTTAAAAGAGAAGAGAAAAAATGCAGTGCTGCTGGTCATGTGCTTTGGCTGGCAGCCGTTTATCTTACGCTGTGCTAAAATATTTCTGGCCGCACGCGTTGTACTAGGAAATCGCTTATGGTAACTTGTCACCAAAGAAAACAAATATTAAAAATAGATAAAACAAAATCAGAGAAAAAATTAAATAAAATGGAAAAAAAATGCAAAATTGAAATACATGCATGCATTGCGTTTTAGGTTATGTTGTGGCGCGTGACGCGTCTAGGTTGGCGCTGGTCTCTATATATTTTTTTTTGGACAGGCCACTGCATGACAGGCGGAAACTTGTCTGCCTTTCTGCCATGTGTGTATGCGTCTTATGCTTTTCTTTTTTTTTTTCAAATTATATAACTCTGTAATAGATACAAGCAAAATTAAAGTAAAGAAAATCGAAAAAAAAAACTATTACAAGTAGCGATGCGTGCAAAGTGCGTAAATACATACTTACTTTCCCTTGGCCAAGCCTTTGCTGCGTACGTGCTCTAGAGCGTAAACAAAAGCTTGACCAACACGCACATATTGCGTTACTAACCGTTGCATAGTTGACATATGTAACAGCAAACTTGTAACTAACCACAGCTGCTCTTTCAAGGTCGCCATTCAAAAGCAAAAACACATGATGCACTTCCAACTGCTGCTCTTGCTCGTACTTGGCTGTCTCTCGTATGTCGCAACGCGGCCCCATGCGCAACGCAGTCTGCAGCACATCGCAGTCGTTGAGAACGATGCCTGGGAGCAAACGTTGCCGCCACATTTTCAAAATCCCTTCTATAAGACGCCACGCGTGCGCGCAGCTTTAGCCAAGTCCAGCTGGTTTGGTCCGGGCGAGGAAGTGGTGAGATGTGTTAAATTTCGCCTAATTCAAACAATAATATAGACACTAATCCGCTGAACAGGTCTTCGACAGACAGGCTGAAAAGATACCGCGCATGGAAATTTATAATGTGCTTTCCCATGCCGGACTCATTCCACGCCGGCGTTACTTTTAAAGTGGATTGACTTGCCTTGAGCAATTGCATTTTTGAATTTATTATGTTAAGTAACGTATAGAAGTGATCGTTAAATATTTTATTGTACATAGAAATTGTTGTATGTGAATTTTTTTATAAATAAAATTTTAGTCATTAGCGTTAAGAGAAAAAAAATGGGATCTTAAATTTTCTTCCTTAAAAAAAAAAAAGTACTCAACCTCGACCTCGACAACCTCATGCGCTGACTAAATCTTAAAATTGGAGATGAGACGATAACATCAGAAGATAACCTGAAAAAGCAGGCAGATGCCACTGCCAACCCAAAAGCGTTGTATCGAAAGCATCCTAGATTAGATGATGAGCCCATGATTCCGAAATAATTCAACTCAAATTTTATATTAATTTTCATTTATTTAATGCCTATAAAAATAGTTAATCTGCATAAAAAACAGCACTTTAGGAAAAATAAATCATCCGATTACTAAAACAATTAGTTTAATTCTTTCGCGTTGCATCGATAGTCATAATCTAGTTGAAACATTGTATATCTGTACAAAATGATAGAAACAAATTGTATAGACTTTGAAGATCTGAACAAAAGATTTTTTTGTTGTTTTGTTATGCTATAAACAACTTTTAACTTTATAAATAATCCACGAAGTTTACAGATAAAAAACTTTTAAAAAAAAAAAAACTAAAAATCCAGACTTAAGCTGACATTTGCGATACGCTCCAGTTCTGACTCCACATCCTGCAACGTTTTATATGATTGTGTATCTAGTTCAGCGGATTTTTCAAGTATCATACGTCTAACCGCTAAACTTGTTTTACTTGAACTCGCCACCGTTACCGCCGCCTCTTCATCATGGCTACGCATCGTGACATCCTGTTCTTCCGCCAGCTCATCCTCTGTTTCGCTATCCAGATCCGAAATATGTCCATTTGTGAGATGACTGCCGTTTGTGCCATTGCTTAATGTTGTGGCGTTATGCCTTGTGGACGTTTCGGCAGGTGTTAGCAAGGACTTCACAAATTCACCGCAGAGCATACTCAATGGCGGCATCGTATGAGCTGATAAAGCTACCAACTGCAAGTAGTGGGAGGTGTGGGAAGGAGAAGAAAAGAAAAAAGTGCTTTATTAATTTGATTTTCAACTTTTTAACCTTGTTTGATTTAAGTTTCATACGATTGCGGTTCAAGTTCAACGCAATCGTTAAATCATTGAGCGCCATTAGATTTCTTGCTTTGCCTAAGTGTTTCGCTTGATAAATGGCAGCAGGCATTCAGACAGACAAGCCAATCTAATTTTTGTACTTGTCATTGCTTGGGTTTTTTTTTTTTGTTTTGTGTGTGTCAGTTGGCATTAACTGGCCACAATATTTGGGCACTCAAGTAGTCAAGAGATCGCACAAGCCAACATTGACCTAGGTTCAATTAATTGTATCTTTTCTTGTGTGGCAACGTCTGATGTCGTTTAAAATTTCAAGTGTTTGGAACTAGAATGCCCAGACGTTTAATGGAGTACCTCCTTTGTTCGACTGATTACAACATTAAATCATTATTGTAAGGTCAACTAGGTAGACAAACTGTGTCAAATTTGTCATACAAGTGCAATTTATATAAAAGTATTTGACAAAAGATTTTTTCTTATTTTCTTTTAAGCTAAATGCGCATTTCCTTAGAGCTGCGCTATAAGTGTTCAGATAGTGATTACAATAAAGCATCATACACGACTTCCGGTTTACAAGAAGACACACGAATCTGACCGCCATTGAACTGTGCCAAAGAAGCGGCTATATTCCAACCAATAACTCCATTTAACAATTATAATAATAAGAGCTGCAACGACAATTATTTACAGTACTAAAGAATGACTGTCACGCAATTCATACAGAAAAATTAATTAAAATTGAACTAATGAGTGACTGGACCACATTTCCACAAAAACTTGACGTGAATCACACAAAGAAGGAAGCGCATAAATGTAGATGAAAAATCAAGCGCATTTTTTCTACATGAAAGCAAAATCAAAAACGAGTGCAAACCGAATATAACTACTAAAAACTTGTGCAAATTAAAACGTAATGCAGCGTTAATTAGGCACACTTTCGTTTATATTATTTTTTGCAGTACTTCGGCTATGCATATCAGCTGCAGTAGCAGTCAGTAGAGGATACTACGCCTCTTTAACTAACACAACTGCGCGTTGTTTATTGACATCAGTTTGATTAAATGCATGCCCTCTCCCACTTCATCCTACTTTCCATCAATGCATGCACATTTAACATATTTTTTGCCGACCATTGTTGGGAATTTCCATTAAATTTTAAAACCATTTTTTCTTGTTTTCATTCATGCATATTTGATAACATGCTCTTACGGGAATTTCTACTCTTTTTTTTAGATCGCATTATGTTTATTTTTGCCTTGTATATGAAAATGCAACTCAAAAGACTTCTAACGAGTTCAATAAATAGATAGAATTATGTTTTTATAGCATGCATTACTGAATAGATGTAATACAAAACATTACTATGCTGGAGATAAAAGCCTCACAAGCCATGGCAGGCGCACAAAAAAAAAAAAAAAAAAAACAAAAATGTTTGACCTCTTATGCAAATTACGGCAATTATAACGACTGCAATAAAGACAAGCATAGCACTATAAACTATAAACTAAAAAACAAAAGAACTAATACAATATAAAAATGGCAATCAAACACACTGAACTCCATTGACCAGCATAATCGTCGTAAATATGTCAAACAGACTATAAAAACACAAAAAAGAAAAGAATACAGAAACATGCATTACAGAGTAAAGCAGTAAAAGAGCAAAAATTGTGCGTGTTGTTGTCACATGAATACGCATAAACAATTTCCTAAATTAAATTATACAACAAAAGAACGACTTAAAGAACGCACACGCTATGGGAAAAAAACAGCACAAAGCCAATAGTTGAGTGTGTGCAATCGGCAGAGAGAATAACGACTGCGTAGGCAAAAACAACAAAAAAATTAAAGATGTTTCACATAAAATAAAATCAACAAATATGCAATTCCCAATTGAACAATAATGCAAACCGAATGCGTAACACGCGCAAAGCAAAAAACTATGCATAGCATTACTCATAAAATACTCATACTAAAAGCAATGAGAATGCATAACTCAAGCTTAGCAGCTGAGCATACCTACAACAACAAACAGCATCGAGAGAGAAAAAGAATGAGTGCGAGCGCCCGCACGCCGAAATTCCTATTGTTTTCGTTAGGGGCGAAGAATTTTTCGGTCGTGTGAGCCCCAACAATCCGAACACTCAAGCCGAGACGAAGCGCTGACTCCGACTACAGTAACAACAACGCCATGCCGCTGACGACAATTCTTTTGTTGTTTTTCGTGTATAAATTGCATTGAGCGGCAACGGAATCCGGACATTTCACATTTGTACTTCACGCATCGAGGAACGAAATTAAAAAAAAAAAAAAAAAAATTTATATAAGAAACTAAGAGCGCGTACAAGTGAACGAACGCATGAACGATTAACCGGCGGCATAACACGGAAACGCATGCAGCAAAAAAATTTACGGAACTGTATTTTGCCTAAGTGACAAAAAAAAAAAAAGAAGAAAATTTACTGATAAAGCAGCAGCAACTTGCAACTATAAATATTTCATAATAAATAAGAAAATTGTTTTTGTGCCACTTTTGTTTGTTCGCTGCAAGTACACTCAACTCAGCTAATCCTTTAAAAAGGTCATCAGGTACAGGCACAGGAGTGCACTTGTTTTCTTTGCCCGGTGCATCGTTGAAAATGCTGCCAAAGAACGTTGCCACACTGACATGCTTACTCATTGCATTGTTGTTTGTTGTTGTATCACAAGCTGGACCGGTGCCAATAGTGAATGAGGTAAGCAAAGAAAAAAAGGATGTGTTTGTTTTCCATGCTTGCAGACAACCAAGTGTAGCGTGCATGTAAATGTTGAAAAAGTCAAATTGGAAAATTTTTTATGGCGCAATTTTAATATACGAAAACAAAATCTCTCGGATGACTTGTATTAATGAATTATTAATAAATAGCCACATTAAGAGAATTAAATCATCATTTAGTAAATTAGATGCCATACTAGATAGTCAAGTTACTCCCATGCTGGCGTAGTTATATATCCACAGACCTCAATCTCGAATCCTGATATGCTGGATATACAACTAATATGATTACAATTCCGCTTTTGAGAGAGATTTCAATGATGCTCAATCTATTTTTAACATTAAAAATTTAATCGGGTTAAAAAAACAGCCGACAAACATAAGTTGAAAGATGTTTCCTTTTTATAATCAGTCTGTCTATACTATACTGATATTTACAAGTTCGATGTTAAAGGCCTTGGCTCTTTAAGCTATCAAAATAAAAACAAAACAGGAACTGAGCAACAACAACATGATTTAACTTGACCTTTTTTAAATTAAAAATACTTTCCTATATCAATTTTTAAATAAAAAAAATTTTTTTTTGCTTTCGGTAAACAAAGTTGATAACCTTTTGTTTGCACGCTTTATAGACGCTACCCTTAAATGCAAAGGTATACAAGCAACATTCTACTTCCACTCGCCAAGAAAATGTAATTAAGTAATTGGTTTTGTTGAGGCGGTTGCATGCAGTTTTAGAATATACAATAATAAAAACTAATATAATTAAAGTATTAATTGGTGTAGGTTGCACTAAAAACGTGGAAATTATTGTATATCAATTTTTTTTTATAAAAATTTACCCAATACATTGCTAACCAAATTGTAAACTGGTCTCTGGCGAAACTCTGAGTAAACGAGAAAAGATATTGTTGTCAAATTGAGTTGACCATGTACAGAACACATGACATTAAACTCATCACATAGAAAGCCAACATTACTAAATAAAACAGGAACATCACTGAAGCTAACGCCTTAAATAGTTTTTTCTCTTAGTGGCAGTTTTAAACAAACGAACTGGACGAAAAAAATCTAAAGACTCGTGATAATATTTCTTGATCCTTGACACCCATTAATCCTTACTTCTAATTAGAATTGCATTTGGACAATTTCCATTTTCTGCTGCGTCCTTCCTTAACCTTGAAAAGACTCAATCACCTATATCTCCGTCGCTACTTATTGTGACTGAGTGATATTTACTTTCCTTATGGGATTTCGTTACAACAACGACAAAATAAAATTAAATAAATATGTTTATTTATTTTATTTTTGCTCTGGAGAACAATGCAGCAAGCAAACCATTTAAATGAATTCTTATGAAAATGTCTGAGGAGACCCGTTCGCCTAAACAAATCACAAAAGCGCCAGAGCCAAAAATAAACCAATCATTTCGTTGCAAAGCCCTTTCAACTTTAAGATAATGGCGTACAACAAATAATGAAAAATTTTATTAAAATAAATTGAAATTATGCAAATGCGAACACAAATAGAAAAAAAGAAAAATAATATAAGCGACGGCAAGCAAATACAACACAAAACCCCAATCAGCGCTTGCCCAGCGAAGTGACGATTAAAAAAAAAAGAAACGTTTCCACTAATAACGGCAAATCGAAGCGTTGTCAAATAAAATCTTTATAAAATTGCATTAAAAAAATTGCAATAAAATGGAATTATTTAACGTTTATTATTTCCTTGTCATTTGCAGCACCAACAGTTGATGCCGAAAGTGCCGCAGTGGCATTGTCTACGTTACTTTAAGCACGACGTACTCATGATGCGTCGCTGCCGGCATTTACGCGTACCCACAGCGCCACGTTTGGGCGACGTGCTGATGCGCAAGAAGAAGAAGTAAACGACGACAACGGAGACAATCAACAGCATAAGCACCATATGCACCGACTGATTAAACAACAAATTTTATGAATAATGTGAAGCACACACTTAAAACCTGACTTTTTAACAAACCAACAAAAATCGAGAAGAAACCATAAAAAAAGAAAACAACAAACCAAAAACAAATAACATATTTAAGAAATAAGTTTAATCTTTGTGTACTTCATAGTATCTAAGCGAAGCTAATAAATAAATATTATTTAAAAAAAATCTTATCACGACGAAATTACCTTGTGCAAACATTTTATTACAAAGGCTTAACATGAATTAGATTTCCTCTTTGCAATGATAATTTCATTACTCCTACAATGGTCTGGTGGAAAGATCTACTGGAGGAAAGTCGAGTTTATGCTCTCGATATAGAAACGGTACGCGGTACTGGTACGCGTTATTTCCGAAACCCGATTCAAATAAGTTTTTTAAATAGCATATGTCCAAAAGAGCTTAACTTAAGCTAGGGTCATATCATTAAAACCTTTAGCTCACACAAAAACAATTCCATTCCAGACTTATATCTGATCGCGTGCTGTTCATGCTCAAACTCTCTATTGTCATAACAATGATGTCTAAATACAGAAGCATTGTCGGAAGACCATGCATTTCGAGTAGGTCTGACAAATCCTTGACGAAACGAACAACCATCAGAACCTTCACCATAATAATAAAAACGTAACCAAGCAAGAACCAACTTTTGTGGACCTATACTCACATTTGGTTACCAACCTCAAAGATACTTCTATCTGAAATGTTATTATTCTTCTACTCTATTATGGTTCTGTTCAAAAGTTAGAGTAATATTAAATAACTGTTTAACAAGGTCAAAATATGCAATGTAAAAATATAATTCGCCAATAATTAGATTTTAAAAAACTTACCGCACTAACGGAAGAATCTTTGTCCTTGCCCACAATAAGCGGTCCTCTATGCTGTTGACTTGTATCCATTGTCTTATTAGAATGCTGTTGGGTGGCATATGTGCCAAAAGTGGCATAGCGTATTGGTTCACTAGCAGCATTTTGTGCAAAAGATATAGGCGCAGGCAAATCGATTTCCACTGCGGCTTCCGGATCGACTAAGTATTTGATTTCCTATCAAAAGTGAAAATACAGGTTATTAGTAAATTGTAAGGAATAAGTCATCTGTTAAGTAAGTCCCACCTGTGACTCGGTAAGGAAGTACAACGTCGATTGTGCTTGCCAATCCACATTAATGGAACGCTGTTTAGAATTGCGACGTGGCAGCCAGATTATGCCGTACAGTTTCGGCAGATTGGCACGCTGATAGATCGGCAGTGGCACATTCGGCTGGAAGACATGCACTGTTGATTGAAGAAATAATCATTTTTTTTTTAAAACTTCTCGAAAAGGCAAAGCAAAGAAAACTCACGTTCATCATTTTTAGTCACAGCGGCTAGCAAATTTGTCAGCGCATCGAATGCCAAATGTTTGACGGATAACTTCAGTACAGATTGCAGTCGCAAAGTTAGCAGATTCCATATCAACACTCGCGTTTCCGTGCATACCGTCACTAGGTGCGCATGTTCACCGGCTGCAAATTGCACGTGTCGTATCTCCGCAAAGCTCTTCACCACTGGAACTTCCCTCGCACTTGTGGGACTGTTTGACGTCGACGACTTACTTTTTAATGTACTCGACTTGGCAGCCGCTGGCTGAGTCACCTCTGTTAGACTTAACATGTTCATTATGGGCAATAGTTGTTGGGAAACCTCTTGTTCCACCTTTCCCTTCCGCTTCGCAATCTGTGCGAGACGATATTTCGCTTTATAGCGTTGCCGCACATTCACTCGTTGCAGTCTCTCGCTGAGCTTTTGTGCGCGCTGAGTGTTGCCACCCTGGACTATCGTGGCTTGGAGGTATACCGCCATGCGAGTTTTCCATTGCGGCTGCACCTCGCATTCGATACCGAGTTTCTGCATAAGGAGCAGTTTTTGATACAAATTCAGTTCCTGTGTCTGCTGTATTTTCGCAAAGATCTGAGCTTTGCTGGTATCGCTGATTTTTGCTGTATCAGTCACATTGGATGTCTCCGTGCGTATATTGTTGGACTGCAAAGTAGTTTGTATCTCTTTAATCAGTTTCGCATCGTTCGTCTCGAGTACACGCTTGAACAGCAGCCAAAGTTTGTTACGTTGCTCAGCATACTCATTTTTGGCCCCATTCACGGTTTGCTTGGCCAGCCGCACTTGTGCCTTTGTCAGCGTACCATCCAGACCTGCGGTGCCAGTTAACGCAATGCGCAGCTTAAGCGTGTCCGACTTATAAATGCACAAAGTATTGCCAAAGCCCGCAGCGAGTAAGGAGCCATCCTGAGCAAAGGATATAGACTCGATGGGCATTTGTTTGTAGCTGGTTTGCGCCACGCAACACCAAATCTTGCCCGTGCGATAAATGTTATCTGATTGTTCAAGTGACCACATTTTAATGATATTATCATTGCCGACTGTGGCGCAATGCAGATTCTCCACTTGATAGTCATTGGAGAAGGCAATAGCCTTGAAGCCGCCCTCATGTGGCAATTCAATGTTTGTGTTGAGTATGTATCTCTGCAGCGACTCATCATAACTCCAGAACTTTAAGCAGAGCACTGGCATATGCTCCTCGTCATTGTATACCTCACCAGTGGCCATCCAGTCGATGTTGAAAGCGGCTTTTGTGACTTGTATGTTGTAGAGTATACTTTGGGCTTCCATGGACATCTTATTCTCATCGACTACGGCCAACTGCAAACAGAAATCATGGAGCACAAGATTGGATGTCAATGAAGGGAAATAAAAATGTAGCTACTCACATTATAAAGCAAATTTTTTGTATACGCAGAGTAAAACTGTAACTGCCCCATGCGTCCGTTAAGCACCAAAGTATTTGAGCGTGGATTTAAACGCAGACCAATAGGAAATTTTGGCCGCCCAGTCTTGTCATCTGGAGCATACGTAAAGTTTTGCACTGTGTTCTTCAGGGCATTACTGTCAGAACTAACGAATTGCATGCCATTGTCATCGGTGGATAGCACAACGTGCTCATTGTTTTGACTAACTACCACATGTCGTATTATGCTCGTCATACGTGGCAGGAAATATCTTAAATGCGGTTGTGCCACGTTCCATTTTACAAGCACCGCTTCATGCCCACTGCTGAAGAGTGTCGTGCCATTTGCGGAAAATGCAACACTCGTTACAGCCGTGTGGTGCCAATGGAACAATGTGTTGCGCATAGTGTGTTGTTCACCAAATTGTCGCCACAAATAAATTTTACCTAATTCATCGCCAGTAGCGACCATTTCTTCCACAGGATTGAATCGAATGCAAGTAACGGGCACCTGGTTGGGGTGTTTATAACTGTAAGTAAAGAGTATACAGGTCATATTTTTAATAAAGACGCATAGACAAGATAGACACTGACCGCACATAACGCCAAGTTTTGTAGTTGATAAAATACACATAAAATCCTTGTGCCAGCACAATGTATGGGTAATCACCGACGCCTACTTCAATAATGGGTTTAATATTTCTGAAAATTGATTATTTTAGTTCTATTCCACATTACATTTTCACATTATCGGTTTGTACGTACTTCAAATTCAAATCAAAAGGCACTGCTACTTTTTTCCCTGTCGTTGTATCTACTACAGCCCAGGTAATGTGTTTGGTTTCAACGGGTTTCGTCATAATCCAAGCGCAAGCTGTCGGTGAATTCCTATACATATTTAGCAGACTACATCCGACCACCTGCCCCTCACGAGGCAAATCCAGCTGCAATGTCTTTTGGAGCACACCAGTGCGCCAATGCCAACGCAGCAGCTGACCTGTGTTGGTGCAAGCGACAAGCAACTCCGGCTGCTTTAGCTCCAGTTCACAACTTATTAATGGCGCTTTGGCACCTGTTAGCTCACGCGTGAGTTCGCCTGTACTGGTCGAGTAAACTTGCACAATATCGCCATAACGCACAAAAAGAAAACTAGACCGGCAAAAGTTTTAGCAAGCAAATGACATACACAGAGCATTTCGCATACATACCTGCCGTTCTCAGCAAATACAGGCGGATATTTAATTATGTTGCCTCCCGCTAGGCGATGTAGCTCCAGGCGATCGTCTTCCAAAGTCATGGCTACTTGTTGTTATGACACTTTGTCCTGTTGTTAGTTTCCTTTACACGATTTGTTGGCTTGTACTGCACAAACCACAGGTTCAGTGCAGTTAATGTGTCGTCAGCAATATATTTCCTTAAGAGTTAAAAGTTTAACTTTTCTAAAAACCTATTATAATAATGCGAAACTCATTCGCACATTGCTGCTGCCTACCGCACGTGTTGTTGCGAATGGCGTTTGTGCTGCTTCTTACACGCTCATTACAGACCGTATCGGTTTATCGTTTCGATAAAAACAAGTAAAACAGAATTCAGAGAATACCGATAAAAAAATTCAAAAACAACCACACGGTAAAAAATTAAATGCGGTAGACACCGACACTATCTATGTAATCCACATAGATGCAAGCTAATCACCACACCCATGGGGTCCCAAGGCCCTCAAATGTCATTAAGGATATGTATGGCAAATAAAGAGACGTGGAAGAAATGGGAATATTTCATGTTTTTTTACCGTGAACTAAATTGGGATCACTCCCGCCGTACAAGCAAAAAAATAACAAAAAGATCTTGGGACCTGCCATGGTGTAGTTTTTGTTCATAGGCTGATATCTGGTGAAATCTCTTCTAAATATCTCCTCCACTTACTTAACTTTTCTCTCCCTTCTAGACCTAATCGTAACTTTCGTCCTCTGTTTCTTTCATACTGCTCAATTGATTACTGGGCTCTTTTCCAACCGTTTAGGTTAATCTGTTCTAATTATAATAATCTTTATCACCTTATTTCCTCCGACTTTCTTTCTAAAACCTCTAAAATTCTTGATTATTTCTCTAACATTTAACTTTACTTTCAATCATAATTGTGTTAAGCTGTCATGTTATGTTTATGTTAGATAGTAAATGTCTATATGACAGTTCAATGCCGGTTGTTATAATAAATAATAAATAAATAAACCCCAAACATAACAACAACAAGTTTTGCGTTGTTCACCACTGATTCGCTGGAATAGAGTTTGCAGAGCACGAACCCATTCTTTCTCACTCCCACGCATAGTGCTTCTATGTTCTGACAACAGAAGTTGAAGCAAACACATTTCGTCAATTTCGTCGCGTTGTATAGTTGCTAAACTAATGTAGTTGCTATAGTTGCGGATGATCAAATATCGAAACTAACTACGGGTTTTTATGCTTTCTTTTTGCATTTATACGGTTTGACATCACAATTGGGGCTTCAGATTGTTGTTTTTCACTATTAAACACAAAAACCACCAACTTTGTTCTGAGTCCGATTCGTTGCAAATAACATATATTAAATCCGATGGTAAAAATATGAAGTTTGCTTGGACTACGTGTTTGCCAACGTTTTAAATATTTAACAGGAAAGTGATAAAGTTCAGCGATAAGCAGCCGCACCACGCCACACAACAAAACAACAACGCCTTCCTAAGGCGCAAGTCTCATTAGCATACGCCACGCAGCTTAACTGTAAACGATTAAAAGAAAAAAGAATAATGACGGGGCGGCAAAAGGTTTGTGGTCCGCTAAAAAAAAGGTTTTCGTGGATTTCTCTGCCGTTGTTGCTGCTCCTACAACTGATAATTGCACCTGAGCGAGTTAGTGGTAAATTAGCCGGTTCCGTTAAAGTGGTGTACGCCGTAAACGCCGGTGGACCGGAGCATGTAGATCAGCATGGCATTCGCTATGAAGCTGATCCGCTGCAGACAGGCATCGCCTCCGACTATGGCAACAATTTGCTAATGATTGGACGCGTTGCTGAGCAAGATGAAGTGCTATATCGCACGGAACGTTATCACACAGCAACATTCGGTTACGAGTTTCAGGCAGATGGCGACGGTGACTATGCGCTTATAATGAAGTTCTGTGAAGTTTACTTTCAAGATCCGAATATGAAAATCTTTGATATTGTGCTGAATGGCAGACACACTATTGTCTCTCAATTGGATATATTCCGTGAAGTGGGACACGGTACCGCGCATGAGGAAATAGCTTACTTTAGGATCAGCAACAATCGTCTTCACCTAAATGGCGAATCATCGGAATTAAGAAATGGTCGACTGCGCTTGGACTTTATTAAGGGCATTCATGATAATCCGAAGATCAATGCATTCGCGCTGCTCAAGGGTGATGTTTCAAAGTTGCCACAATTGCCACCGATTGATGCAATCGATGTGGATGCGAAATCTGCGGAACGTCTGCGCAATCGGCAACAATCGCCAAGCACCCCGAAAGAGGCGCAACGCAGTAAACCGACACCGCCGCCACGTGCAACCGATGACGAGGATGAAGACGACGTCGAAGAAGAAGAGGAACATGATTTTGATTATGCTGAGGACGAAGATGAAATTGTAAATGAAAACCAGCATGAGGCAGACGAACAACCCGGACAAAAGCCATCGCGCAAGGCAAGTGGTCCACGACATCCGGATCCCTATGTCGTTGACGATTCATCAGTTCTGCTGCCCATAGTCATCGCCATTGGTGCATTTGTACCGTTGCTCTTCTGTCTGTGCAAACTTTGATCGCCACCAGCTCGGCACCAGTTTGCCATCGTTGATACAAGGCCGTAGTGCCGCGCTGTTTTAATATTAAGTCCATAGCATAATGTGTATAATTTAATTTTTTTTACCTATGTATGTTTATTGGGTTATTGCTCCTTATGTTTACCTTTGTGATGTTCTTAAAAGACTTTTAGGTTTACGTACAATCAATCTCATGCAACGCTATGTACGCACAATTACAAAGCAGTCTCTGCCAGTCAGTCAGTTGGTCAGTCACATGCAGTGTTCCTGTTAATTTGTTATACACGTGTTGCAGCATGTCTAAACTACTTATAGCCAATTGTCTGTACTTAGCATTTCTTTAAACTTAGTTTATGGTTGTAACTTACTCGTAGGCATTCTTAGCTACGCCAACATCGAGGCCGCACAAATGACACACGGTTTTGTGCAATTAGTCATGACTTTTTTAATTGTCAATATTTATTACTAGATTTGTTTTCCGAAAAAGTCTGGCTCTAAATGAATATAATTTATACGATTTGTTACTCGAAATAAATGAACATTTGTTAATTAGTAAATGTGCGTTTTCCGTTTTCAGTACGATGTCATGGAAAGATTTTCTCTTCTGGCCATTACTTAAGGATCTTGTAGATTACACGCATTATTTCCATACTTCTTCAAAAGCAATAAGTCCTGGCTCAGTCGATTATAACTAATCGTACCAACTTTATTGCTAGCCTACTTAAAGCCAACTAATAGTTGGCAGTAAATGTCGCGCAAATATGTTAATCGAGCTTCCAATTAAAATAATATGGAATGTGCAATATAAGCAAATCGATTAGCTTTACCTCAAGCGAGAAAACTATTTACCAAGTCTACATAAGTTTCGCCCTTAAAAACAAACTACATGAGAATGAACGCGTACTACAACGTCCTAAACCGAGTCAAAACTGTCAGCAAGTTCAAGTTCACTTGCGCATACCCTACCACAATAAATGCCGGCAATGTGGTGCTTACAACAGCTCAAGCAGTTATACAGACGTCTAAAACTGAAGTTAATATGCAAGTCGTGTGCGCAAGCACGCTGCGTTATTTGAATGACAATTACAAACGTCATTTGAGTTGTATCTGTATCTACACTTAAGGTGTCGCGTCGTATACTAAATATTTCATATGCATATGTTCGTTTATTATATGCATACAAACATCAATCACGGCCTACAGCTGAATAATGCGTAGCGAAAATAGTTTACTAAAATTACATTTTTATTTCAAAAATTGTTCTCGCACTAAAATTACAAAGCATGCTTATATACAGGCAAACGTGTTGTCTATATAAACGCTATACATTTATTTTTACCTAATTTTTATTTACTGCATTACGAATAGAAATTGGCTTAGAGTGTAGCACTACAAAAAGGCTAGACGCGATTACTTAGTGTATTCACAACAAAAAATTAAATGTATATCTGGCTAAGGTTCATGTTGGTAGGTTGTCAGTTGCGCGCCAAGGCATTGCTTTGACAATTTGCAGGCAGACACGCAGGCTGCCAGCCTAGTGGCCAACACTAAAACGCGCGCTTTAACTTTACAGCTTAAACAATAGTTAACAAAAAATGAGCAACTATGTATATATAAAAATTAAAACACCTTAACAGCAGAAATGTTTAAAATGAAAGGAAAGTGAAGGAAGAGCTAAATCCCTAGTGGAAGAGAATATTTTGCACTTAAAAACGTATCTCATTACGCAACACACGTTCGTAAGCTTCCAACGTCAGCAATTCATATTTGCCCTTGGGCGTTTGATAGTACAGCGTATCCTTGATAATATGCGGATCGTAGCCTTGTTTTTGCAAATCCACTTTACGTAGTTTAAATGTGCCCGTCAGATCGACCTTGGTCAGAATGCGCAAAAATTGTGGTCTTGCGTATGCGGGCAACACCTTAGCCAGATCCTCGGCAAACTTATCGAGATTAACTTCACGTTGTGGATCATAAATAGCAGCCATGCCAGCACGTCCCTCTGTATGCGGTATGGTTACACCATAGACAACAGTGTCCTTGTAGCCGGCGACATTGCTGACTTGAGCCTCCACTTCGCTTGTCGAAACGTTCTCTCCCTTCCAACGGAATGTATCACCGGTGCGGTCCTTAAAGTACAAGTAGCCCAACTCATCGGCTACAAGTAAATCGCCCGAAAGGAATGCCATGTCGCCTTTTTTGAAGACATCACGCACGATTTTCTTCTCCGATGCCTTAGTATCCACATAGCCAAGGAACTCACGCGATGGATTGCCCTTGACAATTTTGCCTATGAACACGCCTGGCTCATTCGGCTCGCACAGCTGGCAGAGTCCATTCTCATCGCGTATAGGTTCACCAGTGTCTGGATCAGCGCGTATAATCGATATGGGATAGACCTTTGGCAGAATACGCGAAACGAAACCAATTGCCCCAACGGTGTTGTCGTGATTCATGATGTTAGCGTTGCCCTCGGTGGCGCCATAGAATTCGCCCACTTTCGGCACATTGAAACGTTCTACGAATTGTGGCCAGATTTGTGGACGCAGACCGTTGCCGAAGACGAGACGCACACGATGTTGACGATCGTAGTCCCCAGGTTTCGTTGCCAGTATATAGCGTGCCATTTCGCCAATATATTGACCAATCTGTAAGACATGTGCACACAATTTCAATGATGGACAATAGGCTGACTAAATCACTTACGGTTGCATTAAATTTGCTACAATCGGCAAAGTAATTCGAGGCCGAGAATTTCTTGCGTATCGAAACGGTCGAACCGAAGAGCACCGCCTGACCCATGCACATTATGCCACCCGCAGTGTGGTACAACGGCAAAGGTGTGTAGAAGATGTCATCTTCGCGAAAGCCCATTGTGTAATGTATGCCCGCCGCAATGAAGAGATAACTAAAAAACAAAAAACGGAAAAATAAAATTAAAATAATAGACTATCAAAGTACCCCGCCCCCGCATACAAACCGTGAGTGTGATATAACCGCCGCCTTGGGCAAACCCGTCGTGCCCGATGTGTAAATGTAGACCAACTTGTCGTGATGATTGGGACGCTGTGCGCCAATGACAGGCGTCGTGGCGGCATTGGCGAGTTCCTCATTAAGACTCTTCGAATGCGCCACTGCATTGCTGTTGTTATTTGCTTTGCTGTTGTTGTACTGATAGAGCGGAAGTGATGGAGGCAGGTCCTTGAGAATGCTCTCAATTGCCTCAACGAAATCTTCGCCATAGATGAACGCATTGCACTTAGCCACCGTGATGCTGTGCAGCAGTGAGGGACCACGCAGATTTGTATTAATCAGCGGAGTTATGACGCCAATCTTCGAGAGACCCAGCCAAGTAGCTACGTATTCGGCACGATTTTCCAGCAAAAGTCCAACGACGTCACCTTTCTTGTAGCCATGCTTATGAAAGACATTAGCGATTTTATTCGAGAAATCATTCAATTGCGCGAAGGTCCACCTTTGCGTTTCACTAATGATGGCCACTTTGTCCGGCTGCGTTTTTACACTTCTTTCGAAGACTTCGGGAATTGTGAGATTTTCCCGCTCATGACGTTTGACGTAACGCAGCAACTTGATATACGCCCAAAGTGCGCTGTGGGTGAAAGGGAATGAATGTGAGTTTTGAATTGACACAAACGGGCAATTTCTAATTATAAAGACTAACAGTTGAACGACGTAACGATGAAAATTTAAGCCCCACTACTTAAAAAATAAGAAATCTTAAACAAATGATTTGCATATAATTTCTTTCAAAACCGCAGAACTTTTTTCAAATCATGGTTGCTTAGTAAAAGAAATCTAAGCCAGTAAACAAGTTTCATATTTGTGCGGTCACGTTTTTCCGCAGAATATCTATTTCAGTTTTGTATTAATTACAAACCGAAGATACCTTTTAGCGCAAAAAAAGTAGTTGAACACGGGAAAATGATTTGTTGGCTTAATGTCAGACTTTGTACACATCAAAGTCTACTTAGCTTTGACGTTTATTATTATTTGTCGATCACTTTTTAGTTGGAAGATTATTTATTATATACGGAATCGAGATGCGGATTAAGTTTAAAATATTAGAATCAATTTCAAACCTTTTAGGTTTCAGCAATGTAGCTCCAATTCTTCAGCGAACATTTACAAACAAATGAAGTTCAAAAAGTAATACTAGAGTGGTGCTGAGAGAGGAGTGCAGTACCTAAAGTAGTATATCACTAAGATATATATGGTTCAAACGAAAAGTTGGCATCTAAATAGAAATTCTTTGATTAAATCTAAAATTTAAATCTATATAAGATCAAGGATCATGGTATTTTAATCTAAAAGTTCCAATTATTTATACATACTTCTCGTATGTCGTCTCGTATTCGATTTTCTGTTTGACGTACAATCCAGTAATTTATTTGCTCAACAGTTTATTTAATCTTTAATCGCATTTATGAGGTGGTAATAAAAATTGGAAAAAGTGAAGTACTACCCCAATGAGCGTTAATGCATTTGTGATCGCCTGTTTCTAGCTTTTTAGATTAAAATTAGAAATAAGATAAATTGTACGATTAGTATGCGATAAACCTTAATTACTTAATTTCTTCAGCTGTACTTTTACTTTTTGTGTATTCATACATGTATATGTTATATATAATTTCGCGCCTCAGCCCAACTCAGCTCAACTGGTTTCAACACAACTGGAACTAGTGGAAAGGTCGAACTCAGCTTAATTTGAATATCATTTTACGCCGAGTTTGCCCATTTAAGCAAGCTACCTGCCCGCTCCCCCCTTTCGCTTGGCGCATGTCAGTTCGCACTTGTTGAGTTCGATTTAAATGCTCACTTTGTACTCGAATTATACTAGACGTACTTTGCACTTTTATTGCTCTATTGATAAGATTGCTGCTTAAGCAATTTAGGATTATTTATATATTTTCTGCTATATGATTATGTGCTCAATTAAAATTTTTAGAGCATGTTTTCTTTACAAGTCAGTCTCAGGAATATTAGGCACACTTATGCAAGTGGAACAGCCGTAAGTAAGAAGATGGTACTTCTCTTATAATTGGCACGTATCGGGTGATGTTGTGGAGAGCTCAACTTAGCTAAGAAGACACTCGTAATTTATTGCATAAACGTTGACGCATAATTGTTTCGTGTAACCTTGTTTACGTGTTTCTTTAGATACGCTCTTATGTACAAGATTGCTTTTGTTGTGAATACTTGTGTGAAAATCTTTTCATTGCTGCTTGAGTAATTTCGTATTGTAATAAATTTTCTTTGTGATTCAGACGTGAGTTAGCGTAGAAGTCATGCGAGCTAAGACTAATGGGCTTGGATTGATTGAAATGGGATTAGCGTATGCGCGAGATACTTTATGGTGATGAAGGTTTTTTTAAGCGCTAATTAAAGCTATTGATTATAAGAGTTGCAAGTGTTAAATGAGTAGCTCATTACTCAAAACACTGGCTTCAAAAATTTAAATTCTTTTGTTTACGTAAAAGAAAGGTCTTTAAAACATGTCTGCTTAATAACAAATCTATGCATCTTCTTCTTTCTTTATTTCAATACTTCTAAAAAATTTCAGCGATCAGATGTGGCAATATCAAAAGACATGACAAGAAGTTGCCAGAAAGTTATATTGAGCTCACTAATTTCGGAACACTTTACCGGATGACTTGCACCTTCCCCAAGGCTCAAAGTTTGTATTAAAATAAAAAATTTATATGGAGGAAGCAATTACCCCAGCTTAACTATCATCATTAACTTTTTACGTCAAAATTTATGAAGTGTTGGATCTGAATTCGGCTTGTACTTCATTTGCTTATTTCTTGTTTTGTTTCTTGTATTGTTTTTGTACATTTAGCTTTAAGCCAAGATTTGTGGTATAAATAAAATGCAATTTTTTTTATACTTTTTGTCTATTTACAAAAATATTTGAAGAACCAGTTCTGAGTTTTTGCCACATACTACAGCATTTAACCTTGGCTCTGTTTTTAGTTGCTTTTATTTATTTTATTTTTTTATATCTGTATAAAATATATATGGTGTTATTGAAAATAAACTTGAAGCCAGAAGATTCGTGTTTGCATGTAAAATTATGATTGCCAACAAAACTGAAACAAAAAAATATCTACACAAGGGTCACTGCGCTTGTCATCCATTTTAATAACACGAATTGCTTAATGGCGTGTTAAAAATTAAAACTATTTAATAAAAATGTCGCTTAATTGAGCTTGAATAGATTAAAAATTTAAATAAATTGAAAAAGGTGCAGATAAATTAAATTAATTTCATTACACTGCATTCTAGCGCTATATGAGCTATCGAAAAATTGTATATTTGTAGAAAAAAACTTCTTGAGTTGGTTCTAAGCGCGTTTATTGGAAATTTATTTAGAAATTTTCAATCAATAAAAACTAGTTTTTAAAATTCTAATAAGTAAATGTAAGAGATACTTTTGTTTGAGTTAGGAAACGTTGAACCCAAACTGCAATCGAAAAGTAATGTTGAAAGTATTTTAAAAAAGATTACGTCAACTGTTTACGATTGTTATTTATATGTATATACAAATATATATTATGTTTATAAATTATATTTTCACATGATCAGTACTATAACATTCCCACTGAAGAAGGTACATAGATAGACAGATTGATTAGCAGGCTAATCAAGTTTACATCATTGTCATCATCAAGAATCAATATAATCTCTAAGGGTTTATTATAGAGCTTAATAAATAAATCTAATAACTAAATAACAAATTTTCTATGAACCGCACAAATAAATTTTATTTAAATTTTCGAATGTAAGCATTTATAAAAAAATTTAATTAATCTTTCTTGTGGTAAACAAAGCTGGAAGATGGGGGCGAAATTTATATCACCAATGAATTGTTTTCTGTTCTGTTGATATATTTGTAATCAACCACCAGCATAGATGCCACTAATCATTCGCTTCAATAGGAACATATTTTGGTTGTGGACAATGAAACAACGATAAATATCTTGTTTTACAAATTTTCAATAACTTAGAAACGCATGAAACGCCTTTAGACTTGTTTATCAAATGTATTTGAAAATAAACTGAAATAAAATCTCTACTTTCAATTCTTTTAAATTTTCCATTCAGTAAATATACTTTCTAAACAAACTGTAATTTTAATTAGTGCAGCAGTGCTCTATTGTGTTATTATTAATTTTATAATTTGAAAAATTATTCACACTCAATGAAAATCATTGAACCACAAACATAAAACCATTTCCGCATATGAAAAAGAAAACAAAATAAAACCATTTGATGTGTATTCTGCAATACATGCATAGCTAACCAGTCTAGCTCTACTAACCACAGAAGTTGAGGTCTAGTCTATGTGGCTTCCGCGCCACTTTGCCTTCGTTTATGCGGCAGCATAAAGTAAAATTTGGACGCCGGCAAAGCAAAATTATTATGCACAGCTTGTTCAGAGTGCGTTGAACATGTCCAAGTATATACTTTTTATACGACAATATTGTAGGAATAAGTGCCAGTGGCATCGTTTTCAATTTTATTTGTAGTCTTTTGTTTTATCGAATGGCCTTGAACCTGTAAGTCAATGACTTCATTGAAAGCGAATGCGTGCTGGCAAATGTTTACTAATAAAATTATAGCAGATACAAAAGTAGTGCGCGAGATGTGCGTAATTGTTGTGATAAGTTTAATTAAGCACACGACTTCTTAGATAGCCGCCATTTTGCATGGGAATAACGGTTTTGAAAATGTCCAACGGAAACTGCATTGCAAGCACATTAGAAATCTTGTGGTTTGTGCTGCAGCGTGCGTTTCAACGGTTTAGTTTAGAGTTTCAGCGCGACCTCAATTTGTGCAAGGCAATGCTGATGACGGCAACAAATACATCGTTAACATAAAAACAAGTTTTTGACAATAAATTCATTTTTGACGGTCTGCGATTTTTCACCATTTTTTTTTTTAGTTTTGTTTGACTTAGACTTTAGCAACAACAATGCCTGACTTTTTTTTTACTTGTAGCACTTCAATAGTTTGACAAAAGGCAGACTAATTGTATTTGAATGGAAACACCAACGACATACATCCGTCGCATATGTAAAAAAGGTGCCATAGTATATGAGCTATTTAACTGGATCTGGTGATCATGGCGCGTTTATATACAATAAGAAAGCCAGTAAGACTCACGTTAAATCACGTTTGGTCGTTGCTCCCGCAATGTAAAACCACCGCCAGCCTGGCTTTGTCAGTAACAGCACGATTAGCGCAACGAGTACTGCGAATATGAAACCCATTGTCGTGGTGGCAATGCCAAAAACGACCGTAGCGCAAAAAACGCGAAGAATAACTAAAATTAATCGGCTTCGTTGTGATCGCTGTGCAGCGGATTGTTGCGTACAGATACAAATGCTTTTTGTTGTTGTTGATAGTATTCTGTAACTGCTGCTTCTTCTTCTGCTATTTTCATATGGCACAGCTGTTGATAACTGTAAATAATCGGTGCGTTATCGATTAGGTATTAGTTTGCGTCGGTAATGCAGTGTTATGCCTGAAGTCAGATGTTATACAAGTTGAAATGTTCAAAGAACTGAGTAATTACTAAGTTAGTTAAAAACTATGTTAATAAAATGAATTTACTTCTATTTTTACTTACTTGCTGCGCATAATCGTCAATGTCAATTAAAACATTTCTGTGTGTGCTCACATGGTTATCTACCGTTAACGGCTGTTAAAAATTAAAAACAAATATGCACAATTGATTTTATCTTTTGTTTAGATTATTTGTTTGGCAAAATAAAATGATTTTATATATTATTTGTAACAAGTTCATCAATAATTGAAAATATTAAAAATTAGAAGTTGTAGAGCAGAAAACCTTTCTTTTTCACTCTCACGCATAATGAAGCCCAGAGTTGGGAACTTTAGCCATTCACAAAATGAACATAAATTACAAAAAAAAAAAAAAAAAAACAAATAAAACAATAAAAATTAAAAAAAATAAGCAAACGAACAGCTGTTTTTGTTGCATATCCTTTTTTTTTTTTTTTGATAAAATAAAAATCATGCAAAATAAAGCCAAAGCCTCAGCCGCTTGCAAACTTACAAAATATTCTTCGCTTTGATAGTTCCGTTGTCTGACGAAGCGCTGCTGATTTCGCCGTCACAAGAAACCATTGAAGACATAGAAAGGCAGAAATTGCCTGCGAAATGTCTTGCGAAAAAGCATTTCTACTATTTTGCACACAAACGACTACTTCTTCTAAGTTCTGCGGAGTACTGTTGTGGTTATTTGATTTAAAATAGAACGACTTTATAATTTAATGCAGCAGCACTTTGTAGTTCTTAACTGAACGCGTGCTGACCTCTTTTTGCACTGGACAACCCCAAAAACAACAGGGAGGAAATACCATTTTGGGGAGAGCTTATAAAAGTTGCAACTGTAAAAAGCTTACAAAACGTTTTTTTTCTGTTTTTGAAATTTCAAGCCGAATTTATTACATACAATTTTTATATATTAACGGTTCCCTAAAACTTGTTTTTTTTTTTTAAACTGAATATTTAAAATACTCCAATTTTTCTGTATCATCGGGTTTGATGGTCTTATAGCCAGGTCGCCAATTAGCCGGACACACTTCGCCGAATTCGTCTGTAAATTGTAAAGCCTGCACCAGACGCAGAGTCTCATCTACACTACGTCCGACAGCAAAATCGTTAATCGTTATTTGACGTACATAGCCGTATGGATCGATAATGAAGATACCGCGATAACAATTACCCGTCGAGTCATCTAATATGCCGTAATCGCGCGCCACTTTCATGGTTTTGTCGGCTAACAAGGGTATATCGATTTCACCCTATATAATTGAAAATAATAATCAGAAAAAATTAGACAATACCGCGATTATTCACTTCACCAAACCACCAGCTCTTCGCGGTGTATTTATCCAGGCTAAATGTACTTGTTGACTTTCACATGAACTGGCCAAAACTTCGCAGCCAAGATTGCGAAATTCTTGTGCACGATCAGAGAATGAAATAATCTCGGTGGGACAAACGTAGGAAAAATCCATTGGATAGAAAATCAAGCACACATATTTTCCACGATACTCGCTAAGCGCGATGTTCCTTAAAGAATTTTTATACACGGCTGGAACGTTAAATTCTGGCGCAAAATGCAGAATTTTTGGTAACAATTCCCCTTGAGATTTTTTACCGGAAAACTGCGACGTGCTCGGGCTTTGTTGAGGTCTTTTAAGTTCAGTGCTGCCCATCGAAAATTTGTGGCTATTACGCAAATAAAAAAATATTTAAAATAAAATAAAATTCCCAATTTAAATTGTGAGACGGATAACAAGAAATTTGTTACACTAATTATTCTTAAATGTCATAAAAGTCGACGCAAATTTTACTTGACGTGAATAAGTGAAATCAATTTTTTTAAAATGGAAATTTGAAAATAATTGAAATGCAACCTTGAGAAACTGCCAGTTTGAGTGCTGTTTTGCCACTTTGTAAACGAAGTATATGTATTATTCAGTAAGATAATCTTCTCTGAAGGACTATCACTAAATTATCATAAATTGATTTGCTTCAATGCTCGTTTGACCCACTAACAGCGGAAATGTCTGACATTTTGTCAAAAATTATCGAACCCAGATAACCGCAAAAACAAAAAGCTGGCACAAAGTGATTGTGGTTGTTGACGCGTCTTCTTCATTTTATTTAGCAGCATTCACCGCGCGAGTAGCAGCAGCAAGAAAAAGAATGAGCGAATGAGCGAATGAGCACGGATTTGATAAAAAGAAGAACTTACTTGTATTCACAATAAAAATAGAAACACTCACATATTATTGTGAATATATTGCGATTTTATGCTTTACAAACAATGGTTTTCGATTAAAATGTTGGTTAAATTTTATTAATGGCTGTAAAATGGTTGCCAAAGAATAAGTTCTATTAAAATTAAAATCCATATATGTATTACACAAACAAACAACGTGTCTACTCATAGTGACTGTCAAAGAGTAAAAGAACAAGTAAGACAACAAAACCAGAATTTTGAACTGTACAAATTTTTTATGAAAAAGTAAATCAAAACACGCAAAAATACTATTATGAAGCTGCTATGCGAAACCCAAGTGGTCAATCGCCAAACACAAAGTAATAAATCGCCTCGAGCTGTGAAGTCCACACTGGCGTTGGGCTATAAAAACGGCGCCAAAGATGCAAATGGAAACAACGCCAAAAAGGAACTCGAAATTGTGCACTTTACCCCTCAAAATAAAGCTGGTACACGCTACAGAGTGCGCGATAATATCGAGAAAGTATTTAATAAGTTCTTGCTGGATGGCAAAGCCACAATTAGCTTCAAACAACCACCGGAAAATCTGCTAATAAAGTGCGATCCCATACAACTCAAAGGGTTCTTTCAGACGCTCAAGCTGGGCATGGAGGGCAAAGACTCGATTAACTTAAGACTTAATATAGCCGCCGCGACGGCAATACCACAGAAATCACAACCGCAACAGCGCATGACAATTATGAAACGCAGCGAATATCCAATTAAAGGCTTTCCTAAGTCATTAAAATCCTTGACTATCAACAACATACAACTGCAGAAAATAAGCTTCGAAGTTTGCTCACTGCGTCACCTCACAACGCTCAATGTGAGCAATAATAATTTGACAAAGGTGCGTCTCCCACTAAAGCGTGTTTATGCGTGATCTAATGTTTTCACTCTATATGCAGCTACCTGTTGAACTCGGACGCCTGGCACTCACCGAGTTGCAAGCAAGCTGCAACTCGCTGGGGGAGACACATAACTGGGATTGGCTGAAGGGCAGGAACCTTGCATCCTCTTTACGTGAGCTAGATTTGACCAACAATAAGCTCAGCTACTTTCCACCGCCGTTGCTTAAATGCGAACAGCTGGTGACGCTGAAGTTGAACGTCAACAATCTAAAGCGACTGCCCTTCGGGCTGCGAAGAATGCGCAATTTACGTTACCTGCATGTGTCTACAAACAAATTGGAATCGCTGCCTGCCATATTCGATGAGATGCGTATCGATAATTTAGATATTTGGGGCAATAATTTTCAGCCATTGATTGAACACAACCCACGACGTACCCAAGCCAATCCACTCAATACAGCCACGCCATTGTGGCTGCTCGCTGCGCGTGCCGTCTGCAAACATAAGTTGCCCTACACTTCGACGACACTACCAGCAGTATTGGTTGATCTCATCACGGAACTGCCTAAATGCGAGTGTGGCAACATTTGTTTTGCCGGCGACATTTACGATCGTGCAGTGATGGCAAAGTTTGTTAATGTGAAGAATATGATATTTAGCCGCAATCGTCAAATCTATGAGGATATTGTGATTTGCGGACAGAGGTGCTCTGGACGTAGGGCAATGATTAACGAGGTACTTGATCCGCTGGCTGTTGATGTCGATATGGAGAGGTTTCTGTAGAAGGCTGGAAGCGAGACTGCGTTTATTGAGTTTTCTGCATTAGGCATTTGTACGTTGAACATTTATAATATTTTATAGTTATTTAAGTCCGTTGTTCAGTTGTATGCATGTCCTTTTACAGTACGAATCGCTTTCGGCCGTAATAAAATACGTCAAAAAACAGATGTGCCGGTTTCATGTACATGTACAGTAGGAGCGCCTTTTGACCACGTACTTATCGGGGTCGCAATGCACGCAATTTCCGTTTCGATACGGCCGCCGGAAGTGTGTCGGTGGCAAATCAAAAACATTTAAAGGAAAAAACGTACCAACCAGCATAGCGCCGCAAAAAGTTAAATTGTCGATGAAATTCGCCAAAGGCCAGACACAACGCTTGCCTGTAAAACTGATTACAGGCCGTATCTCTTGCGCATATAAATGATAAAAAAAAGGACAAACGCCTGTATACGCGGGTGACCGGCCGCCGGTTTACTTGAGTAAGATGAGAAGCGTAATGTGTTTACGAAATAATTTTTATTTTTATAACTTGCGTGCTGTCCTATTTTTTTGATTGAATATTTTTTCTTGTATATATAAATGTGCTGCGTCAAGCAATCAAGACGTTAGAGCTGAGTATAACTTTTGTCGCCGTGCAAACAGCTGCCTACAAATATCCTTAAATTATTCATATAGAGGCGAAAAGACCCCAAACTAATTGAGCAGCTATTAAAATCATGTATGCAAGGAAATAAGTCAAAGACTTGCACAAATATTGTATAACATTTTTTGGGGGCCATAAAGCGGCAAGGACATTTTCGACGCATTGAGTTGGAAATCAAAGTAAATATTTCAATATTGACAAAAAGGCTAACAAAGTGAGACAAGAAAATGGGTTTACATTAAATGACAAAATGCGAAAAGGACATCAAGACTGACTGGCTGGGTAAACAAACGATACACACATCTGCATAGCAAACAAACAGCCAACAAACCCAACAGCCGCAGCCACAGCCACAGCCCACGTGCCGCGTTACTGCAAGCTTACAAACACTTGTGGGTGGCAGAAATTCTTTAGCGCAACAATCCGACCCAAGCAAACTTGTCTCAAATTGGATTTTAGACGACTTAAAGCAGCCACACATGCCGCATCACATTTTTGCCGACTTATTGCTATTTTTATGCTCACATGATACGCACAAACTCACATGCATACGATAGGCAAGAACTTGTGTGCTGCCGACATTTATGCGTATTTAAAAATGTGTGTATGCGTCGCAAAGTTTTGATTTGATAAAAAGGACAACGTAGCAGCTAAGACGCACGCAAATGTATGCAAGTCACATGCCCACGAGCTTTTAGTAAGGCAAAGCAAAAAAAAAACAAAAAAAAGATCGCAGGAACAAAAAAAAAGAAAAACATGGAAAATAGGAAAAATAATCTAATGCAAGATAACAAATAAAACCGAGAGCATCATGCCAAGGACACGCTTTCATATAGTACATATCGCTTGCGCAATTACTGTGCCCGCTTTTTGCTTGGCATCCTTGCATAATGAAAAGTAATGATTGTATTATGATTGCTGCTTATATGTACGAGTATCTTATGCTCATACCGCACGCATTTTATTAAAAAATGTCTTATCTACTGCGCGTTTAACACAAAAAGCCAAAAACAACCCGCCACCAACTTGGTCTCAACTTCGGCTCACATTGGCCACGTCTTGTGTAGCGTCAATTCTGTGCGGGGTTTCGGGTTTTATGAAACAATTGTCATGCTGACAAAGCGCGTATGTGACTGAAATTTTTAAGCGACTTTCGCTTGATTTTTCCATTATGATTTCTTTTATTTTTCGTTTTCCGTTTTTTGTTTTGCTTTTTGTATTTTGCTTTTTCTTTTTGTTGTCTAAGCACTTTTACATCATGCGCCACTTATTTTGCATATTTTTTTCGTTTATTTAAGAACGAGTATTAAATGCTTTTTTTTTCCTTTTTTGCGTAAGTGTATGCATATCCTTTTCACTTGTTGTTTGCTTATCGCTTTGCTCCTGCTCTTGACACATTTCGTCTGTTTAATGTGTTTTTTCACTGCCAAATCGAAACTCTCATAAACACAAAAATATCGTTGCATACATTTGTGCGTCTGTGAAACAATGCCACAGCTGATAAATTAGGTCAGCATGTTGTCTAAACAGAATCGCATGTATCTTGTTTAGCAAGCATAAATCACGGGCGTGATGTTCACTTTTTTCCGGTATTATAAAGAAATTTGTTATGTTTTATTATGCGGGTGAGTATTTTTTTTTTAAATAATAAAATAACTACAGATCTTTAATTTTTTAGACTCAGATACGTTAATGTGATACTTAAGAAATCAACTGCTATAATTCATATCCCAGTCTCTTGTCAAGATTTATGAAACATTCATCTGATGTTGCTTTTCAAAGGCTTTTTGTAGACTTTTGAATAGATTGTTTTTGTAGAGGAGTTTCGATGTCTTGTGTAAAAAGCTGCTTTTTGCTTTTGAGTAAGAAATTAGGTACTTTGATATAAAAAAGGTCTTAAAGCAATGCTGTAGCTACGCACTTTATCTGCAAAAAAATAATTTGCTTGAAAAGATGGTATGCTCTTTTTTAAGCGAACGAACACTAACTTCTTTAAACTTATTAAGGAAATAAGCGGTATAATATGCAAAGGATTGTTATGGCTTATTTATATAGCAAGCTAACCCAGCCAGTACATCTTGCTTCATTTAAATCGTTAACTTTTTAATAAAATTTAAAGTCATATCCTTTGACTCCTTTTCTGCACACCTGGCTAAATGACTAACCATATATTTTTCCATTATAAATTCTCTGGTTGAAATAGGTTACCTATTCTGGCCGCTCTTGCTTGCAACTAACTTATGAACTTTGATGCATAAAAAGCTTCCTTAAAGGGTCATGGGTCAGTTAATCCAACCTATGTGACTTTATGTAAGCTGTTGACAACTGTTTTTAATACGCTATAATAAAAAATCAACCCTCAACTAATCTTCCGGTCTGTTGACCTTTTGCCCAAAATCTTTATGACTTTAATAATAACTTCTACTGCCGGTTAATGCATAGATCTGTCAAATTACCTGTACAAGCCCACACCACAGCCAAGAACGCTTAGCGTGCCAAGCTAAACCGGAAAAGCGGCAACAATCAGCAGTAAGACGACGAATGCAGGAACGCGCGTTAACATACAAAAAAAATTTGTTATCACAAGAAATGGGTTTTCCTCGTTTTTTTTTTTTCTTCCTTTTTTATTTAGTTTGTGCACGCGCCCAAATGCAGGCTTATGGGACAGGCTACTGTAGACCAGCAATGCCGGCACACGAGCCCCATTTCGCGTGTGTTTGCAGTTTTCCGCTTATTTCACTTGGCCTTCATGTTCTCGACTGCTCCCAGTGCTTGCTTTTGATATGTCGGCTTAAACGACGTTATGTGGCGTTGAGGCTTATTTAAAAAAAAAAAAAACAAAACAAATGCATGCCTCTGTGGGGTGGATTTGGATTTTGGTGGTAAAAAAAATTGTTAGCATTAAGTCAGAGTCAGAGTCAAGGGGGTTTGCTGCGGTTCTTGCTTCGTTTGTGTTCTGTTAAGGTTTCCTACATTGTTGCGTCAAATTTTTCGCCGAGTGAAGTTATTTGTTGTCGTTTATGTTGCAATGCAATTTGCTGGCCCACGAAATAAAGACGATAAGTGCTGCCCCAACGAAGTCCCCCTCACACGAGCAACGCTGACGCCAGCCACACGCACTTGCGCCCATTAAATGTTGCGCTGATGCACGCAAATTGGGGATAAATTCACGACCCCCCAGACAAAGATGTGCTGTGGACTGTGAGTGTGAGGTAAGGGATTGGGTGGGTGTGTCGCATGCCTGTCTGTCTTTATTGCATAATACGCTACATGATTATTTCTGTGGTCTGTTTTAGTTTTCGCAGCTAATTTGTGGATCAATATGGCATACATAGCCTTGTCATTGATAGGTCATGCAAAGGTCGGTGCAGCCGCTGCTCAGTTATTACTTAGCTGGCAACGCACATAATTATACACTTTTTTGCTTTATTAGCTCCACGCGCACGGCCCCCTAGACCGCACCCCAACGTCTGCTCTGCCTGCAACAGCTTTGCAAGTTAATTTGTCGTTTACAATTTTTATTTTTATGCGCTCCCCTGCGCCACGGCGCCCCATCACCCACAACTCCCGAGACTTTTTACAACCTTTTTGCATAAAATAATGCACATTCGACTGATTTTGTTAGTCGCTCTGGCTCGGGGGAGTCACGGTGGCAGTTGTCGTCGTCATACAGTCTGCTGCGCTTCGTTTGAACTACGTTTGTTTGTTGATTAGCCGTGCCCAGCACAAAGTGCGGCGTTGGCTTTGCTTTTTTCCTGCATTTTCCTTTTTTAGTTTGGCTGCTTTTTGATTTATTGACTTTGATTGGCCCACAGAGCGCCAAACGTAGAACATTTCATTTATGCCTCGTACTGTAACGTTCACATATAAAATTTGTGTTTCATCTACGCGACGTGGTCGGTCGGTTATGGTTTTGCCTTAGTTCGCATTGCAAATGTGAAATGCATTTTTGATGACAGTTAATGGAGTTTTTACTGCTTTGATGCGAACTTTTATGCGTTGAGGGCGTTGCGTACTTTGGCAATGCGTTGCCTTGTTGCCAGCTTAGTAAGGGTGTTTTTCTCTTCTTATGCTTTTTGCGTATTGTCGATAAGAAAAGTTGCCATTTTATGAGTTGTTCTAAAAATCATTTCGATGTCGCAAGTGCGCTTAGGTATGTGACACAAAGTTTCTATTAGTCTACTTAGGTTTCCTTTGCTACCGACATACACGTAAACCAAATGACGCATCGCGATACTTATATGTACGTTTCCATATGCATTTCTGGCGACACGTAAGATATGTAAAACCAACTTCAGTTCAATTTGGCAACTAGAAACAACCAAGCGTAGTCACTAAAGATACGAAGTTGGTTAGCTTAATCTAAGTTCATTTGTGGTAGATTCTTTTAAAATCCCTGTAATCTTTTCAAGGCACTAGAGACAAAAATGTATTTTCAGTTATTAAAAAAAAAAATAAATAAAAGAAAAATTTTGAAATAAATCATAATATTTACCTACTCGGTATGCTAAATAAATAAATATCATGAAAACCTCCCCAACATATCGTGCATAAAAGCAAACACAGCAACACTTGAGCATCATCATCCACATCAGCGCCCACAATCTCAAACCCAATCAGTATCTTTTGTCAATAAGAGTGCGCACTCAACTGCAATTATGACGGACGAATGCGTTTCATGCCAACAGCAACAAATCAAAAACAAATGAAAAACTGTGGAGAAAACCAAAATTGACAAAACCAAGAACGCAACGCAAGAAAATCAATTTGCAATTTGAAATTTAGATTTGCAACTGGCTTTCGTTTTGTGTATTTACGATAAAAGATAAAAATGCGTTGATGCAAGAAATGTAAATACACTCGTGAAATCAACATTAGCAGTGCTGATCTGCCTGCCCCCCCGCAAACAAAAAAGCCACCAGTCAAGCAGCAGCCAATCGACCGACCAACCCACCAACTCACGAACCCATCACCCAAGCACTGCAACCACCCAACAAAGCAGCAACCCATGGACCCGTCGACCCATGGACCCAGCTACAGGTTGCATGTTGAATTCCAAGTTTTTCTTTGTTTTATTTCATGTTATGTTTTTGTTTTCCCTTTTTATTTTTATTTTTTTTTTTTTTGTTGTTAGCCATGCGCCAATCTACAATCTACAATCTACATTTTTTTATGCGAGGGTGAATTTCTGTTCAATATCTATGATAGATTTTACTGCATAAATCTTAAATGCCATAACGAAGCACTGTGTGTGCTTTTTTAACTTTTTTATTTTATTTCGTTTTATTTATGTTATTTTTTTATTTCCTATTTCTTTTTTTTGTTTGTTTTGTGGTCAGCAGCGGATATTGCGGCTGACTTGTTTGGTGTTTGATTTCGTTTAAGCTTTTTTTCCGCTTTTCTTTTCGTTTTTCTTCAATTTGATTGTTTCTGCTCTGAACTGAGCAGCAGCTTCACATCAAAGTGAGCGCACACTCTATCAATGCTGCGCACATAGTCGCCTACCCTAAATCATTTTTTATATTTATGCAGTTCTGAAACTATCGACCAATCTATGAATACATTTGTGGGGCAAAGTATCTACAAGTTGCGTAATAAATCCTATGGTAAAGAAAACAACAACAGAAAACAATCAAATAATGAAAATGTAGTTAGCATTTGTTATGGCAATTTTTTTGGTTCGTCTGTGTCAACCCTCTGGGGCTGCATCACCCCTCACATATTTTTATACTGTCTTAAATAGATTTTCTACGCAGTTTTTTAAAATTGTAATTTTCTTTTATAATGCGCACCAGTGTTAAGTGACAGCGGTGATGACACACAGCGATTACAGTGACGAAGAGGAAAGTGACTCGAATTGCCTGGCAACTTTGTGAGTATAAAAATTGCTACTCGACACACTTTACATATAGTCCTCGTTTGCACAGTCTTGGGTTACAGGAAGAAAGATATCTCGAAACGATCTTTGAACTTAATTCTAACATTTGCGAATAGCATATGAAAGGAAAACATATAAAGCCAAAACGCTAAAATTGAGTGACATTGCATATGATCAGACATAGCGCAGAGTGAACAAGTTTTGATAACAAATTTAAAATTTTTTAAAATTTAGTTTCGAATTGAAATTTTCCAAAAATTAAAAACTTATAATCAGCACTGAAAAGAAAAAAAAAAACACACCTATCCTGCCTTATAACGTACAATAAGAAATATTAATTGCTTTTTAATATACAAAGAACGTGCGCTCATATGCTGCCCTAATGACTCAAATGATGCGTTGTGCAAAATTCCAGCTTCCCTTTGATGCTGGAACTTGTGCATTTTTTCACAAGAAAAATAATTTCAGTTTATTAGATTTAATATTATTTTCATGAACTCGTGCCGGCATAAGTTCGCTTATACCTTTATCACCTTTTATGCTGTTTACTTTACGCAGACCCCACACCGCAGGCAGGCAGCTGTAAGAGAAGACACTCAAAGCCTCTTCATTACAACAAAGTACGCACTAAAATTAATTCATTAGCATTTTATTACTTTGACGAAGTACTAAGAATAACAGGAGCAGCCGAGCAGCAGCAGAATCACACCAAGGAAACTCGAGTAAGCACGAAGAACGCTTTGAAATGTAATTAAATCAATAATCGCTTTTATGTGAGAGTATCCGCCGTACTTTATTAGTTGATTGAGTTTTATCTTAAAGGTGGAAATGTGAGTTAATTGATTTTCGGTGGGCGTTGACTCGACGTCAACGTTGACTTTCGCTGCGATATTAAGAAGTTTTATTACGAGCACAGCACGGTAATGAATATTTCTTTTGAGACGGAAATTATTGAGAGAGCCAGTTTATGTTGTATTTGTAATTAATAAGTTTGGCAGGACTTGGCATATTACAAGCAAAAGTCAGCTGGACCAGGTGTCACGTGCTTGGGTTGCTGAAGAGATGTTCGATTTTGTTATGTGATGCAAAGTACGTGGGCCACCTCTTAACATT
Organism: Stegana nigrithorax; assembly: GCA_037044495.1. Taxonomy (NCBI): domain Eukaryota; kingdom Metazoa; phylum Arthropoda; class Insecta; order Diptera; family Drosophilidae; genus Stegana; species Stegana nigrithorax. The sequence continues at coordinate 277,901 of JBAMBQ010002580.1, forward strand.
AAACTGTCCTTTTGAACTGCACTCGAAAACAGAGTAAGAATAAGGTTAGAATATTTCGATGTTGAAGTGATGCTTTCACAGATCTATGATATCGTACCTACTGAGAGCCAACGTTAGGCAACATTTTCTCTATTGTTTATACCCGCCAAAAGTGTTTTTGTAGTCATAAGATAAGTTTATTTTAAAAGTAAAATCTTCAGAAGACAAAGACCTCTTTTGCCAGTAATTTTTTAAATCACTGTTCCCATTCTATCAGACGATAGCATTGGAAAAAGGATTTCATTATGTACGAAACACTCTCGCAGCATTAAATTCATTTCTGTTGGCTATTTAATTTAATTTATTGGTGGTTGCTACGTTTGTTTTAATCCTACTATTTTTGTTTTTATTATTATATATTAGTACTTTTTTAAAATGAGTTACATTATTTCCAAATACAAAGCTCCGGCGTACTAATTACTTTTACAGGTGGGTAAGCATGTCTATAAAAAATTAAAAAGGTGCGCTGAAAAGGTAAAACTTTCACCCCAACCGCTTAAATTTTGTTTTCAATTCCAGTTGAATGCCTTTTGCTGGCTACTAATCGATTGAGTGTGCAGATATTTCACTTTTTTCACGTTTAATAACTTTCACATTGTGCAAATTTTCAATGTCCTTACTTACATTGGTATAAAATCATTTCAGCTACTGTGGCTATCACTGCTGCTTCTGCTTCCTTCGGCTCTTTTTACAACTCACAAAACACTTTGCGAGCTTTGCTGTTTTTTTCATCCTTTATTTTTCTCCCTTTATTTGTTATTTCGTTTTGGACATGCTGCATACGTACAATGGCGTCTGCTGGGCCAAATCGTATAGTCAAATTAATCTTTGAACTTTTACTAGTACTTAGTTGTACGTTTTATGCTTTCTATTACAAACATTTACTGCTGCTCAAACGGAGAATTGTATGCAAAATTGCAGCATTAGTTTTCAGATATCCATTTGCTTATGATAAGCGCAGCCAAGTGGCATGATTGCCAGTGCCAGCGCTTGGGGGTTGGCTGGCGGAGGAGCTTTCAACAAAAGAGCGAATCTATTCAGCAAACGGAATTTACATGTCTTTTGTGTAAACTTCAAATTTACATAGCAATGCACACAAACTCACACACACATATAAACACCCAGCCCCTACTCTACCCTAGCCCGCCCAGCTATTACGTATGCGAGAGTCTTATGTAATTTGAATTGATTCGCTTTGCCTCGGCAATCGAATGCCTGAGAAATGTGTTTTATGTAAACTTGAGCTGGGCGCTTTTGCCTTTTTTGTTCCGCTCTTCGCCTAACGGACGCACAATTTGATTTTTTCATTTAAATTCTGTTAAATAAATTTGCTTTAAAAGACGATACTTCAATTGGCAATTGTATCTAAAGCGTACGTTAACATTTTGTTGCTTATTTGCTTGTGTGCTTTTTACACTTATGTGCATTGCTTACTTACACGTTCTTTATTGCGTCGCTGTAAGCCAAAGACAAAAATAACAAAGCCGAAAAACAAAATAACAGAAAATGAAAAAAAAAAACCTATCGCATTTCATGTCTTCTGTAGCATCTTCTTCTTGGCTACTAGAATCCGCTAACACCCTTATCGATATGCTGCATGAAACAATAAATATTTTATAGCAGTTCGCTAAGCGCATAAATCTTCTGAAATTGATACTCGCACTTGGCAATTGGCAGGAGGGCTACTCCAAGTAAAACACTGCCTTGCCTGGCCCTGCCCTGGCCTTCGCTCATCTCGTCCCTCGTGCGCAGCTACTTCTTTAAGTAAGTAAGCAGAGGCAAAGTAAATTCGCACGCGCAGTTTTAATGTGCAACAGTAGCACAGCAAGTAAACCCCCTTATGGGAATATCATCATACTGCATAGTCTCTTCTTTTCCGTTTTTTCATGTGATTTACCGAACATTTTTGTACACACCACACATACATTGATTTTTCACTGCTCGTTATTGGGTCATGGGTCGGCATACACAACTACATATAGGTAGGACGTATGAACGTACACTACAATCTAGAATATCCAACACTTGGCATATTTGGCATACGATATCGAATTTCGACAGGGTTCTGCGCGTGTCAAAATATGGTAACTGTTGCTGGGGAATAGTAATGTCAAAATACGTGTAGCTACTGGTTTGATATTTCAAACTGATAAAAAAAATTTTAAAAGCTAAAGGTTTTTTATTTAACAGAAAAAAAATGTTTAAAGACAAAATTACCTATTCTGATGAAGTTTAATAAGCATTACATAAATATTTCGCATTAAAAAGGCATGTAACATTAAATTTTACAAAAGAATAGAGAAAAAGAGGGTTTGGTAGACTCAGTATTATATTGCAACATTGAAATAATTTATTTATTCTTTTCTTTACTGAAAATTACAAATATTTCTGTACAAAAAGTTCCTATATCAGATGATTACTGGTCCTGGTCCCCGTCAAATTTGTTAAAAAGTTATACTGAACTTTTTCAGGAAATTATTTACAAAGTTTTAGAAGAAAATAATATTTTGCCGTTTTTATATCTTGAAAGGCGAAAAAAAAAACATTAATAAATTAAAATCTTAGTTTTGGTCAACATTAAATGAAATTTAAATTTACTTTTATTTTTAAGAATATTTTGTGATACTAAAATTCTTAGTGAATAGATAATCCAGAGCACGTTGTACTAATTTACACGAAACGTGTTAAAATTTCAAAAGTGAAAAAAATTTAACGCACAATTAACGCATTTGTCACTTGAAATTAATTCACGCTTGAAATTTGTTGCTACAACGTGTTTTAATTTTTTGTTTTTGTTTTCGTTTCTTTTTTCTGTTTGTTTTTTGTCCTCCCTAGTCATTTCCACTTCTGCGAATGAGAAACGTGCTTAGTAGTCGGAAAATGTCAACACTTGCAGCCACAGACCGATGAAGAGCAACAGCAGCGACAACAGCAGCAGCAGCAGCAGCAGCAGCAACGGAAGCGGCAGCAACAGCAGCATCAAGGAACGCAAAAAATGAAAAGAGACACAAATAAGAAGTTACTGACGCAAAAAGTAAAAGACGAAACCGACTTCAATGCGGGAGTTACTTCATTAAAAAAAGCCATACAAAACACAATGATGGCGGTGATGCCGACGATGTATGAAGTCGGTGCATGACTTTTACAATTACAAATTGCTAAACATACACACATGGATGGAAGTGAAATGAAACATGGACCAAAAAAACAGAAAAAAAAAATAAAAAATACAAATGGAAAAAAAAGACGGAAAAGAAACCATAGTAAATGGGACAAGGAAAAGGGATTTGAACTCGTCAAGCACATTGTCGACACTGTTGACATAACGAATGGGTTAACATTTTTTAAATATGTACAGCAACAACAACAACAACAACAGACTCACAGCATTGCAGGCGGCAGCAGTGACAGCAAAAAACCGAGAAAATGAAGTGAATTCTGTGTAAGGGCGCAATGCATATAGGAAAGCGTGTATGCGCGTATTTCCACTTCCGCTCCACTTACGCTGTTGGCGTACACTTTGGCGAGTGAGTGTTAAGCGCGTATTTGGTTTATGAGTTAATGACGCAGGCAGCTGCTGTCAACTTGCGTTGAACCGTGCAAAAAAACACCGAAAGAAAGAATCATTTTCGCTCACGTGAGCCTGCCTAGCAGTTGTGCGTGTTTATTTTGATTTTCTACTTTTTAACGCTATGCATTTTTCACAATTTCCACTATGTGCTGTTGTTGTTATTATTGTTGTCGCTGTTGTTGTCACATATAAAAATTGCCTATAATTGTGCACAGCATACGTTATTACAAATTTTATCGCAACGTCTGTGCTACTGCTGCTGCTGCTGCTGCTGCCAACAGCTGATGCTTCACTGTCGTCACAGTCGTCACGTCGTGATTTTCTGTGTTCACATGCAAAGGCATACACGAGGCACTGTGCTCATTGCTGGCGTTTTAAAAGTCATGCCACTGTTGTTGACAGTTAATTATTTGTAGAAATTTATTTTCGCGGAGTTTTCAGTGCTGATTGCTTGTAAATAAAAATTGACATGCATTAAACATGGCAGACGCATGGCAGAAGTGAAATCATATGCGAGAATCGTGTAATTCAATCAAATCCAATCATATGTATGCGCTTTAATTGCATATAAAACCAGGCAGTAATTAAGTTTTAATTCGTGCTGTTGTCTACCACCGAATAAACAGTTTAAGCCAGACCGATCCAAGCCAAAGGAGTTATTAAAGTCAGTTATTAAGTAGCCACAAATGCAAGCCAGAAACCTGCAACTGAACCAACAATTTTTGGTATATCCAAGCTCTGCGCAAACATCAGCAGAAAACGGTTGTGTGTGAAGTGTTAAATACACCGAAGAAAATTGTTGTGCTGAGTAGTTGGGTAAATAAAGTTTATAGCTGCAGAAGAACTTCTTTATTATTGGTCAAAGTAAATGAAAAATTAATCCAAATTCGCCATTGTATATGCCATGACAGTCAAACTGTAGTTAATGTTCCTGAAAATATAATATGTATAATTGCTTCGAGAATAGTTTCATAAAACTCGTATACATTTATCTTAAAGTTCTGGGTAATCTCTTGTTCAATAAGCTCTGAACCCATCATAGGAAATCATCTGACAGACTTTAAATATTACCTTAAGACTTTCACAGCAAACTTCTATGAAATGAAATGCTCAAGCTGTTTAAATTTCGCACGGTGTATTTGTGCAAAGAATACGCGTCATGACAAGGACAAAATTTGACAAAGGGACAATGACAATAATGCAAACAATATAAACAACAACAATAACAACGTCATTTAAGCTTCGCCCAACAAGCGGCTTAACAAAAGAGAGCAGAATCTCTTCTTGTTTTGATGCAACCGAACTTTGCCGAAAAGTTGATGTAAAATTGTGCGGTCGAGCGTTTTTAGCTTACCAGAAACTCTTATTAAAGTTCAAGTGTCAACAGTGCTAAGCGCTGAGGCAAAGTCAAATCAACCCGTTGGACAGTCACAGACAGGCACACAAGGAAGCCGGCAGGCTCGCAGACAGGCGGACAGGCAGGCATGCAGGCTGCAACAAACAGATTGCACTTTGGCTTCGTGCAAGTTTGTTGCACAAATACTGGGCAACTTTTGATTGTAATTGGTTTTGTGGCAACAGCAACAGCAGCAGCAGCAGCAGCAAGGCCAATGGCAACAAAAATCGTTAGAGCAACAACAATAACAACTAACAGCAATAATGATGACAATTGTTAATAGTCACTTGGCCACAAACGTTTTGACCATATTGCATGCAAGTGCAAACTAAACTGTGAGCAGACGAAAAAAAAATCAAATTTAATTATCTACCAGGGAGTAATCAAAAATCTCCGCAAAGTTTCTGAAAAAAAAAAACACCAACAACAAATATAGAAACAAAACTAAACACTTTTTGGCTTAGAGATTAAAGCCGCATTTGCATTAAAATGCTATCAAATTGCAAACAATGAGCAAACAAAGCGACAGAGACTAGCAAATGGAACTAGCAATAAAGCACAAGCAAAGAGCCAAGTTGGCTCAACACAACAACAATAAGCAAATTACTATTGGCAACACAGAAGCGATAAAAAAAAGCAAAAGCGAGGGTAATAGCAATGGCTTCAACTGTAATTACGCATTTCTAAGCGTCAAGTACTGTAATAGACATGAGACTATTGTGTTAGCACAGTGGTGTGAGACGAGCTGAAAAAGCCATGAACTATTTTTAGTTATCTTAAGGCTAAGTAGAGAACAGCTGCTCGAATACATTCATTGGCTTGTGTTTAGCAAATGTCTTATGTGGAATGTGTTTAATTACGGAATCAAATATGAAACAAATGTAGGAATTGGTTGAAACACAGGACCGAAATACTGGAAATGAATATTTCTCTTGAATTCTTATATAATTATGACAATAAGATCGAAGCTAATATATTGTATTACTTGAGAATAATAAGCTTTAACACGTATTAATTTAAAAAATGATGAGAAATTAACTTCACATAAGATATGATGACATCTGTTTAGTAAGCACTGACGTGGATTTGTCAATCATGAAATTTAATGCCATGTTAAAACATTATGTTAAAAACGACCAGTCATGTAGATGTGTACCAAGTACTTCAGCAGTTATTAGCTAAGCTGATTACCAAGGCAGTCCAATGGGCCATTGCTACAGTCCGTATTGGAAGAGGCAGGCGGCAGGCTATTTCGTTTGTTGGTTTCATTCCCCTAATGTAAAGTCATTAAAATGTAAATTTCGACTATGCAAAACTTGACACTCTTGTGCCACAGTGCCAAGCGCTGAGATTTATAATTCCCACATTAGAGATCACGCATGGCCAAATAGAGAAACAGTCGGCAGTGCGTACATAGGCGCGCACATAGCATGCAAAGGCAAACAAATCAAAATAAACTATGCGAACTGCTTCAATGCTTGCCAAAATGTTATCCATTGAATTATCCAGGCAGCACACGAAATTAATGCATGGCCAGCCGAGTGAAAATTCGCGCCTAAATATGCTGCGATGAAACAAAGGAAAAACAAACGAAAATGCCATTTTCATGGCATAGCACACGTTAATTAAACTGAAAACTGTTTTTTGGGCCTAAGCAGAATACGGCAGCTTTGCTTTGTTTTGATTAATTGCGCTGCTGGGATGCTGCGATGCGCATGATAATTGAATTTGGTGAATAACAAAAATCGTGGTCTCCTGCAAGAATCATGTGTCGATAAGCGTTTCAATGTTCTTGCCAAAACAACAAAGCGAAGTACAAACAAACAATCAAACCTGAAAATACATAAACATATTTACACTATGCGTATCGCAGTCTGTGACATTGTATTTGTTTATTTGCATAGTGTAAAATTCGCGCATATACCCCACTGTGCGCTCTGCACCCCACACACGCGCGCTTATCGTAGCTTGGCTTACAGCGGCAGGCCTCGGCCATTTGGTCACTATTCGCACTATTCCCTCTGTCCGCAGTCGCTGCGACTGATGATAAGAAGCGCTGCGGCAGCGCAGTTGAACGCTGACTCAACCGTCAATGCAGCCGATACTACTTACGAACTACTTACTGGCTTACTGTTTGCTTGTTTGTTTGCATGCGCTTCGGTTTTAATGCAAAATAAGCTAAATTTAATAATGCAACAACAACAACAACAATAACAACACAACACATAAACAATCGTGTACGCCGCCCTCTTGCGATAAGCTTTCATTTGCCCACAAAATTTCCGACCTATCCGCTGCTTGTGCTATATTTAGTTGCATTTAATGTTTATTTGTCTGGATGTTAGATTTACTGCCTCGCTGCCCTTCAGCAGCTTTACTGTGCTGTGCTCTGCTGTGCTGCACTGTGCAGATACAAGAGCATCTACACACATGCAAAACCGTTTAACCACAAATAATTCAATGCATGTTTGCAAATATTTCAATTGATTTGTGCTTAGTTCATTTTGCCAAATGGAACTTTTGTGGCTTTTCCCTCATTGTCGAAACGTTGTTGAGTTGCTTAGTCGCTTTCTGACAATTGTCAGCAATTAAATTCTGTGCGATATGCCATTCGATTTTGCGACGTGCCTATACGCTTTTGTTAAATAATCATGCACTTTGTGCTGTTCATAAATGGACAATAAATATATATCATTTTTGATGATTAATGGTTCAATCTTATTTACTCATTTGTTATTTTCGCTACTAAGTCATGCAGCTCTACTGTGTTGTGGTAGATAATAAAGCTACCAATATTTTGCTCAACGGTTCACGGTTTCAAATTTACTGTCCGAGCATCCATGTTTGTGTTATTTAGACCCAGCACAGATGTTTGCTGCCGCTATGACGGAATGCTTATACAAAGCAAGAGCGTCGATTTTCTCTTGTAGACTGGAGACAATTTTGCACGGAATTTTTTATAATATCGTGGCATAAGAAACCATGGCATAATGGGGTATCTTACAAAAATCTGCATGGCTGACTATTGCGTTACTTATCGTGGGTCAGTTTTCCTCTTGGTGACCTTTATTATCATTGAAATTTTATTTCTCATTTTTAGCTAGTCATTTAAATTTATTATTTAATCTCATAGAAAGTTAATTATTGCAAAAAATAAATTTGGGATTTTTAGTTTTTTATCTGCATTATAAATATTGCTTCTAAATATTATAAGCTGTCAGCTTGACTACCAATTTTTACAAAGGCGTACTGTGTGGCTAATTGCTTTTAATTATTATAATTTTCATTTCGTACAGCTCACCTCCGATCGCCTTCATAATTTTTTGGGTTTGGACTTTGCTTAGTGTTTAAAAACAAGTATACACAAGAGCTACAAAAACCATATATTTATTTATAATATTCTTTAGTTTATTTGTTTACAAGTTAAAATTATGATTAGCGTATTGTTTTTTTTTCCCCTCGAAAACTTGCGTCATGCATTTAGCTGATATAATTGCGGATTTGTATGTTAAAAAAAAATTCTTAGGCTAAAATGAAACAATAAAATAAATTAAACAATGTATGTTATATTACCTCGGAATCCGGGAAATTAACAGCATATGTCCACACATATGTCTGAAAGAATGCACTCAAGTAAATGAAAATGCTTCTAGAGTGTTACATTTATCGTTTTGCGGGAATTCGTGCCTTTAAATGAAAAAATTTAATATACAAAAGAAAAACTGTCCTACAAAAAAAGCAGAAAAATATTTTATTGTCGTGTTGACCTGATAGTTTTTCTCAAAATATTTATTCATGTGACTTTAGAATCTAAAAGTACGAATATCGAAGAGTTGAAGCGAACTTGACTTCATTGTTCTACAGCATGTAATTATTTTGTTATTGTTGTTGTCATATAGCGAGTGAAAATGATTTAATTCTAAGATTTAATACATTGAGTCATTATGGCACAAAACGGCAACTTCAAGTCGCCGAATCATCAAAGCTCGCTTGCTCAGTGCGCGTTTGCAAGTCACCAGTGTGAGACGTGCTTTAGTGGAGAGAATGCTTTAGAAAAATTTAAAAAAAAAAAATCATATAAAAAATAATTTGCTCAATCGACTGTAATAAATGGCAAAAATCTGAGTGGGCAATGTGGGAACGCAATTGTTGCTGTGTTGACAAAAAATATTATAAAATTACACGTACTTTACGTCGTTTATTATCAATTAAAATAAATTAAATGCAAGTTGACTGCGTGCTGATATTTATGTGACCCCTCGTGGACTAGTGCGAAAATGAAAATAAATATATTTAATCAATGAACAAACGTCACCTATAAAAGCGAGTGCGTCACGAGACTCGTGTAGCTGATTAGCGCAGCAGTAGCAGATAGAGGACAACTGAGCGTGCGTCCGAAACTAAGCCAAAGTCAAGATTAAACCGGGCGCAAGCCGTCACTGCCAGGCAAAAAAGCAGAAAGTAGCTACGGCCTTATCGGCAGCGCAGTACGGGTGTTGCTTAGGTTATCACCGCTGACCAATATTTCCAACAACTGAGGCAGAGATACACGAGTAAATACACATACAGTCAAAGTGATTAATTTAATACTTTCGACGATTGTTCCAAACCTATATTGTCGCTGGGTTCTGTTATTTGCGTTCAGTCAATATTCGCCCGTTTACGGCAAAGGAACGAGTCACGCGAGTTCTCAAAGAATATGTTGAAATTCTCTCTTGGTGTTTTTTCTTTTTCACTTGCGCTGCTGCATGTCAGTGGTGCGGGTTTATTTTCATTTAAAATCGGCGATGTGGATTTATTTAATGTTCCCTTCTTTGGGTCCCTCACGGATAACACAGATAATACAAAGGATATCAGTGTCACATCTTTAATTACGTCGGACATCGATCCAAATATTATCGAAGATTCATTATTAAAAACGGTATGACTGCAAGTGATGCTTAATATTTGTCGTGGTCTAAGTGTTAAATTTATTGTTCTTATCGTGAGTAGCCTGATCTGGTGCGAAAATATGGCTTTCCCTCGGAGACGCATCATGTTGTGACAGAAGATGATTACATACTTGAACTGCATCGCATCGCACGTCCAGGTGCAACTCCGGTGTTGCTGACACATGGTTTATTGGATAGTTCGGCGACTTGGGTTATAATGGGTCCCAACAAGGGTTTAGGTAAGCCATTTTCGCGAAATAGTAATATCAAACGATTATCAAATCACGCTTTCGTTTAAAGTCATTGCCATTTACTGCATAAGTCTGTTGATAACTTCTGACATCGGAAATTTTCATTTATTTCGTATTCCAGCTTATCTGCTTTACGATCAGGGTTATGACATTTGGATGACGAATGTGCGTGGCAACACATATTCCCGCAATCATACGAAATACACGACACATCATGCTAAGTTTTGGGATTTCACATTCCATGAAATGGGTTTATATGATCTGCCTGCCTCCATAGATTATGTGCTCGCGAAAACAGGCCATCAAAAGCTACACTACATCGGTCATTCACAGGGTACGATGACATTTTGGATTATGGCCAGTGAACGCCCGGAGTACATGGAAAAGATCTTACTTATGCAGGCACTGGCGCCTGTGGGTTTTCTTAAGCATTGCAAAAGTCCAGTCGTCGAATTTTTATCCTTGTTTCAGGATCCACTCAGTGTAAGTTTTACTACTTTTTAATATGTTGCACATTAATTAATTTCACTTAAATACATATTCACTTTTAGATATTACTCAAGCTAATTGGTGCAAATGAGTTTCTGCCCAACAACGAATTTATTACCATGTTTACTCAGACTTTATGCGATGATGTACCCCTCACAAAGGAAATCTGTTCAAATGTTGTGTTCTTTACCGTTGGTTTCGATCGAAGTCAACTAAATGAGACAATGCTGCCAGTAATTATCGGCCATGAGCCTGCCGGTGCCTCTGCAAAGCAAATGCAACACTACGGCCAATTAAAGCGATCCGGGCAGTTCCGTCAATTCGATTATGGCTGGTTGCGCAATGAGTGGCGCTATAATTCAATTACTCCGCCGTCTTATAAACTGGACAACGTCAAATGTAAAGTGGCCTTGTATTATTCGAAGAATGATTGGCTTGCCGACGTGAGGGATGTCGAACAATTGGAGCAATCTTTGCCGAATGTGGTTGACAAGCTGCTCGTGGACTACGATGCATTCAATCATCTGGACTTTGTATGGGCCGTCGACGCCAAGGAATTGCTCTGGGATCATGTCTTCAAGTTAATGCACGATGTTGACCGGGAACAGTAGTGAGTGTGTGTGTGCAGTATTAAATTGATTTTATACGATTTCTTTCTAAGTTGAGATTTGGTGTTATTATCATTGAGTTGATGTAATTTTAGTAAAAATTGTAATTTATTGTAAATAAACGTTTAAGTTAAAAAGTCGATTGAATTGAATATGAAGTGGTGCAAACTTGGTCAAACCTAACAGAATAACATGTTTTTTGTGCAATAAGTAAACCAATATAAAAAGGAGCTCAGTATATCAGCACACAATAAAGTAAGATAAGATGATATGTGCAAAAAAAATATGTTAAAAAATCAAATGTAAAAGAAAATTCTTCTATAATTTTTTTGCGACTTATGATGATTTTTCATTTTGCATTGATGGACTGATCGAATTTATTCCTCCTCCTAAGCATATGTTAATTGCGTTGTTATGCAAACTAAATTCAAAAACTATAACAAAATCATAAAAAAACAAACTTTTTTTGATCAAAACTATTTAAATTTAACTTAGCTAATATGTCAATTGTAACATGAGTGCAATTAGTTGGCTATCGAAATAACTTTAAAATGACAATAAATGCCCTTAAATTATCGTTACAAAACTCTTCAACGCTGGCATACATTTTAACAAAATTTGCTTACAATTTTCACAATATTTTGTGCTAATATTTTCCGCATGCTTTGCATCAGGCATACACAGGAAAAGATAAAATGATTAATCTTTGGTTATACTCGGCCACCTAAGGCACTAAATTTTAAATAAACTGGCATAATGGTAGCAATTTAAGTTGAGATATGAATCTTTGAAGTGCAATTAAAATAACAAATTTTCAACTACACTTGACTCAAATGGGTAACTTTGAGCCTCTATATGTGCGTGTGAAGGTTATGTTTTTGTATGTACAGTTATGCTCGCCCATATTAAAACTTATGCAAAATGCTGCAAAATTATTGTAATTTTATGTTTTCGAAAGGCATTGAACTAGAAAATCAGATTAAATATTTAAATAAGCATCAGCCGGCAGAGAGCCAAAGAATCAAAACAACAGCCAAGGCAGAAGTCGGGGCTGACAGGAGGACACTTCCTAAGTGTCGCATACGATACGTGCATACCAAATGCTGGCACAAAATATCAAAATGCAGTTTGGAAATTTATTGCATGTGGATTTTTATTTTAGTGAAATTTCATATAGTCATGCAATATTAAATTCAATTCGTGCCGAGCTCTGGTCAACTGACAATGGCAGTTGGTGCTTGGGCGAGTACATGTAGAGACCGAGTTTGCCAAATACTCGTAAAAATGCAATGCACTTCAGTTTGGCATGCAGCAAGTGGTCCTCTTGGATTGGGCTGTGGGGGCTTCGATGCGAGAAACCACAAGAAAATAAAAATGGCATTTTAGAAATTTGAAAACTTAATCATCTGTGAATGTGTGCACTGAGTGTACGTGTGTGTCTGCGGCGGCATCGCTCTCAGTGCGTATCTGGAAGTATTCTTTGCTGCTAACCAAATGTGGTTTGCAATGAATTTTTGTTTTAATTTGAAAATTTAAGACGAATACGTCCCTATGAGAAACATATTAAAATGACGAAGAGTATCACATACAGCAACACTGAAAATATTATTGTATCTTTGATTTTAATTTTATACTGAAAGAAAAACAGGAACCTTCTGGTTTCACAACAAAACTAAATGAAATACGAACTTTTGAGTATTTAAGATTATAGTAAAATATCTATTGAAAAACATAATATTATTTTTTTTACAAATTAAAGAAACTGGACACAAAATATAATAATAAACGTTACTCACAAACAAAAAAATATACACCTTTCCAAAAATACTCTTCTCAGTGTAACGGTAATCAAAACAAAATGTTTCAAATATTTGAAATTTCATTATTTTTGTTTTTGTGTCAGCTTTCATTTCAGATTTTTATATGCTGACAATTTTCCCTAGAAAACTATTGCTTTCTCTATTTATGCAATGTTGTTATGTATTTGTAATCCGTTTACTTTTAAGTTCTTAAGTACCTTTGTTAGTAAGTTTCATTTTCTTGCCGGATTGTGTCCTTTTCAATTTTTGTTGCAGTTTCTTGGCCATGCTGCAATTGTGTTTTGCCTTTGGGCGCAGTTCGTCAGCATGTCTGTTATAGCTTCTGCTGCTGTTGTTTTTGTTGTTGTTGTTGTTGCTGAGGCGTCGGCAGTCAGTGTGAAATGAAATCAATCATGACACTTGACCAAGCGGAAATCGAGTTTGAAGTGACAACCACATGACTGAACTAAAGTGTTCTCTGCCCGCCTGTCTGTCAATCTGTCCGTCTGTATGTTCTTGTGCCTGACAGCATCACAAACGAACGGTTTGTTCTGTCTTATGACACTTGCATTCTCGTTGCGGTTCTGTTTGCCATGTAAGCTGCTTGATAGGTTAAACAATTTTTTTTTTTTTTTACACTTAACGAAAACTGTGTTTAATATAACTGCTGGCGGGGGCTTTAAATCTATATATACAAATTAAAAAAGATTTCGTGTATTTATTATAACATAAAAAACATTCTGACATAATCTTTGCTAAAAATTATAAACTGAGAAAAAATGCATTGAGCCTATTTGAAATGACAAATCATGAGGACAGTTCTAGAAAAAACATAAAAATTTTTTTTTAGTGTATCAGATTTCTTTAATCATGCACAATAAACTTAATTAAACTTGACCATACCGAAGCATTGCAATTTGGGCAAGAATTCAATTAAGTACGGAATAAAAACGTTCTTAATTTATATTTTCTGGAATAGTCAGTTGTCAATACGTGAACTGCACACATAAATAAAACAAACAAACAAAAAAGAAAAATACAACATAACCATATCTATAACACAAAGCATTTGCCCTTTGAGTTAGTTGCTTGCAAGTAAAACATATTTTGGTCTGAGTTTAAACAATAAAACCCAAACCGAGATCTGCATTCAATGCACACCCGCACGCTGCGCAGGCGACCATCGACCATCAGAGTGCCACAAGCAGGCGGTGTACCACACTGCATACACATGCAATGAGTACTGCAACAGTACTTCAGTTTTTGGCAAACATTCAAAATTGAACAGAGCCAGTTTTAGGGCACCAAAATTTTCATGTAAATCCATGTGGGAAAAAAAACCAAAAAATTGTAGCCCAAAGCTAAGTTTTTATGTTCAGTTGATAAAAAGTGTGTCAAGCTTTTATGAAGAGCTGGAAGCACTTAAGTTCTAAACGCACAAGTGTTGCTTACTTTAAGGCGACAGTTGACAATTGATTGAACTAGGTCCTGATCAGAGCCGGATTATCCACATAGACAATGTAGGTAACCGTCTATGGGCGGCACGTGGGAATACAAATAATTTCTTCCTTTAGCGAAGGATCTTTGGATCTGATCTTAATGGGTATGACAATTTAATGATATTGTCAATAATTGCAAACTTAAATATCGGTGTATCCGAGTTAGTCAAAACAGAGATGCTTCGTATAATCTCTCAAATTCAAAATAAACATAAAGGAAAAATAGAATTTTAAAACGTAAAGCGATAACTGCCAGTGATCAAAAGTTTATTTGCGCTCGAGACTCACATGTAGCTGATTAGAGTACCAAGAAATTAAAAACAGCCGTTTCACAAATGCTCTTTAGATCGAGATCAGGAAATATTATAATTAATAGTATTGCTTAGGTTATCACCGATGACTCACTACCTATAATCGATAGGCAAATGTAAAAAAGCTGTCATGTTATTCGTTTTTAGTCATTATTTGTACGTTTTGGGCAAGGGAACAAATCTCGCGAGTTTTCAACGAATATGTTAAGATTTTTACTCAGTGTTTTTTGCTTTTGGCTGGCATTGACATATGCTAGCGGTGTAAATTTATTTTCATTTAATATTGCCAATATGAATTTTTTGAATAAAACTTTGTTTGAATCCCTGTCAAATCATACGGATAACTCAAAAACTAGCTATGAAAATTTTTTTATCAGTTCGGACATCGATCCAAACGTTATCGAGGATTCGTTGTTGAAAACGGTGTGACTGCGATGTACATTATATATCGTGCTCTTTATTTAACATCTTTTATTCTCATAATATGCAGTCTGATCTGTTGCGAAAATACGGCTTTCCCTCGGAATCGCATCATGTCGTTACCGAAGACGGTTACATACTCGAAATTCATCGCATCGCACGTCCAGGTGCAACTCCGGTGTTGCTGACACATGGTTTATTGGATAGTTCGGCGACTTGGGTAATGTTGGGTCCCGACAAGGGATTAGGTGAGTTAACAGTTCACTTACCATTCGATTAAATTTGAATTGCAGAAGAATTCATTTCAAGTTCTAATAAAAGAACACCCGTTAATTTTAAGACGCTTCAAAGACTTTCATGCCTGCATAGAAATATTTATTACTTTCTATTCCAGCTTATCTGCTCTACCAACAGGGTTACGACATTTGGATGACTAATATGCGTGGCAACACTTATTCCCGCAATCATACGAAATATACGTCACACCATGCTAAGTTTTGGGATTTCACATTCCATGAAATGGGTTTATATGATCTGCCTGCCTCTATAGATTATGTGCTCGCAAAAACAGGCCATCAAAAGCTACACTACATTGGTCACTCACAGGGTACGACGACATTTTGGATTATGGCTAGTGAACGGCCGGAGTACATGGAGAAGATCTTACTGATGCAAGCATTGGCACCCGTGGCCTTTCTCAGCAATTCCGAAAGTCCTGTGGTCAATTATTTATCTAAATTTCAAAGCACAATTGGAGTAAGCTGAATTATGTTACCTTATAGTCTCTGTATGTGTTTGACTATTTTTTTGTATTTATTTCTCTTCTAGATTTTAGCTAATTTAATTGGCTTACATGAGTTTCCGCCCAAAAATCGGTTTATTACAGCGTTCAATCGTGTTATTTGTGCGAACAATCCTTACGCAAAGGAAATATGTTCTAATATACTTTTTCAGCTGTCCGGTTTTGATCGAAGTCAACTAAATGAGACAATGTTGATGGTAATTTTAGGTCATATGCCGGCCGGCGCTTCGGTCAAGCAACTACAACATTTCGCTCAATTAAAAGTGTCGGGCCATTTTCGACAATTCGATTATGGCCGGTGCGACAATAAATTGGTTTATAATGCGACTTCTCCGCC
This sequence comes from Stegana nigrithorax, assembly GCA_037044495.1. Lineage (NCBI taxonomy): Eukaryota > Metazoa > Arthropoda > Insecta > Diptera > Drosophilidae > Stegana > Stegana nigrithorax. The sequence continues at coordinate 294,354 of JBAMBQ010002580.1, forward strand.
AGCTTATAAACTTGGGAATGTCAAATGCAGAGTGGCCTTATATTACTCGAAAAACGATTGGCTTGTCGCCATCCGAGATGTTAATCGTTTGGCGCGGTTATTGCCAATTGTGATACGAAATTTCCTAATTGATTACGATGACTTTAATCATTTGGACTTTATTTGGGCGGTTGATGCCAAGGAATTACTATGGGATCATCTATTGAAGTTAATGTCCGATGTTGACCAATGCAAACAGTGATTAAATGTATTCAGTTAGTTATAATAATTTTTGGTTTAGGATACACTCTTTCTGCTAACGACAGAAATGCATAAATTAAATTTAAAAAATTATATGTGTGCATATATAAAAATAAATTTATGTGAAATACACCCATTTAATCATGAATGTTTTTTGTGGTCGTATGCATATCTAGTAAAATATACTCATATTTTTATCACATCATTGACAATGAACTAAACGATAATTAAAGTGTTGCATACTTTGAGGGGATGCGCATCGCTTGGTTGAAACACTAAACTTCATAAAATATGTATGGAATACGCAAAAATAAGCTGAAATGTAAATTATGTTTTTTGTTTAACGAATATTATTTTTTTTTTTATTATTTTCTTAAATCAACAATTAGAAAACAACACTTACAGTTATTGCCAAAGTCTTAACTGCCTTCAAAAACATACATAAGCTCTTACGGTACATGTACTCAAGGCAAAAAGCAGCTTAAACAGAAGCAGCGATGGCAAAATATAAATAGCAGCATATGTAGTCTGGCACACCACTAGTGGCCCGCTTGCTGCGATTCACGCCACGTTGGACGTTTCTTGGTTAGCACGAGACGTGAGCACAAGAGTTTCTTGTGCTGCTCCCCCTGCCAGTTGCTAAAGTAGGTACCTTGCAGCTTTGTTTTCTACACACTAAGCACTTCCGTTCGTATGCTTCAAGTGCTTCGACTGCATTGCTGTCAGCATCCGTCGGTCTGATATGCTACGTATATCTCCTTTACTTGTCCTGACGACAGCTGCTCTCTAACGTTGTTTTCCCTTGCTTTGCTTTGCTTCACTTTTCGGCTGACCGTCCATAGTCTGTTTGATTTTTCATTAAGTTTGCAGACGTTTGTGGTCGAAGTCGAAGTTGCAGCAAAAGATATTTGCTTTTCAAGTCTTGTTTTGTTTGGTTTTTCTTTAGCTTCTTTTTCTTTAGTAATTTTCTGCACATGTTGTTAGTTTCATTTCTGTTACCTGTTACTGCAAATTATTTTCAATTAGCAGCTAACATGACAGGTTGTACTGCACCTACACGTCGGATATAGTCCTAAGAGGACTTTTGCTTTTGTTGTGGCTGCTGCTTATAGGTTTTGGCGCATTTTTTACATGCTGTAGCTGTAAATTGTTACAAAATGCATTGTTTTTATAGCTTTTTGTGGAATTGTTATGGTTGTGCCTTTTTTTCTAATACTTTATTTTTTCTCCTGGTACACAGTTTATTGATTAAACTAATTGAATAATTTTGTAGTTCGTCGAAGTTTGCTATGATGTATTGTGTATTTTTAAATTTTATTTTCTTCACTTCATTCTCAGTTGCTGAAAATCAAACAGCCATGCCATAGCTAAAGCTAGTACAGATTATGCAATTGAAACAACGTCTATAAAGTGAAATATTTTGCGAAATAGGAGTAATAGTGTGAAATGCATCATTTGGAAAGACAAAAAATTATTGACATTCTCCGACTGGTTCGGAGTTCTGAAAAACGAATTAAGAAGTCTTCAGTATTTTTTTTTTTTTTTTTTATATACAACATTGATGTAATATGATCATATCTTTAAACTGACCAAAAAATTTTATATAAAACATTAAAACACAGCAGAGGCGTATTTGGTTCTTTTTCAGAGTTGGTTTGCGACGCTTCTAAACGATGGAACATCAAAGTCAATATTGTTGTACGTAGTAAGTATTAGCATTGTATATTTTTTGGCTAGTCGCAGCCCTCGTCCTCGTCCTCAATATAATTGCCGGATAGCATGGCAAAAGCTTTGGCCTCCAGCTCGGATTGACGCTTCCTTTCTTCGGCCAATTTTATATCACGAATCACTTTTTGTCCAGCTTCAATTTCACGCAACTCCGCCTCCTGCTTGGAAAGACGACGCTGATTTACAGCGCCGTAGATGATACCCACAACCAGCAGTGACCATCTGGCCATTCTGATGAGTGGCGAAACACGTACGGGCTCCGGAAGCGAATTGTTGTTTTGCTTATTTGTTTTCATGGCGTTTCCTTTTAGGCTATTTATGTAACAGCTAAAAACCGCGCGATGTACTTGATAATAATAAGAAAAATGGAGTTTTCACATTAACACCTCACACACACAGCTAACACTGCTAGAGCGAGGAAGAAATAGTTTCGTGCTCTGGAAACTCTATTCCTCAACTTCAGTACTGAACAACGTACTTTTATGTTGTTGGGTCCCGGACTCCGTCCTGTCAATCTGGGATTGTCGACACTGACAATTTTGAATATGGTCAGAATTTTGTATCGATTAGATCTCAGTCGGTTAAATCCCAAATACTTAGTTCGTGATACCATCTCAAAAAACTTTTTTGAATTTTAAAATTTAAATTTGAATAAATTTGAACCTATCTGACCTTGCTTTGTCGATTACCTTGATCCTAAACTCCAAGCCATTTGAAGTGCATATAGGATGATTTGGCTCCGTTTCTTTTTTGTATATACTAGGTGTGCTTGGTCATTGAATTGAATACATAGTGTCGGTATCGCCTGCAGTATATGTGTCATATGTAAATTAGTCACGATTTTGTTATTTTCACTCTCGAAGTCCAGAACAAAATTGCAAGAAAAATCTATTCATAGTTTAGTATCATTTATTATTATTATTTTTTTTTTTTAGTTCTAAAATTTAGATTATAGTCGTCTACACTCTTTTACAGTAATGAGTACATATAGACTAAAAGCCACAGACAGACAGACACCGCGTTTAATTAAATAAATGACACAGAAATAAAAGTCACATTGTCACTCAAGTGAAGAATTTGCGTTTAGTCAATATTCGTACGTTTGAGGTAAAGAATCATGGCCCGCGAGTTCTTAACGAATATGTTGAATTTCTTACCTATTGTTTTGTGCTTCTCGATTACTTTGGCGCATTTTGAGAATTCTGATCTGGTTTCGTTAAAAACCGATTTGTTGAAGCATAAATTGGGTTCTCGGAACAAAATGTCCAATATGGATTCAACTGTTATGCAGGATTCATTTTTGAAAACGGTATAAGATCAATTTGACCTTTTTTTGTAATCTTCGTATGAAATTGTAAATATTGTAAAGCCTGATCTGGTGCGAAAATACGGATTTCCCTCCGAAACCCATCATGTCCTTACTGATGATGGTTTTATACTCGAGTTTCACCGAATGCCACATCCAAGCGCTACGCCGGTGTTGCTGGCACATGGTTTAATGGATAGCTCGGCGACCTGGGTTATGATGGGTCCCAAAAAGAGCTTAGGTAATTTTACGAATAACTACCTTTTTTATTAGAAATGATTGAATTTTGAGACTAATTAATTATTAATGTGCTTCTGGGTCTTGCTTTTGAATATGGCTTGGAATTGGCTTGAATTGAAAATAACTGCTTCTATTCTTCAGGTTACATTCTCTATGAACTGGGATATGACGTTTGGATGATAAATATGCGTGGCAGCACTTATTCCCGCAACCATACGAAATACACGACACACGATGCGAAGTTTTGGGATTTCACATTCCATGAAATGGGTTTATATGATCTGCCTGCCTCCATAGATTATGTGCTGGCAAAAACAGGTTACAAGCAATTACACTATATAGGGCACTCACAGGGTACGATGACATTTTGGATTATGGGCAGCGAGCGCCCGGAGTACATGGAAAAGATCATACTTATGCAGGCGCTGGCCCCTGTGGCCTTTCTTGGCCATTGTAAAAGCCCTGTGGTCAATTTCTTGTCCATGATTCAGGGTTCAATAGGTGTAAGCTATCCTATTATACCTATACTTCAAAGTATTTGTACTTTGCTCAAACGTTACATTATATTTTCGCTTTCAGATGTTGTTCAAGCTAATTGGCATGAATGAGTTTATGCCAGACAATGAATTTTTAATCAAGTTTAGACATAGTATTTGTCGGGATATTCCTCTCAATCAAAAAATCTGTTCCAATGTTGTATTTGAGATTTCTGGTTATGATAGAAAGCAACTAAATGAGTCCATGCTACCGGTAATTCTCGGACATGTACCGGTCGGTGCTTCAGTCAAGCAAATGCTACATTACGGTCAATTAAAGCGTTTCGGACTGTTCCGTCAATTCCATTATGGCTTGTTGGGTAACAAATTGCGTTATAATGCGATTTTTCCGCCAGCGTATAAGCTCGAGAATGTGGCTTGCAAAGTGGCCTTATATTATTCGAAAAATGATTGGCTCGTTGATATAAGGGACGTCGACCGTTTGGCGCGAACATTGCCAAATGTGGTTCACAAGTGGCTTGTTGGCTATAATGACTTTAATCACTTGGACTTCGTGTGGGCTATCGATGCTAAGAAAATTCTCTGGGATAATGTTATTAACACAATGAGAGACGCTCAAGAGAATTTTGGGGCTGAGATTTAAGAAGCGATTGTTTTTGATTTATATTGTTTACCTGTATTTTCTTATATTTCTTTCACAAAGTTCAATAAATAGTTCTTTAATTTTAGAATATGCTTTTAAATTTAACATTATTGATTCATAAGGTTATTGAAACTGTAAATAAACATTAATTTACTGTTTCCTGCTCTAAACGTTGAACATCTCCAGAATCAAGTTTAATAAATAATAATAATAATAAATAATAAAAACTGAGACTAAAACGAGAAATTATCGATTTACTAAATAGGCAACTAAGATTAATTAACCTTTTTAGATATAACCTTAAAGCTCCTGAAATGACATATATAAAAAATATAAATAAAGTTGCTAAAACTAATACTTAGATTTTTCTTCTTCTTTTATTTAACCACAGAAAACTCAATGCTTAGTATGTTACGATGACTCTCGTTATTAGTAACTGTTATAAGTTGAATGCAAGCGTTCAACTGAGTAACAAAGGCAGAAATAAAAGAGCTACATCGTTGCTCAGACGTATTGTTTGGTTTCAGCTAATATTACTAAGTTTAGGGCACAGAAACATGTCCCACAAATTGAAAAATATTTTACTTGTTGTGTTTTGTTTTTCAATGACGCTACATTTTGTCAGTGGTTCGGGATATTTCTCATTTAAAATTGCCGGTGTTAATTTGTTTGACTTACCATTGGTAGGGCCCATAACGGGTTTTGTGAGTAAAGCAACAAAAAATATCATAAACGTATTAAATATATCGGGTATCAAACGAAGTGCTAAAGAGGATGCGTTATTGAAAACGGTATGAGGGCAAGAAACGAAACTTACTTTTATGTTCTTTTCATTGATGTATTAATGTGATCGTGAATAGCCTGGATTGCTGCGAAAATATGGGTTTCCCTCGGAAACGCACTATGTCGTTACTAAGGACGGTTACATACTCGAAATGCATCGCATCGCACGTCCAGGTGCTATTCCGGTGTTGCTGACACATGGTTTACTGGCTAGTTCGGTTACTTGGATTATGATGGGCCCCAACAAGAGTTTAGGTAATTTACAGTTAGCAAAATTATCGATTTGAATTTAATTAAAGATAGTGCTCGAAACTTGTTTAGCGTTGTATACACCGCTCGTGTGTGACTTATGTGACAAGCTGTGAAATTGAAAATTACCTTTAATATCAAATAAAACTCCTTTTCAGCTTACCTTCTCTATAAACGGGGATATGACATTTGGATGCCGAATGTACGTGGCAACACCTATTCTCGCAATCACACAAAACTCTCAGCAAAGGATAGCAAATTCTGGAAGTTTTCATTTCATGAAATCGGAGTGCATGATCTGCCTGCATCTATAGATTATGTGCTCGCGAAAACTGGCCATCAAAAGCTGCACTACATCGGACACTCACAGGGTACTACAGCATTTTGGATTATGGGAAGTGAACGTCCGGAGTACATGAAGAAGATCTTACTTATGCAAGCATTGGCACCGGTGGCTTTTCTCGACCATTGTAAAAGCCCTGTGGTCAATTTCTTGTCCATGATTCAGAGTCCAATTGCTGTAAGTTGTAATATTTTTATTTAATATGTCTGAATATGCCTGGGTTTTGCTTCAACTTTCTCTTTTTTTTCTGAATATAGATAGTTCTTAAACTTATCGGCATGGATGAGTTTTTGCCCAATAATATATTTATTGACTTGTTTAAACAGATAATCTGTCGGGATATTTGGATTACACAGCAAATCTGTTCAAATGTTGCATTCCAAGTTTTTGGTTTTAATGCAAAACAACTTAATGAAACCATGATACCGGTAATTTTGGGTCATATACCCGCCGGTGCTTCAGTTGGCCAAATGTTACACTACGGTCAATTAAAGCGTTCCGGAAAATTTCGTCAATTCGATAAGAACTGGTTGCGTAGCCAATTCAGTTTTAATAAGATTTCTTCGCCAGATTATAAACTTGAGAATGTCAAATGCAAAGTGGCCTTGTATTATTCGAAAAACGATTGGCTTGTTGATATCAGGGACATGAATCGTTTAGCACGATCATTGCCCAATGTGGTTCACAAGTTTCTTGTTGGCGACGATGACTTCAATCACTTCGACTATATAGGCGCCATCGACGCTAAGAAATTACTCTGGGATCACCTCTTACAAACGATGCGCAATATTGAGAGAAGGAAACAATAATTGGGTGTAAGCGTTCCTTTTTTAATTAACACCAAAAATGTCTACTTGAATTTAAAAATAAATAAAACAGGAAGGATTATATTAATCTTATTACTATAAAAAGTATATAAATGGATTACACATACTTATAAATATCATCTTCATATGATTTGTATGTTCATTTATACCATATAAATTAATTAAAATAAAAAAAATCTGATTTTCTCGGATTTCGATTGTGATTTGAATTCTCCTTTAGCTAAATTGGGTTGCTAGGATGACTGCACTTTATGCTGACAAATTTGTTGTGATTTTTGCAATACGCCATTTTAAAAATCCCTCATTTAAGAATTTCCTCAACCGAAAGAAATACAATTCCTTTATGTTTACAGTACTCAGTATACTGCGCCGAGCGCCAGCACAACAAATGCCGCAAACAATAAATGCATATTTTTCTCATATACTATGAAACTCAACTCATTTTAGCTTTTAATATTTTTGATTTTTGTTTTGTATTTTTTGTTTGTTATATTTCCTATGCGTGTGGGTATGGGAAAGCATCCCGAAAAATAATTAAAATATGCCAACAGAGCAATAAAAGGCCATGTTTGCTGTATTTGTTGGCAGAGCTGCAATTGTTTCAAAAAGTAGCAAAGCAAAAACAAAATGGCAACAGCAAAAGGAAAAGTAAAAACAAAAAACAAAAGACTCTAAACTAACAAACTGCAATTATGAAATTTTATATTGTGCAAGTATATGATGATGTAGATTCTATCTGACCCACACTCACCACACAGTCGCATGCCAAAATGCCATATGCAAAAACTCCAAAAACTCCCATTGTGGGGCGCACCAACTCCCATATGTGATGTTTTTCTGGCTCGCACGAAAATTGCGGGTGGGTTTTTTTTTTTTGTTTTTTGCCTAAATTACGCAAAAATTGTTAGAGCAAACATGAGCCTTTTGTGGTCTTTTATATTTGAGATATGATATTGCCAAAAATTACATACACACATACTTACATACATCTACGCATAGATTTCATGAGTGCTTGGATCGCAAGTGAGCAACGGCTGTTGAAGTACTCGTACTTGGAGTGAGTATTTCACCACTTGACGGGCGCATTGAAATTCAAAACTATGCAACGTCATTATGTACATACATATATCCTTGGTTAAAATCATTTAGGGCTGTTGCGGTACACTTTATTTTAATTAATTGAAGTCATATTTGATAGCAAGTCTAATTGAGTGCATATTACAACGGTGGAAGTTTGTAACTGCCGGGGGACAAATGTGCGTTGAAAGGCTTAGACCAGAATGTTCAAGTTTTAAAGTTAATGAAATTTGAAAAAGAAAATCAGACAGTACAGAATTAAACAAAGCGTAAGTGCATCGAAAATGTGAAAAAACTCATTGGGAGTGATCTAGTCATAAATAGAAACCCAAGACAAACATTGAGAGAGGCTTTACTCAGGCTGAATAAAACTTTTACCTAAAAAGCATCTGTGGAGAGGTGTTATTTTTATTCAAAGCAAACTTCTAATAAGCGTCTAATTTATTAATTAAAACAAAAATTAAATCTAAGGAAAAGAGCTGCTTTTATAAACGAAGAGCGACATGTTGGGGAGAACTATTTCAAATAAGATTTAGTTATTCATATGACGTTAAGTTATTAAAATATTTTTTGATTTTAATTATACAAAGAAAAAAAGTGTTCGAAACGGCAACTTGTTCAAGATCGGCTGACTATGGCATACACAATCTAAGGCCACTAAGTGAGCTACTCGACGACTTAGGTTTTTTGTGTCTACCTGTATGAATACTTTCATAATGAGAACCAATTTTAAGTCAATGCTTTTTTGTTGGTTGCTTCTGAATTATTATGCAGAATAGCTTTTTTCTGAATTTCTTCCCGGTCTGTCACAAGTTCATATAAGTTTTTTTGTTGATCTTGCGTATTGGCCGATATATGCAATGTACGTTTTTTCTTTTGTTTTTTTTTTTTTTGTTTTGGGTTTTCATCAGAGAAATTGCATATTTTCTGCAACCATTCATGCGAAGTTGATTTATTTCGTGTAAGGAATATAGCAATCTGTTCAAGGACATTCACAATATGCACGCATGCATAAAACGCAATAACAAATGCCAACAAAAACAGCAACAAAAATAAAAAGCGGCCACCACAGACGCCGTCACACGTTTGGCATGCAACAGCCAACACACGACATGCATAAAACGTCAGCAAAGCTTTTCGGCCAGCGTGGGTGTGAATTTGCGTATCTTTTTTCGTGGCGAACGGAAACGCAACGAAAACAAAAAATACACGAGAGCGAGAAAGACAAACGAAAAGAGCCAAAACACAAAAAAACAAAAGCGAATAAATAAAAATGTTTTTTAAAAGTGATAAAAAATCAAAATCACATTTGGCTTACGGCGCTTTGCGTTGGTTTTTGCGAGTGAACGAACCGCGAACCATGCGGATGGACAACGTGCACGTACGTGTACGTAAGCTTTTATGTGTTACTTTTGTGGCGTGCGGCATGCGGCCATGCTTCGTTGCGATGGTCAAAGCACAGGCCGGGGTAAGGCGAGGCACAAGTAACAGAAAGACAGGCAACAGTGCAGTGCATTGTCGAGCCACGCCAGGCCACGAAACGCCACGCAACGGAACTGAACGCAACACAACACACACCAACGTAACGCAACGCGACAATAGCAACAACAACACTAGCAAATGATATAAAATAAACGAAAAAAATCAAATGCTTTAATAACCAAGGACACACAAAGCGCCAAACAATATGCAAAACTTTTTGCCGCACAAATAAAAAAGAAGGGAAAAGAAAAGGGAAACGAGTCAAAAACACAAAAACCCGAGCAAAAAAGAGTTGGCAAAACAAGCGCACAGCGGTTGAGACTCATAATAAAGCACAGCAGCATGGTCAGCAAGGAGCTGGGAGACAGTAGCCGGGTGTCGGGAGCATCACGACGGAGGCGGCAGCGCCAAATGGGGTAAGTAGGAATACAAAATGGGAGGTTAAAAAAAAAAAACTAAAACCGGCAAACAGATAACATCGAAAATGATATTAGGCAGGACATTCGCGTATTTAACAGCATGCAGCGTTGTGCTGGGCGAAGAGCGGCGCAGCTTAGAGTCATTGTGGCAGAGCTAACCAACAAGGAAACTCGTATATGCATGCGTCTAACCAGTTTGCCAGCCAGGCCAGACCAGGCCAGGGCAGAGCTGTGCTGTGCCGTGCTGCTGTACTCTGCTCTGCTGCCGGGTCGGCAGACAGTGGGACCAACACGGGCGGTCCAATTGGTCGTGTTTGTTGGCGCTGTTTGTCTATTATTCGCTTATAAACATCGTCGCAACGGAAGTATAATGTGCCGGCAACAGAAGCTAGGCCAAAGGCAGCAGTAAGAGAGAGCAGGAGCATGCGAGTGCGAGACGGCAAGAGCAATGTAAAGGATGCGCGCTGTGCGCTTTTATGTTGTCATTGTTACTTCGCTGTTGGTGTTATTGCTGTTGTTGTTGTTTTTGTACGCAGTTGCTAATATTGAAGTTCATATTATTATTGTTGTTGTTGTTGTTGGCGTTGCAGGAAGTTGCAACAGTTTGAGGCATTGTAATTGCTTTTTTGTTCGTTGCCTGCCTCTTGGCTATGGGCGTCGAAGACGAAGTCCTTTCTGTTACATGTCTTTTTTTTAGTGAAGCGTGTCGTGCGTGTTTGGTTAAAGTTGACTCTTGATGGCGGCAACGGTGCTGGCGACGCATGCAAAGGGTTCTGTAGTGTGTCGTCGCTTGGAGCGTTAGTAACAAACAAATTTTTAATTAGATTTTTAAAAATTTTTGCTGCTGTTCCTTTTCTTGTTGTAGTTGTTTTTATGGCGACTCGTGGGGTTTTCTACGCTTAGAAAAATGTGACTTTTTAATGTTTTCGAGATAAATTGAAGTCAACCGGTTGTGTTTATGTGCAGGATTATAAAAATGAAAATATTATAACCGACAAAGCAATTTGCCTTTAATTCGATTTATCTCAGCTTTTACGGTATCTGCTTTAATAATATTGTAAATAAGTTATTTTTTGCCAATAAGCGCAATTCAGATTTAGCGTTTAAAACTGCTTCCGAAAAGGATGTCTGTTTTCACTTTGCCTTACTTAAGTGGTTCTCAGCAAGGGAAACAATTGTAGTCTGCTGAACGGATTTAGCAACTTACATGATTTCTATACGGGACTACCTTACGGATATGGAGACTGGGTTAACTGCTCAATGCAGCACCAATTTGCTTTTTTAATGGTAAAGAAGAAGTATCCCATTTTGACGTTTGTTTAAGATATTGGACTAAAGTAGATTAGCCATGGGTGCAGGACTGCTTTTAAATTAAAAAAACCCAGTTGCATCAAATTATTTTGACCTTAAGCAATTTCTCAGCGCCATGTTAAACACACAGTTAGTATTAAAGCCAATCACTACGGGCTAATCCAAACACTGATCCAGACAAGGCTTGACTTTTGATTTATTGTGCCAAGTGGAAAGGGGTGTCCTAATTGACAAAGTAAATTTATACGAATTACGCATACGACTCGCAAATATTGTCTTTGAGCAAATAAACAAACACGAGCAGTCAAATGTTCGCATATGTCCAGCTTATGAACAAATTCAAGATTGTAATAAAGCCGGATATGTCTAAATAATTCGGTCAATATGTCTCCTTATGTAAAGAAGAACTCTGCACCTTGGAGGTGGTCACTTGTTGTTTTCTCTACTTACCACGCTCTGTTAGCAATGTGCTTCATTGACAAATGCGTAGCGTAATCAAGTGTTGTTCTGGTTCCCGTGGTCGTTTTGTTTTGTATTTGTTGAATGTTGTTTACCGCATTTAATTCTGCTTCTTTTTCGTGCTTAGCTATGTGGTGTCATTTTCGCCGATAAACAACGCTCTCAGCTGCGGTCACTCCGACCGAGAAGGCCAGCAAGTGTGCGAGCATAGTAAGCGTCTACGGTGGATTGCGGCGCGTTGCCGCCTCTTACGTTATTGGAATTTGTTTATTTGGAGCAATCGATGCCTGATTTGATGTCTAAATAAAATAAATATTGAATGAGTCGTGGTATACATTGCGCTGGGCTATTTTCATGTTTTTCTTTCGCTGTTTATTTACTGTGTTAACACCTTACCGGTGTTGTCTCACGTTGAGGCTATTTGGCTTGATTGAGTTATCAGTTGCCGGGCTTTGTATGGCTACACTGGAAATGCAAGACATTGGCATTAGTATGGAAAGAATGTTTAATAGAGTATTTCAAAGTTAATTTTTGTGTAAAATAAGTGAAATTAATAATATCAAATTTTATTCCCTGTTACCCCTAGATCCGTAAGACCTTGCGCTCGGAGAGACCAACTAAATGGCAGAAAAACACAATGACCGTTGGGTTTAAAAACAGCGCGTCTTGATAACAATAATTATTGCTTGTCTATTTATACACTGCCATTACAGCCAATATCTTATCGATTGATTGTGTTGTGTGCATTATTTTTATCACTTAATTTTATTTGACGAAGAAAGGCCTCTTGATAAGGCTGAAAGCGAAACTGCAGAGTTAGCGGGTTTCGAAGCAAGTCTAGAAGCTAATTAATAATTTAATTTCTTTTCAGTTTCGTTTGGCTTTTTTAGCTTTTTTTTTTTAAATTGGAATTACTTTGTTTGATATCCTAACTATCTAATTAAGTTGGCATCTCGGTGTATATTGATCGATAGCGTTGACCGATTATGGGATAGAAATGCATCCACGATTTTGCATTCCTGTCAATTGTCCATCTCTACTCCATAAAATCTTGCGATTTCTTTAAGTCTAGTCTATTTATTTAAACCTAACTAGTTTTTATAAAAAAAAAATAGATAGAAGAATACTTCTAAATAACATAATGACTTGCAAATTTTTTTTTGAAAAATTAGAGCTATTTTTGGCTTTTTTTTTTCAATCTAGGTTTATTTCACTCAAAAAGACAAACACAAAAATGCACAAATTGTAAACAAGGGCAGCGCAACAATGGGTTAAGAGCGCAGCGCACTCGTCCGTGCAACATGAGTGTCCGACAAGTCTGACGTTGGCTCGAACCGATTCGGTTGCGTCGATCACGAGCGAAAGTGTTCGCTTACGGCCTTCTCCAAGCCTGAGAGCGCCGAGTTGGTAGCCTGAGGCTGCGGACAAGCAGCACAAAAAGGAATCGCGCGGTAATTGGCGATTTCCAGGCGGTGTTTGTTGACAAGACTAAGTTAATTTAGGAAAGAAACAGCGACGAGCAGCAGCTGTGAAGAATCATATTCTCTCGCTTGCACGACACACGAAGTGGGCCCGAGTTCCCCATTTCTTCAATTAAATTTGCCATTTTATTCGGTAAAAAACAGAACACGGCGCCAATTTCAGGCGCAAAGATGAATCGTCGGCTTGATGCGACGCAATCGCTTCGAACTCATAACAAAACTCGTTCGAAAGCGCAACTACTATAAGTTCGAGTTGTGTCTCGCCAAGGAACCGGATTCGCAGAAGGGCGAGACTACACGCGAGTTGCTGTTGTTTCATCGTGGCTCGTCGCTGGGCGAGACAAGGAGGGAAGGCAAGCGTTACTCGGCTGACACTCGTTAGAACGACGATGACGAACGCAACTTGCACGACGTTGCAGCCGTTCGCCGTCGTTAGTCTTATTCGGTGTTTCGTGGAGTTCAGAAGTGTGTGTCGCTGTGCTGCGAGTTTCGTAGTACTTTAAACTTTGCGAGAAAAGGCGCAAGTCGAGACTTGTCAGTGCGAGTGCAAGAAGTACTGTTGCGCAAAACTTACTGTCGGCATTTATAGTCTATGGCTGAGGAAAAGCGGGTAAAAAACACTATTTCCGTGCGAAATGGCTTAAGCGCCGATCAGCTCAGCAAGCTCGGCCGTCGGGTGTCGTCGATCAGAGGAGACAGAAGATTTTAAGTGGAAGTGCAAAGTTATAAAAAAGCAAAAAGCGAAAAGATTTGCGCCTTTGCGTAATTTAGTAGAATTGTGTGTGACTCAATTAGCGTGTTTGATGAAAACACGTGGAAACCGAAACAATCGCGATAAATTTGTGACAAATAAAAAACGTTAAAAATTGCAAGAATAGTCTGCTGCAAAATACGTCATAAGTGATTAATCTGTGAAATCTGTTAAACGTTTTTAATATTTGGTGCGTTTCGTTTTCGTTCTAAAAAGTAACTGTAAAAAAACTAAGACGTAAGCGGTGAAAGCGCTGCAAGTGAAGACATATTTTTAAGCTAAACTAAAAAAACCAAGAAATTTTGCAAATTTTGTTCAACTCAACTCAAAGTTCCATAAAAATTATACACAACTAACAGCTAATGTGAGCCGACGTGAAGTGGATTTTAAATACGTTTAAAAAGTTGTATGCAGCTGAAGTTCTAAAAAGTTTTATTGGCTGCCAACAAAAATGTTTCATAAATAAAAGCAAAAAATTCAAACAAAAACAAAAATAAACTCAAAAGCCAAACAGCACGTGAACACAAACACTGCTGCAGCCCAACTAAGCAAACTTAAACTAAACCGACCTAATCCAAAATCCACTTACACCAACAACGAGGAGAGCCTGCAAGGAAATATTATGGAGGACGAGCTGCGCTGCCCGACATGCAAGCAACTATTTGCGAATCCAGTGCTCTTGCCCTGTTTCCATGCGCTCTGCCTGGGCTGCGCGCTTGATATTCAAACGGCGTACACGCCGGGCGCTGCCCTGGCTGCGGTTGTCACAAACGGCGCTGGGCTAGCGAACGTGCCAAGCGTTGGCGCCAGCACTGCCACTGTCGGCGGCCTACCTGGCGCACACACACTCAACACACAGCACGGCAGCGGCGGTGCAGTCGGCGGCCCACATAACGGTGTAGGGGCTGGCGGAAGTGTGGCGGGCGCCGCAGCTGCACGCCATTCCTCGAATAGCTCCGCCGCGAGCACCACCAGTTCGGCCACGGGCACCGAGAGCGTCACTTCCGATCAGGATCAATCGGATAAGGTGAGCATCTTGAGTGAAGCGGACTCGGGCGTCGTCTGCTGCTCGAATACATCGCGTCCGGTTTCGTACGCGGGCACAGCACATCTGCAGGGGCTGCTGCAGGGCGCAGCTGCCGCGCCACCCGGTGCCGCCTACTGCCTGACCTGTCCATTGTGTCGCAAGTTGGTCTTCTTTGACGAGGGTGGCGTGCGTAATTTGCCCACCTATCGCACCATGGAGTCGATTGTCGATCGCTTTTGCGCACGTGAGGCACTGCGCTGTCAGATGTGCGAAACGGATCCGAAGGTGGCCTCGCTGATTTGCGAACAGTGCGAGATACGCTACTGCGATGCTTGCCGGGAACTGTGCCATCCGGCACGTGGCCCGCTGGCCAAGCACACATTGGTGAAGCCGCGCGGCGCGGCACAGCAGCGTGAGTCGGTGTGCGGCGAGCACGAGGAGACCCTGTCACAGTATTGTCTCAACTGCAAGATTCCCGCCTGTGGCCAGTGCATTGGCGAGCAGCGGCACCAGGGACACGAGGTGCAGTCGATCATAATGACTTGCAAGGCACAAAAGGTGAGTGTGTGTTGTTGTGCGTACTTGCCAAGCGCGCCGTGTTTTATGCAATAAAAATTGCCACATGGCAGTTGGGGAGGGAGGGGAATCTGTAAAACCCAACATTAATTTATTTACTTCATTCATATCAGGATTCGTATTCGTTTGTGCTCTTGCCTAATTTACTTGTTTTGCTGGCTGACGTTTTTCTTGCGCAGCAACTTGCAAATTCATTAATTTTCATTTCTTGATTTGGCAAACAAACTGGCGAAGATTTATGTGCTTTCTGTGCTGATTATTTTGTGCGACGAGCCTGAAAATAAAACGAAAATGAAAATTGCTTTGTTAATTAAAGCTTACTGTCTGCCTGTCTGCCCTACATTATTTTATTAAGCGCTAACTAAACAGCAGCCAGCAGCCAGCAACCAGCAGCCATCAGCCACCAGCCACCCACAAGCATTCATTTGAAGCTCGGCCTAAAAAACAGGCGACATGTAGCAGCTAACTTTGGCTGGCCTGCACAATATTTGGCCAAAAGCGAAAGGCAAACAAATATTAAAGTCTTCTGTTTTGTGTACTCATGCTTAAACTTTATTTGTATGGCTTTTCTTTTTTCGCACTGTTTTTTGTTGCGAAAGTTGCGGCGGAAGTTGTGTCGTGGCTGTGTGTGCGCAGTGTTCCCTGTGCCAAGAAATTAACACCCACAACACTGCCCAAAACACTATTGGCATCAGCTGTCCTGTGGCGCTGTGCTTCGGCGAACTTGATGTTGCTGCATGACTATTTTGTTGTTGACTGATTTTGTTTTTTTTTTTTTGTTTTTCATTGGTATTCTTTGTTTGTTTGCTTTTTGTGCTTCTTCTTGCTTTGGGGCTCGCTTTTATTAGTTTAAAGAAGGTTTAGCTGATTTCATTCTATTTGTATGAATTATGTATATGGCATTGATTTATTTTAGGGTTCTCAATCGCATGGCATAATGCCTATGATTGGCTGTGTATGTTGTTGGCTCGCGATTTATTTATTTCTTTTGCGTGATGAGTTTTGTATTTATGAAGGGTAAATCCCGGTTTGGGTTTCAAATGACCGACTGCGGTTGCTGCATGTCGTGTAAGTCACGTGTTCGAGTATACGCTGTTAACAGCAAAAAGCTTTCAAAAAAAAAATAAAAAACGAAAACCAAACAAAAAATAAATGCGAATAATGTATACATAACATATGGTTAAAAAACAGCTGAACCATTTGAGTTACATAAAATGATTTTGAAGACAGCGGAGTTTTTAAATTAAAAATAATGTCGATATCAAAAGTTGGATCTGTTCAGGATTTCACTAACATGTTTTGTATCAACAGAGTTCACGCAAAGCCATGTTCTGAAATTTGCTGATATATCCTATTTGTAGGGTTTCAGATTTTGTATTTACTTGTGAGCGGGAGCTCGTGTCATCAAAGAAAGTTCCGAATTGCATTTGTGGAGCTTTTACATGACAAATTTATATGTTTTAATTATGCATTGTGTTGTTGCCCTCTCAAAACTGAGTCTACGTCACAGCAACGGCCATTCAACTTCAGCTTTTTCAAAAGCAAATAAAAATAAATTTGTTTAAAAATTATGACACATACAATTTCACTTCAATCGCTGCGGCATTTAGCTCCTTCATAAAATGCCATAGCACACCTTTTGGCATCTGATTGTTGGTAAATACCTTTGAGGCAAGAAAATCACTGAAAATGTCAGTCATAAAAATGTTTGAGTAAAAAAATCACTTATAAAATGCACATGACATGCCCGAAACGAAAACAAAGAGTGACAAATTGCAATGCCCGGGAAGTTTTTGAAGCGGCTATGAAACAAGACGAGAAACAAATAAAAAAACTAAAAGTAGACAATAAAAAACATAAAGGAGACAGGCAAAGTGCATGCGCTGCACAGCGAAAAAAAGAGGAACAGTTGACATTTGCTGTTTTGCTGACAGCCAAGAGAACTGAAGGATGAGCTGCTGGGTATATAAAGAAACCTTTTAATATACAAACTCAACACGAACAGTTGACTCAGTGACAAACGCTAAATGCGCGCAGGTAACAAAAAGAGCAGTAAGCAGCCAGCCAAAAAAAGAAGCGAATACTTGTAGTAGTCACTGTGCAGTAAAAGCGCATATCGCAAGCAAACTGCTTATGATAAGATATGCAAAAAAGGTAAAAAAAACCATAGCCAGAGCCCAGCTACTACGCAAAATCCACGCTAGCATCAAAGTAGACGAAGTGGAGGGGAGATAAGCATAGCGTTAGTGTACTGTGCTACACTGCAATGTTGTGTGGTGTATGTAGTGTAGTGTGTCGTATTCAACACAAATCGCTTTCGCTGATAAAACGGAAAAAACCGAAATTATTTGCACAGTTTATTAAAAATTTCATTACATTTGCAAATGTTTGTGTTATTTTTCACACCTTTGCGTGTCTGTGCGCAGATAATTATCTCTTCTACCTGCCAACCCTAGCGCAGGACACTGACGACAAGCAGGAGCAGCGGAAGGGAACAGGTAACCTGGTGAAAAAAAAAAACCGAAGACACTTTGCGCAGTTCGCTAAAAATCATTATTTTTATTTTATTATGCGCTAGTTTACATTTGCGCGTTCTTGTTGTTTCTGTTTCTCCTCATGATGTTGTTGTTGTTGTAGTGGTGGTCGACTATCCTTGTGCGCATTGTTATTGTACTTCTTTTTTTTTATATGAAATAGATTTATTATGGTAACTATTCGCAGCTCGTAGCGTGTAAAAATTTTTTAGTTTACTTGTGCCCCTTTGCCATCCGCACGCAATCCGCTACATGCGCCGCAACTAAACTACCCTGTATGCGCATTATTGTCGTTCGTTGTTGTTGTTTCATTTATCAGGACAAAGTCTGCTGCTGCACCTTTGTTAGGCTACATGAGGATTTATACTCAATGCTCGCTCACTCTTTTTGTTCTCCTTTATTCAAAGCACATTTTTTCTATTTTTTGCTTCTATGCTCTGCGGCATTAAATTGTTTAAGCTATAAAGGTTGCGATTTTTGTTATTCAGGTTAATGTGTTTTTCTTGTTTTTTTTTTTGTTGTTTAGAGTTTTTGTTTATTAAATACTTTTATACGTGTTTTTGTCAGAGTCACAATGTGCAATTGGCTTATTTCGGATTCCTAGAAGACCATTTCCTTTGTTTAAGTTTTGAAGCACACAGTTTCGATTAAATAGTCTTAATTAAATCCAGTAGGATATTTAGTTGTTAGGTGTTTTTGTCTGGTATTTCTGTAAAAGAATTTTATTTGAAGTAGTCAGCAATGCTATCGTAAAATTTGTATACAATAGAATTTAGTATGGATTAGAAATTTAGTATTCTCACTTTATTTAAAAAACCCTTAAGAGTTCCCGATAGTTATTAGTTATTAGTTCTGAGTAAAGAAATTTATTAAAGCAATGTTCGACGATATTGCTAACACACGTATACAAATTCGCTTTCTTTAAATTATCTTTAATACATTGAGAATAGGCTTCCTTATTTGCATTTAATTGCAATTAATGCTCGTTTAAGCAGGACCCATATTATGAGTAAACCTTACGAATATTTTTATTGTGTTTTTTGTGGCCAGCACCTTAATTGCCACTGCTTACCGTTAATTTGTAACGTAAGACTATATTTTAATTACTTACTCGTTACTGTACAGTGTCGCTAACAAAAAAAATCGTCCGTGCTTGTACTTATACTTCTTATAGACCTTCAATGGCTCAAGTTGTCGCATGCAGTGATAGGAAAAAATAAATGTGGGTCAATCAAATCACTTGCAGGCAGGTGAGACTGTGTGCATTACAGACTGCCATGAACCGAAGGAACAGACCAATCAATATTGGTTTACTGAATGCGAATAAACAAAATTTATCGCCACAGCTGTTCGCAGCCCAAGCGAATACAACTACGGGTAAATAGCCGGAGCCTGTCTCATTAACTCAACGCTTGAGAATGCATGTTCTAGCGCTGTTAGTGGGAAACGGAAATGAGGGTTACCTTATCGAAAAATTAGCGTCAGAACTTGTGAAAGTGTGACACTTTAAAACCCAAAAGCAAAAATAAATAATGAGCCGCAAAATAGCAAACAACACAACAGCAGAGAGCCGTCGGGCAGTGCAAGGAATTGGGCAAAAGTAAAAGGAAACGGAAAAGGGTGTGGATGTGTGTGCATAGGTTTGTGTTGGTATTTGTTGGTATTGCTTAGCAGGCAACGCCCAGTAACAAAACGAAGGACGTTCCCAGAGCTGTCCAGAAAATGCGTTAATAATAACGCAAACATAAACAAAACAGAGCGGCGGAGAAAAGAGCCTGGTAACAGACAACGACAAGAGGAGGGAAAGTGTAGACGAGTAAAAGCATCCAGCCAAAAAACAAAAAAAAAAAAAAAAAGAATACAAAAACACGGTCCGAAACCATAAAACTATGAAAAATGCTCCAGGAGGGGGTGGCGAAAAACGATCTAACAAGAAAAATGCGTTCATGGCCAAGAATGACAGCGCCGAGGCAATAAATTTCCTAACCAAAGCAAGTTGGCAAATGAGCAACGTGCTGCACGCATGCAAGGACCACCGGACCGGGCTGTGGGTATGATAGGTATATGGCCAAGGAAACTGCTAAGCTTTAAGTTTGTCTTGAATATTATTATTGCATTTGCAACGATTGGGTTTCATTATATTACGTAACATTAATATACGAATAATTTTACAATTACAAATACAATATAACCGAATAATGTTTAGATTTGCACAACTATCAGCGGAACATTTGCATATAAAAGTCCTTTGACTAGGGACTCGCGACGTGCTCACTCATTGTTTCTGTTTTTTTGACGAGAATTTCACAGCCGGCTTTCGCAAAGGTTTTTTTGATTTAGCAATCCGTTTTTTGACCTTTTTGTTTTGTCGCTTCTTAAGTTTTCGGCCATGACTCCTGTTTCCTAACTGTTTTTTCGGCTTCACAGCCGTCGGCTGAGGCAATGCCTGGCATTCTTGATCATTTGGTTGCGCTTTAGTTTCGACGTCGTCATCATTGTGGCTATCCAAGCCGAAGCAATAATCAAGACTGCCCAGGTTTCCTGGATTGTTGTGTGTTAAATCCAGAGGACTGATCCAGTAGGTAGCTTTATCTCTTTGCATAAAGCCATACTTTACACTCTCCTCGAGCACATCGTGCACGCCCTGGCGTAACTTATCCATGTTCTCGTACTCAATGCCTTCCAATCGTCCAGTTTCCATAAACAATTCGTGCTCCATTGCTGGCCGGGAGAGTAGTGATAGGGCGGTAATTAAACTATCGATGGTATTCATTATTTTTGATTATTCCAAGGAGCGCTCACTCAAATTTTAAAATCAGGATGTAGTTTGTTTTCAATGATACAAAACAAAAAAAAAAAATTAATTTCTTAACGATTGAAATTTTTGATTTTTTTACATTTTCAAGAATTAATTTAAAATTTATTCGGCGTGGAATACTTTGTTGTGTAAATTTATGTTTTATATGGAATTTGAATGGGAATAGTTTCTGATTTTTTATATTGGTAGTGCTTGGAATGACGAAACAGTGGGAATATCTACTTTCTCACTGGATCGGTTTTTATATTTAAGGGACTTTGATTAAGCCAAATTAAGTGATTCTGAATTATAAATAAGCTGGCCTTGTGACGTACAAAATTTGCATGCTGCTTACTTAGCTAATTATAATAAATAAATAAAACGAAAATAAATTTCCTTCCCCATCTTCGTAAACACAATTAAATACAAAAAAAGCGAGTTTATTATTTGCGAATGAGCGTTGAAGTTTCGTGACAACTCGACGGTTTATTTTTATTTTTGGCCAAATTATCGCGGACTTAGTGAAAAGAGGCACCCAGAGGGGACGTATAGCCCATGCCGCCCACAAGTCAAACGCACACTGCTTACTAAATAATTATGCTGAGTGTGGCGAGTGTTTTAAATAATATAAAAAATATATGTATGCGTGTCCTTTGCGTTTATGACGCTGAAAAAGGTGGACATCAAATAAAAGGCGTGCGTATTAAATTCTGCTTTATGGCATTTTGTTTTTGTTTGCCCTTTTTGTTGCGCTGCTGCGGTGCCTGGCTTTGTTGTAGGCGCAAGCTAAAAGGATTTTTTCGCTTTGCTTTGCGTTTTTTTTAATCTTTTTTTTTGTCATGGTTTTGGTTTTGTTAGGCTCAATACCGTTATGCCATACAGTTTACTCTTTTTTTGTGTTTATTTCCTTCTGTTTTTTGGCTGCGCCTTTGTTGTTTCCCCTTTGTTTTTGTTGTTAATAAAGCGTTATGGCATTTCCTTATGGCTTACAATGCACGCCCTTATGCGCACACCTAATGCTTGCGATGCCAAACGTTACGCGGGGGGTTGAGTGTGAGCTTACACAGGCTGCGCTCTGCTCTGCCACTCATCCTTAATGCGTGCTGTCAGCAATTATGTCGATACGTACGCGTATACTTGCGCGCTCGTTAAGCAAAGTGTATTATCCTTGAAAAGAAAAGAAGTAAAAAAACAAAACAAAACAAAGAAATACACAAAAATATGTTGCCTAATTTTTTTTTCGACAGTTTCTTGTGCTGTTTGTCGGTCTGTATGTCAGTCTGTTTGTCTGTCTGTCCGTCTGCGCTGCTTGTAATTGTCGAAATACATGTCAGAGGCGCCATACCTGCTGGCTTGCGCATTAGTTAGCTTTTTTGCGTATGTTTCTCAGCTTTTTTTCCCCAGGAGTTCCTATTGAGACTTGGCTTGGCTTATGGGCCGCTACTTAATTAGCTCCGCGTTAATTTTGTTTATTAATTCGTTATTAAATTATGCGTTCATTACGTTTTCTTTTATGTAATTATTATTACACATAACTTCACCTGACTGGGCTCCTAGAAAACATTTGTAATTGCTGCTCATTAGCGCGCGCACAGTTTGTTGGATTTATTTAAAGGAACAGAACATGGGAACGTTTGATGTTATTTAAGATAAACAGTAAAAATTATGCTCCTATCTTAAAGTTTAACGAGTGTTCATATTTTTTGTCAATTGTCATGTTATTTCTTTTTTTTTTTTAGCTTAGAATTTTAATGTTGTTGGTCTCTTATATCAATTCAAACTATGCCGCCCGTGAATTCCAAATAAAGTTACATTAAGAACGGCAAAAAAAAAATAGTAAAAAACCTGCAATTTGTATAATTTAGGTAAAGCGGAACTGGTACACCGGGGCAGCCATTTAGCCTAATTACTCTCACTCTGTGTCTCTCCGCCCGTGGCCAAGCTGTGCAAGTGGCATTGTTTAATAAACGCTGCAGTCTCATGAAATTTACTTGCCCCCAAGACTCATCTGCATATTTAATTATTTTCACCATAAATGTCAAATCAACTCTGAACGCTTATCATAAAATTACTTTTAGTATGCGCTGTTTTTGTTACCTTTGCGAATTTTTTGTTGCTTAATTTCCATTTACTTCAGGCTATAATAGCCTGCAGTGTTTTAATTTATGCGCTTTTTGCATGTTGCCACGCAATTGTCAAGGCTCGCTCATTACCGTGGCACCACCCAAGCCTCCAAAGTCAAATTTTCGCATGTCAGTGTTTTTACTTCTTTTTAATTTATTTTTTAGTTTGTGTTTTAGTTCTGCGTTTATTTTCATGTAGCGCCAAGTTGTAAATGTTTTTGTTATAATTACATTTTTAGTAGTTTCTTTTTCTTTTTGTAACGCTGACCACGAGCAGGAACAGGAAATATCATGTCAAAGAAAAATGTTGCGAAAACTGAAAAACAAGAAAACCATGAAAAGTTCAGATTGAATTGGAATTTGCGTGTAATTTGTAAAAACTACACCATTAGTACAATAATAAGATTATTACATATTATTGTTTTTTGCTTTCACAATACAGTTTTATGCTTATTCTGCGCAAAATCATTTAGTGCTTTTCAAATAATCAATATTTTTATAAACATTTCATATAACTCACTAATTCATAGTAAAACACAAGGCACCAATAATAAAAAAGGAAACCTTGCTTATTTACAAGAGGACAATTTTCGAAACTGACCTATGTCTGATGAACAATGTGTAAAGTACCTTTTTGTTAAAATCGCCGAGTAGTGAGCAACTAAAAATAGCAGTTGGTAATCACATGAAAATTCAAACACCCAAAACAGCCAGTTGCTCGAGGAGCTGAACAAGTTTATTGCAAAACCAAAGTGAAGAGATTCCACTTTATCAAACATTGATAAGCAAAACAATCGACGGAATAAAAAATGCATGTGATATAAAATTTACAATATTTGCGCACAAGCCAAATGCCATATCAAAAAAACAAAAAAAAAAAAAAAAAATAACACAATTTACTTTTAAATTTTGAAGTTTTGATTTTATATTGACTGAATTGTTTTACTTGATTTTATTTTGTTTTTAAATTCAAATCAGTTTTTTTTATGGTTTTCTCGCAATTGGCATCGTTGGCGCGTCTAAATAAATATTTTTCCACTTAGCTAACAAATTAAAAACTATAAATTATTAAAACAGTTTATTTTATTACCATACTCTAGCGACTGCAAAGCAAATACTTTAGCATAAATTTATTTGCGCCAATAATAAAATAATAACTCGCTAAACAAATAAATGCATAGATTTAAAATGTATCTAGATACATTCGTTTCAATATATGCGCTGACAAACCGTATCAAAATAAATCAAGTGCACTGCAAGTTGTGGGAAAAAATCATTCAAATGAATAAATGTATGTATATATTTGTATACTTAGACACGAGTATATAAATATATTTAATTTATGTAAATGCGATGTTTGCATAATAAGCATTTGTTAATTGCAAATACAAATTGCAATAGTTTTGATTTTTTCTGCCATTATTTTTATATATTTTTTTTTATTTCTTTTTTTAATGTATGCTAAACTATTTTAAATAATAAATAACTAAACACAAATGCAGACACGAATGCAGCTAAGTGCCGCGTTTGTGGTTTTTAAACACACTTTGTTATATTTATTTAGACACGTATTAAAGGAAATACATAAAAAATTACACTATGCTTAATTAGAAACTAAAATGGTAAATCTAAATTGACAGATGTTTATTTTAATACGAAAAAAATAATTTCACAAACAGTATACAAATATGTATACGTATATATATTAAAATAATAATTTGACTGGCATTCCCAATTAATAAATGCAATATGGCCCCCCCAGTAAAGAAAAAGTTCACTCATTTTTTCACAAATAAATAACCCATTAAATAATTCGAGCTGGTATTCAACCACTACCAAAAGCCAGCACAAAAAGTGCATCAAAAATTAATTAAAAAAATCTAAAATATGTCAAAAAATCCAAAGACAAAAAAACAAATGCAGGAAATCAAATTTCGTAACACGCCGCAATCAACTTCAAACCGCAAATAAAAAAATTGTCAGCAAACAGACAAGAAGTCACTGCTGTGTGTGACACAAAGCTATAAAAATTTAATAACCGCCCGGCGGCCACTATCGTGGGCAGCACGACGGCATGCCAAGCATTGCAGCACATGGGGGTCACTCAACCCACATCGTCAATGCTTGATAGACCAGACCACAAAAATCTATTAAATCAATCTAAAGTGCGCAGCACGCAGTCCAAGTGAGTGTAGAGCGATTGTAGGGTCATGCCAACTGACCAAATATTTTATTATTATGGCTTCCAAGTGAGGCGACGCCGGGCGGTGACCCGTAAGCTGACAAAGTCACCAAACTAATTAAATCAAATCAAAACCGCAGCAATTTTTCCGGGTAGCATTTCAAATAAGACACAATTATGTACTCTGAACTTGAACTGCTCTTGGGTTGGGTTGCGGGTGCAGCATTTGAAAATTGTTATCAGTTTAGACACATGACTTGACGAAACGAGACTTCAGGTGATTAAGAAATTGAAACGACAGCGTTAAGTAGATACGAGTACAATATTTAAGCAAAATTGCATTCCTTGTATAATATGTAAAAAATTTAAATTTCTATATCAGCGTTTGTCTGGTTTATACTTGGTAAACAATTATTTTATCTCCTAATTTTAGTAATAACCTATTTTACTGTTTATTTACTCAAAAGTTTTAATTGTCATTAAGGTATATTTTGGCTTTCGATGCGTATTTATCAAAAATATGTTTATCGTCTTGTTTATCATATTCGTAATTGTCAATTGCTTAATTCAATAATTTGTCATCGCTAATTAGAACATTGTATTTTTGTTGTCAAAATTTTTTCTATTTAACATCATTAATTAATAAAAAATGAATGACAAATAAAAATTGTGATACTCTTCTTTTCTATAAATATATTATAATTATTATCTTCCTTGGCACACAGAAAATGAACTGCTTTAATCGAAAAAGAATCTTAGGTTTTGTTAAATTTTATGCGTATTGCTTGATTTTTGAAAATGTTCTTAGTTTCGACTTTTGAAGATGCATGGATCTTTATTTAAAAAAAAAAGAAAAAAAAAGCAATGTTCTGTATTCTCTCACTCATGTTTAATGTAAATTTGTTTAAACAAAAAACATAAAAAAGGTTGCCTAGTGATATAGTAATTAGCGTTCAACAATTTCTGTTAGGCTTGTATTTTCTTGAAATCCTTTAGGTTTTCTTTTTTGATATTAGAACACAATGACCCCAAGAAATTCGTCGAAAACAATTTATGCACTCAACGGTGCACAAAAAGCCCTTGGCATGCAGCACACTTCCCTAAATTACACGCTTGTAGTCCACATAAGCCTACCTGACAGCCTTCAACGCCTTCACCAAAACCATACATACATCAACCAGTCATAAAAAAAAATAAAAAAAAAAACAACACGGCATGGCAAAGTCACTTAAAAACCCAAAACAATGCTCAATGGTGACAGTTGGCACAATAAAAATATTTTCTATAAAAACTTCAACATAAAAAAAGAGAATATTTCGCTTATGACACCTTACACTAAACGCTTTTCGAAGGACGCGTCGCTTTGGCTCTGCCGGAGATAATGTCGCATATGCGCGCGTGCCGGTGCCGGCGCCGCCTGAGTGTGGCGAGTAAAAGTCTGTTGAGCCAACATATGCGTTACAAAAGCGCACACATGCTGGCAAAACAACGGAGGGTGATTTTTATATGGCAGCTAATTATAAAAAAATGAAATGAGTACGACGCGAAAAAAAAAATAACAACAAGGCGCATTGGCGGGTTATGGCTTTTATGTGGCTGCACGCTCATTAAAAAAAAAACATAATTGAAATGCCCGCGCGTCGTCAAAATAATAAAAAAAAAAAAAAACGAAGAAGAACGTTTAAAAATGTCATAAAATCATATAGCCACTGCAACCCGCTCCAGCCCAGTCGTGTGTACATTTTACTCCTGTATTCAATATAAAAAGTCATTTTGTGCGCTAAAGCGTTTTTATGGCACTTAAAAGTCGTTTTTTTTTTATTCGAAAGTGCGGACAGTTCATCGTGAAAATATACGAATTTTCACCAAAATTGTTGATTTGTCAATGTGTTTTTGTTTTTTGAGTCATTGACGCATAAAAGAGTTTTCTTTGAGAACTGCTGGTATGTGGGTATGGACGCGTGCGGGTCTCACTTGGGCTATTGGCATTAAGGTAGCTACAATTAGGCAGCCTTTTGTTGCTGCATTGTAGTCGATGGTTAACAAATGATAACAATTGGTTTAGCTGCTGCACATTCATAAAAACAAAGCAGAAAATGGAAAAAAAAAATCATAAATATTTAGTGTGCTTAAATAAATAAATTGCATTTTGATGCAAATTAAAAACTTCCGCTTTTGGCGCTTCGTTTTGCATAATTAATGAATTTGATTTGTGTTTTAAATTGTTCGAAATTGTGCAATTGCATGCATACGTCCGTCCTTCCAGTCGTCCATCCGTCTGACGTTATTTTAAGTTAAATGCCGTTAGGCAATTGTCCGTGTGCGCCTGTTTTGGAATTCATTATTTGATTATTGTTAAATCAGTTGTAAATTTGTTAATGTTTATTTATATTGTTTCGTGTATGTGATTGTTGTTTTTTTTGCATCTGTGTTTCTGCTGCTGTTTTGCACTTCATTATGCACTCATTGGGTTTGAAATTGTATGAAAATTAATTTTGTAAATTTTGTGCTTATTCTTTTTTTCACAGTTTTTATGCCCTACCATTAAATGCCAGCAATAAATGCTTAATTATCTGCGTTTTATGCTTTTTTTGTGGCATTTGCATTTGCTGCCAGTTAACAACTTTTTTATGCAAATAATTTGTTTTCTAAGTGAAGCGAAATGATTGCTAGCAACTGTTTGCCTTAATACAGAGTCAGGGTCGGAAGTGCAGCGAATTCCGGTGCATAATTAAATTAAACGATTTATTTTAATTAACTTTAGTTGTAAGCTGACAAAATGTAACTAGTCACCCATATTACAGAGTAACTTCCATTATAACTACAGTCATACTCCTCTATAACGAAGTGATTCGCCGGCCCCAATGGTGTTTTTGTGGTTCTGAGCTAACCATAGAAAATTCAATACTTTTATCTACATTTTAGTTGTAATTATTAATTAAATAATAATAAGTTTTCCGTTATTCGAATCAGCCAGCTGATTGGAGAACTTTGTGCCTATTCGTTATTCTTTTTGCAGTTATAGCGCATTAGAATTCAAATTACAATTTTATTATAACACACTATTTTATGGAGTCTTTCACTGCGTTCACCTAAATCTTTTATAAACAAACGCATTGATTGTTTTACATGAATCATTCTCACATTTATGTACATATATACATCGCAACATCGATCGATTTATTGATCGATAAAGATTAAAAACCGAACATCTCTTCGTGCAAGCTGTATGGAATAATTTGGGCTCACCTTCTTGTGCGTAAAAATGTCGTTCACGATTATCGCCGCAATAAAGTTTATCGCTTTTCGCCAGAATCACTTCATAAATTGATAACGAAAAGCTAGAAAAAATGTTAAAAAAAGATTTGGTTTTGTAGAACAATGTACACACATGTTTAGGTATGTATGCCAGACACGGCGAAGGGAAAACCAATGCATATTCAATACCAAAATAAAATCAAAGCAAATGGAATCGACAACTTGTGATCGGCCGTGCCGTGCCGGTTGTTGTATCAGCTGATATCAACATAGGCATTAATGAAAATACATTTTTTTACTCTAAATGCCTCATAGTGTAATCGTACCTACACAAACGTGTGTAAATATGCACATGTGTGCGTGTAGGTACTCTTATTTATTTTATTTAATGAAGCATGCTTAGGTCGAAAAATTCAAATACGTATAAATGCATGACCTGAACGCACTTGACTACAATAAAACTAATGGGCCTCTCAATTATTATGAAGAGAGCCTAAAATGAGGCACAGGCAAACATTTAAGTAGCCTAATCGAAATCAAAGTGTAAAAACGCACAAAAACATTGATTATGCTCATTAATTTTATGCACGTAGTCAAAAAGAGTAACGACATAAATTGACTGAGCACAGGGAAAGAGAGAGCGAGAACGTGAGTGAGAGAAAGGCAGCGATAAGATTAAGCAAACGGTATGAAAAATTTAAATCGATTTTGTGTTGAAGTTTTCCAACTCAGTGCAGACGTGTGAGCAGGGAACATTTAAAGTTAGTCAGCAAGCGACGCTGACTAAAACAACAAAAACAACAACAATAGAGACAACGATAATAATAATGATAATGTGTTTGCTCGTCCGTCTGCGATGTCTTAACCCATTGACGCATGCACTGTCAATCAAGCAGTCAATCAATTCATCACTTTCGGGTTTTAGCACTGAGCTGAGAGCAGTTCGGCTAAATTACGGTGTCTATTTTGGCCTGCGCAGGACATTGATTTCGCTTTGCAGTTGACTTGTGTTGACTTGAGTGGGTTTTGGTTTGAAGCGGGGTGGGATTGTGTCAAGACTTGGCAACTTGAGCGTTGGGGCGTTACTTGGCGACTTTAAGCGCTTTAGCTATTAATGGCCTGTGCACATGTATTCCTTGAGCAATTATTTGCGCCAGTCAGTCAGTTTGCCAAGTTTTGTTATTTTGTGGTCAATGGTTATTAGCCATGTTGAGGAACCCACGGGAGTTGCCAACAGCACACTTCGTTGCTTCTGAACGAGTTTTCATTGGCGCCTGGGCAAACGAATTGTGACAAGTTCATAAACTATGCGAACCTTCTTTTTTTTTTTATTTTGTTTTTGGCTCTTTTTTTTTCCTACGTAACGTGTAACGTGCTTTTTATATTCAGTGTTGAGGTTTACGAGGTTACGGGCAGCTCGTGCGCATAGTTCGGCTAATACGTCAGTAACTCCTGTTACGGCTTTCTTCCTGGTGTTCCTGTCAGAATTTCTGCCCTGGCTATGCTGCAGTGCTATTCTCTTGTGGCATGTCAGGTGTCAGCATTTGTTGGCAGTTCATATGCTATGCGTGTGGCATGAACTTGATTGGTGTAGTTGTTGTTGAGGAACGCTGCACATTGGCCTTGGGTAGTGTTGAAACATTGTGGGCTGAGTCGGTCGTCGGGTGTTGAGTGTTGAGTGTGGCACTAATATGTTAAATGTGTTAGTACGCTCGCACTTTGCCTTGTTGAGTGGCCATTGTGTAAATGATAAATGGAAACTTATTAAATTGTTAAGTGCACTGATTGGAATATTTGTTGAAAGTTATTTTACTTGCTGCTGCCTCGAAGTTGGGAATAGTTTTTTAAACCACAAAATTTAATTGGTGCCATGGTAAAATTGCTTAAAGTGGCTAACGATAAGCATTCACGGGAATAATTATGGTGTGTCAAGCGTCTACTAGATAATGTATAAGGTAGTCATAGCAGTATTAAAAGTTAATCACACCCAAAGTAATGAATTTTTTGTGGACACTTACTTTTAATTATACGTCGAGAAGTTCCTTCGCAAGCATTCCCTGATAAGGCATGAATTCATTATTATTAAAACCAGAGGGTTTGTCAATTTCAAGCAGCGAATGGTTCTTTGTTTATCTAATGTATTTTTATAAACATTAATAAAAGATTAATTACTCAGAAATATTTCGAACTTTTAATTATTAATCTTTATTTTAATTTTCTTATTTCAGGTATGTACTGACCAAATATTTTTGTGTAAAAATTTTCTTCAATAAGTAAGTTATTACAAAATACCTTAAATATGATTTTCCTTTGAAATTCATATCCAAGCAAATGCACAACTGTCATATGCACCAAACCAAATATTCATCCACAATATATTCCAGAAAAGTCCAGTGTGCAGCTTAATTAAAAGTTGCATTGCATTGGCAAATTGTAAATAAAAACTCACAAAGCTTTTTAATAAAAATTTTCATAGAGATCTTTATTAGCAAATAGCGCTTTTTGAGAAATAATAAAAAAGAAATATTGCATGAAATTAACGCCAGCGGGTAAAAAATATTGTCAACAGAAACGCACCCAAAATCGTCAAATTTACAAGTACCTAAAACATATCCTCCCTCGCGATATTTAACATGAGCCAACATTGCCGCGAGGCGACAGCATCAAGTGGATATTGCTTTGCGCTTTGATGCTCCAAAGCCGCGACAGCGCATGTCATGCCATGCTGTTTTAATCAATTCGCAACAATACGTAAAAGGCGCGTTTATTGGCAATGAATAAATAAAAAAAAAAAAAAAAACTGAAAAGAGTTTGCTGATATTAAAATTTCCGCTTGGCTTCACAATAAACGTAAACATATCACTGCTGTTGTGTATAAAATTTCATTAGCTAAATTAATTTTTGCGTCGACTAATGAAGCGCTTAGGGCTGCCCTGTGCCGCCCATTGGAGGACCTTTGACTTTTCGCCTTTTATTTGCACGTTTGACCGCCGGTCGCAGCCCAGGCAAACACTTATTGTGTCATTTCTATGCATTTAACACCTGCCGTGATTTTGCTCACCTTATTTTTAATTTGTTGACACAATGACCTTTTGGGCGCTGAACGAAAGTGGAAACAAAAAACGAAGAAAAAGTATAAATAACCCGACGCAAAAGCCGCAAGCGTAAGAGAGCAGCGCAACCATTTATTTTAATTTGTTTACTTTGTTAACGAAATAATTTAGATAAATAGGCAACAGCAAATGTTATTAAAAAATTTGCTCTCAAGCAAGGCCAAGCAAACAGCAGCAGGTCCTTTTTTGTTGATTTGTTTTTTCTTCTTTCACCACAAAAACTAATTAAGCCAGTATAGCAGCAATTTCGTTGTCTTTTTTTTAGCCATTTTTATTTGAAAAATGACATCAAATAAACTTTGCTACTAAAACGTAAACGTAACGTAACACAGCATTTGGCTTTTCGACTTCTCGCTGCTTTTCCTTTTCTTTTTGACCCATTTCTGTGAACAATATTATCAGCCGGCCACAGACTCGCATTCATGCAATGGCGTACTTCCTGCTTTTTATCTTTTATCTTGGTTGCTGGTGGGGTTTTTTTTTTTTTTTTGTTTGGAGTTTTTTATTTTTGAACATTTTATTGTGTGCAAAAATGTAGTGACATTTATTATTTATTTTACTTAGCCAATAAACAGCTGAAGAGCGTTTGGAGGGTTGTTTTGGCGGCATGTGAGTTTTTGTTTACTACATTATTTATATTTTATGTGTGCTTGGCCTATTATGCTGCACATAAAAAGTGCCCAACGAAGATGACAATTGTGGGTCAGTCACATTTTAAATTATCATTTTGTAGCTTTTTTCCTCTGAGCCATTGTCTGCAGTTTAGTGCTTTCAAATGACAAAAACACTTTGTGTGCTTACCTGTCAAGTTTCGTCATCGATTTTTATCTAAAATTGCTTTCAAGTAATATTTCTCACATTTCTTATAAAAGCAACATATAGAACTGTTGTGCAGGATAATAAATGGACTTTCAGTTTTTGTTGTTATTTTTTTATGATTTAGTAGCAGTAGAAAGTGTGACTGGCTGAAGATTGGACAGTAATACATTACCCCGAAAGGCATTTGTAAAGCACACCAAAACCAAAACAATCTCTGCAGGAGGTTGTGCTACCAGCTGAATATAGAAATTATATATGTTATGAAACTCTAAAGTTGTTTAGAAGCTCAAAACAAAAACAAACAAAAAATCAAATTTTGTTTTTTTATTTATTGTGAATCTTTGACAGTTAACGCCGTTACGCAATACTTTATGTCTCACTACTTCCGATTCAAAACAATTTAAGCTTTTTGCCAATTTGACACAAATTTTCATGGAAAGCGCTTCCGCGCGTTTCGCCAACAAATTAACATTAAATTAATCAAACTTACAACAAAACACACACACACACACACACACTCAATAAAAACGAAGCAAACAAAGACAACTACAAAGTGCAAGGACTGACAGCGGAAATGTAAATTAATGTGAAACAATTGAAACAAAAAGCATTCGGTTGGCATAAACAAAAACAAAGACCATAAAATTCAATTAAAAAGTGCTGACGCATAAACATTATCAGAACAGAGCAAGCCGAGCTGAAGGCCAAAAACCAAAACGCGGGAAATCCGCCAAAGCAAACCGCAAGCAGTTATCACAGCAGACCATAGCACAGCACAGCACAGCAGGGCAGGGCAGGGCAGGCAGCCATGAGTGTGAGTGTGAGCGTGAGCGGTGAACAAAGCAAGCTAACTGATAATACTGCCGATGATGCGCGCTAATATCCTTTTGACTGACTGGCGCCGAAGCCAAAGCAAACGACGTGGCGTCAAATTGCACGCTGCGTCGACATTTCTATTTAATTACTTGAAAACGTGGCCAAGACTTCACTTGTGCTTGGCTAAGGCAGTCGGGAAAAGCCTGGCATAATTATGCCCGAGCAGTGCCGCGTTGTGGGCCTAAACTGCCGATGCGCGCGGCTAAAGTCGAATATTTGAAGTCATTAGCGATAAGAAAAGCGCGGCAAATATTTTTATGCTGCGCGGTTTGCTTTCACTTTACAAATAGAAATCGTGCTGTGGATAAGCGAGCAAAAAAAAAAAATTTTATTTAAGATGCGCTTAGCATATCCTTTTCATGACTTCTCATTTGTACGAATGGCGGCAACGGCGGACACAATCAGTGAATTTGTATATAACCGGTCGAGTGTCTATTGTCTTGCTTCCTCTTTTTTTGCACGGTTGCAGACAATTTGATTATAAAATTTTAATTAAGGCCGAAATGTAACAAAACACAGTCAGGAAGCAGAAGAATAAGATGTAAGTGGCAGTACCAAAAAAAAAAAAAAAATAAGACAAAATAAATAAGAAAAAGGACACGCGACTGATATGTTGTAGACAACAACTGTGTGTATGTGTGGGAGCCTGCGGCTAGTGTACAATGCAGACGTTTGTTGATTTTTATGATTTCGTTATGAAAATGCTTTTGTTTAGCTTTTGTGTCTGTCGCATTCTTAGACGCGTCCACTTTTAATTCAATTACGCTTTGTTAACAGCTATGCGGTCTGTCAGTCTGCCGTTCCGACGCTACGTCGTTTGTTCTGTAGAGGCAGCAAGCTTCCCCTAACTGCATAATGACTGTCTGTCTGTCTGTGGCTATGCCCGCATTCCGCTGCGTAGCTGACTGCTGGGGGTTTCGCTTTTGCTTTTACTTGTGCATTAGAAATTAATGAGCGCTAAATTAGTGAGATTATGCCATTAGGGGTTGCTTGTTCACAAGCGTTCCAAGCCGTGCCAAGAGTGCCCAAAAGACAACAGTTTTGCCAACAGCATCAGCAGAGCAGCATAACAGCAACGCGAATCAGCTAGCCCTGCACTGGCTGGCGCGCATGATTTGCCTGATTTTTACTGCTGATTTGACCTAGTTTTCTTTTGTTTTTGTAGGGCTGCTCTGTTTGTTGTTCTTTTGTGTTTTTTTTTTTTTTTTTTTTTGTTTCCTGTTTTGTCAGCTGGCGCTTGCTGACAAATGTTTGCATGGTTTAATTTTTATAGCCAACAGCTTTAAGTGTCCTGTGGCGTCGCTTTTGTCGTTGCCTGCCATGGCATGCATATTAAAATAGTTTTATGCAAACGCAATGAAATTGCTTTGTCTGAAAGTGAAATTCTACTTGTCCGTTGTCCTGTTTGCCAAAGCCGATTTATTAAAAATGCGTTACGCTCCTTTGGCGCCACAAAATATGCAATATTAATAGTTGTTTAGGTAAGGCATTGCTTCAGGTAAAGCATTTCTAAGTGGATATGTCGTTTCTGTAGCGTTTGTCGTTTGTCTTGTTTTGCAAAGGAATTTTTATTAAAATTTATTGCAACATTTTGACATATTGCAGGAGGCTAAGGATGATTCCATGTTTCTCTACCTGCAAATTATTACGATTGCTTTAAATGAAATGCGTTCAACTTGACGTCGCATATTTCTCATATGTTATGGCATTTAAATTATTTGAGACAACTTGTGATGCTGTGCCAGCTGTTAAATACAGGGCGACTTTGCTGCTTTCAGAATTATTAGCTAATTTAATGAAAGCAAAAAACTGAACAGTATTGCCTAGCAAAATGGCTGTATTTTTATTTCAAACGAGAACTTTTGAGTTCAGAAAACTTAAATGCTTACAAAAATAGTCACATATTTTATTTACTTTTTTTACGTTCAAAATTTTACTTTGTGTTTGCTGATTTTCTGACAAGGTAAGCTAATTACCCATCATACTACCGTCATTATTGTACTCATGCAAATAGAACAGCAAGGACTAACCAAGGCATGTCAAGCGCAACATATACCACAATGCTGCAAAAACATGTGCTCACGCGCAAACCATCAAATGATGTTCGTTGGAAAACTTGTAATATGCCAGTCAAGTCGCCCCTCAAAATATGCAACAAATTTCAGCAGAGCTTATGAACAACCAGAATAACAAATGCCAAGGCCAATGCACCGAATAACAAGAATAACATCGCGTCCTGGCAACCGTTTGACCCACGATTGTACACATCACACTTCTTGCTGGCTCCTGCTGGGGCTGTGGCTTGTGCCATTGTTTTACACCACGAAGCGTACACGTTTAACATTTAACCTTTCATTTTCAAAACAATTGCGTCTGTTGATAAAAAACAAAACGTATGCAATGGCACGAATACCGCGACTGCCTCACTGTCTGTCTGCATGTGTGTATGTATGTACATGTGTGTGAATTAAGGAGTAAGCGCGTTTTGTACGCAACGGAAATCGCATGGAGCAGGAGGAGATGGGTAGTGAAATGCTTTTGCAAATTAAAATGTAAAAATATAGAGGGGAGAAACAAATGTGTCGTTGTCGTCGTTGTTGTTTTTGCTGCTGTTGTCACTGATGCTGTTGCTGATGAGCATGAGTTTGACGACGGTGACTATTGCGAAGCTATCGTTGTCGTCGTTATTGCTGTTGTTGTTGTTGTTGAAGAACGTTGGCAAAGAAATTGTGTGTGCTTTGGTATTCCCAAAGCAATAACGATGACGACAACTGTCAGCAGCAGCATCAGCAGCAGCAGCCGCAGTCATAGCAGTCAGTCGACAACAACGGTGACAAACAGCAATCAGCTGCCTGCCAGTCCGCCCGCGTGCCTGCGTTATGCAAAACTCTAGACAAATGTAACATACTCATACGCAGAGCCAGCATAGACCGAAAAATAAAAAAAAAGACGAACAACAAACGGTTACACATTGACTTTGAGTGCGTCAGATCAGTGCGGGCGCGCAGGTGGCCATTGCTGCGACGGTTAGACCGTGACTCAGTCAACCACTCAACCACTCATTCGTTCATTCATTCATTCATTCATTCACTCGTGTATGCGTTCATGCATGCTTTTATGTTGGTTTAAAATGCCATAACTCCTACGGCTGTCGACTGCCACACGCTGCTTGCCACGCTCACAGTCGCCGATCCTGCTGCTGGTGCTCCTGCTGCTGCTTGTGGGTACTGCGTCGCCTTTTCGTTTTAACATTTCAATATACTCAACACTGTGCTGCAGTCTGCACTGTAAGAAAATTTCATTAAAAATGCATCTGTCGATATAAAATATTTTCACTTACTGCCGTATAGATTGAAAGTGTTTTACAAATAGGAAAAGAAGAAAAATCCGTATATTTGGCGCATATGTGATGAGTGTTGTTGTATTTTTTTCCGTTTTCCTTTTTTGTCGGATGCGTGCATGTTGCATGCCTTGGCAAAGACAAATGCGTTCATTTCCATGCAGTACTTTAGACAAACGTGTGCGCTAGCAGCTGCGTAGTCTGCGAAACAGTTGTGGTCATGTCAATAGACAAATTTTATTATGGTAAATGTTTCCTTTTTTGGATTTTTTATTTTGTTTTTTAATTTAATTTTAATTGATTTTTTCTAACCAATCGAAATAAGTTTCCATTATTCGATCTTACATATCGCAAATAATTGTTGTAGTATGTACTCTTTAGGATTGGATGAGCTTTTAGGAAATATGGGTCTTCCAGCCGTTGCCGGTTTTTTCGAGTTAGTTTTGTTTTTTTTTTTTTAGTCGAAAATGTTTATTTGTAATTCATATCATTAATTAGGAATATAAGTGAAACTTTAAATTGTTTGTCAATCAATTTTGTTAATTAATAAATAATTTGTTAGCAAAATTATTGTAAAGCAGACTTGCCGAAATTTATTTCAAGCTTTTAGTCAAGGTGACATTTCTTTTCAAACGCATGTATTTAAATATGTGGCCCACATTGTACTTGTGCACAATACAATTGTGAACTTTGCTAAAGCATATGACTCACTTTGCTGCTGCTGTGGCTGCTGTATGCAATGTGCTCCTAACATTGTGGTGCACAACTGCATACTTTATGACGTATGTGGGGGTGCTTTCAAGCGCAATAATATCATAAGTGCAACAACAACAACCACAGCAACAACAATGACATCAACAATCCTAAACCAAGTGTGTATGAAAAGCAGATGCCTGCACACAATTCCATGTGATATGCATTACACTGTGGCGCAGTTTTCCTCTTGTTGACTGGCTTGCAGGGTTTTCTTTTGGCTGACTTTACTTTTGCTTTGCTGTTGCCTGTTGTTGCTGTTATTTGTGAGTGCCCCGAGCAAAGGTACACAACTTGACACTTGAGTGATTTTTTTTTGTATTTTGTGTTTTCTCTTTGAATATTCCTCGTTTCTTTTATTTTTGTTTTTCGTATAACTTTTTTCTAGGCTGATATACCTGTACGTTTTTTAGTGTTATGCAGCCCGTTAACCCGTTTCACTTAAGTGTCTGCGTTATGTGCTTAAGTATTTAATTTTGCAAAATACTAAAGCAAACATACTCGTAGCAGCAGGTTAGCGCAGAGGCGGCCTCTGTCTAACTGTCGTCACTGTGCATGTCCTTTGGCACAGGCAATACAATGCGCCTAGGCATAAAAGTCATTAGGCTGCCTAATGCTTTGTGGCATGCCTTGGTTCGGCTTGTGTGCGACAAAAACTGAAGACTCATGTTGGTATATCCTGTACAGTTTGCTTTTCATGCTGCCGCTACATAGTGTTGCCATATTTTTGCAATTTCCGGTGACAAAAAGCGAATATTACGTATACGCAGTGCGTTAAGTGTGCTACTCCATAGTGAATAGTAGAAGTAAAAAATTGTGTAGAAAATGGGCTGCTATGTAGTAAGGAAAAGAAATATGAATTAACAGTTCCAACAAGTCAATGCCTTGTTCTCTAGAATATTTATTTAAATGGTTTTCTTGTGGATTTTTCCACACATCGATGGCTCTTGCGGCCCACTGTGCAATAGTTAACTAACAAACTTAAACGCACGAATCGAAAACCAATGCAAACACTTTTGCAACACAAAGTAACCCGCGTACATTGGGTGGCATAACATTGTTGTTAGGTAAACCAAATATAGGCCTAGCGCCATAGACACCACTAATGCTCACGAAGTGTTGCAAGTAACGGCACAACTTCAGTGCGCGGAGTGTTTTAATTGAATTTACTACAGAGTGTCATAGTAAATTTGAATGTCAGCATGCTGACTATTGCGAGCCATTGTTGTCGGTTGTTGATGTTGTCGTTGTTGTTGCCGCCGTTACCGTTGCTGTTGCTGCTGCAAACGCCGACATTGTTAAACAATGGCGGCGCTAGTGTTTCCGTTTCCTCTGCAAATATATGCGGGCAACGCAGCAACGTACATGCACTCCAAACAAATTGCATTTGTGTCGCACTATGGAAAGCTGCCACTAAAACAAGCGCCAAAAAAGGAAAAGAAGCAGAAAAGCAGAGTACAGCAGCAAAGAGAAAAAGCAAACTCGGTAACAAGTGTGCTGCGTAGTTGGTTGAAATGCTTGCAGTTTTCTTTTAATTTATTTACTGCACATACACAATGACGTCGTCAATACGTTATGCAAATGCCTGTGGTGCTGCCACACTTTACGCACTCCAATAACAATAACAACAACGACAACAAAGGAGCACGCGTCACAAAAAACTGGCAACACAAAATTTGTCGCATATAAATTCTAACATATGATGACAGCCAGACGAGGTAAAACAAAATAAAAATAGCAAATAAATAAAGAGAGA
This sequence comes from Stegana nigrithorax, assembly GCA_037044495.1. Taxonomy (NCBI): domain Eukaryota; kingdom Metazoa; phylum Arthropoda; class Insecta; order Diptera; family Drosophilidae; genus Stegana; species Stegana nigrithorax. The sequence goes on from JBAMBQ010002580.1 coordinate 333,344, forward strand.
AGGCAAACGTTACGTGCGGACGTTGACAAATTGATTGCATACAAATATTCTTATGCCGTGGCAGACTGCTGTTGAACTCTATATAAACACAAATACACACAGACACTCACACATGCTCCTCTTGCCATTCTGCCGCCCATATGTTACTTGCTCGTGGAGGGTGTAAGTTGCTTTTATATTGGCATGTTACGTTTGCTAATAGCAAATTGTGTGCCTTGCCTGGGTGTCTTTAGACTACACGGCGTATGCGTAATATTTTACTTTTTCAAACGTCGCTTCTTGGTTTTCTTATTCTTTTTATTTTATTTTTGCATTTAATATTGTTAGACACAGTTGATTGAGTTTTAAGTGTAGTTTATGTTGTTTTTAATTAAAATGTAGCACAAGACGCGCAGTGTGAGCATGCCGAGCGTTGCAACGTTGTATAGAGGCGTCAAATGCTTTATTGATTGCTCGATTGCTTGGCGTCCAATGGAATTGGTTTGCAAACGATGTCAAATGCAGAGTCTGTAGTCGCAATGCAGAAGTAAGTCACATTTACTTACTGAGTGTGGGACTTCATGCGTTGAGTGACAATGTTGGTGGCCCCACTGGGCAAGTTGGCATAGTTTTCATGAGCTGCTATTGGCAGTTAAGTGCTATGCCAGTCAAGAACTACTTAGCATCAAAGAAATGCAACTGTTGGTTGACCGTTGGGCTTGTAATTTGTGCATATGTTCGATATGGTCGATTTTATTCTTTAGGATTTTATTTTCATTGCGTAGCAAATGCAATTGCCGATGTAATTGACTAAGATGAAAACTAATATAAAATTCAAAATTGCAATTTTGTTTCAATCAGTTTATGAATTAAGTGTGACAGTTCAGATGATGGTCTATTAGCATAAGACCAGCTTGCATTGACATGATTGAATTGACCTTGATATCTTGTAAGTAATTTGCTGGCAGCATGTTGCCACTTCCATTGTGCATAGGCCAAGTTTAGCTTTCTTGTATACTTTATGAATATATTTTAATCAGAATATAGAATAAAAGCCTAGCATGAGCTAATCATTATAGGCTGCTCCACGCTAAATCAAATTAATGCACATTTGATTATTATAAAACCTTAATAAATTGATGAAACATTTTGTTGTGTACAATTTTGGCGTAGCTGACAGCTGAGGAGCTCATTTATTAGCACAAAAACCTGTCAACGACAGCCGAATTAAAAAAGTGTGAGATGGAAGCACGTTCACCTTTAACAAGTGCCTAACTGACATCATTAATAATTCATAATTGAGCGCACAGAACAATTTTCGCGCAAGAAAGCATATATAAAAAATCCAGTAGAAAAAAAAGAAAAAATATACGGAATGTGAATAAGTTGTGAAAAGCAAAAGGAAACAGAACAGGAAAAAAAAACAAAATAACAGCAGCTCACAAAGTACATGATTAATACATAATTTATTTATAACAATAGGTATTAAGCGTAAGTAAAGAAGAAAAAGCAGCTCACCCGGCACAAGCTGCAACGGAAAGCTCAACAAAGAAAAAAGAAAAATAAAATAAAATTGGCTGAAAGTTTAAATAAATATGAAAAACGTCAAAAACATCTTTCTGAACATAAAGAAAAGGCAAAGAAAACAACGAATTAAGCCTCCAAGAGGTGCTTGGTGCTGTCAACAGTTTGCCAAAAGCGGTAAATGGGAAGTAAAAAAATGTTGCATACAAAACGGCGCAAAACTTAGTCGGTAGCCAAAAATAAATAAGAAAAAATGAGACGAGGATTCTCAGCCAAATTTAGGGAGAAAAAACAAGTTATACACGCATCATCTGTCAGTGAAGGCATTTGTGGTGATTGTTGTTGCCGGTGTTGCTAATATGCGGCGAGATGTGTTAATAATATGCAAGACAGTCATGCTCCTTCACCCACCCTCCACACCCGCTTCCATTGTACCCACTCTTCCCACGCTAACCGCCAACGACGCAACTTTCAATGACGCAGCATAGAATATGCATGAAAAATATCTGAAAGTTAATTACCGAACGACAGCTGAAAGACCAGTAGCAGGAGCATTCTGCTTGCCTAGTGCTGTGCGCGATTTGGCCGTCACACAAGGATGCGCACAGGATAACATGCGTAGCGTGTTTTTTGTAGCAGCGAATGCGTTAATTTAAATTTATGGCAGCAACAAAAACTGAACGTATATTAAATGCCAGTGGCAAGCGCAGAGACTCTGCTGAGTTAGGCTGATGCGAAAATGTAATATGTTGCATGGTAGTCTTATGTAGGGTTTGGGTTGCCAGCAGTTGACGCAGCAAATGGTATGAAAATAAAGCCAACTGCTTAAGGAAAAACATGGCATGCTAGGAAAAAGTTGATAAAAATGAGTGACGGCACAAAAGGCGAATATATTACTGTTTGTTTATGTTTTAATAAAGTTTGATGTGATGGTGCCTATGGCATTTTAGAACAAGACAAAAATAGTATAAAAACAGTCTTGTGCCATCCTTGCCAATAGCAGTTGCTGAAATAAACATATCAGTGACATATTCAAATCATTGTGAGATGTTGCCTTGCAGCAAAGGACAGGCACGTGTCCTGAAATTGGCACAAGTAGCTTTGTAAGTTTTTCGAAACATATTCTTTTTCAGTTGACATAAGGGTTAAGGCTTCTGTGATTTTTATAAATGATTTTTTTCTCCGTTTATTTTTTTTTTTTTATATATTTTCACAACAGCCTAAAGCGTTTGTCTAGTATAAGTTCATATTTTGCCGTCGTAGAGTTTTTGCCGTTATGTCTGTCTTTATGTTATTTAATATTCATGATTGTATTAAAATCGAAGCGAAAGTTTTCCACTTATATGCAATGCATGCCATGCGCAAACCTAATTAGTAAAAAAAGATTTTCTATTCTAATGGAAATTTGCTAATTTTAAATGGAAATTAAATTGATTATTGTGCGTAGTGCTTCCCTTAGCCTAGCATAGGCGCTTGTTTGTAAAATATGTGAGGGGAAATGCATTTTAATTACAAGGCAAAAGTAATTTTACCCACTACAAAATGTTATATTCATTAAGTTACTTACTTGCCGGCAACAATTTGCGTGCTTTATGATGTGGGTGTGGGTGCAGCCTTTTCGACACCATTAATTACCCACATAGTAGACCGACAGCTAATCAAATCTCTAGAAAATTAGAAAGAACGCAGAAGAGAAAAGAAATCTTAAGCCTTCGCTTTTGGCTTGTCAAGCCGACAGTCAAGCAGCTGCCAGCTCTGCCCTGCCTAACCCTGCCCCGGCCTGGCATATCTTTTAGCGCCTACGCAAGTCGGCTGTAAAGGATAAGGGTAGCTGCATAGCATAGCATGTCTAAGTGAAGGAGCAAGGTCTGCATGAAACTGTCAACCCACATTTGGCATGCGAAACCATTTGACATTTGCATTTCAAATGAATTCACTATTGACTTTAATTAGCTGAGATTTTTAAAATTCTTTTTTCTTTTCTTGGCTGTTGTTGTTGTTGCTCTTGCTGTTGCTTTAATTTTTATTTTTATTTTCGTTTCCGCTTTTTGTTTGAGTTTGTGTTTTTGCGCAAGTAAAAATATTTGTTAAGTTTTTCGTCTTGATTTGCGGTCGCTGCGTGGATTTTGAATACGTGGTTTGTGTGCTGGCATGCGGGAGGAAATTCGCAGAAATTTTTTATGCAGTTTGTTGTTGAAATACGCTTGCCAAGAAATTGGATTTGCAAGCGTTACTTGATGTTGCATTTGCTGCATGTTGATTTATGATACTGGTAGCATGGCTTGGTGCTAAGTCAGCTCTGCGTTGCTTGACGAGCTTTGCATATCGTGCAAGTTATTGCATAATTTTTTTTTTGTAACTAAACTCAAACCTTGATGTTTTTGTACGTGAAATTTGCATGCAAAAATAATAACCCTCATACTTTTTGTATATTTTATAGCCTACTTTATAAGACATTGCAACTGTGTCGTCAAAAGAATAAGCTTTTTAGTGTCGTCCCACACCAGAAGAATAGAAGCACTTGGCAACGTATTTATACACATTATGGCTACCCATCTTAATTTACCTAAATCAAAGTCACAACTCATTAAAGTGTCGACATAAAATAAACTCACTTAACCTTTAAACTTTTGACTTTATTGCCAGAGCAGCGAGTGGCTGCCGGTAGAAATCACCTTAATCAACTCTCACACCTAGCAGCGGCGCATAAACCATTAATTCAAGCTAGAAGAAAAAGCACCTTTTGCCACGATAAGCAACTGATTACTACCAGGAACGGTAAACAGCGAGCAGTGCCGCAAAAAATGTGATTTACTACCTTTAAACAACATACATAAACCCCCCCTCCGAACTAGACACAAACCACACAGGAGAGTCACACGCCATACGCCACTCGCCACAAACCGCCAAGCTCAGCAATTTCTTTGCTGCTGCTGTTTCAGTTGCTGTTGCTGTGGCTGCATTCCTCAACATAATTTGTTGTGAAAAAAGGAAAGAAAATGAAAGGAAAACCGATAAACAAAATAAATGACAAAAGCATGTCAGCATAAAAATGAAGCAGCACCAAACCGAACTAAACCAGCCAACACAAGGATATACGCGTTTGCGTATGGCGAAAGTGTCGAAGTAGCATAAAACGCGCATAAAAGTAAAATGGCTAAAAGTGAGACAAAAGCAAAAGCCAAAAAAAATTCTATGCCGCCGCTTGCTTTTAGCAACCCTAAGCAGTTTTTTTTTTCCTGTTCGTGTTGTTGTTTGGTTTTCTTCTAAGTTGGAAGTAGAAAAAAAAAAGGAAAGGAAAGGAAAGTAAAGGAAAGAAAACACACAAGCAATAAGCACAATGTACAGACATTTGCATAAATTATCATTTGTTTAACAAGCGAAAAGCCAACACAAAGCCTTGAGTCCGTAGCTGGAGTAACACGTTTTGGGGTTGCTGCACACCAAGCACACCCACACCTACACCCAGATCCAGAGCCACAGTCACAGCCACAAGCATCGTCAGCGACAATCACACGGGCATACCTTGACGATAACCCCAACGAATGCTGCTTTAAAGGCAAATTGGTAATAACAGCGGCAACTGAAAACGGCCCAAAAGCAAAAAAGCAAAGCCAAACAAGAGAAAACAAAAAGCAACGACTAAGCAATGAAAGCAGAGAGCGCGACGTTCTAGAGAAGTCAAATAAGAATTTATGTGTGCGCCTATGACTAACGAAAATTGCAATAAAATGCAAATTTAAATAATTTTCAAATGTTTTACAACAATAACCGCCATGAACCCTAACCAACAAAATTATAATAAAAAAAAAAACAAATTGGAAAGAGTCCCTTATACATCTACAGTATTCATTTGAAAGCGTGTTCTTCGGAAAAGAAGCGTCATATGAACACAATTTAGATTAGTTGGAAATTTTGGTAAAGCTGGTAGACCCTTCTATTAGTGATCACAAAAATGTCCATAGGAATCCTGATTTGAATGCCGGCAGTTATATTGCAATTTATTTCTATATTTAGTGTAAAATTATTTTGAACTATACAAGTTGTTTGAGGTTAAATCTATTGATTTCCTCATTAATAATACAATGAACTCCTTAAGCTACGAGTCGCAGCCAAACTGTGTCCCTCACTTGAAATTCCAAGTGAGATGTGTTTAAGTTTAAGATTACATCTTCGAATAATTTGTAAACACGAGGTGCACTTTTTGGGTTAGTACTGTATTCGTAAAATTTGCTTTTACTTTTTGTTAAAAGAGAAAGAAAAATTTGTATTTGAATTTTAATATTTTATGGTTAATTTTCGAAAAATTTTCAAAAGCATAAAAATGGCAAAAATGCAAAAAAGGGGAACAGCCAACTGGGCGCACTGCACATAAAATGTTTGTGTGCTTTGCTGCTGTCGTTATTGTTGTTGCTGATGTGGCTGTTGTGACTGTTGTTCTTGATGTTTCCAAGCAGCTGAGCACAGCTGAAAAGTAAACATTTCTTTACATTTTAATACACTTTTGATAGCGTACACTTCAAAGGGGGCTGTGGCTGGCTATGCTGAGGGCCCCTTTAGTAGCAGCCACGGCAGCAGCAGTAGCAGGTGTATGAGTATTTCATAACGTGGCGTATAGCAGAAAAACAAAAACACAGAAAAAACGAACGACTGCAAGCAGAAAGAAACGAAAAAAATGGCGAAAAAAAGAAAAAACAAAATTTACAAAACTTTCTGCACAATGAATTTTGCGCATTTTCCACCTGTATGAGTTTTCATTTGTTGTTGCGCAAAACTCAAACCCCGAGCGGGAATCGATGGAATGCACTGCGGTCGGCGGTTCTCGTTGCCGCCGCCGTTGCTTGGCTTAACATACGACGCTGCTACACTCGGTTGGGTTTAACGTTTGACAACGGTTTTATTTTTATTTAATTTTTTTTCCTTGATATTTGCTTAGCTTGTTTTAGCGTACTTGGCAAAAACTGAAAAAAGAAAAAAAAAGTCGGAGAGGTTGACTTTTCATTTCGCTTTACTGCTTAGCCAAAGTCGCAGCTAAAAGAAAAATGGCTTGCATGTTTTTTAAATTTTGTAGTTTTTTTATTTCTGTTTTTTCGTAATACTTTGCAATACCTTGACTACGCGTTTATTTTGTAGACTATCGTCGTTGTTTTCCTGTTTTTTTTTTTTTTTTTTTTTTTTGTAAGGAAATATTTTTTTTTCTTTTACTGCTTACCTGTAAGCTTCAATTAATGTTAAACGTTCTAACGACCTCTTGCGGCATATTTGTACGTGTTTTCAGCGTAAAATTACTTTGGGAAAAGTTTTTAATATTTACTTTTCTTTCTTTTTTCATTTGTCGTTATTTTGTTTTCAGTTTTGTTTTTTCTTTCATTTGTTTCGACAAATATTAAAATTTGCTGTTAAAGTTATAAAAATAGTTTAACTTTGTCATTATTTCCTGTTAGACATTAATGAGCAAAAGTTTTTGCTATTAGTGCCCTGTGGAGGTGCAGTAATCAGAACAAAGCAAGCAACGACTGCTGGCCGCAACTTATTAAGTTCATTTAGTTGTGGCTGCCAACGAATTCAGATATATATATATATTCAGATATATTTTGTGTGTGTAAAATTTGTAGACGGAGCTTAAGCTTTATGCAGGTATTGGCTGTAGAAGTATGTGCAATAATTAATTTGGACTCATTAGAGATATGTTTTTTTTTGAATTTAGATGGAGTTGTAAACAAGAAAGGCTTGTGCTAATTTTTAGATATGGCAGAGTTGAGAAAACACGTCTCTTGTATTCAAGTGAAAAATATTTAGCCGCAAACTTTTAGAAAGACATAAAGACTATATAAGGTATTTATTTTAATGAAAATATGAGAATTGCATATCAGTTCATATCTCTAGGCGAACACCCTTTTAAATGAAAAAATAATTTTTTATTGCTTTTCATATCTTCTTTATTTTGACAAATAGTCTGCTCCAAGTATTAAACATATCAACCGAAAATGAAAAGTCTTAAATTTTAGCAATCTGCTTTTTACAACCAAGCCAAGTAACATTTTAATAAACAAGGTTCAGCCCTTAAGCCCAAGCGCCTGATATAGTTATCTGGGAAAAACTATTTAACAATATTGTTTAGATTAGTGCAACTTAAGTACATACACTGTAAACGAATAAAGTCTCAAGTGGATTTTTGTTTTCAGCCAAGCTACTTAGCTTGGAGACAATAAACTACTACAAGTCCTTTGAGACTTCTGTTTACTTTGCTATGCTCGCCACTCGCTTGCTCACTTGCTCGCTTACAGCTTTGGACAGCACACAAAATACGATTTTCCTCTAAATTTAGCAGCATCAGTTTTACATGAATGAAAATGTAACAAAAACACTGAAACAAAGCAGCACAGCACATCACAGCACAACTATGGCCAGAGCAGAAGAAGAACAAGCAGAAGCAGGAAAAGCTTCAGCATAAATTTGACAACTTGATACAGAAATGTTGCGTTAAGACAGATCAAGTTGAGAGAGAAAGTCAAGCAGACACAAGGACATCGTTGTCGTTGACGTCGTCGTCAACTAAAGCAGCGTCAGACGGCAGGCTTCAAGTGCCGGCATTAGTTGCCGCAATAACAAGCAACGCCCTCGTTGTTGTTTTTGTTGTTGTCGTTGTCCTGGTTGCCACGGACGGACACGCGCTCAAGTGCCTACAAGCCGTCTAGCGAGCTGGCATATGTATGCGCTAAAGCACATAAACGTATGTGCTCGAGTATATCCCTGTAAGCAAATCTATCTACTTTTTATCTTACGTGTAGTTGTGTGTATGTGTGTGTGATTTTTTTTTTTATGAATATCAAACATATAAAAAGAGGAAAATTTCATAACCGCAAAACAACGACAACAACCACAGAGCGGACAAGTACACTTTTCATGCTGCTGCTATATGCTTTTGCACTAATACCAAGTTTTATCTTTTTTTGTTGTGTATCCTTAAAAAAAAAAAACAAAACAAAACAAAACAAAGGAAATACGGAAAATACAAAGTCTTGCCACAAGCAAACATACATACATAAAAATATATATAGTTGCGTAAGAGCATGTGTGTACACATGCTTTTATGTTATTTAATAGGCTTTTGCGCGCACAATTCACTCATTCCCCCGTCCATATTCACCCAAAAAGTATTCGCCTGCGAGCGTTGTCTGCCCTTTGAGCTTTCTGCCTGTTTGTCTATGCGCATCTATATTTGTGTCTGTCAGACTGTCGCACTATCTGACGGGTTGTCATGGCTTGGCTTGGCCTGGCCTGGCCTGAGTTGACTGACTGTTTATGCTTGTTTGTTTTTATTGGGTTGTCTCTTCATTTGTCTGTCTGTCTGTTTAATGTTGTCTCCATCATCATTTTTTGTTGTTGTTGTTATTACTGTACATATACTTAGCAAAATATACAGAAAAAACGCTTCAACTCGTCTTGGCCACGTGCGCTGCTGTTTGTGCTTGGCAAGCTTCTGCAATTCCCTGCTGCTGCTACGGCTCTTGAGGACATCTTGGTGACTCGTTGTCCACTGCACGTTGCTCGTTTTAATGCGTTTAGATTATTAAACATATTTTTGATTTTTGGGAAACGTTGTCTGTTTGCGCACTTTTGGCAGTCAAGATTGGCCTGAATGATACAGCTATTGACAGTGAATTAGAAACGTGTATCGTTCCTCAGAGTAAAGACAAATCATTAGACGTCCATTTCGGTATTTCTAAACTCATCAGGTTTATTTAACTAATGTTGAACTTAGTGCTACAATGGTAGCTATTCAGTTGCACACAATTGTATTCGACGCACCTACGTTGCTTAGTTGTTGAAAGTCAACTTGAACAAGGCAGTTAATGTTGGGAATTGTGTAAATATTTAATGCATTTGTTGTCTTAAAGCTTCTATTGCCTTTATGTATAATTGAGTTAACAATTCAGCAAATAATACACAAGTACCCTCGACTTTAATGCCTAATAATGTAATAAACAACATTTAAAGCACACTTTTTGCGGCATTTAAAGCAACAACTGAGCGATAATACAATGACCTGTATTGTGTGCCATTAGCACAATGTTGGAAAATTGCAAAAGTTCTATGCCATTACACAGTTACCGAGTTCATATAATTGCTGCTGCCTCCGCCGCTGCCGCCAAGAACTTTGCATACTGCCACGCGATCTGCAAAGCGCCTCGAAGCATGCCACAATAAACGGAAATAGAAGTCTGAGGCAGTGGCAGCAGGGTAAGAAGAAAAAAGAAAAACGAATACACATTACAGCACAGTTGAACTGCCACACTTATAAATGCAAAATGGCATTAATGAAACAAAAGCAAGGCAATGGACGAGCACAAGTTGAAATACATACATAATATCCTAAAAATTACTTCGAGCTGAAGAAACTTCAGAAAGCCGCAAGTGTGCAACGCAAAGGAAATTGGCTACTTTGAAGTTATTATATGAAATTGTTGCATGAAACCTGACATCGGCTGGCTGACCGTCCGAATTCGACGCATGTTCGTTTGTTAGTTATTGATTTTTTTTTTTCTGTAGGAACTAGTTTGCTTTCTGCTGCCATATTCAGCATTCGGGATGACACTGTTGGGACCAATTGGAATGCGCGCATAAAAAAAGGGACGCCATTAAATTTTAGCACACATATGCTTAGATGCATAGACGCAGATATTGCGATACGCAGTCACATGTGTGGCTATCTAAGCCATTGTGTGCTCAATAAAACCGCATGTCCGGGAAAATTGGGTCAACGGCAACAGTTCTATGTGCAGACGACTGTAACCCAAGGCATTTAGCAATAAAAAAAAAAAATAAGAAAACAGACAAGGAGGCAGGGAGCCAAAGAGGCAAAATTTCAAAACGAATGAAATGACAACAACATGTTGAAAAATCAGAAAATTTCATACGGCAGGAGGCAGAAATGAAAACGTGCAGACACGCGCCAAAAGGAAAAGTATGCGAAAAATTGGTTTAATCGTTGGCAAACGATCTGCTCGTGCAGATTTTCGATAAGTTCGTGTGTAACATTTGGAAAAATTCATGGCCTTATGTGCAAATTTAAAAGTTAATAACATGTCTTCATATCTTCAAAGAAGTAGAACAACTTTATAACATTTTACACTGAAAATTTATTGTTTCTGTTTAAGAATTTCAGTTTTCAATTATGTGTGGTACTGCATGAACTGTCCATGTGCAATTTTCTTATTAAAGATCTAAGTTTTTATTCAAAGGATTTCTTCACCAGCTAGGAAACTGCAACTTACTTATATTTAGGGAAATAGCACAATAATAGTCATCTCTGATTTGTGTTCATTCGTTCGTTAACAACTTTTGCCTGTTCAGGTTTGCAGTATTGAGTTTTTTAAAACATATTATTCACTCCTCATTATCCGTAAAATTTAAGTAAATTCAATTTTTGTATTTAACTAATTTTAGTAATAACAAGTCTCTTTTTTTTATTTTTTTTTTATTTCTATAAAATTTGCTATTTATATATACAATATTTTATATATTCCATACAATAATTTTGTCAAGTGTATCCTCGAAGGCAACACGTAGTATAGTGAAAATAGGTACCGTTTATACAAATGTGTGCATTATTATGTTGAAACACAAAACGACATGTCGCCTACCCCCGCAGCCAAAGCCTCCTTAGGTGGGCACTATGCTACACGTAAATTTACTTTCACGTGGAAGCTTTGCGTCCCGCATTTCCGCTGTCTGCCTGCTGCACACGTAAACGCAAAACTTGCTAAATGCTTTCTGATTGTTATTTTTCCAGTTTTGTATTTTCGCTTATTTTCTTAAGCATTTTTCTTGTTCCTTGCAACGCTTTTCAAGTATTTTCTTTTCTTTTTGGTTATGATGCTGTTGTTGTTTTTGCCGGCTGCTACTAGTGGAAAATTTCAAGCAAATTACAATTATTACATTTTCTCATGGCGTAAAAGTTTTACGTATTTGATGTTGCTGCATTCAGCGGAGGGCGGTGCAAGGCGCAGAAGACATTGGCTTGTCTAACATTGAAACAAAAATGTAAAATCTTGTATGAGGGCGTGTTAAACATAAACTTAAGTTGCTCCTAATGACTTTTGTGGCACAATAGCGATTGCGCGTTTGTGTCAGAGGCATTTGGGAGTTGCAGGGTCTGTGCATGTGGTTTTGGCTTTTAATGAAAAAACTTTGGAGACGAAACTGAAATCGGGTTAAAATTATTTTGGGATGTTTTAAACCAAATTAGTTTTGTATTACACTTCATGAAAATGTTTTCTGTACAATCGAAATCTTGCTGAATAAAAAAACAATTTTTTTTTTTCACTTTCGTTGACTCGCAAAATTTATAAGTGATTTGTAAATTTGCTATAAGAGGATGGAGGAAAATCTGCAGTTTCTGATCGATGCGCTTAGTGCACCAGAATCACAACATTTGCTCAGATCTCATAGTCGCGCCGAACTGTTGGCTATGAAGGAGTCTTTTGAGACATTGAAGACTCTACTCAGGGCATACAATGAACGCGATGACTTCCAACAGGCAGGCGATCATGACTGGAGTAACTTTGCAATAAGCAGCAGTACAAGGGGTGATGAGGTTTACGAGTCGGAGGTTGAGCAAAAGGTCGAAGATTATAATAAATATTTAACAGAGGCTAAAGCAAGATGGCAGGATTTCAAGGAAGTTCATGATGCCGAAACTGAATGCATGGTGAAGGAAGTGGGAAGCCAAAAGAAAAACAAAAAAAGTAAAAGTAAAAAACTTCATGATAATGATGAAGTGTATCTGCGCGAGCTAACGAAAGTTGAAACAAAATTCTCCATGCACAGGAAAGTTTCACTACGGATGTCGGAGGACACTGAAGATTCTTGTTTCGATCATCCGTTTGCAGAAGTTTTTAAGGCTAAGCGTGTGTACATAAAAACATCAGTGCGTAAGAATCGTAAATCCAAGGTCGCAGCTGTTAATGATACCAGTGAGGAAGTTCAGACTTCACAATTATCATCCCATGATCCAGAATTATTGTCGACAACATCTGAATTGGAGTTCATCAACCATAAAACGCCCATTTATGGATCCCAATTCGACGAACTATCAGCAACCAGCCGCACCATTACCAATGTGTCGATATCAATGCCAGTTAAGCTCCGCTGGGTACCATTCAACATGAGCCAAAGCGACAGCACAACGACACTCAAAGCCGATGGCAGTCACTACTTAGCCTTGGAAAAATAGATATCGTGAAATTTTTGCAGTAGGAAAATATGGTTAAAAATAAAATTTTCAGCATTTTTCGTATCATTGGCAGAACATCTATTTTTTATTATTTGTTTTTTATTTATATTGTATCGTAAAGACAAACAAAAATGGATAAGTGAGGTGGTTCGTTAGCATAATGTTATATAGGTGCGCATTTTTTACTTTTTTGTTTTAGAACATTGGTAATTATTTTAATTTGAGATTAAACATGCAATAGAACAATTTTCAAGTTAAATATGGAAACAAAATTATTTATATACAAAACAGAGAGTCTGTGTTTACAATTTAGTTAAAGTTCACAATTAAAACAGAGTGGCTTGAATGATAAAAGTGACCACACGAACCAATATATTAAAACGCCGACCATTCCAGTCATACAAAAACTCATAAAATGCGATGAGTAGACACATCAAAGGCGTTTAAGACTTTACAGACAATTTCATAATACCCACAAAACGATTCTGCAAGTTTACCCAATAATCCAACTTCCATGAACAACGGAAATGAAATGAGATTTTGCAAAAACATTAGGCAAATATTTTCGTGTGCTGGACGGCAAATCTACTAGACATGGGAGCGAATTGCGAAAATTGTTGCACGCATGCCGACAAATGCAGACGCAATCGTAGTCAAACCAAATGCCAAATGAAATTTCACGTGGCTACAACTGAACAATGGCGTAAATAGAAAAAAAAGAAAAAATACAAAAAGGAAAAACAAAATCAGAAAATCCGAAATATTGAAATTACACGTAAAATTCAAAAATAACTACCAATGTGCTGTGTTGGTGCGGGGGAGGAGGCGGTGGCGTAGTCAGGCGCGGCGTTTGGTGTAACCTGCACTAAATGACCGTGGTTAGGCGCAGGGCAGGCGTGTCGGTTGCTACTGCACTAGCAAGCGTAGAGAGAGGGGTTGAAAAGGGGGAGGGGGCACAGTTTTGTTGTTGAGGCGTGCATTCAAACGAAACGGAAAAAGGAAATGCCTACGCAAATGTGCGCGTTTTCAATTAAATTTCCGTTTTAATCACTTTTACGATTTTGCGCTTTTGCAGGCATACAGGCAGGAAGATAGGTGGGTGGGAATGTAAACTGTCCGGCAGTAACAAGGGTTACACAGGGCAACCCTGGTGGGTATGCTTGTATGGCTTGGAGAATGTGTCAGAAACAGGTGAATTCTTGCACTATTGCCTACGAATGCAAAAACGAATGTTTCGCTAAATATTTTGAATCTTTGCCGCAAGAGTTGTCGGTGGGAGTTCGGCTGAAATGATTTTCAGATGCAGTTTGCATGGAGAAAATGTTTTTTTTTTTTTATTTTTTTTTTTTTTTTAAATTTTACTTTATGTTTGTTTCTTTCTCTTTAACAACACTACTTAACTTTAATGTGCATGCAGCAGAACAACGTTAAGGATGTTTTATAAAATGTAAAAGAGAAAAAAAATCTTTTCTAAGCACTGCATGCCAGGTACATATAAAATAAACGCCTGCACGCGTTGTTTACACATCATTTACATAAAACGCGTGCGCACCTTAGTTTAAATTGTCGTTTTCTTGTTATAAGCCAGCACGGATAAAGGACACATACAACAACAACAACAACAATTGGCAACAACAAGTACAAAGTTGTTAATTATACTTGACTGCTTGGCGGTTGTACTTTGTGTAGCGAAGCGATAATAATTAACGCTTTGGCATACGACGTTTATGTCGAAGCTTAACAAGGAATGCACAGCTGCGCTAGAGTGTGAGCCAGCAAGGAGAGTATAGGCAAGCATAGTCAGTGAGAGTGGGGCAGAATAGAAACGAGAAAAACGGACTTACAACAATATTATGTACCGGCGCACATTAATCAACATTGTTGTAAGTTTATTTTTTTTATTTTTTGTTTTCCTTTTTGCTCTGTGATCGCTTGTTTTGCAGTTTTTCATGCAGACACGTTCCGCAGCTAATAACGTTTGTATTTTTTTTTTTTTTTTTTTGTTATTGTTTACACATAGACATTGCTGCTAGGGACATTTTGTGCGATTGAGTTAATTTTTTTTTTTGTTTCGTTTTCGTTCGCGTGCGTTACATTTAAGCGCACAAGGGGCAAGGCCCGTGCTGATACGTATATACGTTTCATGTTAAATCGCAGAAAGTAAGTGCAGGCAACGGTATACGAGTCTAAGTATAAATAAATATTACTTAATTGCAGTAATTAGGGGTTTGCTTGACATTTTTGTTGAGGTCGTTGCTTTAAGTATAGAGGAGCTGGAATGTAATAGGGATGCAGACGCTTTAGTTATTGTGCAGAAAATTGGTCAAAGTTCTGTGTGAGCTACATATTTTCAGTTGTTAATGTATACTTTCGTAATCATTTTCGACCATTTAAACTCTTGGAAACTAATTAAAATTTTTTTTTTCGTTGCAGGTAAATATTTTGAACTCTTAACATTTTTTGATGAATACACGTGAGTAAAAAAGGAGAATCATAAAAGTGTTGTAATTAATTTCTTTTCAAAATACAGTCGCACTTCAATAACTCGATACAAATCGAATCAAAATTACTAAATATTTTTGTCTTTATAACTCGAAGACACTACAATTCCCACTTTTTTCTTATAATACAACTCTGAGCATGAGAAGTCCGAAGTTTGGTATTCATATTAATAGGTGACTATTTTAATTAAAATTATCACAGAAATATTTATACTTTCGTTTTCTACAAAAATTTCATGCGTTGACATTGGAATCTAAGATATACGATTATTTATAACATAAACTTTGCCTTTTCAGCAATTGAATTCGAGTCAGGGTGCATGCTTACAGTTAATCAAACTAAAAGCACACTCAGCCTAAGCGCACTTGTGCCCATTAATATGCTATATAAGTTTTCCGGAATAGTCGAAACGACTTTCAATGCACTCTTGCACTCAAATGTGGGCAATCCTATGCGTAGCACGACGCATGCCCGTGTATGTGGCAGAACTTTAACCCAAGTCACAAAAACTACACGGCATTAGTACCAAGAACTGCTTAATTGTTATACATTTGTCAACCTGAGCACTTACATACACATTAAGATATGCGTGGCACCTTTAATGCAGGCTAAGCAGTGTGCAAGGCGTACGACAGCCGACAGACCACAGCCACAATGGCTGGCAGACAGAAATGCCAGCGCAGTGAGTGTGCGGAGTGCAGTTCCATCAAAGACATGGTATTTGTGTGTAATAAAACATTGTCAGCATTTGCCAAACTACAACAAACACAATAACCACAGCAACAACAACAACAGCAGTGGAAGGCATTCCAAGTATTTATTGTGTGTCTTATAGATACTTCGGTGTCTATTTAGTGTCGTGTATTTGTTGTGTGCATTTGTATCCAGTATGCAGCTATTTATGTCTCATTTAGTAGCACGTTTGTGTACTCTTGCCCTGTTACTATTTAGAAATTAATTGGATTTGCAATTACATGCCCCATAGTAGCGCGCCCAGACGTCGCAAGTGTGAGTAAGTGCGCGAATGCGCTTAGGTCGCTTCACCACGGTGACATATGTTTTTAATGTCAAGCATCGGATTTCGTCGTTTTTTCCCCATGTTTTTGTGGGCTTGTGCCTCCCTGCACAACCGTTGCAGGCATTTCCAAGTAGCTGCGCTACAAATGTAGCTGCGTTTTTCAATGAAAGCGAGTTGGCATGGCATGCGACGCATTGTCTGCGCCAAAAATTTAATTTCATGCCTGAAGTACGTTTAAATAAATACTCAAATCGTTGTGAATATGTGCATGCGTGTGTGTGTGTATGTCAAAGCCGGCAAAATGTTTTTAATAAGTTCAGTTTTATTATGGCAAGTTGCGGATATTATGGGTAAAAAAAACTTTAAGTCGCACATGCGTTTTTTTCCTTTTTTTTTTTAAATACCAACCCAGTCCCGCGCTTCGTCTTGGCATTAATCGAGTTTTAACTATGAACGGTAGGGAAATTTTTTAAAACTGCAATAAAACGTTCGACTGCACATTGAGTAATTTATTTGTACTTAAAACCCATTCGTCTGGCCTAGCACAGTGTGTCGATGTTGAAAGAAAATGCTTTAAATAATAATGGTATTTGTGACTTTTTCTTTATGATTGCGCCGCTAAAATGCGTAGGGCTTCAAAAAATCATATTTGCCCAATGCTCTCAAGTATTTCGCACGTACTCTTAGTAGTGTCTGAAGTATTTCATTGCAGTGTCTAGTAAGTGATATACTTTTGTGTCCTATCCAAAATCGTATATGCATTGAGCACGTTCAAAGCTTAAATGTTCTTGATTTGGTATATGGCTGAATATTTGCATCCCACTGTGCCACAGAGCAGACAAAATACTTTCCTTTTTTTCTATTTATTTTGCTTAAATCCTAATTTCCCGTACAAACATCTAAATGAACACAGACACCGCCTTGCCTAGTTCATGCTGCGCGACAGGGTTGCAAAATATGCCAACTATATGCCCCGCAACTACCCTCAAACAGGTTTGAAAAATGCGCGTTAGACATTGTAGTCAAATCCTGTTTGCTCTTCGTCGTTTTTTTTTTATGAGTGCAAGGTGTCGTCGTAGAGCGCAACACATCCTGTTCTGTCTGCTTCGCGTTATGCGACCTTGCGCCAGCAACGTTTTGCGCAAATTACATTTTTGTCAGTGCCGCCGTCGGGGTGTGCTTTTACACTTTTCCGCCCATTGCCAGGTTTTTCCATGTGCACGCTGTTTTCCCCCGTACGATAATTTATTTTTCGCGTTAGTTTCATTTGTTGCAGATGCGGACGCGCATTTTTAGTTAATTTCACTGCAATGAAAGTGAAGAATTGCAGTTAAAATTAAATCCTTGGTGCGCTATTTGTCATTTTTGACAGTTGAACCTTTTTGTTGATGGCAGCACTGTGCGAATAAGTCGTGTCCTGCATTATATTCTTTCACGGTATACGCGTATATTTGTATTTGTATTTGTGTAGAGCAGCAGTTCATTTGTGTGCTCTGGCTTCTGAATGTGACATTCGTTAGGATTTTTCCTTTTTTTTTATGCTTAGTTGCATGGTGACGGGATATTGCGCGCAAGTTGTTGCGTCTGATTTTGTTCAGGGTTGAACCTGTGGACTAAGTGAATTACCAGTCTGTAAATAAACAAAAAAAAAAAAAACAAGAATCATGCATTAGACACAATACTATTGCAGTTAACTTTTATATTTCAGTTATCGTAAAAAATCTGCTGTATTTAATCATTTTTTGTTTCTGAGTAGTTTTATATGTTGTCTCTTGTCTGTCATAAAGATTCTTTATGTGCCATTTCACGCAACTGTTGTTTAGATAAAAAAACACAATTTTCAAAACACTGATAAAAATTTTGGTTAATCTGTGTAGATCTGTTGAAACCATGGCCCTGAAACTGAACATTTTGGTATAAAAAATGAATTAGGTATATCCGTTCTGCAAGAACTTTTGCAAAAAGACAGCAATTGCTTTTTATTCGATAAGAAAATAAAAAAGAGAAAACTGCCGGAAAACATTAACGCCTTTGTTAAAGTCCACATGTTTAAAGCTTAAAATACTCTCCTCCCTGCGCCAATTGCACATAAATCACGGCACATGCAAAGGGTGTGCAAGGCAAATCACACATAACAAGTCCCAAAGCCTCCCAATCAGACGTTATTAATAAAATCCGCCTTGCGTACGATGAATTTGCGTAGAAGCATGGGACAAATAATGTTGCGGATTAAATTTACGCAAATGTTTGGCAACAACAGTTCGAAAAGCTGCCCAAATCGCCACTAAGCGCATAACAATCGAAAATTATGGTTTTATATTAACGCATTTAATGTCCAGCCAGAATGAGAGCGGGGGGCGAAAGGCATAAAGGAAACGTTGGCCATAAATATTTTGAACATTTGTGCAATTGTATATTTTTTTTGCGCATTAGCCGCAATGCAAATTGTCCACCCTTTTTGTTGTTTTCTTTTTATTTTTTTTTTTTTGCGACGAATGGCATAAACAAGCGACTGACGCCATTTTTTAATCGCATTTGACCCCAGCGAGAATGTTCACAATTCGTCTTCTTGTTGTACATTTCCACTTTTGACTCTTGGCAGCCTTAACGTCTGACCATCCGTCTGCCAGTCTGCTTGCTTGCCATTGGCCATTAAAAAAGTTCCGTAAAGTTAAATTACCAAAAATTGCAAAATTGCTTGGATTATACAAAACGCACTCGCCATCACTCTGCAGCACAGTCCACTCCACTCCACCCGCCTCTCACTGCAAGCCACAGGAGCCAAGTCACACGGCATTATGCCGTACACATCACATGCTTCAAATTGTTGCTGTGGCTCATCTTCATTGTCGTCGTCTGTTGTCGTGGTAGTCTGTTGTCCTCGATTTTGCATAGCTTTGTTGCTGACTGCAGCGTGTTGGCTCTGCACTCACTCATCCACACACACACACACACACACACTCATACACGTTCACCCACTTACTCTCTCTCATACTCGGTCGCTTTAACGTGTGCTTCCTTCCGTAACGGTGTCGTCGATTTGTCCCTCTGTCGCCGGCTACTTTCACTTCCTCTGCCTTAGTGCTGCTATGGCCACAGCTTCTTCGCAGCCTGGCTGCCTGCCTGCCTGCCAGTTTGTTGTGGTGCCTCTCGTTGTTGTTGTCATTGTGTGGCTAAAGGATTTTATACACTCAATATAATTAAGGGCTTGAGATTACCAAGTTTTTTGGTCTATATTAATCCCTTGCTGCCTGACTCTGCGCTTGGCTGAATGCCTGACTCCTGCTCTCTCAGTCTCTTGCTTTGCCATGCTTTGCTTACTTTCATTGCATACGGTCAAACTTGGTCGACATTATTTTTGTGTATTTTGTGGCTTGAGTTTGTTTTTGGTCGAATTTTTGTTGTTGTTTCGTTACTCATGGCATGGCTTACTTGCTTAGATGGTCTAGTGTGTTCATGCTGTGCGTTTTGGTTTCGGTTTAGTTTGATTTTTTCGTCTTTTTGTCGTTGCCTTTTTTGTGGCTTCAAGTGTTGCTTCGGTTTGAATTTAGAGTTAAATTAAATTTTACCACAGTGTATTTTGGTATAAAACTCTGCACCCTGCCACTCTGCCCTTCTGCCAACTGGTTGTGCTTGTCTGTTGCTGGTCATGTCACTTTAGCGGTATACGACAGATATTTCAAAGTCGCTCAACTGTAGCTGTCTGCGGACTGAGAACGTGTGCCTGACATCGGTTGTAAAGTATAGGCAAAAGCAGTAATAGAATTAGTGTCTCTTGTATAAGTATCAAATACGTTTTAATTAGAATTGAATTTCATTTAAGCCATGTCGTGACTATGGCAGGTAGCGACGATTTATTGATGGCGTTCCGACTTAGTAAAAGTGGTTGAATGCGAAACGCCAAAGGATTTTTGTTTAATTTTTTGTTAAACGATGCTGTCAGTATAACAAATTATTTGGTAAAAAAAAATTGCACCCATGTCGACAATTATACAAATGCTCATTATTTTAATGGAGTAAAGTTTTCAGTTCCCAGAAGACGGTAGGGCATGAGTGATGAGCATTAAAATAACTTTTGTGGACAAAAATGTGTTTTTTGTTTATACTGTTGAGTGAGTTCCTAGCTGATGTATCATTCTTTGTAAAAATATTCTTTATTTTACCAGAAATTTAATTGTCAACATAAGTTCAAGCCAAAATTTAATATATATGCCTAATTGACTCTTTAATTATCTGCGTTACTTTAAGGTTATTGTACTTAATAACCTGTGTTTGTCCTCAGCAACGTTAATTATTTCATTGTCCTTCCTGCCAAGCAGTGGCTGGGTATCATTTTTTACTTGGTTTGCAAACATGCGACGAAAAATTTGTTCTTGCATTTATCGCAGGTAAATATCAAAGTAATTGGTTTAATCATAAACAATAATTACATAATAAATGCGTGAGTAAAAAATGCATAAAAAATTATACGTAAAAAAAATACGCCAAACAAGCGCAGGGAACCTAAACCACAAAGACTGCCGCCCACCAGCATCGACCTACATTTGGGCATTTAACGTATAGCAATCAACATAAGCGAATCCATAATAGCTTCGCTGGCGCGCCAGAAATAAAAGCATTAATCAATAAAATATTTTAGCGTTAAAAATGTCCAAATGCTTAACTATTGTTACTTTAACTGCTTATTACTGTGCCCTTCGCTCCCTATACCTTCTTGTGTCTGCCTACACGCATTGGCATTAATGTGCGAGGGAGCTGCTGCCATTAAGTATGCCATTTCGTGTAGACTTATGCTATTTGGCGACTGTCATCATTTAAATTGCTAGATTTATGCCAAGTACTTGGCAAGCAATCGGGAGTCTGCACACATAGCAGCTCGGCCTCCAGAGTAGGCTACTACATGCCAACAAAGCCACACTACACTACATTACAACAGTACTGGGACTATGGAACGGCGGCAATGTGGGTATTACGCGAAGCATGGTGCCGCTGTCACTGCCAGTGGCGCTGCCGATGTCGATGTCGATGCCAGAGCCAATGATTCCAATGGTTCGGCATTGTCGTATTTTAATAGTGCGCACGCACAGGAACATAAAAACCAATTTCGCGTAAGTGATAAAAATGCAATGAGTAGTATTACTTATTGTGGCGACGCTGGCGCAGCACATTTATATTGAAAGATTCACTGAATCAGGCTGGCGAGCAGATTGCCAGACATACTGACAAACTGCCGCTACTCCGGTGCGGTGGCATGTGTTGATGACGACAATGACGATGTGAGGCACTGGGGCTGCCTCCGTCTGTGACTTGAGACGAGCCTGCTGACGATGATGGCAGTGGTGATGGTGGCAACGGCGACGGAGACAACAAGAGCAGCAGCGACTTTTAGGTCTACGTATGCGACGACAACGACGCAAATGAATTTAATTTATGGCGTCGGTTTGTATTAAATAGTTTTGACACATATAAATTGTACGAGGGCACTTGTGTGGGAAGTGGTAGCGCCTAAGTGGCATTACTGGAACAGTTTGGCGCGAAAGCATTTAGAGAACTTTAAGCTGCCGTTTTTTATTACAATAAATCTTGATTGAATGAATCTAGTATTACAGGTTTCAGTGCAGGTACTTAAGGTAATTCGAAGCCACAGAAATTTGTAAACACAGAAATTGTTGAGAAGGTAACCAAATTGTAAAAGTATGCAAATTAATGACAACGCAATATAATATTTGATTATATACAAACACTGGAATAGCTTAGAAAATTTCCCAATTAAGATACAATATTTTTAATTTTTACAATTTCATATCTCAGTACTTCGCAGAGCGCGCTAAGTTATCTACTTAACAAACTCCATAAAGCGCAGCAAAGATTATGACACAATCGTCCCTCTGCCTCTTCTTGTGGTCGTTAGCTTAAGTAAATTGCCTCCTCATAAACACACTCCATGTGCCGGCGATAATTACCAGAGCCGTAACGTGTTATGATGATGCATTCGACGCCAGCCCGTTTTAAGATTTAATGGCAGCTCTTTAAGACATTTGCTTTTTGCACATCTGCAGCCAACTGTAAAATTAATTTTGAAGACATTTTCGCTTTTATATTTTTATTCGCACTTAAGTTTAATGCGTTGCATTTATTTTTCATTTAGAAGACAATTTGTGTACAACGCATTGGCAAACAAAGTTTTGTTACATTGTAAAAGTATTTGCACGATAATCAAATTTATGCGCGAGTCCCTTGCGATGCGAATAAAATGCTGCGAGTAGCAAATACCTAAGAGGCAAACAACAAATGCTCAATGCGCATTGCAAACAACTTCCTTAGCTGCAGCAATTGCAAGTGAGCAGTGAGCAGTGAACAGACTAACATGAGTGACTGTCATGTTGCATTCAATCATCATCAATTTCACATCAAAATGTCGTTCTTAGTTGCCGTTTTTCTTATTTTCTTTTTGTGTTTGCGCTGTTTGCACATGCGAGTTCATATGATATTTCCAGTTCAATACTCAACAGCTGTCATGCCCATTCTCATGCGCAGTGTCGATGACTATGTCGTTGGCGTCATCGTCGTCGTCATGAGCTCATCTTCGTCATTTCGTGCACATCGCACGAAATTGCATTGCGCAAGCAGCGGCAGCCAACCAGCTGCGAAGTAATGATGGGATCATATCGGCATGAAGCTTTGTTAGACGGGCAAGTACACATGCATCCACCCACCTACCCACCGACGGACAGGCAGACAGACAAAGAGAACGACAGTTGGCAAACTGAAGAAATGACATTTTTGCTTTGCCATATGGTGTATGTGTGTGTGTGTGTATAGTTGATGTTGTTGCTGTCTTCAGTGCGCATTTCAAGTTCAATTTCAAGTTTAACAGCTGCAGACGACGCGTTGCGCCATCAGTCAATCAGTTAGTCAGTAAGTCAGTCAGTCAAGCCAGCCGGCAGGCATTCTGATGTTCAATCAGCTCCTCTGTTACGCATTGACACTCGTTTTGTATGCGTTTATATCAAGATGAAGTTTAACTTCGGTAATTGTCATCTGCGCTGAGTGGTTCGATCCCAATGTTGTTGACTTGCGTTGTGCTGCAGACGTGGGAAATCAGTTTTACAACGTTCTAGTGTGAAAACGCCGCTCAAATTTTTTTTTTTTTTATTTAATGCAGACTTGTTTATCGAGATAACATTATTAAGGCAGGTTTATATGAAATGCTATTGATAAAATTCTGAGTAAATAGGAAATAATTACAGTTTGCTTAAGGCAATTAGATTACATAGGAGTGCAATTCTAGTTCCACAGTGGCCAGCTTTTTGCTGCAGTAGCTTAGGTTTACTTTAATAAGGCATGTAGCAATATATTGGGTATCTCATAATAAACGATTCCACTTTCCCAACAATGGGTTAATAATTTTTTTTTGTATTTTAACTTTTATGAATGTTGTATTACAGAGTTCTGGCAATCTTCGCTCACATCACTAACTTCTAGTAAAATGTTGCACTAATTGGTTATACTCTTTCAGACCGACATCATCAAAGTTGATTTTTGGCATTTTACTTATTTCAATCCAATTTACATTTGCATTTCATATTCGCTTACGGAATTGCATACAAAAGCCCAGTGCTTACATTTTCAATCAGTTTTATTACATAACTGACTGAAACAGCACACAACAAAGCAATCACAATAAACCGACACAGTGCTCCCAATACTCGCAAATCTCCAAAGATTGCTGCTGCGCCCAATTCTTTTCAGTGCCCTTTTGCATTTTCCACTCGTAGTTTTAAATTTTTTTTTTTTTTTTTTTGTGTTTTTGCAGTTTTTCTTATGTTTACCATTAGCACAGTTTCCATTTTTTTTGCCAACTACTCGACACAACTCATTAATATTAAAAATACAAAATGTTCCAAGCGCACTTCAGTTTTAATGAAATACAAGAACCAAAGAGGCCAAAATAAGTTTAAGCATTTTTTTCCGATTCCAGTTGTTGTAGTTGAGTTGTTGTTGCAGCGCTTAAAAGTATGCAAATTTTTCCCACTTTTGTTACATTTTTGAACAGACAACAACGAAAACGGCAACGAAATGCAATAACAATAACAACAAAGAATATGGGAACATGCAAAGTGGCACAAGGAAAGAAAATAAAAATAAAGTTGAAAAAAAATTTGACCCAAATTCCTTTTGTTGTAAATTATAAATTATAAAATGCAATGAAACGTGCTTTGAACTCATTTCGCGTACTCCTTCGTGTGCTTTTTTATGCAGAAAAGGATCTTAAGCAAATTTGTGTTGCCCTCTTTTTTCGGTTTTTTTTTCTTTATTGTTATTTTTTTTTTTTTTTTTTATGAGCAGAAGTTGGCGCAGCACTTTGCTGTTGCCTGACTGACTGCGCGTGCAAGTTTTTCTTTGAAAATATTTCACAAGAATTTTGTCTGTATAGCTTTAAACATATTTTGTTCTTTGTATTTATAAGATCTTGTTTTTTTTTTCTTTTTTCTGTATATTTTTGTCGACTTTCAGATGAGCGTTTAAAAATTAAATAAATTGCAATTTTGCTTTAAAATGTTGTTTAACAAAAAATCAAATTGAAAAAATATTTTGAAAGCATCATCATCGCTCTTTCGGTATATTTCGGCATGCTGCGTTGTCACGACTGCGGCAGCACACCACAGGATACTAATCCTGTTAAAGCTGCAGAAAATAAACGCTCAATGCCAGTTTGGGCATCAAGTAAAATAAAATGAAAGATGCCAAATGCGGGGAAAAAAAAATAGCAACAATTGTGTGCAATTTCATTTTCATTTTCAGTTTTTATTTTTGTATTTTTATTTTTTTAAAGGCAGCCATAAATCCACAAAAGTGACTGAAAGCCGTGCAAATCCTGCAGGCGATAGCGCTTATGGGGCGTCACAAAGTACAAGCTTAAGCACAACAACGTCAATGACGAGGACACGGGGGGTCGGCACACCGGCAGACAAATCAAATCAATGCGATTGCTGTGGATGTTGCTGATGAACCTTTCTGAGCAAACGACTGAATTTAATAGCGCGAAAAAAAAAGTGTTGCCAAAGTATTTTTACAATGAAAATTGATTATTTGCTTTAGAAATTATTTGCGCTGACATTGTTGTCAAATAACAATCGACAACAACAACAACACGGTAACAAGAAATTGTTAAACAAGTCGGCTTGTGTCAGTGTTGATTATGTTGCCGCTGCCAGGCCAGGCCGCGCAAGTTTGACATTATCATGTCAATAGGAATTGCTTAGTTGCTGTCGCCTGCGGCGTCTTTCCACTTTTAAGTTGCTTTCAATATGTCCCCCTCCTCCCTCTCCTAAGCGTTCCTGCATTTGCGCTTTGTAAATTTTATTTCCTTTTATTGTTGCAATTGCAAATGTCAGTAAACTGTCAGCCGAGTTACCGAGTTGTTGCCGTTTTGTAGTTACAAATTTATTGTGACAGTACTTTGCTTTGCTTTGCTTCCATTGACAAATGTGTCAATTTATGCAAAAATGTTTGTAATCACATTTCAGTCAATCTTCATTGCCTTTTACTTGCTTGCCCCTGAGGCGATCCAATGATTTTTAGTGCTGATTGTTTCAAAATTTGTCTGGCGTTTGCCTTCGGGCATTATCGAAGTGTGACACATTTGGCGCGGCAACGCCCAGGCCAGAAATTTTATGCTGACATTTGTTTAGCTGCCGGCATTTCAATCAACGCCTGCAAGCACACAAGTAAAGAGTTGGGGCGTCCTAAGTGTTGTGCTGCTGCCTGCGCCATTTTGAGCGCATATACAAACATCACTTTAAGAATTCTTTAACTCTTAACTCATAGTCAACTTTGTTTGCGACCTTTGGTAATTTAAGATGATATTTTAATAATAGAAATGTCTGCACTTTGTCACACTCCTAAAAGTTCCTTCTGTAATAAGCTAAATAACATGTTATGTCACCCCACCCGCAATATTATTTTCCTTCTCAGCTGTTGCTAATCTTTTACAGATTATCATATGTTTAAAATCTAAGCCGCCGCGCCTTCAAGCATTTGTAGTGCTTTTGCACTTGCCTTGGCAATTGCTTTAAATACATTCTGCATAAGTTTTGCAAAACTTTCGACTTTTGAATATTTCCCCATTACTTTTACAATCAGCGAAAAACTTTGCAAATAACTTGCAAGCTTTGTAGTTGAAAACAAAAAATAAAAGCCATAAAAGGAAAAACATTTTTATGGCACACTTTATATCAGCATAAAATTCAAAAGTTAAAAATCCAAACAAAATCAAGAAAGAGGAAGAGTTTGTTGGCTGAGCTAATCAGCTAATGCTATGCGCCTAAAGTTCGGCAACGATTTCGGCAATGAAGCAACTTGAAGGCGTGTAGCAAAACTTTGCGCTAAAGAAAATTTGTAAACGAATTTATGAAAGCTGCATGGCATAGCGGGGCATTTTTGCAGGCTTTTATTGTTATACAAAATCTGCTGCAACATGGGAAATTTATTAGCGAAAAGCGTGCAGTGGCACACAAATCGATTTAATCTGCCACCTGCGCTGTGTGCGCATTCATCAACCTAACACGCAACATGCAAAAGAGTCGCCGCACAATAATAATGCGGAAAAGCAGAGAACATTGTTCTTGTGAAATTTTTAAACATGCAACAAGCAAGTGCCGATATGCGTGCCAACAGTGGGCGTGGCAACTCGCGACTTATTGTGTTGCACGTCTAGTGAGCAAATAAAATATGACAAATGGAAAAAAAAGGTGACGGCGAGTGTTGCAAATTAGCAAACGAGCTAATATAACAATCAGCTGGCGCCCAACATGGCACCATCAAATGTCAATCAATATGCCTGTCGTAGACGCCCACAAGCTGACAGACCAGCCTGTCTACCCGACCCGCCCCGCCAAGCTGTGCATTGAGTGCATTTTGCCAACTAATTCGAAAATTGACAATCAAAATTGAGTTTGTGGTTCTGTTGCTGTTGCACATTTAGTATGCAAGCGGGTTTTCAACGCCCGAAACGCGGCAATAAAATTTTAATAAATTTCCAAATTGACTTTCACATTGCTAGAAACGGTTGTCAAAGCCAAACCAAGCCGAGCCAATCCCATCTAATCCCATCCCACCCAAGGGGTGAGCCATGTTTATGTGAGCTCGTAATGTAAAAATAGAAATAAAGTCTAACAAAGAAATGATTTCCACTGTCTAGACACCGCGTATGCGCACAGACAGGCAGACAAATGTGTGGCGTAGCTGGGCGACCAGCGTGCAGTAAGACAGACCGACTGACAGACGGAAGACCGCATTCGACATGGGCTGGCTAATATAATATTGTTTTGCGGCATGTATGCATTTTATATACATAACATTTTGAGTTGAGTCTGAGATTATGTCGCCGGCTGGCGCAGTACGCAAAGGACCGACGCGTGACATGGCCAGAATTTGTAATTTTTTGGCTAGACTTTGAACTTTTTGTTTGGCTATGCGGAAGAGTCATAGAATAAAAGAGAAAGTAAGAGTTAGTGGAAAAGCCCGTTACTGGGTTGTTTGACATTTATAGATCGATTACACTGAAGCGTGAATCCGACTGCTGTTCATAGTTGCCAACGTTTGTGAGCTTACAGCTAATATTGAGACTATTTATGAAAAGTTATGCTATGAAAGTTTTTGAATTTCCATTGGTTTTTAAGCCAATCGACAATTGCATAAGTTTTAAATGCAGTAAATGTTGCGCTCGTATCTGAAAAGTGCTTTAAAGTGAATAATAAATTTTGAATTGCCGCTTGTAGTACATTTATTTAATTTAAAGTTCTCATATGTGCTTTTCCTGCGTACTTCCGCATTGAAATAAGGTCTTTATTATGCAGGAAACTGTTTGCCCTTAGAAATAATATCAATTAATTTTGGGACCACAACTCGAAGAATGAACTTAAAATACATTTATCTACAATAATCTAATTAAATTGGTTTTCGATCGTTTTTTTTTTTTTTTTTTTTTTTTGATAACGAAATCATTTTGTGCGATTCCATGCTTTTTAAATCAAAAAAGGCTTATATATAAGTAATTTGTATGTTTGTTGACTTTCCATGGCAATGTTTTGTGCAATTTTCGTAAACGATTTCATGCCACGAATTTCTCGCTAAGTCATCATCATTACCTGACCTAGATTTTGTTGCATTTCCCCAATAGGATCACTAAATTAACTGCTTATGAAAACAAATACGAAATGAAGTCATTACGTTTCGATTCATATGAAAATGTTATTGCATGCCACAGTCGCGCAAAAAGCGCAACACGCAAACGCGACAAATGCCGCATGGCAATTGCGGAACCTGCACGTACCGCGTCACACACAGAGTCAGCCAATGTATGAAAAGCACACCAAACTTGTGATAATCAATGCCACACATATACACATGCAAATATTTATGTATATACAGTATGTAAGCATATGCCTATGGGGACATAAATATTTTCAATGGAATTTTCCGACATTTTAAATATGCATACAACGGTTGAGCACATGAAAAACTATTTGGAAAATGTAATAACACGAAATGATGCGATTGAGTTGGGACTGTCTATGGTGGGAGGCGAGTGTGTGTCAGTAAACGCACTAAAAGCCTGTCAACACGTGGCTTTCTAAAACTTGCTCAGCTTGGCAGCTGCCGGCCGGGCCGAGCGAATGTGGGCTGTGCAATGCATAGGCCGTGGCGAGATTAGCGTGCGTGAGGAGGCACGCAGCGGCCGCAGTACGTACGCATGACCGTGCAATGCTTTGCGGCAAACCTTTTTGTAAATTTTTTTGTTTTGTTTGTTCTGCTATTCCCTTTTTTTCTATTGAAAAATCGTGTGTAACGGTAAATGTCGCATATTAGTTATATGCTCGGCATGCTTACGCTTGACTGCAGGCAACTGCCATGGCTTTCATATTGCGTGTTTTAGCGATTTTTGTGTAGAATATTTTGATAAATGGTTTGCATGGCGCTCGAACAGCACGTATTAGCGGGTATTACTATTTGGTTAGGCTAACGAGATCGCGCTTCTGCGGTCGGTGGTCGGTTGGTTACGTTGTTGCTATTGATTGGCGGATTTAAGGTAGCTCACATGACGGATTTATGCAGGAAAGCAATTAATTTCTATTGCGGCGTCAACAAAGGTGAAAATTTTATTACAAAAAATTCTTTTTATTATCACGAGGTACACCGGCATTGTATACAAAGTTTATGAGGGTTATTATATTATTATTTTGTTTTTTATTTTTTTTTAATAAAGGTTTTTATGAATTTAGTCGTTATGGAATTATAAAAATAAACAAACGTATATAAGCATAACCTGGACTTTAGTAGCTTTAGTAACTTTTTTTTGTATGAAGTATGAAGAGTGATTCTTTAATTTTGCACTTATCTCATCCTTCAGAGACTTTTTGGTCTTTCTGGACATTTTAGTAGCCAATATTACAATATATCGTAGCCTATATTTACCATGCTGTAGGCAGTGAACGTTACAGTATCTCGCGAGAGCGGGGAAGCTGTGTGTAGTAATCGCCTGCAGCCGAGGTGTTCCTATTTTTTCTCCTTTTTCTCCAATTCAAACTAAATATCAAATATAATAGTAAGATACATTTGAATGCTCATGTAACTTAATACGAAACCCTTAAAGCTCTAAATATTGTATTAAAGTCAAACTTATTTGAGACAGAATACTTATACAATTGGGAAATAAAAAAAAAAAAATATTTACCATTGATATTGTTTTAAATCGATTGATATATTTAATTTTGTAGTCGAAACTCAAGATAAGTTTTATCTTACTTACTTGTTATTAAATTTTTATTTCCTTTCCCTGGACTACCGTTATTGTTATTTCAATAATTTTACAAATTGAATAAGTTTGATATGCCATATTTATACCAGTTGTTTAGGTGGATTTTTAATTAATAATTTAAAAGCTGTCTGTCTACAAGCTCTGAAGTAAAGTAAACTGTTGTTAAATATTATTACTATAAACCCATATACATACCATCTCGTTAATTTCCACTCTATGTAGGATACTGTTTGCTTAATTAAGTGCAAAATAATTGCTTTTGTTCACATAAAAGTCAATACTATTGTATTACACCTATATAAGCCTACCGTAACCTTTTTCATACAAAAGGTGTAAGCATCCCAGCATCACACCATAAATGCTGCCACTTCAAAGAAATTAAAGCCGTCTCCCAGCCACAAGCACAGATCAAAGCCAATAAACCTAAATCAAAGTAGCAGCCAGCAGCCAACAGTCGCCAGCAAGCAAACAATAAACGATGCCACCAAGGCCACTTAGCAGCACTTTGAATTACTCCTGCCACAGACGCATCCACAGCTGCCGCCGACAATACTGCCAATGCTGGCAATTGCAAACTGCATTATCTATGCAAAATCCTTGCCATTAACGAGCCGATCTAAAGATAATTTCAAACTTTATTAACACCCAGCCACCAATACCATTCTCAATCCCAATGCGAATCCTAGTGGAAAAAGCCTTACGCTCGGGCTGGTCCTGGCTTGCACATGGCAAACACTCATGAATACGAAATGAAGCTTATACAGCACGAATGGGACGAGGACGACGACAAGGCAGGCGCATAAGCATGGCAACGCACTGCGAGAGTAGTTGGAGCGCAGCCACCGACGCGCAATAAACAAGAATTTATGTGTACTAACAGTGGAACTGGTTGAGTTTGGCGTTTTATTCCCTTTTTGGCAGACAACAAATAAATTACACTGCGAAATGCGCATAAGAAGCGAGTTAGCCACTTGGCATATTGGTGATGCTAAAACGAATGGCCCTTGCCCAGACTCCATCTCCCACTACCCGTGGCCCATGCCGCTGGCACATGCCTTGCTTGCTAAACACTTTTGACATTTTTTTAAACGCACAGACGAGAGTAGAAAAACAAGCAACAAAAAATATGCAAATTAAAAATATTTTAGCAGCGTGTTTCATTAACTTGGATAAGGATACAAACAGGAATGCAAGCAGCAACATGACATTTTTCATAAGTTAACACCTCGTGGGGCGCGCAGCAACAACTGCCCCCTACCCTATTACATAGCTTCGGTCTGCGCTTGTTAACGTTTTATTTTTTTTTTTTGGTTCTCTTTAACAAGTGAAATTTTATAAAAAAGAAAAACAAAATTTATATTGCCGTTGGGAGTTTGACAAAAAACCAAAAATTATAACAAAAAGGACATAGAACAAAAAAAAAAAAAAAAAAAACCCAAACCAAAAAGAACTTAATTCTGCAAGTTCATAAATATTAAAATTGTGGCTACGGCTTGGGCTCAAAATTTGTCACATGTACTGAACACGCTGCAAAGTGGGTGCAAATATTTATGCAAATATGTTTTGTTTTTTTGTCTTTTTTTTTCTGGTACTAAAGCACTTTCTAGTGAATGCAATTTGCGACAAAATTTGTTGGTTGCATGAAATATTTTGGCAAATTGTTTGCAGTGAGACAGCTGCACTGCGAAAATTTTATTGCAATATTTGACAACCACTTTAAAGAAGCAAGAATCATTAAAAATTTAAATCATTCAACGCATCTTAATAATATATTAATGGAAAGTTTTTCACCAACTAGCAAATGGCATGCTAGCTTAAGCAATTAATCATGACGAATTTGCGAATAGTTATGAAGCCGTTTAGGTGTGGCGCATTAGCTCTTCTTCATCAGGCTACACTTAACATTGAGTCACAGCTTCGAAAGCAACTTATCTAGAACATAATAATTTTGAAAATGAATTTCCACCTTTTACAATTTGCTCCGTGTACCAGAGACAGAAAACAGATAACGCGAAATAAGATAAGCGCTCGCGGTTGTTTGCAAATATTTAGTAACGGGCAGACATAGACGCAGACACTGGCTCAGAGTTGCATTGTGGTCTGTGCTGAAAGACGCAGCAAGATGTATGTGGCATGTGTGCGTCAGATCTGGCTGCGAAAATTGTGTAAATTAAATTTGTTGCTCAGCGACAGCAAAATTACATAAACGTCAATTTACGCAAAGTGCTACATATCCCGTACAGGCGAACATAAGCGCTGTCGCTTACAGCGCAAAAAATATGATAGTTAAACTGCGATCAATTCTGCTACTTTACTGGCAGTGGCAGCAGCAGCAGAAGCAGCAGCACTGGCAGCCTCAACAAAAGGTCACACATCCTGCCATGCCACAAAGTCAAGCTCAATGAAGTGTATGTGTGAGAACATGGCAGCCGCAGCCACGCGGCATGAGGCATGTGTGATGCTCTCTCCCTCTCGATTAAATTTAAGCATGCACGGTTTAAACACATGTTGCTGGCTAAAAGCTGGAAGTTGTGGCAGCATAAAAAGAAAATCTACTACTTTGAGGAAACACAGAAAACAAAACGAAACGCAATCAAAGGCAATGAATAATGTCATGCGTGATCCTTTTTAGTGTTCGGTCAAGTGTAAAATCATTTGTGAAAATATTTACACTAAGTTCAATTTATTGAAAATCACAACAGTCACAGGCATGCGCTTCGTTGAACTTTAAAGCAAATTTCTGGCCTGGCTGCTAAGGGCATAGAGGTGGTATGTGGAGGAATACGTAGTAGGCAACTGTGCAAATACACTTTGACGATATTGAAATAGGATAAATGGCAAAACATTTCTCAGCGGCAGGAGAGTTGTCACAAATTCACACGCGCTCTGCCTGTGAGATACATCAGTGTCAGCTTAAGCGCTGACAGAGGCAGCAGGGGCAGCGACAGCGGTAGTGCTCTGCACATGAACACCTACAATACTGAGGCGTGTGTTTGAGCGGAGATAGGCAAAGTAAGCTAAAATACTTCAATGATTTGTAACGCAGACAAGGGACCACATCAAACATTTTTGTGCGTTGTATCTGACTTGAGTGTGTGTAAGCTTTGCTGAAGGAAAATTCAGAAAAGGAAAAGGATTTTTGCTGTCATGGTGTCGTAACAGCAGGATTTAGTGTCAACGACAGCAGCTGGATTGCTTTTTGACGTATTTCGAGTCTGTGCACTTGCCGAACACAGCTAACCAGCTACCCACCCACCTGTATGTTTAATACAGTGCAAGGCAAAAGTGTGAGTACACTTGAAAAATATGACACTTTGGATATTGTTGTCTGGTTGCGCGTAACTGTTGCAGATTGCCTTGCCTGGCTGATTTGAGTCGGGATTTTTGTGGTTGCCACTGGCTTTGTGGTGACAGTAACGCAGAGCAATGTGACAGCTTTACATAATGCAATTACTTATATGCGGTTATGCTTTATGCACGCCTGACTTGGCACCCAGACTTTGTGTCTTATGTATTTAAAAAGAAAAAAACAAAACATGTATTTGCTATGTTTTAATGCTTTAACAAACTTGGCTGTATTGCCATGCCAACTGTACTTGAATAGAGTTAAGCATGCGGCAACTCATATGGGAACTATCAATGCAGGCCATTGTCTGCGCGCATAATTCGTCGCTGCTACGTCGACTTGCCGCAAACTTTCAGCTCACGTGCGCACTTAATGGCCAATTTAACGCCAAGTGCGCGTTGCGTCAACTCACACACACACATGTCACTCTCTTTCTAACTGCCTGGCTGGCTGTTTGCTTACAAACCACACGCCGCTGGCTGTCGATGACAATTTGCGGCTTGGATATTATTTCATTTTATTTTATTGCCGGCAAAGTACGCCGTAATGTCTATTTGCAGTTGCTGTTATACGAGCTCATGCACTAACTGACTGTTGTCTGCACATTGTTTGTTTGGTTAACAGCAAATCCCCCACCACCAAGAACAAAAAGAGAAAAAGCGAAAAAATCGACTTTTATGACAAGTTTTTCTTACATTTCGCAGTTGCACGTACAAATATTGCGCATACGCTACGTTGTACGTTTTATGCGATTTATTGTTTGACGTTGTTGTGTCCACATCATCGCCTCGTCGACGTTGTCAGCGCCGTCGTCATTTGAGCTGCCATTGCTGTCGTTGTCATTGTCAGTGGCAAAGGCAGCGGCGACGACTGTATCGCCATTGCCACTGTCAATGCTATTGTCCTTTGCTTTAGTTGTGCCCGCATAGTTGCAAAGTACTACGCCCTTGGCGACATCGGTTGTCATGGTTTCGTTGGTTGTACTTTGCTGTGCTTGAAGACGACCAGTCGGCTCAAAGGCGTTCGAGTGCACACGATTCTCTTAGATTGCATCAAAGGAAGTTAGCATGGCTGACAAAGCGCTTAAGGACTTAGCCGCTGTGTGCCTGTGTCTGCTTTATGCGTAGCACTCAATATTTAATGTTTTGCACATTAAATAAATACTTTAGTAGTTGATGCTTTAAATGTTGCATATAGCGGAAATAATAATTTTTTGAAATTTGTTGTCAAATAGTTGCCATGCAGCAGATATGCAATGAATAAAAGTCTAAAAACTTACTTGCACTAATTGCCAATTATTACATATTTGCATTGCTGCCAGCCAAAAATAAATATTGCCAATCAAAGTTGCCAACAAATTGTTGTTGCTGGCTTTTTTGTTTTTGCTGTTCACAATGTGTATGTTCGCTGGTTGTTGTTGCTGGTCAGTTTTAGTTTTTATTTCATTTTTCGGTTATGCAAATGCCACGCTAACAATTTTCGGGCAGTAAAACCCATTTGAAAACATTTTTATACGAGACTAAACAAAGTGACAACTTTTGTTTCACCAAAAGCTTTTGTTTTGTTTTATTTATATTTTGTTTCTATTTTTTGTTTTTAATTCTCCTCGCAGCATGTCTCTGTTGTTATAGTCCTGCTGGTCTACAAAGTTTATATAAAGTGCAAAATTACAGAAGCAAAGAGAAAAAAAAAAAAATACCAACAAAAAATAAGAGTCGCAAAAATTGAAACAGTTGGCAACACTTGACAGCAATTAAACGCAGCTGCTTTGTTTGTTGTGCAACTAAAGTTTTTGTGAAATGAAAACAATGAAACTAAAAAAATTTTTTTAATAAAAAAAAAAAAAACGTTTGGTGTGGTGACTTTTCGATATTGTTTAATGTGTCAAGTGTTGCGTTTTGTTTTTGTATTTTGTTTTTTTTGTTATTGTTTTTATTTTACATTTGTTGTGGTTTTGACTGCTGGCGCTTTGAATGGCAACACTTTATTATTAATAGGAAAAACCACAAAAGGCCTTTACTGCACTTTTGCATAGCGTTTAAAAAATAATTGTTTACGTTTTATATTTGGTATTTTTTTAACGACTTTTGACAGATTTGACTGACTAAGCTCGGACCATTTACTGCTGACATAAGTACGTTATATGGTTTCGAGTGCTTTCATTTGTGTTAGGATAAAAAAATTTGTCTCTTATTGCACAAATTGGTATAGAAATTTTATAAATTTTATTCGCACAACATATTTTGTATATACAAAAATGAAGGTTCAAGTACACTTTTTAAAGAAAGCCAATTTTGCCAAGTGTTGGCCAACTAAAAAATAAAGAAAATTGAAGTAAGTGTTGTTTATCGGAATGTCAGATTTTTTTTTCTGCAATTGGAATCAATCGCTTAACTCTTTACTGCTACATATGTACAATAGGTCTAACAATAAATTTCAACTACAATATTTTTGTCTATTGCGATTTGCTTAAAAGTTGTAAAGCTTTTTCACTGAAGTTAACTGTGTAAAAAAGTTTTCAATTTAACTTTAAACAACAGCCTTTTAAAATTTTGACGTATTCAAATGCATATTGGTGCTAACGAAACCCTTTTATAAGCCATCTCTTGAAATATGCTGTGATTTGCGCCAACGCGAAAACCTTTCAAGTCAAATCAAAGTGCACTTAACAAAACTAAACTCAACTACGGAGATATAGAAAAAATTTTCGATACGCATACGAATGGCGCAGCCCAACAAGGACTACAGAGCTACAATAACATATGGTCATACTCACACACACATACAAACACAAACTGCGCACACTCACAAAATAATACGATGAACCCTTTCAAGCGCAGTTTGGCAGCAACTTCATTTTTTATTTCGATTTCGATGTTTTTTTCCTTTTTGCTGCTTATATGCGCAAAATGATTTTGCACTTCCGGTTCGTTAAGTTTAATGCTAGCTAGTGCACAGCACCTTGCCCCTGCCTCTGCGCGTGCTCGAGTCCCTACCCCTGTTCATGGCCGAGTCCATGACGTTGCTGAAGATGACGTTGATGTGCCAAACTCTTAAGCATTGGCTGCTGTTGCTGCTGCTGCTTCATAAACCGAAACGCTACAAAACGCTCTTGAATCGACAGCTAAAGATGCATAAAAAAAATAAAAAGTAACAAATATTAAATGTAACATTTTCCGCAGCATTAAAGTAAGAAACGTAAAAGTAAACGTAAACGTAGAACTGAGGAAACCTTGCGTCAAAGTAACGATCTTCAACGAGGCAAAGGAGGAGGACAAGCTTTATGTATGGTGGCGATGCCGCTGCCTGCCGACTTGGACCCAGACAACTTCAATAAAACTTCGAATAATATCCGCATGTTGGCAAGCATAAACGAGACGTCGACACCGACGTCGGGCAAAAGACTTTGCAGCAGCAACACTGACGTTTTCCATTAGATGCAGAGACTGACGTGCAAGAGGAAGCTGCTAAGAGGTTGAAGCCGGAGCTAAACATTAAATGTTGCGTGGGCGGCTCTTGCCTTACACGTTCTACTGTAGTTGTTATTGCTGTTGTAATGGCAGTTTGTGGCAAACGTTGCGTTAAGTTTATGTGCGCCATGCCAGCCAACGCACAAAAGCACGCGTGCACATACCTAAGCTACTTGCGTAATTTTTCCCGTCTTCAACGGTCTGTTGGCTGTTCACATGCTTTTGCCTTTTAATATCCTTGCTCTGCTACCCAATTAAACGTTGCCAGCATACACGCAAAGCTAAATAAATTCACGCTTGCTTCTAACGCCGGCACATAAGAGCCATGAGCCACAGGGGCGTCGTATCAAAAAGTGTGTGGCTTGTTGGTTTAGGACCTAGTAAAGGTCATTACTGAGCTCATTTTGTGCGGTCAGGCGTACGTTGGACTTTGCAATTATTAATTAAAGCTTTGCGGTAAGTTTTAATTGGTGTCCACTCTATGGGTGCGTAGTTAACGTGTGCGCTGCTAATTGAATAATAAACCGGAGTTTAGCTTTGTTAAAACTGTCACACAAAAGGAAAAGTGAAGGAAGAAAAACAGTAAAAGATAAAATGTCGATCTAAGCGCAGTGCAGCAATTGCTGTGCCAAACTGTTGCCACTCAAAGTCACTTAAGCTGAAGCGCAGTCAAACGTTCTGCTGCGCCTGTGTCGGCAATTGTTGCTGCTGCTAATGCTGATGCTGGATGCGAGTGTCGACAACCCGACGACTTTGCAGCACATTGTCGTCATTGGTACTTCCGCTGCCTGCTTGGACGCACATAAAGCGGACTTCTGCTGCCTGATTCCTGGGTCTGTCTGCTGTCTGTATTTGTGGCATGTCTCGTGCTGCCTTTTCCATGGCTCCTTATCATTTTTTTGTGACAAATTTGTCGGCAACTTTGTTATAATAATATTTGTTTTCAAAATATGCTCGAGCGCTTTTGCGTCTGTCTGGCCGACTGTCTTACTCTTTTGTGCGCTCGCACACTTGACACACTGACAACGTTGCCCTATGTTGGCCCTTGCTCTGCACACTATTCATTGGTTTTCTTTTTTTGTCGTATTCTGTAGCACTTTGAATTGTTGCCAATGTGCAAAAGTAATCAAAATATTTTGACAGCTTCAGTTGCAGTTTAAGTGTATTCTAAACGTTGGGCATAATGATAGCGAAGCTCAAAGTTCAACGAAGTGTTGCGAAAGTGCTTAATGAAAACTTTAACATTCACTTGCCAATGAGACACCGAATAGTTTGACTTGGAATTTACAAAACTTGTGTCTTTGTGTGTAAGCAAATTTTAACAAAGTGTTGTATTATTAAGTAAAGTATATTAAGTTTATCATTAGCGCACTCCACTCCAAGTAAAGTAGACGAATTGACTCTGATCTTAACTGGCAAATGGTTTGAGAATCTTGAACATTTTGCTTGTTAACGTTGAATGAATCATTAGAATAAAATATAATACTTAAGATTAAATGCATCAGAGAAATGAAGAGTTAAAATATTACAACTTCGCTTTGAAATTGGCAGACAATGCTTGTCAATAAGGTAAATAGCCTTAGGAAAATGAGCTAAAAATTTTCTTATTTTTTAAACTTAAAAGAATCCATAGCTAAAACTATAATAATTAATATTTTGGCATTAGTTATAGCATTAGTTAGCATTGTTACAATACCTTTTTAAGAAAGTTTCAGATTCAGATATTTGCCTACGATATTTCTTAATCTTACTCCGCCATTACAGTTGTTTTTTTATCTGGCCAGCTTTGAGTTGATGGTCGGTATTAAAGCACTCGAGTATAAGTAAATTTCACGCTCATTATATAGTTTCTTCTACTTCTCAGTTATTTATTCGCAGTGGGTTTCTAAGCATTTCACTTAAACTTTCACATTAGTTTATTACTTTGGACTTTATTAGTAGTCGTAGTTTTACTTTTGTGCACAGTCTTTCTCCTATAACTTAACAACATCTTGTAAACAACTTACACTGTGCGAATGCACGTATGTATACGCTGAGCTGCTTTTGTATTGTGCAAACAGTGTGCCAAAAATAAACGAGATTTGTAATCCACTGCAACAAAGCACTCAGCACAACTCAAAGCAAACGCTCAGTTATCCGAAAATTTTGCAACTTCATTTTATCGAAGCGCAAACAAAACGAAAACACAGCACAAAGTCTGCCCGCGAGCAGTGCAGAAACAATTACACACTGTCTAGCACAAGGCACAGCTCTCCATTGCGCTCCCCTGGAAACCGATGCTTTGAGTTGATGCCGAGTTGAGTAGCGACAAATGATCCGCCAACTGCGAACTGCCATGCGCCTGGTGCAGTTGGTTAGTTAGCCATGGCAAACAATGCCAGGCGCAGTCGGATAATAAAGTTTGCCGAGCATGCTACAGCAATAAAGAAAACAATATAAAATAAAGTAAAGACAAAACGAAAAACTAAAAACAAAAAAAAAGAAGAAGAAGAAGAAATGCAGGCAATGTAAGCAAAAACTTATCTTAAATGCTAATGCATTCATTGGTTTTTGTGCACATGTGATTTTTTTTCTTGCCTTTTTTCTTTTCTGTTCGCTTTTGTATACAAAATGTTAATGCTTCCATTTTATCTTTTCTCATTGCAGGTATGTACGTACGCGCTGTTTACTTGCACATCATTTTATTATGGTTTGGTCCTTTTTCCTTTTTCGGTATGAGTTCCTGTAACAACTTCGTTTATGTAAGTTGCAAATAAATATATGTTAAGTTACGTTGAACTGCTGTTTGCAGCTGTGCTACTGCAAAATAGAAAACAAAAAAACCAAACCAAACGAGGAAAACAAATTCTCTTACGTTGCATACATGTTTCACATGGCGTATGAGTGATTTTATTATGTGTAAGCTTTCGATCTACATTGTACGTGACGCTTATCAAATGCACACGACTTAATGTTGTTTCTGCCATTACAACTGCACACGGTTAAAATGCTCTAAAACTTTATTTCGCTTACAGCTCTGCCTGCTCCCTACTTCCGGTTACCTCTGCGGGCTGCCTCGAATGCCGAAGTAGTCTTCTTGAAATGTTACTCGCTCCGCATTGCCGTTATTTTTCTCCTTTTTTATTTTTATTTATACATTGTTTTCTATTTATTCTTTTATTTTGTTTCCTTCTTCATTTTTATTGTTGTTCTTTTTCTTTTTTTTTTTTTTTTAAATTTCAACGCGCCTTCATTTTTTCATGTGCGCTGCATGCTCGCTTTTGTTTGCTTGTCTTTTTTTCGGTTGTTTACTTAATGCTGTTTGCATTGGTTGTTGTTGTTTTTGTTGTTTCCACTTGCACAAAGGATATTCCTTGTTGCGTTTGCCAGTCGTGCTCACTTCTTTTCTTCTCGTTTTTGCTTGCTAGCTTTGATTTCTTGATTCTTTTCTGGCATTCATGCTGTTCAGTTGCATTAAATAACATGACTCAGACACGTGAGCAAATGTTGTGCAACAAAGTGAGCTCTAAGCGATAGAGTGTCCATGTCTAGGCAAGCGGGAAAGCAGCTTGGGAAGCAATGAATAAAGAGATAGTTTTGGCATTTGCTGCAATTTGTCAATTATTTAGGCAAGTTTTTAATGACTAGTTTGGTAAAATAATACCATGAAATTAAAAAAGAAGAAAACAGTTTATGTCAAATCAAAAGACAGAATTGCAAAGTGAAATTGTAAATGCGATACAATATAATTCGATGAATATAAGACATGTCTGTTTTGATAACATATTGTACTTTATTAAAACGAACTTTGATGAATGCATTTGGTCAAGTGTACCATTTTTTAATAACAGATATAAATTCGCTAATCGAATAACCTTTTGTTTTCCTATTAAATCGTAAAGAGCTAAATTTGATGATATAAAGGCTCAACTCCTGCTATGGGCTGGGTGAGACATTTTGGTTGAACGTCTGAATACCTAACACGGCCAAATAATTTTCCTGAGATCAAGGGCAGCTGCTCCAGCAACCAACAAGCAATTTGCAAGGATATCACAGTCTCAGCAACATTGACTACAAACGCATTTGTGGCATAACCTATGACCAGGCAAGCTAACCAAAATACGCTACCGTTGCGCACGCAAATACGAAATGAAATGAAAGCATACGATAGCATTGAAAATGCATTTGAAATTTCTCATGCAGCTCAAACATGTGCGAGTATCTGGCCGGAGGTCAAATCAGTCGTGTATTAGCATACAAGCCGCCTGTGAACAGTCGTCTGTTGTTTGCTGTGCAGTTTCTCCCATGTAGCAATTGCTTTTGTTGTTACTGTCATGTAGGCGTATCTAATTTCATTTGTTAAATATCATTGCAACAATGCAACTCAAATAATGTGCAGCAAACTGGTCGAGGCGCATAATAATGCAAATAATTACATCCAAATAGTTGAAAGGCCAAAATGGTTTACCAACAACACACCGTGTGCCTCAAAGAGGTTTGTTGTAATTAAATATCGGGTGCGAGTCGTGTATGTGCTGTATCCAAAGGCAGTTAATGCAGCATTGAATAGCTACTGTGTTAAATGGCTGCTTAATTAAAGGTGTTCGAATTGCTTATCCAATTTGAGTTGTGCCAAGAGTTGCAAGTTTATGACGACTCAAATGCGAGATAGGTTTTGCATTGCTGCTGCTTGTAGTAAAGTCGATCTTTATAGAAGGTCTGATGAGAAGGATTGCTTAAGAAAGCATTTGAAATAATCCTTTAGACTCTTGTATAATGCTTTCTTAGGACAGTTTGAAAAATGAAAACCATAATCTTGCTTGGCGAACTGCAATTGATGGACACTTTCAATAGTATTGTATATACAATGGCAAAGTGGCATCGTAAAGCACACTTTTAATAATCTGTAACTGTGTGCCAAGCTGTCTCCAACTCAAATCAAGTGCACTCGATGGTGCACAATGCTAGGAAAAATACACAAATACAGAAATCTGCAAACCAAATCAGTTTTCCTTGTTATTGCTTTTCATTTGCATTTATTCACCTATTTTTTTTTTTTTTTCAATATTTTTATTTACATACATGAAAGTGCATTTATTGTACTTAAAATATGACTCAATATATTTTGGTAACATAAAAACATTTTCAATTTTCTTTACTTTTTTTTTCTTTTTTGTATCATACGTATTGTGAGTTGTAAGCTTCGTTGCTTATATTGAAAAAAATAACTGCTGCACAATTGGGTCATAAACATTTTCCTACCACAAAACAACAAAAAACAATTTTCTCTTGATAAGCAAAAAAATCCGAAAAAGATAACAAAAAATTTGAACAAATCTGCAACATATTTCTGTATCTGAAATATTTTTACAATAACTGTTTGGCTCTGGTATTGTTGTATAATGATTTTGCGAAATTTCTTCTCTATTTTCCTTTTATTTTTTTCCTGGCATGACTGTACAAAAACCATATTATTATTACATACAGCAGAGATTTTGTATTTTATTTATTGCTACATTGAGCCTAAACTTTATTACTTCTTGTATCTCTTATGTGCAGATTTATAATTTTTAGCCCCATATTTGTAACTTTGATGCTGAGATACATAAAGATACATAAAAACAATGCAACTAATGTATTCATACACTTATGTGCACATGAATCACACATTTGGCAAATTTGTGGTCATTTTTGTGGCCCATTTTGTGCAAAGTTTGGCAATAAAAATTATACCATACAGCAAACATTTATTGAACTTTGAAATGGCGCACATTATTACACACGTTATGCCGATATCTTTAGACACAAAATGCAGACAAAATATTGTTGTGCCACGCATAAAGCTAAATAGACCATAAGGCGTGACGATAGACAATATCTTCACTTGAAATGCGAACGAGATAAGGTACACCGAAAGAAATCGCCTAATGAATGTTATATTCTTTCAATTTTATGTAAACTGAAAGTCAAATGGCTTTCTCATCTCAAAGCGATTGCCAATGCATACAGTGGAGCTTTGACAAACTTGAAATTGTATATTGGGTAAATTGTAGATGGCTGAAAATATTTCGTTGTTGCAATCTTCTGTGTTAGTATCACGGTTCTAAGGAATCAAGGTCTGGCACATGAAGTTTATGGGCTTCTATTTTATAAAGAAACGCCGTGTTGACATACCCTGCAATAATTTCCGATTTTCGGTATTAAATGATATGCTGAAACTATACAATATAAAAAAAGGTCACAAACTCTTAAAAGTGGTCTGCTTATTTAATGATGTTTATTTTTTACCGTGTAAGCAGCTCCATCCATGCCAGGCAACTTCACAATAACTTGCGTTCTAAATTTATTGCATGCGATTATTTTGCAATATTTCGCAGGCAGGCAGGCAGACCATCGAACTGGCGCCCCTCACACAAAAGGGGGGGCCAATTGTTTGCAAAGTACGCAAAAGTGCATGCGAACCACTTCTTCGCACTACTTCCACACAGATTATAGTACATTGTTCCGCGATGCTCCAGTAGCGCCAGAAATGATGGCGGAGGTGTGTCGCAGTATTGTGCTTAGCTACATGCATGACTCAATCCGAGTAGTGGGTGACGCCCGCGTGCGAGGAGTAGCAGCACTCAACGGCAGCCAAGCCATGCACTGCAGGAGGCAATTGAAGGTGTTGGTTAAGTTTTGGCGGCGTGTTGGAGTGTAGTGTGGCATGGCATACTGCCATGCGCCGCTGCTCTATTTCATGGGAAACGCATTCTTCACACAACGAATGCATAAGTGGCTGTTTAGCGTAGAAGAGATTTTGTTAGAAGTTAGAGTAGTTAGAAAAATGTCTGTCTGTCTGTCTGCCTGCTCTGTTTTGCATTGCTACCTTGACAGCCCAG
Organism: Stegana nigrithorax; assembly: GCA_037044495.1. Taxonomy (NCBI): domain Eukaryota; kingdom Metazoa; phylum Arthropoda; class Insecta; order Diptera; family Drosophilidae; genus Stegana; species Stegana nigrithorax. The sequence continues at coordinate 377,104 of JBAMBQ010002580.1, forward strand.
TTGGGCGCAGCTGAAGCAGTTAATGTAAACCAGACTGAAGCATTGAGACTGCGATAAAATTGTCGATAGTCGTCGGAAATGTCATTAAAATTGCGCTTCATAAATCAGAAAACACACACACGAACCATTGAACGGTGGCAGGCAGCAGCAGGCGGAATAAAAAACTCATACACCTAAGTGTAAGAGTACGAGCACGAATACGTTCGTGCGTTCAAGTGTTCATGCGTTCGCTCGTTCGTTCGTTTGAAAAAGTGTAGCAGATCGTCGAAACATGTTAGAACATAACCTCATTTTACGCTCCATGAACTTCGATGTTGTCTGCTACGTCGTCGTCATCGCGGCTACGTCGCTGCGTCGCTGGTTCATTGATTCGCTGATTGCTTCTTTGGGTGCGACGTCGTCGTCGTCGTCTACGTCGTTGTGCTCATGTGATAATACCCTACGCCTAATCGACTCTGAAAAAGGTTCGAAATTGTGTGCTTTCTTCCAAAGTTACACACTTTAATATCAAAATATCTTAAGGTTGTTAATACCTTACGATTTGTAGATATTACGAAATTATTTTTACTCTTGCTTGGCCTATTTTTCCATTTTGTTGGTGTTTTTTTATTCAATTTCCTCCCTTTTTTATTTTGTAATTATTTTGTTTTTTCAATTTCCTTATTGCTTTTATTTCTTTTTTTTGGCTATTTTTTCAATTAAATTAATTTAAATGGGTCATCCTGGTTAATAGATTTTCTCTTCACATAAATTCGAGAGGCACATTACGCAAATGTTGTTGGCCTGTTATTCTGTGTTCAGTTTCTTTTGTTTAGGACTTCTTAAATTATTGGTAAGCAGTAGGAAACTCAGTGTCTAGCTAAAAAGACTTTCTCCTATCGCTTATTTCCGTCGGCTTTGAGGTGTTGCATGGATTTTGCTAGTTTAAGTGACTAAAAAAATTTAAATTCGTATTTAAAAATAAATTAATTCCAATAAGCTCTAAATGATAGTGCACGTATATTTTCAGATATTTTTAAACCAAGTTCCAAGTACCTTAGTTGTTCGAGTTATCTAACAAAAATGTCTTTTAAGTTACCCACTTTTATACCAAATTAATCCTATATTTACATATGTCCCTAGTGTAGGCTACTAAAAAGTTGCCTTGTGTCCAATATCACGCTTTAAACAAAATACGCCAAACAGTGGCTATGCGCATTGCACAAAATCAGCTTTTCAAGCACGTTCCTGGCACTGGTATGTGTACATGTCGGTGGCGCAGTAAACGTGTATGGCTTGCGACTTGCTTGAGGAGCGTCGCACACTGAATTCGTAGTCAACAGTGCAACCGAAAAAGCGACCGCGCAAATGTCTGCGCAACGTCTAACAGTCTGGCGAATCATGGATAAAAGCAGAAGGAAACGTTTCCCAAATGTTTCTTGGTTTTGTCTGTCTGTTCTCATTTTGTTTTCATAGTTTTCGATTATTTTTTTTACGTTTGTTTTTTGGTGTATTTTTTCTTTAGTTTTTGCTTAAGTGCACAGCTGTATGGAATCTTGCCTTGCGCATTAAAGCGCTTCCTTGCATAACCTTGTGCCTTGTATCTTTCATATTTGCACATGTCGCTGGCAGCGTAGCTTCATCTGTTCTCATGAAAGACGTGTGCGAGTAAAATATTTCTTTTTTCTCCCTTTTTTTTTTTTGGGCTATTTAAAAGTATAAATTCGCAAATATTTGCCAACATTTGGCGCTTTCTAGTTTTTTTTTTTTTCTTTGCTGCTGCTATTATTGCATGCTTTAATCTATCTGAAACGCTTAACTCAGCACGGATGTTTATGTCATCGCATGGTTTTTGACTTTGAAAAGAAAAATCTTTTAATACGCAGAAAACACAGAGGAAAAATAACCAAACGGCACAACGTTCGAATAGGGGGCTAAAATGTGTACAGCCAGCATAAAGAATGAAAAGCCGGAGGGAAAAAAAAGACGAAAACCAAACCACACTAAACCAGAAAAGATTAACCGAGCAAAGTAAAGAAGACAAATTAACGCAGTCGGCTACTCGGCATGCCACAGCCAAAGCCATGGCCATAGTCGAAAGTGGAATCAGAGTCGGAGTCTCAGTCGATTCTGCACTTCAGTGCCATTGAATTGTGGCATGTGCCATGTGCATATTTGAATGAAACTCATGAGTTGGCATTGAGTTGGGTTGCGTTTGACTTGAGTCGTATAGATTTTTCTTTCATTTTGCGTTTGTTCTTATTGTTGTTGCTGTTTTTTTTTTTTTTTTTTTTAATGCTGTTGCATGAAGCAAATGTGTAAATTGTCTAATGGTGCAACAACTTCGAACACATTTGCTACGATTTAGTGTATAAAAATTGCTGCAAAAAAGTAGACCAAAGAGAAACATACGGAAGTCAACATGAGTTTAAGTGAATTTGCTAAAAGCAAACAGAAAAGTAAAAAAATGTAAAAAACAAAAATAAAGTAGAATCTCGGATTCGATTTGGCAGTTGCGCATTTGCACGTTGTCTTCACTTTGGGTTAATGTGTCTCGCGTAGTATTTGTGCAGGAAGGAAGTAGTCGAAATAAATCTTTTTGCCTGAGTTGTTGACATTTGTGTGATTATGGTGTATTAAGTTGTGTAAATCGCAAATATGTGGCTGAAAAACTGTGACTGACTTGAGTAAATGTATGCATGCGCGCCAGTCTTCCTCTGTCTGCCATAGGCGGTTTATTATGCACATCGGCCGTAGCACACATTATAGATTTATTACTGTAGTGTCTTAAGTATATGCTTAAGTTATTTGCATGCCACTAATTTAATGTGTAGGCGAGCAATAAATGCTAAACACACTTTAAGCTGCTTAATAGATATTTTTGAATAAACCTTTTGTTGTTGCAACTTTACTATAATTACACAGATAGTGTTTCTGTTATGATTGCCAATCAATTGCATTATATCGAAGCCTTGCATACAAATCCTTTTTGATTTAACTTAAAGCCGACTGTAAAAGCATTAAAGTATTAAGTCAAAGCAAAAGTTCAATTAAAGAAAACACAACAATGTCCTAAACCATAAAGATAACCACAATGAAAACCACAAAATAAACAATTAAATGTAAATTTTCGCAACTCAACGCAAATTAAATGAAAATCAAAATGTAAAATGAATGCTTGCAATTTGACACAATGCACGATGAAGGGGGGAGTCGCCCGTAAGATGTAAGCGTTGTAATTTAAGTTTAACAGCAGCTGAGCAACAATTACAGGCTTGGCTCGATTTACACAACTCTCGATTGTAAAAACATCTTTAGTTTTTCCTTTAAAAAAAAATACATTTAAACAAAAACAAAAATATATACAATAATATTCGTTATCTATTAGTAGTTAAAGTTTAATGAACACTGTATGCATATTTTTGTAATCAAATAGCAACACAAACTGTTTATCGATAAATCAACTTACAACAGGCAAGCATAATGAATAAATGATAAGCATGAAAAATGGCAACAACAACAACAACGAACCGAACGTGGGCCAGCGACGAGTATTACAATTGAGTAGTAGGAGGTGAAGAAGTTGTGATAAAAACACTTGAACCGAAATGAAAAAACACACACAAAAAGTGTGAAAAATGCGCACACAGAACAATGTACAACATTTCATAATTCACTTGCACTTGTTTCTGTGCAACACAAAAGGAAGAAAATCAACGACAAACGAAAAAGAGTAACTGAGGCCAGCAATGTACAAAAAATGTGCAACTGCAACTACACGCGGCAGTAGAAAATTCGGCCATTAATTAAACGAAGTCCGCGGCAACGTGATAGAGCGTGAGAGCGCGTGAGATGGTTGCTGAAGTGAAGAAGAGGGACAGGGAATGCACAGCAGCGAGCATGAGTGGCGCGTGTATTTTTTCGCGCTTCAATTAAATTTAATTGCATTTTGAAGGGTCATAAATCTCAAACAGTAGCAGCAGAAAATCTACAAAAAAAAAAAAAAAAAAAAAAAACAGTGAAACAAACTGCAACTGATATGCTGCGTTACAACAACAAATAACAACAACTACAGCAGAAACCTCGAGCACCGAGCGTTGCTGCTGGTGTTGATTAATAGGGTTAAGCGCCCGCAATGAAAAATCGGTATGCGCATGCATGCTGACCATTAGGTTTTTCATTTTCCCAATTGCCAATGCGCCATGTCTTCTAACGCAAGTTGCCCCCACGGCAGAGCACCAACTTTAAAATGTGAGATACGTCTACACATACTCGATGCACACTACAGTGCGAGTGGATGCCAATGCAAAGGCGTATCTGTGCTTCTGTTTTCTGTGTCAATTGCCAATTGTTTTGTGTTACCCTGCCCCATGACTGGCTGTCTGCAGCATGGAAATCTCTACTGTGCAGTAACTATTTTGCCTAAAAAGCAACACACGCTCGCATAGTTTGGTCCCCCTTAACAGTTTTGGCGTGACTTCTACAATTCGTGGCTGTCAAATTTTAATTGCGCACATCATGTGTGTTAATTTATTTATTGCTTTGGCTTTAGCGGTCGTCTGTTCAAAGAAGTAACCAAAATAACAACAACAACAAAAATGCTGTGAAGTATCATATCTTTGGCAAAAGTACTTAAATGCACTGCAGTGTCTGCTTTCAGTAGTTCAGTAGTATACATGGTTGTATGTGTGTGTGTGTGGGGAGTTTTTGGGGTGCTAAAGCAATTTATTTTCATTATTTACGCATATCTTTTGCTTATCGAACTTTGTTTTTAGGCGTGCGGTTCTTTTTTTTCTAATATTTTGGAAACAAACTACGCCTTTATTTGATTTATGGTTGGAGGCTATGTAGATAATGTGTGACAAATTGAGCTGTACTGAGGCGTTTTTGTACACTATTTGAAACTAGAACTTTTGAAGTACTTATTTGTTTATTTTGCATAAGAGCCATCACTTGGCAATAACCTCATTATACTTCAATCACGTGCTTCTGCATCATTTCCAACAAAAAGTTTACGATTAACAAAAAAAAAAAAAATAGTGTTTGTTGTTGCTAAATAAATAAGATTTTGCATGTAAGTTGCATTCTTTATAAAAGAAATGTTTGTATTTTTTCTGAATTACAATAAATAAATGCAAATCTAGTAATAATACTGCAAAATGTGCAAATTTGTAAGGTTATGTATTTTTACTTTCTTTACTTTCGTTTAAGAAATCTAAACAATTTTTTAATTCATCATAGATCAAAACAGTTTCAAATATTGCCACGATTATCAGCTAAAACATGCAGAAAAGCGACTTTTTCTAGTCTAAATAAAACCAAACGAGTCGTGCACACGCATAATTTGCGACGGAGAGTGGTGTGCACAGCGCTTGGTGAGCAGAGCTACTCAAAGTGGAAATAAAATTAAAACAATAAATAACCGAACTTTATCACCTGCACAGTTAGGAAAGACAAAAAATAATATACAAAATAAAGAAGAAAGGAGGAAAAATAAAACAAAAATAATAACAATTTATATGCAAAGCAAGGCAGAGCGTGCCAAGAGAAAAGGAAAATAGAAAAAATAAAAATCATGTGGAAAAAAAAAGGCGACATTAAAAACTTTAATTTATGACAAATAATATGCATAAATATTAAGCAAGTAATGGGGCACGGTCAAAAATGCTAACGCATGCCTCCTTAGCGGATTGGTGCGTAGCTGCCGCCTATTTCATTACTAATGCAAAAGCAAAGTGAACGCATAAATGATAAACGTTAATTACCTCTGGCGCAGGGAGTCGGCGACAGGCTGCACGCAAAGCTAAGTCAAAGCCAAAGCCGAAGCACGGCGGCTGAGCAATGTTTGCTTAATATTAAAATTAGTTGAAAAGTCACGTAGGCTCGGCTTGGTACGGCACGACACGGCAAGTTTAATACTCACGCATAGAGTCACAGCATTTGCGCTTCAAAGCAAACATGACTTCGGACTATTTTCCAAGCAATTTTACTTTATTAAATTTTGCGAATTTCGTGCAGCGCCCAGCAGCAGCCAAAGCAAATGAAGTCAATCAAGTGAAGGCGAATCCTTGCAAACATAATCAGCCACATTGGTTTATTTATGAGTTTCAATATTTTCAATAAACGAAGAAAACACTTCGTTGGTTTTGGCGTTGGCAAGTAGAATTTTAAACGAAAAGAAAGCGGAAAAATCAATGGCCAGGAAGAGGAAACAAGTGAGCGCTCAGGCACGACAAAGTAAAACAGCGAATGAACAACGTCGCCTAAGCGAATGAGTGAGTGAGTGAGTTAATGGGTGAATGGGTGAATGAGTAAACGAGTGTATGAGTCTCTTAAAGCAAAACAAATGCTAAAAGAAGCAGAGGCAGGGGCCTCAAAAAGCAAAAGCAAAAGGCTGCATGTTGTTAAGAGCAAAATCACGTCGAGTAAAATAGCAACTGTGCAGCGATAACAAATGTTTATGACGCGAAAAGCAAAAGCAGCGAAAAGAAAAGAAGCAGGCAAACGCAGGAGAATGGTGCGAAGCCAAAGACGGCGCGACCAACGACGCCGTGAAGTCAAGCATGGCTAAAATCAAGTCGAAAAAAGCACAAACCAGCAAGTAACAAACCAACCAACGAGTCAGTCAGCCAGTGAGTGAGTGAGTCAGGCAGCCAGCAGCAGTAAGCAAAACTTAAGCGTAGCATAAAAAATGAAGCTAATAGAAAAATAGCATGGAAAAAAAAAGAAGATGATATTCAACTGCATAATAAATCATTTTTGCTTTGCGCGAGCTTACAGGACCGTGCTGCACTTGCTTATTAAAGGACTACATTGTCGGTTTTTTTTTTATCGCTTTCTTTTCTGTTGAGCACGGCAAACAGAAAAGTCAATTATGCAACACAAAGCAAACACGAATTAATGGCAATTGCAAGTGAAAAGTACATAAAAAGCAAAGCCAGACAGTTACAAAGCAAAGCAAAGCCAAGTCCAAAATTATTATTGTAAAATATTAAAAATTCAACCTTTTTCCATTTACTTGCGCAAACTTTGCCTGAGTTCACTTTAAATCGAAATCAAATTGCAATCAAAGCATAATCAGATTATGTGCTTAGCCCGACGCCATGACACGCACGAGGCTCGCATAAAAATACGCTTAGAAAAGAAAACCCAGAATAGCAAAATAATGAAATAAAAAGTTAAAAGCACAGAGAAATAGAGCGAGAGAGAGAGAGAGAGAGAGAGGACAGAGCATACTCTGTTTGCACACTTTTCAATTATGGCCAAAAAATCTGCAGAGTTGGCTGTGGTAATGGCTGCGGCTGCGACTGTAGCTAGCGGCAGCCCCAGCACCCCGTGACTGAATGAATATTTTGTGAAATTAAAAGGATTTCGTGCGTCAATATTTAGACAAGACTTGTACTGGCGCCCATACGTACTTGTGAATGTTTCATTTGGGATCGACGGTGGGCATTTGCTTTGCCAGCTGCATGTCGAAAAGTTAAATTCTAAGCAAATATGCGGCAAGTTGAGTGATTTGTCTATAAAACAAAATGTTTTACGTAATGTAAAACTTGCACAGGGGTGCACCCAACACAAACTAAGGAGTACACTTCAAAAGCACATTAAATGCATTGTATAGAGGATTGTAAAGCAATCCTAGAAATACCTGGACAGGTAAGACCCACAGTTCAGAACTTAGAGAAGAAATTAGGATGAAACAATCGTGCTTCGTTTTTATTAGAGAAATCCAACTGCAAGCGAATCTAAAGAATTTCTTTCTATTTTAATAAATAAGACTATTGTGCTTTTAAGGCACTAAACACGTCTTTTGGAAACTTAGGATGTGGAAGCTGTAATCACGTTTTGAAGTTCCATGTGATGTTGCAGGCAAAATATGAAACCAGTGAACTGCGAATGTATTTGCACAAACCGCATTCTTGGCGCCAACGTATAATGGCAGCTGTAAAGATTGTGAAATTTAATGCGCGCCATTTTTATTTCAAAAACAAAACCTTAAGACAAAATCCACCTGTAACGCTTTTTATCAACAAACTCCTTGAGTTTCTTAAATCTAACGAGTTTTGGCTTCCTTTGACAGCCAAGTTTGAAAAGATGAAAAAGGGCCAAGTCGTCGCCGTCGGCAGCAGGCAACCTCTTCTGCTAACTCACTCAGCACATCATCAACGTCGTCTGTAGGCATTTGCTTGCCTAATAAATTTCCTTACATTATTTACAAACTAAAGCGACGTGAGACGATTTTTTAATATGAAACTAGCAAAAACGAAAGAAAAGGGGAGCCAAAACCCACACGAGCAGCGAGAGACGAGCAGAGAGATGCACAGCGAAAAGAAAACGCGTGTCTGAAATAGGAAAGCATGTATCAAATAAGCAGAAAATAAATGTCTAACAATTTCGAGTTAAGAACTCAAAACCGTCAGACGAAGCCGACGCCGACGTCGACGTCGACTTCGGCGCTAATGGCGGCAACGTCTGAGGCCAATTTGACAGAAATCGAACTCCTAAGAATGGCTTATGGCATATGCGAGTAGCAGTTGCTGCCGTCAAAGCCAAGTGGCCAGAGTTGTCAAGCCGTAGCCGAAGTCGAAAACGAAAACGCAGCCGAAACAGCAGCACGGTGCGCGCAAGTATCAAAACGATAACAGCATAACAAATGAACTATGACGGTAGACTTTTAGTACCGATATTCCGAATTAAAATGAAAGAAATGTAGCAGCAACGAAGAAAAAGCAGAAAAAAAAAAAATAGAAAAAAGCAGTTGAAGTAGAAAAGAAACAAACGCGCAATAGAAGAAAAACACCAAATGAATCGAATTCCGAGTTGGCGCGTCTGCATTCTACGCGTGCCACACGCAGCCTGTAACTCGGCTTCGGCTACGCCTGCGACTTTGACGCCCGCAGTGACGCTGACGGTGACGGTGGAGGTGATGGTGGCGGTGACGATGTCTCGGAGGCACATTTGTCGCCGGCTGTTTGTTGTCGCGTGTTTTGTGCGTTTGCACGTTTTTTCATTTTCCTTGCTAGACTTTTTTCGTTTTGTGCTCTCTCGATTTTTATTTCAGTTTCCTGTGCGAGTGTTCTTCTTTTACGGATATTGGGTGTTTTTTTTCGCTCGACAGCCGCCACAGCTTTTGGGTCATTTATCAAATTTTCAAAGTCACATTTGCTGTTGTCACGCTTCTGGTGGGGGGAGGCGCGATGCATTGCTGTACGGCTTGAGTGAAAAGGTTGCGTACATGTTCGTCGTAAGAGTTTTTCGATTTTTTTTTTTTTTGTCATTTGGTAAAATGAGTTTTCGTTTAGGATGAAGTAGGCACGTGGGCTTAGTCGCTTACAGTTTCTTTTTTCGGCTTGACTTGACTTGGTGTGGCTTGAGTTTGGGTTACTGCCTTCGCAGGAAATAAAAGAAAATTAAATTGCGTTCAACTAAAGTGAAGTCAGTATGGTCTGTTTGGGAGGTAAGTGGCGTATTCCCAGCTGATATCCTTAAGTTGTGGCAAACTTGACGAAGCTTAATGAGACTCTTGAAGTTCATTAACATATACCTTAATAATTCAATTAAAATTTTTTTCGTGTTTAGTAATGCAAAGAGAGTCGCTTATATTTAAAATGTGGAAGAAAAACTAGAAGTAATACGAAAGTTTTACCAATAACGTCTGAAGCTTAACGGATCGTATCGAGTTTCAATAACTTCAGCAGCTTTTCGCTTGCCGTGACTTGTATGAGTGAAAATGTAACGTCTATTAATTTCTTTCTTAAGCATTCTATATTTTGGCTGCTGAAGGGTTTTTTCTATAGAAAACCATTTTTCATATTTTCCTTTTAGCATTTAAAACTTTTATCTTTCGAAATAATTGTTCAGGAACAGCCTGTTATCAATTCCTTCGTTCTAAATGGTCAAATTTGGATTCGAATATATCACGCCAGATTTATATTAATTTTGACTGTACTAAGGATACACCGAGGTCTGCGCCAAATTAGCTAAATCAGCACGACGCAGCAACATCGATCAAATTCATATACAATGGTAAACTGAGCAGAAGAACAGAACCTGATGAACCATTTTAGGCTGCCTACACTTCAAGCCTTCGCTGCATGCCTACCCTACGAACGCACTTAAAATGCAAGTCACAATTGTAACTCACAGAACACGGTTTGGGTATAAGCAAAATTAATTTCTTCCATCAACCAAAGAAAATAAAAGAAAAAAAATAAATAAATGTAATTACTGCGTACGAGAAAAATGTCGCACACGTACAAAAATTCGGCAAAAGAAAAATGACGAAAAATAAAGCAGCATATAAGGCGCAGGCTATGGGCCAAGTAGAAAGGAGTCTATAAATAAAGAACACATACGCAATGTATGCCCGCCCACATAGTGAATGCTAACAAATACTAAGCAAACAATGCCGTGCCCTAGCAGCCGCCAACATGGCGGGGCCGACGCGAAGGGAAGAAGTAATTGTCAAACAGACGACATACTAGAGACAAATTAAGCTAACGGTACATTTACCCAAGTGACTTTGACTGGTAATCAATTGATTTGCGTTGGCTTGGCCACAGTTCGTGCACAATGGCATTGGCATGGACGCAAATGCCACAAAGCGGAAGCGGAAGTCAAATGTTTGGTAAAAATGTCAATTAAGTGACGACGACCGACAAGCCGACAGACGGACCGACTCTTCGTTGGCAAACCAAAAGCATTTGCATTTTTATAACGTTTTATGTGGAAAATTACTTTTTTATGTTATTTATTGTGTTTATTTTTACCATTTAATTTTTTGTTTTTGTGTTTTTTTTTATTTTTGTGTTGTTTTTTGATAGCAGCGCCAAATTTCAATTTTATGCAAATTTAAATTGTGTGAATTTTATTTTTTAAAAATGTATGTAATTTTTCTACTGTAGGATATTCGTGCCATTTGTCGCCATTTTGTTTGTCAACAATTTTTATGAAATTAAATATCGTAATTTTCTACGCCATTTTGCTGGCATATGAACGAATACTTGCCATTGTTTGTCTGTCTAAAGGTCCTTCTGCTGTTTGTCGTCTGCATGGGCCCATGCGCCCATGTGCCCATGAGAGCCCATAAAGACATTACGCCCAATAAAACAATTTTATATTTTGGTTGGCATACGTTTGCTTGGGCCTGGGTCGCAGGTGTCTGGGTGTGGTGGCGGTGTGGTGGGGGTGTGCGGCGTATGGATCTTGTTGGCAGTTGCGTGTTGCTTGTTAGTCTGTTCGCCTGCCGCGACCGACATTGATTTTGGCCGTCAGCGTTTTTAACTGCCTACGCTGTTGCTTTCCGCTTTTGCGGTGGCGGCGACTGGCGACAACTGTTGCCAAAAAGTAATTTTTGTTATGCGTTGGCTTGGCTGGCAGCGCCTTCAGCCATTTGCCAGTTCTGCTTGCCTGCTCCTTCTCACTTCCACGTACATACTTTAGCTTGTCTACTTCTTAGTCTTTGCTACTTGCCTTTTTTATTTGTATGCCACAGTTCCTTATTTTAAATGTTGTTTTCATGCGCCGTGTTTTCTTTTGGCCTCAAGCACAGACGGCTATTAAAAATTTTGTCGTTTGTATACGTAGGCACACATAAATTAAAATTATAAGCTCTTCTGTACTTAAATGAAAACAAAGAACGGAAATTTTTTAGCTGTCGAAGAGAACGAAGTAAGTTCGGCGCTTGTAGATACTTAAAAAAAAAAGAAAAGAAACCAAATGTTTTTGTTTAATATTCTTTAAGGCTTTTCATACGAGCCGCCATTTGCAAAGTTAATAAATCCAAACAAACAAGAGCGATATTGCATTTTATTTGGCCATTGTTGCTGGTCTAATTTCCGTTTCCGCCGCAGACGAGAATTTGTTGTCATTTATTTACTCACAGCTACCACATGCTGGCGATTCAGTTGGCGTCTGACAGCTGTCTGGCAATAGTTTGAGCTGCGCTGACTACACTGAAAATATGCCTTGTTAAGTATTTGATAGTGGAATTCGCCTTTTTCCGGTTTAACCCATCTGCAACACAGAATATAGGCTCCGTTCATGTATCGTTTAATTTCGCCACAAATTGGCTGCAATGATTAGACAAAAATCCAAATGATAGTTGAACTATTCAAGCTGAGATAAAAGTAAACCTAACCAAACCGTTACGCAAAATGTCAATGAAGTTTATCGGCTGACCTTTGTTTGTGAATTCAAGTATTGAACATATTGTGCAAAACTGTCTTGACGGGTGATTGATAAAATGGCAAGAAAGCAAAGACGTTAAATAAATCCACAACTGATTTCCATAGTTCTATGAAAATTCTCTCGAATGGCAAAGCTTAAATACGCAGCAACAGAAATTCTACATATTTTATTTGAGTATAACCCATTCCCGATTTAAACACAGCTAAAAAATAATAACTTATAACCATAATGATTGATCTCCTTAACAAAGTTTGTATGCATATGGCTGGTGAGTTCTGATTGTTCAAAGTTTTATTTTCCTCAGAGTGTATTTTTCACACAACCTTCATGACAATGGGAAAATTGATTATTTGTTTTAAGCAAAAAGTATGTTTTTTTTTTATTTTTGTTTTGGTTTATTTTACATATATTTTTTGTTTGTTATTTACTCCACAAAGTTCAAAACATTTTGTTTCATTTTGACATTTTTTTTTCTGCGTTTCTTTTTTTTTTTTTTGTTTACTCATATCTGTTTTGCGGCAACATCTGTTGCCACTTTGTTTGTCGACAGAATGTTGCCAGGACAATGATAAATGAACACATTGAAATTACATTTTCGAAAAATCATACAAATAAACAAAAACCCAAAAACAAAAAGAAAAAAAATTCAAACGTGTCGAATATGTTTTAAAGCAGCGTGTCTGCGGCTTGAAAACATATAAAAAAGAACTGAAGCAAAAAGAGAAATTAAGAAGAAATCGTTCGTGTGTTTAACTACGCATCGTTGAGTCGTTTTATGTCAAATTTAATAAGCCAAGCATATTAATCTAGAAAACCAGCAGCAGCAAAAAATTCAACAGCTAAGCAAATGAAGTATCTACTAAACAACAAAATGCAATACCGATACTCAAAAAGCCAAATGATTTTTCAAAATAAGCGAGCCAAGTTTGGCTGCGTTTGCTTCCGTCGAAACAGCATCGCACAGGGCACAGCCAATAAATTGTGACTCATATGGGACAAAGAGCGCAGCAGAGCCGGCCGGACGCAAAGCAATCGTTCGCTTCTTGGCATATCCAAAACTAGTCATCAACGCAATTACAAAAGCCAATCGAGCACGTCGGAAACTAATTTCTCATGATTGCGTTGCAAGCGAACGACAACGTTGAGTACGACAAAGCCGTTGATGATGATGACTACAGTGATGATGATGGTAATGATGATTTGTATGACGATGATGTGAATGATGAGGTCGATTATGCCTTTGCAAGGCACAGGGCACAGTCGCTTGTCGACTCTGGCCCGCTTCTGTGCATGATGCATGTGCTCAACGCATGTGGGTCGTGCAATTTGGTGTAGATGCTACAAATTGGCTTTGACGCTTGACTTGCACTTCAAAAACGAATTTCAATTCGAAAGTTTCTGTAAGTAGCCGCCGCAGTTGCCACACGCAAATGTCACTTCCCAAGGCAACTGGCTGGCATTTGTACAATTGCGGAAATCTTGTTAGGCAGCGCCATATGCCGGCGCAGACTCGTAACTGCATCCTCATCACCATGATCATCATCGTCATTATATCGTACAACGCACAGTGTCTGCTGCTAAGCGCAAATGTGAAAAATCGTTTTGTGATTTGCATTTGATCAGCGTCAAGCGGCACAGCGCACTGCTGTGGGTCGTTCTTATCCGAGATTTTCGTTCTGTGCGCTGTCAAAATAATTAAACAGCCGCTTAAGGAATCATTTATTAAAATCATTTACATTTATCGTGGCGTATTTATTACATGTGTCTAGTGTCTGCGCAAACGAAGTTTATTTGGCGGTTGTCTTTCGGATTTGGCTGCATTTGTCTTTGATTTGCTGTGTTTTTCGTTTTTCAATTACCAACTCTCGTGCTCACGCTCTCGTGTTTTGGCTGGCTGCGCAAGGCGTGTAAAATTGTTGGTTAATATTCTTACGGTAGTGCGTAGAGCGCGTGAAAGATGATTAATGGTTAGTCTGGGCATCTCTGGCAGTCTGGTGCGATTAAGTGCAGTGAGATTTATTTTTTATTTCCTCATCCTTCTCTTATACGCGGGAGTACATCTGTATAAGTGCACAACTGCACACAAAAGAGTTTAATGAACTTTTCAACTATGAGTGACTACGTGTGTAGACGTGACTGGATGAGTGACTGGCTAAAGCCAATAATTTTGATTTAATGTTTTATTTAAGAGGACACTGAGAATGTGTTTCTTTTGCTTATACATTTTCGCCTCAAGGTTTGTGAAACGATATGCTTGCAACTAACTGCGACAAATTTTTACATAAATAAATTAAGTTACATTAATTTCTTTTTGCCTCTTTTGTGTAGTACACTTCACGAGGAAGTTTACTTCTTATAGAAAGTCCGAGTAATATTTTTGCCTGTCTTCAATATGCCAGCAAATCACACATTGCCTTTAATAGTCGATAAAGATAAGCAAGAGTAGTCTACGTCACTTAACTGACATTTAAACAAAAGCTGAGTAACTGAACATTCAGCTACAGCTTTTGAGTTAAATAAATATTTTTATTATATTCAAACACAAGCGATAAATCACAAAGCTAACATTTCACAATTTCTGTTACTTTATTTTCAGGTATTTATCAAACCCTTGGACTCACTTTGTTCGCACATACGTATGCGTTATATAAAATCAATGTCACGTAAGCCAGTCACGGTTTAAACTTCAACCTTTCAACTCCTACGACTGCTGTTGGTCCAATATTGACACAGACGACTGGTGAGTGGCGTTTGGTTGGGCGCGTCTAAGCCTCACACATGCGGAACCCGAACGCTTTGGCATTTGGCAACTGTTAAGCTGTGCGTTAAATTGCCAAAAGCTCAGCGCAAAGAGCTACAGACTAATCCCGGCTATTAATCAACTAAACGTAGCAACTATTTTGGCTGACAAATACACACACTCACTCACTTGCCAGCAACTAAACTTACTATATGCTCACTTACACACACGGACACACATGCACACACTGAAATTTGTATGACTAAACAAATCGACTGAGTTAAAAGTAATCAAAAATGCCAGACGAGTAGCAGAAGCTGACCAGCAGCAGGGACGACAGTACCAGCAGCAACCAAAAAAAAAAAAACCTTTCTTTAAACCTTTTTTTTTCATCTATAACGTTGTTGATTTTTGTCAATACCCAAAACAAAAATGTCAACTACGACAAATTTTTCATATGCTACAGTTTGGCTTCATTCGTTACACGAAAAACGAAAGAGACTAAAAAAATAAAAATAAAAAAAGGGCAAAAAGGAAAAAAGTCACATTAAAAAGCGTATAAAAATCGTCAGCACTAAAAATTCAAACTAGCAACGTTTTTGGGCCATTAAAAGTGCACGATTTGGGGGCGTGTGGTTGTGGGCGGGTTTACGTGTTACCAACAGCAGATGTTCATCAATCAAAATTTTCATTGGGCATGAGGCATTGGGATGGCGCCTTGCTGCTGCATGCTTGAACTATTTTACAGTTTTGGTCAAATCGAACGTTTAACCCTTTTGGCTTGTGGTTGGGGCTTATGTGGCCACCACTGGAACCTTTTCATTTGTAACGACATTAAGCCGTTATCCAAATGTCAAAAAAACAAATGGCCTGAAAAGTAAAATTATCGTAAAGTTTTAATCATGAACATTAACATAGTCCAGCATATGTTGTCAGTTGGCTAAATATTTGTATGAAAATTATCCTAATGAGCGGGACACTGGCAAAGGTCTTGTTTACTTTTATTTTGTGTGGTTTTTAACAAGGTTTAAAATAGTCGAACAGGTAATATGTTTTGTCTTTAATGTCCCAAATCTCTTTCAATTACGTAAAAAGAAAACAGCGTTGTTCAGCTTATATTGAATTATTTGCAATTCATGCAGTAAGATACATTAAGTGTAATCTAAATATGAACTCCTTTACTGAGATATATGAATAAGCACACTCATAACTTTAATAACTGGCAAGCTCAAAGTTATCATATGGCTCACCAATGGGTTAAGCATACCACTTCAACTAAAAAATGAGAGCAACTGTATCTGCATTGATTTCGTAAACTTTTTGAACTGCTGCTGCTGCCGTGCTTGATGCTGTTGCTGTCGTAGTTGCTGCTGCAGCAGCGATAGTTTATTTTATCTCTTGCTGCGTTGTTTTTCTGTTTTGTCTTTTTTTGGTTGGTTGCTTTTTGTTTTTGAAGCAGTGGCGCTGACGTTGTGCGTTGTTATTTTTGTTGTTACTATCGTTGTCGTTTGTGTTGTTTTGATTGCATTTTTAATGTTGCGTTTGTATGCTGCAACGTCGATTAAAGCAAACAACAAAATGCAATTTTTCAACGAATGCGAAGCAAATAAAACACAACACTAACTCTATGCACTCCTTTTCAATGGGGGTTTTTTGTTTTTTTTTGTGACAAGCAGTGAGCTTTCGGTTTTTTTTTTATTTTTTTGTTCCGACATTGTAGTACTTTGGCATGAAAAAAATTGATTTTAATCTATCATTTCAATGATATTGAAGTGCTTTCAATGCGACAGTTTTTTTGTTTTTGTTGAAATCTACTGCTTATTTTTTTTTGTTTATTGATGCTATCATTTTTACCAAAACTCAATACGATTGTATTGTGCAACGGTCACAAAACAACAGCGACTACCTACAAACGACGACAACAATGCAAGAACAATTACAACAATAGCAATGAAGTGCTAAAAAGCACGCGGAAGGGAGGGAAGCTTGCTGCTATTGTAGTATGTTCTTGTTTTTTTTTTTGTATGCTTTTATGTCACCGCAACCTAATTGCTCTACAAGAACAACGGCAGCTACAACAACAAGAACTACTATAACAATGCAGTTATATGCCGCTAAGGCAACACATCGACACCTCGCACACTATTACCCCACCCCCAAACGTTGGCATGCTCGCCACCACCACACGGCGATTGCTAGACTGCCTAAAAAAGTGTTGAGTGCGCATTTCTTCTCTGCCGTTATATTTTTTATTGTCTCTTTTGTTTCTCTCCTGCTATAAATGCGTTTGACACTTGCGAACAATACTCTTGTGATTGTGCGGTTAGCGTCTGCAGCTGGAATGAGTAGGGGCGAATGGCATGTGGTTTGTGTAGCAAGTGGGACAAAGAGCGAAAGTGTCGTTTGTGGTCAGTGCAAGTGACTTTTATCGTGCATTAAATCATTCTAAATGACTTTTAATACAATAGTTTAACCCCAGAGGAGTTTGCAAATTGTCGCGCACAATGCGTTAATTATGATATGAGATTTTCAATTTTTTTTTTTTCACATTAACATGTTTATGCTAATTTTGTGTTTTTAATTAAAGCAAATAAATTTCGCTTATTTCATTTTTGAAATACTTCTATAATACTTTAGCTAACAATGCACGCGCTATTGATAACAGTAACAAACATTCCGTGTTTGATTTAGCCAAAGCAATTTTTAAGCTGCTATGCGCACTATTATGCAAACGCTGCTCTGTCTCATTCGCTCTGCTGCGCAACTTTGGCTCCCCTTCTTGTGTTTGTACTGTGTACGTAAGTATTATTCTGTTAATTTTTAATCCCAACAAAAAGCATTTTTGTTGTTGCTGTTGCTGTAGTTTCTAAACAAAATGGCAACATGCATTAGGAGTTGAAATAATGAAAAATCATAATTCATAATTCGGTTTTAATAACCGACAGCCGGTGCTGCTGTTGCTGCACCCAGGGCAACACAACAACACTACCTAGGGCTGTCGCAGACACACGTGTTCTTTATCACACAGAAGCAGATAAACGTACGTAATCATGTTTGGCTGTGTAAACAACAAAATAAAAATGCCAACGTACTGCCTGGCCACTTTTGTAAACTGTGCATGGGGCTGCTGCTTAAAGTTTGTTTCTGCGCTTGCAAAGTGGTTTGGAAATTTCCCAGCATTATGTTAGCCGAACTGAAGTAGTTTCTAAGCAGTCTGCGAGCATTTTGGACGGGAATTAAAAAACATATTTTTCGTTTTGTGGTGAGCTTATTGAAAGAATTATGTAAAATGCAAATCAATTGTTTTCAGTCGCCGTTAACATTTGCAAAGAAGAGAGAATGTGTTATTTGATATTTCTCTTGTTGCTGCAGCCAAAAAAAAAATTTTTAATATTTTTTTTTGGTATACATTACTTGGGTTTCAAACGCATACAGACGCCTAATTAATTTCTTTAGAATTTTAGCTTTCGTCATAACTATTGCTGTAAACAAGTGCCCTATGGTCTTTTGGGTTTCAAAATAAGTTTATGTTTTCACACTAATAATTCTACTTTAAACAAAAATCAAATATGCTGCATTGTAAAACTGTTTTTCGTTAGACCACTTTTCGCATTATTTATATTCCTACAATGTACTAGTGCAGATTACCATCCAATGAGTCACAACTGCAAACTAAGCACAAACTTCCGCACAAGACGGACTTAAGACAAACGTATTTATCTGCTGCAGTCGCAGCTGCTGCATTGGCACTGCAATGTTGCATCTTCGGCAGTAGCCACTTTTTCAATTTGCTCCTGCACAGTCGCCTTCCCCTTGTGCCAGGCTGCCGACTAGACGCATTTTTCATATGCTCATGGAGCAAGCGCCGCCTACGTCTGGCCTGACGCCATACCCTGCCAGCACAATGCCGTCGCCGCATTTATAAAAATAAAATCCGCAGCTAAAAGATTTTTATTGCATGTCAAATGCTGTGCAACTGTGCCGCTGTGCCACTGTGGCTTCCATTGCAACTGCTGCAAGCGTTTTAGTTTAGTTTTCATTTGGTTTATGAATGCTGAGTTAATGTTTTGAATTTTGTTGAAACATCACAACATACAAAGCATGATGCATGCCGCCGCCCTAAGTTCGGTTAAGCATTGGAGTAGGGTGATTACATGGGGGCATCGTATGTGGCGTCAATGTCAACTATGTGCATCGTCTGTTTGTAAAGTTTTATTTATTTACTTATTTGGGTTACCTACCGCAATTGTGAATGATTTGAAGTCTGTGTGCACGCATGGTGGGTGTTTAAAAATAAATTCCCCTCTTGCACTTGTGGCAAGTCATAAAAGAATTTTCCATAACATTCAGTAAAAGCATATTTCGACAATAAGTACAATGCCATTGTTGAAATGTAACAACAGCGTCTCAACCCCCTCGCACAGACACAGAAAGCCAACCTACCTCAAAAGTAATGCACGCGCGCAACCCACCGCCACATGCCTCATGCCACATCCCTTAACGCATTGAAATGCACTACACTGGACGCTTTAATCTCTGCATATCAATAAATTCACACAAAAGCATCATAAAGGACACGCAGGAGGGGGCGAGTGCAAAAGTGCATAAGCAGCATCCTGAGCTGGGTTTTTATGCCTTTAACCCAGCGACGACTGCTGCCTGCGATCGCAGTGTGCGCAATGGCCACACTCAATCTAATCAATTTGGTAAACATCTGTCGCAGGACGTTTCTCGTTTGTCGTTCACATGCACGACATAATCGCTTTGTCGTGTGCGTCCTTCTGCGTTGTGTGTGTGTATATTGCATTCCCATTTCGGCCGAGGGTTGCATGCGTCCCGTTTAGGGTATAAGTGCTGGGCTGCATAAGTATTGTTATCCTATGCTCTGGGGACGTTTGCGCTCGTCTGTCCTTGCCGCTGGCTATCTCGGCTACTGTTTGTTTGAGGGTTGCTGCTTGCTGAACAGAAAGCGGCTGCTGCTCATAATTATGTCTCGTTTTCTCATTTTTCAACGCTTCAGACGCATAATCGTCCTGGCCTCACTTTGGACATGCGTCTCGTCTATGAGCGCATGGAGGCACATGTCAGATCCTTTAGTTGCCTAACATTGACGACAGATTTTTTTCTATTTATGCGTTGTGTTTGGGGAGTGTCTCATTAACACTTGGACTGGTTGGTAATATTTGAATTTTTTTAACAGTTCGTTTTTTGTGTTGCTTGTCGGTTTTTGTTTTCGTTATTTTTAAGTCTTTGTTGTTATGAAATGTTTAATGAGCCATGACGCATGCGCAGAGATCGGCTTCTTTCTTTTCATATTTTATGGGAACATAATTTTTTCGGTTTAAGTTATTTATGTGACTTCCGTGAAAATATTTTCTCTTTGCTTAATTTCTCTAAAAAGTGTCATTTGGTTTTTATGGTGCACAAATGGTGAGCTGGGAAATAAAATTATATTTCTAATTTGACTTTTTTTTTTTAATTAATATGGTTAGATGGATAGGTTGGCTAATGAATTTCTGTTAATATATATCACTGATCTTTGACGATCCTTAGTGTTATAACGATCTGCAGAATCAAATTATGAGAGACCCCCTCATGGGTTCAATAAATGTGTAGACTTATTTTATAAGCCTCTGGGTCATTATAACTTCTGGAAGGCTCTCTTTTTGGTGAATTTTTTGGGAGTCAAAATTTCTATGATCTGACATTTTTTTTTTTAATCAAGCACACATCAATTGATCCTATAAAATGAGTCCTCTGGGTTTTGAGATTCAACACAAAGCTTAATTTACGAAGTATTATGCTATTATAGAAAACAATGATAAAGCTTGTGTGGAACTAAAGTCTTTTGAAAATTCATGCTGCTCATATTAATTTAAAGTTTCGCAGAAATCATATCTTTTCTATTTTGGATCCCTGTTGTTATCGCTGATATACCTTACTAACGGCGGTTCAATGTTATCAAAATTCACTAATGCGATTTTTAAAAAAAATCTGGTTTTAAATTTCTGTTTAGTTCCTAGTTTGGAAAATTACCATATTTGTGCTATATTTAAGTGATCCCATATTTGGTTCACAACACTCGTTCCTAAACAAATAAAAGGGAACCAAAATCAACAACACTGTCCAAACATCACATCGTTCTTGATAAGCATCTGCACACAGCCGTCATTGTTACTGAAACTTGAATGCCTCACGTGCCGCACACCTTGTCCTCTCTGCAATATGCCTATCACATACGTAAGAAAACAAAAAACCAATGCCAAGACTTGGCCACACTCTTCAGCATACAGCAGGCTGCAGCATTCATCATTGTGCCACATGAGAGTAAATGAAGCAAATTTTACTGCGCGGCACTCTTCGCTATTATGTGGGCATGCACGCGTGCGCAGCTGCAGTGAAGTGCCACAGCAAGCGAAGAAAGAATAATACCTACGGGTGCTATAAAGGTGTCCAGGATGCTTTGGTTTTAAAAATTATATATTGCAGTTTTTTCATGTTTTATATTTTGGCAAGTAAACAATTTACAGTTGCTCTTAACTGTCTTCGGGCAGCCGTCATGCCAGCAATGACAATTTAAATGATTTAATTTGTAATTACACAAAATTCCAAACAGAAACACTGTCCTGTGTTCAAGTAAAAACCAACTGTCAGCTGTCACTTAGTTTGAATGTTTAATTATATTTTAATGAATGAAGTATTTGCGCAATGAAGTGAAGTCGGAAGAAGAAATGGCAAATGCAGAAATGACGTTTAAAATTTCTGCCCAACGAACTAATTGAAAATGTTTTGTGTAATTAAATATTTTTTGGGCGGAGACCAGAGATTGGTTTAAATTTTACTAAAATTAAATTTATGGTTTTAAATCGACTTGCAATTTTGTGAAGAATTTTCCGTTTTCGATTTAGTTCGGAAATTTATATATAACATATATTTTTTAAATTTTTAAAGATTCCAATTATGATTTTCTTAACTCGCAGCATAATAGCCAAGACTGTCATGCAATTGGAATAGAATTAAACCAATTATCTATGATTGAATGCTTCATGATGCCAAACCTTTTATCCTGTTCTTCTAAATCTGTGCAGATCCGTGTTCATGAAGCCCTCAAAGCAAAGCGTTAACGGGAACCAATTAAGTTCAAATGCTCGATAGCATGATCGTTTTTTGTGTCCATTTGAATGCCAATCTCATGTCAAATTATTTTCACATTATTTAACTGACTTTTCATAGTAAAAAATAAGAAAAAATATAAAACGCAATAAAAACAAATTTAAAGCGCAGCCACACCAATTAAAATTAATTACAGTCTTGCTAACAAAATGCAGCAGTTTAGCAGTTTAGCGAGGCATATTAGAATTGTAAATTTGAAACCAGTTTTTAAACACGACGAGACCAGCAACTGGAACCACGCTGCCGGCCAGCCAGCAAAGTTCGTTGCCGTCTGAGGGCATTTGCAGTGTGGGTCCTAAGTGAAACTGACTAAGTGTCGCTGCTGGCTGTCGCCAACCTCTATGGCTGGCTGCCATTGCAAAAGTGTCATTTAACTGCACTCGAGCCGAGGTTGAGTGTGAAAACACACACACATATCAAGCGCAACAACTTCATCCGCCAGCACAACACAGCACAACGTGGCCAGCATAGCCAGCATAGCTTCACGCTTCGCTTTTTCCCTTTATGACGTTGAGTTTGAAATAATTTCGTATTGTATTGCATTTTGTGGCTTTTCTGCATGTTCGCTCGCCTTTACGCTTACGATTTTGTGGCTTTGTTTTTATTAATTGGGTTGCAAAAGCCTCGCAAAGCTAAAGCTGTCAGCGCACATAAGACATGTTCATCGCCTGCTCCAGCGAGTTGCCAGTTGCTGCTGCAGTCACAAACACTTTTTGACCTACTTGTGTCATAAATTCTATAAGCGATTACCTGATGCCGCGCGCTGCTTGGTTAAGTTAAGCGTTTTTGTCATAAAATGCATTCCCACACTCTTTCACCTTGAAGAAAATAAAAAACGGTGGAAAATCAAATTCAATGCCACGTTATGCTGGCGTTGAAAGCAGCAAAGAATTATGTCGCATGTGCTCGGTTGGTTGGTGGCTAAAAATAGCATGGAGCGTTTTATGCGGTGCCTGTGTGTGTGTATGACTTCGTTAGTTCGTGCCCTGCGGCAGCTATAGTGCGACGACAGCGTGTAGCTTAAACCGCAAACAGCATAAACCGCAAAATACGCTACGCTGCACTGAGTATGTGTTCAAGTCCAGTAAGTTAAACAAAGTCACAGAAAAGAAAGAAAAAAAAAAATTAAATAAAAACAGTCAGGCAGCCATACAGTGTTGCTGTGGGTGCTTGGAGTTGGAGTTGGTGTTGATGTCGTGCGGTGCAACGTCATAGTCAGAGTCAGACAGTCAAAATGTTGTCTTTGCCCACGCAACCGCAAAGCACTGCAGTAAAAGCAACATTGCAGCCGTAGCAGCAGCAGCTGCTGTTGTTGTTTTTCACGTTGTTGCCGCGCCTGATCTACAGCTGATGAAGTTGCGAGGATATATGCACATGTAACCAAGCTACTGCATGCCCACCCAACTCTCCCAAATGCTGCACATATAATAGACGACAGCCACTGAGGACGCCACACAGACTTTTGTTGCTGCGGCTGCAGTCCGTCTGTCGCTGTCCCTATCTCTCGCACGCTGGTGGGAAAATATTTATGTTATATGCGCGCATAAAGTAATTTGCATGCGCGTTAATTTTACATGCAAATAAATGTCGTATTTAAATGCAATTAAAAATGTTTACTTCGTTGCATGCCGTCAGCAAACACGCCAAACTACCCACGTGCCTGCAGACAACAGCCAACGTGCTGCGAGCTGTGCAATGTTGTCCTCGCTATCATCGCCACCGTCATCAGCAGCAGCAGCCGCAACAGCAGCGGGTGCAAAATACATCACAGCTCGCCATGCCACATCACACGGCTTACGGGGCATGGCAAAGCAGCAGCCATAGTTTGTTTGTCTGCCTGCCTCTACGTCGATTTCACTTTTGGCATTTGTTTTTTTTTTTTTGTTTTGTTTTCGTTTTCAGTGGCTCTGCGCACATTGTGTGGAGCGTATTTAATTTTGTGCGCTTTTAATTTGCTGCAAGTTAAAGAAGTCATCATCAAAACCATCATCAACGTTTTTCCTCGCTGCAGGTGCTTTTCTGGCCAGCCACTTGTGAAAAACTAACCGCCGTCTGTATTACACTTTGCACGTTGGATCGTTTAACGGTGTCATTGCAGTTTTACACACATTAATGCTTAATGTTGAAGTCGGGATTTTAAGCACCTCGCACGATAACTGCCATTCGCATGTGTGACTCAGACGCATTTGTAACTTACACGTATATCACAAGTGCGCGCTAGCCAACCAATTGATGCATGACGAAGGAGCAAAGTGAACAGTTGTGTTAAGGATGTCCTTTATGGCAGCAGTTTGTTTTTATTAAAGTGCTATAGTTTAGCTTATGTAAATGAAGTTTTCTTTTTTTCTTTTGTTGTATTTTGCTAACAAGCAAAACTATTTGAAAAAAAGAAACAAAGAAGTAATGCATCATGTCTCATTATACACACATATAACGACAAAATGTAGCGCAGATAAATATCAGAGATTGCCGTCATGGGAATGCGGGAGATATGTTTGCTAGACGACAGAAATCATAACGTTGACAGCAATTTGGAGAATAATGCTGACAGTTTTCGTCAAATTAAGCAAGTTTATTGTCAAAATACACCAAACTCTGCGCAAATTGATGACAACAGTTCAAAAGGGAGCGACACAAGCTGCCAGCGACACAGTTCCTGATAAGTGACTATTCGGGGTGACAAATTGTTGAGAGACCAACTAAAAGCAAGCAAAAAGAAGCTAAATGTTATTTAAATAAATTAATCTAAATTTTTCAAAGCAAGGGTGCATGGTTAAAAAAAAATAATACAATTTAAAAATTAACACATAACTCAACAAGCAAATAATCACTGGTACTCTTACTTTTAACATGCAAACAAAGCGAATTTTCTCACAAATTTTTTTTAACAGCCAGTCAACAGTTTCCCAAACTAATCATTACCGAGTCAGATGGTAGCCTTTGGCAACTGATCTGCGGATGCCATGTTGATTTTATCTTTTTTTTTTTAATTTGACGCTTGTTAAATACTTTGAATATAAGACAGCAGACAAAGTCCACGTCTCTGGTTTGGGCATATATATAATTAATTTTCTTTGATTATTGATATGCCAAAGAGAGTCATTTTGAAGCTGAGAAATCGCATGTTGGCTGCTGCACTCCGCATTGGTTTTGCTTCTCGCAAATTTATTTACCATGCGTATACTGAGTGATCGATCTGCTTAAATCGTGCATACGTGCATAATTGATTAGCAGCGTGTGTGACTCCAAGCATATAACTTGATGTTTGTTTAATTAAATTTAATATATTTTGGTTTGTTAGCGTTCTTTAGCGGTAAGAGTCTTTTTCTAATTATTATTTATCATAGATGCAGATTCTTTACACTGCTTATTCTCGCTCCATATAAAAACAAACTATTTAATGGCAAACATATTCTAGTGTTCAGCATTCCGCCTGCATCTCGTATTTATTCTTATTCAAACCACATCAGCAAGAAATAAAAGGAGTAATATTAAACTTTCGGTGCTGCTGCTGTAGAATTTTGCTGTGACAGTTGCAAACATTTTGTGTGTTTGGTTTGGCTGTTGTTGTGATTGCTGCAATTTTTGTTACAGTTGTAGTTGTTGTTGTTGCGCTTGTTCAAACAAAACCAAAAACAAGTTTGTTAAAATTTGTTGCTTTCACAATATTATTTTTATTTTGTTGGTTTTGATGCTGCTGCGGCTGCGGCTGCTGCTGCTTACTGATGTTATTATTTTTGTTGTTGATATGGCCTCTACTGTTGTTGCTGTTATCGTTGCCATTGTTGTTCTGCTTGTTTTCATTGTTGTCGTAAACATGTTTGACACTGACTCTCAAGGGGGACTCCCAGACACTCATTTTGCGCTTTGGGGTTTTTTTTTTTTTTGTGGCTTTTTCGAAATACCCGCAGTTTTCGAAAAGGGACCAAACGCGTTCAGCATTTGCTGATGTTATACTTGGCATTGTGGTTGTTGTTCTTGTTGCAGTTGACATGCCACACACGCCACAAAATGTTGACGAATTGTGCACTGACGCTGACAACTGACAACATACCAAAAGTATCAGCGAGAGAACTAACAAACGGGAGAAAGAACGAGTAAGAGGAGTGAGAAAGACATTTAATAGACAACTGCTGCAATATGTTGCAACAGACCACTTTAATGACATTTCTTTTTTGTTTTGTTTTTATTTTTGTGTTTCTTTGCTTTTGTCCTTATGCCTTACCTAATATGTCATTGCAGTTTGTCTCATAAAAATCTGCCAATTTTGGACTGCATTTCACAACGTTACCTTATTTGTTAGCCTCGCTAAGAGCCAACGGCGCACACAATTCTAATTAACAGGAATTCCGGCATTCCATGCATTTTCGTCAAGAAACTCACGTTGAGTGCCTGCATACAGAGTCAGTGGACACATGCCGCTAAGGTGTCGGACAACGTTTCCTTAGATGTATTTAGTTAGTATATAGAAACAGCTAAATATCTCTAAGTGAGCATCATAAATTTTCAAGCTTATAGAGCTGCAACGCCTAGCATTGTTGGTTCGAGTCAGAGTTGCTGCACTGTCTCGCAGTAGCGCACATTCTTTTGGTTTGCAAAGTTCTATAAACCTAAAGTTAAGTCATTTATTTGCCATGTTTTCCTTCTCCTTCTCACATATGTACCCGCTCCAAGCCGAACTATATCCATTGCAGATTCCTCATCATCACTTCTATGTACGTCAGCTAAGCTCTTTGTCAAGTCATCGACTTGGTCTGCACTTGCCCATTGGCGCCAGAGCTGGTAGCCTCACCGATTGGCTGCATGCTTTTAAAGAATAATATTTACGCGGATTTTATGAATTTTTATTGAGAAATAATTTTTGTCTCGCTGATTTTAATGGCAAATGCGCTTAAGTGCTGCCCGCTCGACTTATGAATGCGCAGTTAACTGTTATGTGTAGCAGGCCGTGATTTCGATTAGTCGCGGCTAAGTGGTGGTCCGCATTTTGTAATGCATTCGAATATCGATTACTGCAGAACGCGATTTTATAAAGCAATAAAGACATGTAACGAGTTTATTTTGCATTTTAAATTATTCACTATTGGTTTGATTCGAGTGCAGAGTTTTTGAAGCATACCAAAGAAAGTCAAAAATTCAAACTCGCATTTATTGTTTTAGTTTTATTTTTTTAATTTTAGTATTTTAAAAGTATATACTCTGTATCTATACTTTGTGTCTTAAAGTAATAACTGAATATGTCTACTTGACGCAATATGAATAACCAAACCATTATTTTATCAAAAAAAAAAAAAAAATATTTACTTCGGCTTTTAGGAAAAATCACTTAAATTGGAAGTAGGTAAATGGGTCTTTGCGGTGCAATCTTCTTTCAAATATTATTGTTATTACTGCCTTTTCAAGTCTTCAAAAGAAACTTCACTACTACACTTAATCAATCACACATTAAACACAAAAACCTAAAGTTTGAACGGAAAATCAATTTAACAATAAGCATTTCATTTAAAGCCGAAAGTCAGACATTTCTTATCATCCATCAGCGCACAAAGTGCTTAACCCAAATATCTTAAAACCCGATTAATTTCATTAGTGCTTATAATAAGAGTAAGAAGCAGAGCAATACTAAAGGACAATGCATTGCAATTGTAATATTTTTAATATAATTTGCACGCTTGACTTGAACGCGCTCTCAAAGCCACGTGCCACAGTTCAACGCGCATAATTCACTTGGCACACACTTGACTATGCGACCGTCAGCAACAGCTGCCCGAGCAGCACCACACACCCCGCAATCCCCAACCCTCACTGCCAAGCAAAGCAGCGCCCAAGACAACCGCCTTACACGCATAAACCCAATTAAAACGCCGCTGTGTGTAACAACGACGGTGACGCAAGTGTAGCCCCGCCTGCGCCACCGCTAACCGATGACCGCAATGGCAAGAAGCATTGTGCGACGACGGGACGGCTTAAGCCGAAAACTGCAACGCATGCGGAATGCATTATGGGCGAGTGTCGCGTGAAAGTAATCCATTTAATCTTACGCCGTCGCCGCATGAATGAATGCGAATGCACGAATGATTGAATGACGATTGGCCGACACCAAATTGCATTTCCTGCAATAAGACGACGATGATGATGACAATGATGATGATGTTAATGATGACGATCGCCTACAAGAACAATAACGACGCGCGTAACGAGCAGTTACTGCCGGGATATGGCACATTGTCTGGGCAAAGGGATGATGAGGCGGTTGGTGGTGCGGGTGGTGCTGGCTGTGGCGGTAGACACTCGCGCATGTTTCATATTGTCATGGCTCATCATTATTTACGCATAAATTAGGATTATAAATGTTGCTTCCAGCGAAATGTCTTGAACCGACTGCAATTTCATGCTGTGCCAAGCAAGAGAGACAGTCAGATAGACAGACAGACAGACTGACAGAGACGCAGACAGACGGACTGAAAGGCAGATAAACGCGCAATGCACAACGCACAAGCGAAAGAAGGAAGTGAAAAGAAATGAAATGAAATGAAAAGCTATGAGCAAGCAGTCATAGTCATGTTTACTTCTGATTTGATATGGCCATTGCAATTTTAACCTTATATGGTCAGTTGACAGCAGCAAGCAGAGGAGCAGCGCACAACACCATAAAACAGCACAGCACAGCACAGCACAGAGCTGAGCTAAGCGGCGCAACGCAGCGCAGCACCCATGTGAACAGTGCGCTGTTGTATGCTGCCTGGCTGCCTGACTGGGGCAATGGGGGCAACGGGGGCAGGAACGCGTCCGTTGAGTCGTGCTGTTTATAAAGCAAAACCTTAATTCCGATTTATGTTTGTCAACTGCAGATGAATGTTTGCCTTTTGCCTTGTTTCTGATTGGACTCCCGCTTTTGTTGTATGTATGTGTTTGTGTGTGTGTGTGTGCGAGAAAGCAAAGCAGCATAAATCCAAAACCCTTTTACTTCGTTCCAATCTACGGCCTTTGTCTGCTTGCTGTGGGATTTGCTGCTATTTTTCTTCTTAAATTTTTTTTTCCATTCTTTTTCGCAATAACAGTTAAATCAGTTTAGTGTTTTTTTTCTTTTTCTGGATTTTTTGCTTTTAGTTGACGTACGATTGGTGTTTGCTGCGTTTGTGCTTATTTATGGCAATGTGCTTTTTCTTTCTTTGCGTTGCGCTTAGTCATTATTATTGACAATGTTGCTGTTGTCGCTGTTGGCTGGCGTTGCTGTGCATGTCTGCCAATTATTGTCACATACGTGCATGTGCACTTAGTTTTTGTTAGAGACATGTGCGCCATAGGCTAACAAGTTAAAGTGGCCAATTGTTTCAATTAAAGCTGCTATCGATTTAATAAGTAGACCAGAGACCAGAGCACAGTGCGAGTATGTTGCAATTTCTCACACCAACTTAAACGAACTTCTTGCCATTCGTCTAGTCACAATCAGCTGCAGACGCTCTTTCATAGTAAGCCACTTGCCTGCGGTTATACGGCACCTTCATGTAGTTCAAAAACCTTAACTGGCAAGCCAAAACACATCTGTAGCTTTGACACATATGTAACACACGTGTGCTGAAGTTAATTCCTACAATGGCAAGTAGAAGCATCAAATTCGACACCTCCATGCAAAGCTGTGCCATGCCCCCCACTCCGTGCACAGTGTACTGTATAAAGTATCTGCCACTTCAGCTTTGCCAGCACACTTGGGCTCAATTTTCGTTTGGAAGTGCTTTGAACATTTTTGCGCTCGTTGGAATTTCCGCGCGTACTTTTACACGCAAGCGAACGCCAGCAATTTTCGACAGAAATCGCAGTGAAATGCTCTAATGCGGCGTCGTCAGGTGTTTTATGGTGTACTGTGTGGCACAGCAACAGGTACGGCAAAACGTATGTTGTTGTGTGTGTTGTTGTTGCTAATGGCACCCACACCTTTGTAATGCAAACATACATAAGCACACTCAATGGCAAATCTCCTTTGTGCTTTGTTGTGGCATTGCATTGAAATTAGGTCAAAATTCGATATGTAAATATTTTACATTGATTCGGCGGATTTTTTGTGCTTTGCTTTGGTTTGCCTGCCTCAGCTACTCAGATGTGAGTCAAGTGTGTGTAACTTGTAGCTGGGATATGTGCTTTCTGATTCATTTCGTTTTGAGGACACATGTATCACAGGTAACACAAATTTTGGTGAATCATGTTGAGCGTGTCAGGTGATACACGTGTTGTGTTGTTGTTCTTGCTTCGTGTTACCACAACTGCGGCACATGTTAAAACAGCAACAGCAACATGTTGTGTGCTGGATTTATGCATTTATTTTAGATAAGAATGTAAAAGTTCTGTAACAGATAAAATCTACTTTTCTTTTTGTTTTGTTCCAAATGGATTTAGTACTAATGGAATTTTAGCTTTACAAATTCTGTTATAAGATAGGGAAACATTTTTTAAAGCTTTAAACTTTTTTAAATAGAATTTTTACATTAGAAGAACCGGAATCTTGGCTACTATTTTTATTTTGTATTGATATAAACAAAAGTTAACTCTATTTTTTTTCTCGTCATCGTAATATATAGTTTTCCTTATTGTGATTTTAATTGCGAAAGCATTAATGCTGAAATATATTGATGAGAAGTATAAAGTAGTCATTCTGAAATGCAAACACCAAACTTGATATTATCACTAATCCACTGATAAGGTTTCTAAAAATACTTCTTTTTTGCAATAAATTTAATCAGCCAGCTTCGTTTTATTAGCATCTTTCAATAACAATAAAAGTACCTCATCTTTCAGCGAATATCCATTTGTGAAAAGGGAAGGATAATCCGCTATATTACAATCATCCATGAAGCAGTGATCTTATTTCCATTCGCCCTATTGAATTAGACAGAAAGCCATTTCCAAGCTTCCTTATAGGATTAGTTGCTGGGCAACAATGGTTTATAAATTCAAATACATGAGTTCTGCAACTTCCGCCTTCATACAAAAAACTTGTTACAACATAATAAAATTTAAAATCAATGCTGCAAGTTTCCACACTTCTTTTGCTTTGCTCTTGACTTGGCACTCGCAGTCAGTCATTGCCGCTGGTGTTCGGGTTTATTCCCAGAAGCGCGTTGCATGTCATGCGCCACGGCTGGTGGTGCAACAAACTCGAAATTACCTGCAGCCAACATAAAACTAAAACGCGAAGAGAGTCAACTCACAGCACCGCAAATGTCAGATTTGCTAACCCAACAATCAAATTTAGCTACACTCCCGCAATGATTTCCCTAAACTTCTTGACTCATATTTCATATTTTTAGCGTCAGCCGTCGACAACGGCGCAAAGTAGCAATTTAGGAAGTTCCTTTGCCGCACTCGCGCTGCTTTTACGACAATGACGATGACGACTACCTCGACGGCGACGACGATGATGACGACGACGACTACCTCGACGGCGACGACGATGATGACGACGACGACGACGACGACTGCCTGCCGACTACTTAACAACTTGCAGTAAATTGACACTGTCTGCCATTGCGGTAACCCACCCTACACCATGCTTTGCTGTCTACCATCGACCCATCTGTTGTTTATATCTTTATTTGTTTGTTATTGGGTTTTATGTTTTTTTTTTTTTTGTTTTTGTTTTTTTTGCTCTTCACTTTTTTTTTTTTTGTAACATTACAACGTGTTCCACTTCATGCTTGTGTTATTTCAAATTTGTCATGAAAATATTTTGATTTCTTCTTTGCTGCGACTTCGCCTTCCTACACTTGCCAGCTGTTTGTTTTACAACATTTGTGCCCAACTTTGTGAGTCCCTACTTTAAATTGCCGTTGACATTTGGCAGCCTTAGTACACAGCGCAGTATTGCCTTTGCATGCCTGAAACGTTTTCGTTTACGGTTTGCGGCATGTTTCATTTTCATTTCGTTTCGATGCGCCTTGATTAGAAACTTGCATGCTGTATGCTCATATGTCTGCCCTGCCACCAGCGCTCGTTGTGCCATTTGGGGTTCGGGCTGCCCATTTCTAAATTACATTTTGCGGTTTGTCTGGTCTTGCCGTGCCAGCGGTGCTTGCAGGTCTGCTGCGGTTGTTTCTGTTTTCTGTTTTCCACTTTGTTATTTGTTTGTCTGTTTATTTATCTTTTACAACAAATTTTTCATTTTTCGTATTACATTTTCGTCGTCGCGTAAAGTTTTGTTTATTTTTGACGCCGCCGAAAAAAAGGCAATGCAAACAAATCGAAAGTAAAGAAAGCAATAAAAAGAAAACTTTTCATTTGCAATTACCGTTACCTTGACGAGCGTCAAAGCGAGTGCCGCCAAGTAGAAAAACGCTTGCGGTTAAGTAATTTTCGAGGTGCAGAATTTAAAGTGGTCTCCAATGCTGAGTGATCTTTGTAATTTGAATCCTATATGGGCTATACACTATGACTTATTTGCTATGTTAAATATATATGTGTATATGTATGTATATATACAATATATATAAATATTAATAAAAAACTAATACATAAAATGTATATAAAATGGATGCAAATAGAATTCAATGCTTTAGAGAATCGAAGTACAAATTCAGAAGCAGTTAGCTTATATATTTTAAATACTCTTACAACTTTTATAACATTGTGACATATGGGTAGATTGAATGGCTAGATTGGCGGTCTCGCATAAAAATAAAAGCTCATGTGTGAACAATGGGAAATTTTAAAACGTTTTATTAAATTTTCTGCAAGGCTCATTCGTTCAATTCAATGTTTCCAGATCAAAGTTAATTTAAATTAAAATTAAGAACAAGACTTGAACTGGATTTTCTTCAATCGGCTGTCAAGAAAAATACATGACAGTACTTTAATCCGTTGTCCAATATGCCAATTTTGTGTCTTCTATACGATTGAAATGTTAAAAGATAATGAAAAAAAAAATACTTTCAAAGCAATCAATTCCCTTTAAGTTTAACTTCACCGACTTCTTTTCGAATTCCTTGCAGGCAACACTAAATATAGTGCTGCTGACTTGTTTGCGTTAATTAAAATGCATTTAAGCTGCTTAACAAACATATTTTGACTACCTAAGCTGTCATTAAAACAATTTAAATTAATTTTGAAATTAAAGAAACCCACGCTCTGATACGATACACGCTTATGTGTACAGTAGCCCAAGATGACGCTTGCGACATATGCACGCATATAAGCCAATTTTCAATAAGCACGCGTGCATGACAACTGGCAAACTTGGACGGAGGCAGACGACAAAGATACGATACGCAGCAACAGTCTTTTAACGTTTACCCGAACTCCATTCACATTCAATGAGAAACTTCTCCCAGCGCCACTCGCCGCAGCCAAGCAGATAAATCAACAAACGAATTCATTTGATATTCATATCTTGTCAGAATGTACTTTATATATTTTAAGCTTTTTATCGTTTTAAAGCCGTGCGACGGCGATGAAGATACAGACGCAGACGTAGCCGCAGCCGCAGACGTATACGTAGAGATGACAATGACAGAGACAAAGACGACGTCCAAGCCGCACATTACTCATGCCAGCCTGGTTGAATATGAATGAGCCCACAGCGCCAACGTGCACACGAGAGTGGCAATAAGTCAAAAGTGTTGGCCCAGGAGAGCGACGTACGCTCCTCTCCGTCATCGGCCGCCACCGTCCTTTTAATAAAGCTTATGATTACTTGTTTAGCCAACATTTGTCTTTTGGCTATGTTTTTTTAGCGATTTTGGCTTATGCGCTACCGCAGTAGCTCCGCGCATTCAATCAAATAGCAATGTCATAAAAACTGGGCCTATAATTTTATAGAAGCAACATTTCACACCTTTTATTTATGCGCGCACTAAACTTTTATAGGCTCACGTGCCTATGCTAATCAAAGACAGCCAGCACAATTTTTTAATTTATGTGCCATATACCCCCAACGCTAAGCTGGACTTGCATAAAAATAAAACAAAATAAAAAAAAAACACTCCAGGACTGCACTACACGCTTTTATTGTGTTCGCGTGCGTGTAATTGTTGCCATAATTGCAAATGCTATTAAACAGAAAAAAAAAAATATAACTGGACCATTAAAAATTTATTGCCTGCACATTTGAGTTTTTTATAAGGAAAATTTTAGGTGCCCAATTATTATTTTTTATTGTTTGAAAATGCTTATATTCATTTTTAATTTAAGCAGTTTATATCGTTGTTTCTAAAAAATTGTATTTAAATATAAACGCCGTATTGTACTTTTTTATTAGCCACCTGTTCTTAAAAAATATTACATAGACGCGCACGTACGTGTTCGTATTGAAATACTCCTACATATGTGTGCGTTTTTTTTTATGCACTTAGCCGAAAACACTTTTTTACCATAAAAAGCGAAAATCATATTTTTATGTTTATGTCATAATCGACGAAAAATAATAAAACAAAAATACGTTTTGTATTAAAGTATGAACAAAAAAATATTTATTGAACTCTGAATTGGCTGTTTGTGTTGCAGAGTGGCGTTTAAAAGTTTTAAATGTCTTCAGCACCTTTTACGGATATTTCGTATAAGCTTTATAAGTGACTCGAAGCGTTTGTTTTTTATTGTTTATGTTCTCCCAATTATTTTTATTGTTTTGTGATCGAAATGAACGCTTTTGAACAATTCGGGTTTATGACACTAACTTAAAAATTG
This sequence comes from Stegana nigrithorax, assembly GCA_037044495.1. Taxonomy (NCBI): domain Eukaryota; kingdom Metazoa; phylum Arthropoda; class Insecta; order Diptera; family Drosophilidae; genus Stegana; species Stegana nigrithorax. The sequence continues at coordinate 411,857 of JBAMBQ010002580.1, forward strand.
TTTCATTATAATTTGCTTACCAAAATTGTTTTTTATTTTCTTTGCAGGTGCGTCTATTTAATACACTAATTGCACAATAATAATTATTGATGCATGCTGAACGTTGAGTATCATTATTATCACATTTTTAATGCAAATGATGAAACATAAAAATAATATTTACTTTGTTAAGCCAATAGTTTGTGATTCTATATATAAAATAAAAATTTAACATATTTGATGCCAAACTTATTCAAATATGCACTGTGCAAATACGAAAACGAATTTTCAGACCCGTCGTGGAATACTGCATAAATTTGATACACATCGGTCGGATTTATCATTTCGACAGTATCAAAACTTTGTATGTTTATGGCATACCATGCCACGTTTTTAGGATGCATATAATATGCATAATTAACGCGAAAATGGCAACATTGTTAATAAACATAATTGAATTTGTTCAAAAGTTATTTCATATTTCAGCACCATTTTATAACAGCAATGAGAAAGACTGAGATGGTTTATATGCCGTATTAATTAAAAACTTCATTAAAAGTTAAACAAATTCTCAGAACTTTGTGCAATATATGCTTATTTACACAGCAAACAGCAACAGTCAACAAACAATGACAATAAGAATTGTTGCAGGCAGACGCGTCGAGCAGCGACAACAATAACAACAATAACAGCGACTGGCTTTTATGTGCCACATAAGGCGCCGCTTAATTTAATGAGCAGCATCGCCAGCAGCAGCATCAGCCAACATCAGAAAAGGAAGTCAGCAAAGCAAAGAAGCTGAAGTTGAAGTGTGCATTGCCAAACATACGAGCAACACAATAAGGGCCAACAGCGAAGCTGCTGTTGCTGCCAAGTGTTGCGAACCGCCTCTGCAATGCAACAGCAACAACAACAACAGCAGCAGCAAACAGCGTAAGCCTGTGCCAAAATCGAGTGAATTATCGTTGCACGAATTATTCTATAGCATTTATTTTTTTATTTTGCTATTATTTTTATTTATGCTTAACATGTTACATCTTCGTATGTTTATACGGTTCTAAGTAAGGCAGCCACTGAATTATAACAACATTATGATAATCATTAGCGACAGCGACAAGGGCAGCCAACAGTCGACAGCCACGACTTGTTGCTGCACTGCGTCTGCGTCTGCATTTCTTAGCACACGACTGCTGCTGGCTGCAATCTTGGCTTGTTATCTGCGCCCTGCGCTAGGAGTAGTCTAGTCGGCTCTCTCTCCCAAGGCAAGCGGCGAGCGTGTGTCTTCCTGGCATGGCTCGCGCATGGTGCCACAGTGTCTGCGATTATTATCTGCGCGGCAAGAGCGACTTCACTTGGCACGCATACTGCGCCTGCTACTTAACTGCGCCTTGTCTGTCTGTCTGCACTTTCTGTTGTTGGGCTGGCTTTGGCTTTCGGTTGGTTGCCAATTTCGCTGTTGCAAATTGTGCGCTGTCATGCTGCTTATTTGGTGGCAACAAAGCCACAACGCGTCGCTGCGTAGACAAATGCATGCGTCCTTGCATGCATGCATCACTATGCAATGCGCATATGTACACATATCTGCTCTTGACTGCCTGACTGTCTGTCCGTCAGTCTGCCTGTTCGGGGCTCCCGCTATGACGGCGACAATTTTGACAGTCCTGACAAAGTGTTTGGCTGCATCAACTCTGCCTCTGCCCCCGGCTGTGCCGCTGCCTTGGCTCGCGCTGATTTGCTGCTGGTTGGTAGGGCCTTGCGTTGCCTGCTCTCACGCATTTTAATGTGCTGTCTGTTGTTTGCTTGTTTGCAGATTGCCTTGCACCCTGCCACCGTCTGCCCTTCTGCTGCAATGTTCGTGGAGTAATTGTTATTATTCCAAAATTATGCAGTTTACAACTTCATTACGAATATGTGCGCTTCTTCTTCAGTAGAGTAGCGTGCATTAGTTTTGTAAACCGTTTGCAGCTGCATTAAATTATATTACTCTATATCAGGTGCACAAAACTCGAAGCATGCAAGTATTTGTATATCAACAGATGTATAGAATAGAATATGTTCTAAATAAGAGTTTAGCCACCGACATATTATGTACCCTACCTCCATATCTTCTGTTTGGATTATAGAGACCTGATCTTAGGTCGTTCTGAAACGTAAGTTTCTAGTTTTGCTAGCCTTCGGACGTAAGTTTAATTTAATTCTGGTTGATGTCGTAGAATTGCTACAATATGCAATTACTATTTCGGAATATCGGAAACAGTAGCTGTGATATATATATATGTTTATAGATATTTTTTTTTTATTTTTCCTTTACTTAGCTATTAAAAGCGAAATTTCTAGTGATTACATCACAAAGTCAATATTCTTTGACTAAAAAGCCCAAGAAACTCTAAGAGTTCCGCTGCATAGTTGCGCATATGCGAAGTCAACGTAACTCAAACATCAACAAGACTCATCTGGCATGCAACGAAAACTGCCTTGAATGCCAAGAATTATCGTTATTATTATCTTGCCATAATTGTTGTTGCTGATATGTTAACAAGTTTATAATTTATGTTGCACTTGAATTGTGTCCCCGCTTGAGCACAGGCAGGTAGGCAGGCAGTCAGGCAGCACCAGAAACAGCACAAAGACATTGCAGCTACGCATGCATTTAGCTCTTAAATTATTTACACGTACAATTTGCATGCGGCCGGCACTTTAATAAAGCCGAGACACGGAGAGCTTCGAAGCACCGGTGTGCTGCGGCGTCGACGGCAGCCACGGCTGTCGCACCATAAACATGCCAGATTACGTCTTACCATATACAAAAATAAAACAAAAAAAGAAAAAAGGGGAAGGATGAGGAGAATTTCAACAGTCAGCTCAGACCAGTGACGCGTTTTGATATATTTTCATACTTTTTATGCGCTTAGCCAAATAAAAACAAACGAAGAGAGCAAAAGAGAAAGAGAATGGAGTGAAGGGCGACGGCAGAGAATGAGTGAGTGTGAAGACCGACGCTAGCCATAAAAGGCAAACCGCGTCAGTGATGTGATGTCCGGGTGTTCATAAAAGCAAGCAGCAAAACAAATTGAAAAGAAGCGATGCGCTAAAAAATGACACTACAGGGTGGCCAGGTTGGCTAGGGTAACCACCCTATGCAGCGAATAAGCATATTTTAAAAGAACACTTTAGCTTTTGCGTTGCTTGCCTGTCTGTGTTCTGTGTGTGGCGGCGAATGCTGAGCTTATCAATGCAAAACAGACGCTTTGCATTAGCGCGTGGCCAAACTGTTTCTAGCTCCCCGCTAGACCGCTGATGTACTTTGCTTGTCACGCGCAGTCTGTTGTCTGCAGCCTGCAGGCAACCCTTGTGGGATTATATTTGAACAGCAACAACTTGCTGCGCATTTCGACAACGCTTTTCACTCAGTTTTTTGTTGTTGCAGTTGTTCTTATTATTATTCGTCATGCTGTGCATGAAAAGTGCTTAGCACAACTATCGTTGCATACTTTTTGCCGCCAGTCTGGCCCTTTCTCCCATCCGACCAACGTGCGCTTGCTCGCTCGATCATTGCTAATGAACGTAATCGGCATAAGGCACATTTTGTTAATAACGACAATCCGACTACAGAAAATATGTTGTAATTGCTTTAAAAAAAATTACAAAAAACGTCTGCGAAAATTTATGTAAGCATGAAAAGTGCATTTATGATGAACCCTTGTTGGCAACGAGCGTTGGCAAAGACGTCCATTGAGTTTTCTTTTATCTCCAGTTGAAGTGTTTGGATTTATGAATTCTATTTTCTTTTTTTCTTTTTTATGTGAGTATTGTACGGCATTCTAAGCAAGCCAATAAATGTTGAATTGCTGAAAAATAGAACAAACAGAAGAGGAAGTTTTCTGAAGCGTTTAAAGATTTCCCAAATGGGGTTAGTCGAAAATCTGTGAATGGAGGTTTTTGTTCGCTGCGCAGAACTTGGTTGATTACAAGAATTTTGTGCATAAAGAAATTCTGTTTTATATGTGGAGTGCTTATAAAATGTAAAAAAAAAAGAATGGAATTTGTTTTGAATGGATTTTTGCATTTTTGTTGCGCAGTTTCTGAATAAAGTCGAGTTTTAAAATTATTATTTTTGAAAGGGTTTATTAAAGAATGTCAGACGATTTGGGTACGCTACGAAAAAGAAAGGACGTTGTAAAATTAGAAATCGGACAGGAGAAGAGTTTAATGGTTTGGCAGAGTAAGAACGAGTAGTATTTTCTGTTTATTTAATTTTTAAAGTAGAAGTTTATATTTTTTATTTTATTGCAATATTCTAACGGTTCATATGTTTATGATCCATGGTTATATTTTCTGGCAAACCATATGCCCCCATCCTTAAATTGGAGGATACCCTGAGCTGCCATCAATTTATGTTTGTTTCAACTGTCATTAAGTGTAGCAGTATACCGAGTGCTTCGGCTGAACAACGTCTTGCTAATTGTCATTCAATTTCTTTCATAAGACAAATTATGATATCTCTGTCAACTCTTCAAATGTACGCTTTGACTACATTTTTAAAGCCTTTCTGCGAACTTTCATTTGCCCTCGACCTCGACCATGCAGAGCTTGAATAAAAATAAAAACAAGATAAGAACAATGACACTTAAACTTTACTTTTCCTGCCAATTAAATGAATTGACAGACATAGACGCAGATGCAGACGCTGCCGGAAGACGTGCTATATAAGGGTTAAACAGCAGTTACAACAACGATAACAACAACAGCAATAACAGCCTCGAGCTATTTATGTTCAACAAAACAAAGTGAGTTGCAACATCGACACTCTCATCGAGAAGAGCAAACGTAGTCAACAGAGTTGTGCAAATAAAGATAATAAATAAGGATACGCCATGTACGCCGCCAACAGGAGATGACAAAAATGCTGATGAAAAGACGACAGTAAGCAACTCGACGAGCGAGCGAAAGTCAATTTTGTTGCAATATGCAAAGGAAACGGAAATGCTGCTGCATGTCAATGAGCATCAACATTCTCGGGATAACAAAAGCTGTGTGAAATGCAAACAGCCATCACGACTGAAGTGGAAGTGGATGTAGAAGTGCCCGAGGTGCGCATTATGTGCAGATTGTAACAGCCCAGCGCAGAGTGGAGCAGTGCTGAGCCGAGCAATGGCAGCAGACTTAAGTGCCATGTCCGAGCGTGGCCGGATTAGCTAGGCAATGGTGTTTGCCGCTTTGGGGCGACCCAACTGCGGTCCATAGCCAGTCTGTGCACGGCTAAGCTAACCTAAGCTGAATGTGTTCGTGTTTAGTTTGGCTTTGGTCTGGGTGCAGTCCCTGTACTGTTTTTTTTTTACTGTTTTTAATACCCAATGCCTGCAGCTTATTGAAATGACAACAACAGCAACAAGCTGTCAATTGTACGTGCATTATCCTATGCTAAGCAACACAGCACAGCTCTGGACAGGAGAGCAGAATAAAGCAACAACGTTGCTAACGGAAAACGCTGTGAGTTAATGCTAATGAATTGGAATTTGTTAAGCAGTCAAAATAGCCGCAAGTTGCTTATGTACGACATTGATATTGACGTGGCATTTGTATCTTGACGTTGTCCTGTTTGACTACAGCATAACATAATAATAAAATGGAAAAATGTTTGTGCTTAATTGAAAAAGGGACGTTGCCAGCATTGAAGCACATACACACACCCTATTGCTTACGTAATTCGCTTCACCATAACTATATTTTTTCCGCATGTCCTTTTCACTTTTATTATCGTTTTTATAGTTTGCGGCAAAATATTTCATTTTCTTACGTGTCAAGCGGAAAAGCAAAAAAAGGAAAATGCAGCTGCGTGTTGACTTTGACACGTTTTAAATTTGGCGAAAAATTGCAAAAATTTCATAGCCACGCCATTAACAATGCTCCAGCATCCTTCGCAATTGGGAGTATATTAAAACATAACCGACGCCGTCGCCATTGCCGCAGGACATAAGACAGCTGCCCTATCCAACAGACGTGCTCATAAAAAAGTTCTTGTCTCTGATACAAAAATATTTTTTATGCCGACTTTATGCGCGCACTTCATTTTTATTATAATTTATTAAAAAATATTTTTTAACACATTTCGCAGTCATTATTTTTATGTATCTACTATCCGTGTACTATGTGCGCTATGCTTAAGTGTTGTTGTAATTTCTCTTTTTACATCTTTGTGCTTTTCAGACGGAACTTTCACATAATCTGCAACAATTGTCGGAGAAGGCACGTTCCACAACAGAATTCATACAACGACTAAAAGGCATGAGCGACAAAGTCACAGTAAGTCTCAGCTAACATAAGAGAAACTGTTGAAAATAATTTGATATAAAACCAAATTTAATAATAAAGTATACCTACTCTAAATAAAACTATACTAAATTAAAACACTGTGATTAATGTTGGTTTTTGTTTTCATAATCAACAGGAATCCTGCATTGAGTTCGAGCGCCTGGTCACCGCGCAATGTGAGGCGCTTATACAGGCCATACACGACAGACGTGAATATTTACTAGAGGCTATACGCATGGATAAAGATACTAAGATAAGAATATTAAAGGTGAAATTCTTATCTGTATAGAAACCACGTTTCTCCATGTTTATTTGTATTTTATTTGTTGTGTTAACTTCTTTTACGCAGGATCAACAATCGAACTGCACTGGCAAACTGCAGCAGACAACAGGACTCATACAGTTTTGTATTGAAGCGTTAAAAGAGACTGACAGCGCAGCCTTTTTGCAAGTAAGTAATACTCGAGGCTGGCTATTTTAGGGATCCTCACACCGGTAACTCACACAACATACTAAATAAAATATCATGCCGACATAGTTGAGCTAATTTGGAAAGAAAGATTCCTCTTAGTCTGGACTGATGCGAAACCAAACTAAGCCTCCTTCTTACTTTCATTTAACAGAGTTGTATACTACATTTAAAGAGTCGTTCCTAAATACTACACCCCACTTTACTTTTTATCAACCATAGGTCGGGTCCATGTTGATCAATCGAGTTGCCAACACTGACATGACTTGGCATCAGGAGGTCACCAACGCGGCGCCGCGTGTCTCCCCCATAGTCGACTTGACACTGGATGATGCTGCACTTGTGCGTGCAATTGACAATTTGAATTTCATACAAATGAGATGTGAGTTGATAATCATTAAGTTTTGTAATTATTTGCATTTTTTGTTGATTTTTTTTTTCTTAATTGACACAAATTATTTTTAACAATTGTTGCTAACTTTTCTTCTTTGCAAGTTGCATAAAACATTTTTTATTACTAGGTGCATCGTTTGTATATCCCATTTACAATAAGCAAAGTGCACTCAAATGTTTCTAATTGGTAACAAATAGATAGCAAACTCTCGCTAAGTACCGCACACTAGTTTTAAAAGCTTTTTAGCTTACAGTAACTTAGTAGCAGCTACTTTGGATTAGTAAAATAAGCAACGCAAAAGTGTAAAAACGTGAATTGCAGTAAGCTTCCTCGGCAAAGCCATAAGCATTGTTTTCTGGCTTAATACGTAGCTTAAAGTAAAAGTAGAGATAAAATGAACTTAAAGAAAATCAAAGTTTATCAGCTAAAATAAAAATAAAATAAAGGAACCCGCGGTTGCTTTTTGAAACGTATGATATAGAGAATAAAAAAAACGGGCGGGATCGGAACCGATTATACCGTCCCCAACGCAGCTCTTGCCACGACTAAATGTTTTATTTGGCAGACAGTTTACAGTATATCAATTAGTTATGTCGCCAGAATATTTTTAATCAAGATTTTGGTTATTACAGCAAGTAATTAAAAATAAAATAATAAATAAATCATAGCTTCAGTTTGCAATTACATAAGTGCACGAAGAAACATATATAAAAAATAATAAACAGAAGTGATCTACGATAGTATAAATAAAATTTTATTTTGTAAGATCATATGCAGAGAAATTACATGGGAAGTACTCAGATGTGTAATAAAAAATTCAACATAATGACATTTATTATCAATTAAAAATAAATACGAACTTCATTATGCAATGAATGGGCTCATTAAAAATGATTTTCTATTGAGTGCCGCATTTTTTACATATCATCACCGCGCGCATATGCATAACACAGCCACTCAAGCGTAGATACATGCAATCGAAGTGCACTTTCACAGCAACAAAAGCGCTCATTAGACGCCCCAGCAACACAACACACACTACAAACACTTTTCCACACGCAAACGACACACATACACAACTCAAGTGGCGGGCAGTGGCAGCACTTCATTAGAAGAAAACATCGAAGGTCGGAAAATTGCTTCAAATTTAGTTTGAAGCAGCAGTGAGGCCGAGTGAGACTTACTTTTGAAAGGGTGTTGGCTGCCGCTGATGGTTTTACAGCTGACAGCGAACAAATCACAAACAATGCGACACTAACGCCCATGGGACAGACAGATACACAGGCAGGCAGGCAGACAGTCTGAGGTGTTGATTGGCGTAATTTAATACTTTTTCCGCGCTTAGCTTATGTCGCATACTAATTTATGTTACTTGAATGTGATAAAATCGGATCTCATCTTGCATTCATACACAGACAGACACACCGCACATACATACTTATATACGTTCAGATATCTATATACATTTATATATGTATATATATATATATATGAAAATATACATAAATTTCTCTTTCTCTCATTTTCTTTCGCCCTTCGCTGCATCGTTGGCTTTGTTATCCTTTCGCACGCATCATTTTTCTATAACAAATTAGCTGTCAAAGATGGAGAAGAAAGATGTCCAGCAGGTGAGATGAAAGCTGAAGCGAAGACAGATAAACGTATCAAAACTCAATTGGCACAAAATTTATCTAACACTGAAACATGTAGGCAAACAAAAGGAAATCATGCATATAACATCACTTTTATATACTTCAAAAATATTTTAAAGTTTAAATATGTTTATGAGTTGGGGCTATATTTGAATTTATTTTAATATCGAATGCATATTTCTGCTTCTAAATTATTAATGAAAATTAAAATCCAGAGTAATTGTTTTTTTTTTGTTTCATACTTTAAAATATTTTTATGGTTATATATTTTCCATTATTTTTGAGTTTACCCGATGCTTATGTCTGGCGCCAACTATCGCTTAGTCATGCTGCCATTTCGTCTTTCATGCTTTACTAGCCTAGACTCGACTGCATATTTTCTACAACATTGGCTTCAGCAACATTTAAACTAAACTGGGATTTTTTTATTTATTTATTTTTATTTTTATTTATTTTTGTTGTGAACTGTTACATTTCATAAAAAGGAAACAAAATTTGCTGTTAACATTTTTTTGACGCACACATGAACTCTGACCTTTGACATTATGTTGCGTAGCCTGTTTGTCATTTTCATTTGCCACAAATGTCAACATCGTCATCGAAAACAACAAGAACAGCAACAACAACATGCATGCAGCATCCAATGTGTTACGTTTCGTGGTCATGGTCAGTGGCAGAGTTGCGTAACCACAGCACATATTTTTCAACTGTCATAAATGCATTTTCCATTTTAACATTTTTCGACCATTGGGTCGTAGGAGTTAAATTTTTGTTAAAATTTTTTTTTGTTTTTTTTTTGTGTAATTTTTTGTGACATTTTCACGCATCGTTGCATTTTTCATTTTGTGATTTGCTGGTCTTTCGCATTTTATTTGCACTCAAGTGCGCAGAAAATGTCGCCTTAAGGCTTTTGCTTCTTTTTGCTATGTCCTTTATTTTGTACTTGTATATGCTTAAGGAAATTCTAACATGTTTGTGGTTTTCTAATAAATTTCCTTCTTAAGCTGTTTTCTTTACCTGTTTTGACAGTTGCTTTTAATATATTATTAAAAATGTTGGGGGTGTCCTTTTATTTATTTATCGCAGCGACATAAATTTTTATAAGGTATCTGTTAAACTTTTTAATGACATAATTTGTGGTTAGCTTCCTGTTGGTTTGAGTTGTTTCTTCTTCTGTACTTAAGTAACAAATTTTCTTTTGAATTCATTTTCATTTGTGTGCAATGAGCTCGCACATCAAGGTAAGCGGAGTATTTTATATTTATATACTTAAAAAAGAAATCACAATCAAATCCAAAATGATTATAAGAAAATATTCCAAATACATGAAATGTGCGAGCTCATAAATGCAATTTAATATATGCAAGCTCTTGTGGCTTCCTTGAGGATTTTCGTTCTATTCTATTCACCTATTTTTCTTTTTCTTTTTTATTCTTTTTCAAATTGTAAGCATGTGTCGAAAAACCAATTATTAATTAAGCTTTGTATATGATTTTCAACTTTTGCATTATATTTTTCAAATTCTTTATCCGTTTTGCTTTTGCCTCTACTTTGTTTATCTAAGCATACTTGCATATTCGCCACGTAGTATGTGGCTCTAACCAAATAAGCTCATCCTTCCATTAAACTAACTAGCATTGCCAGGGCATAACGAACGAATAATTGCTAAGAAACTGTAAAGGGCCTTTGCCCATATGCGTTGCAGCAAGTGTAGCCCATTGTTATAATTTATTTACCGTCTTGCACTCGTTTACGCCCATTGTATAGCGCCATTAACGCCCACCATAATACCGGAAGATTGCTCAGCGGAAAATAATTCAGTTACGGTTGCGTGGCAAGCGCCCAATCACTCATTCGTCGAGGGTTACGTACTCGAGCTGGACGACGGCAGCGGCGGCGAGTTTAGGGTAAGTGATGTGTGACTTAATAAGTCAGCACAACACGCCAACGTCTTGGCTGAAAAGCTCAAGATGTGGCTTACTATTATTAAAAATTATGGCACTTATATGTGCGTCTTATCTTTAAGTTATGAAATTCTTAAAATCCCTTAAAAAATAAAAATAAACCTTGTAACAGAGCAGGACGCTCCGAACTATAATTTTGTGCTTTAATAGATTAAATTAACTGCAGCACTATGCCAAAGTTTACCTTTAACATTGGCACAGCGTCTTCAATAGTATAATTTATTATTATTAGGATGTAAGGCATTTTTTTTTTATTCTATTCACGTTTTAATTTCGTGATGAATTCTCTGCAGGAAGTCTACTGCGGCAAAGAAACAATTTGCACCGTCGATGGTCTACACTTCAATTCCATGTACAATGCGCGCGTCAAAGCATTCAATAGCGCCGGCGAGGGCGAATACTCGCAGCTGATTGGACTCCAGACAGCCGAAGGTGAGTACGCCAGCCACTTCCAACTACGTAGCTGCAAAGTAAGCGCGACGGCTTTTCAATTAAGCTGCCGGCTGGCTAGTTGCCACAAGGGCTTAGAGCTTGTCTGCCTGCCAGTCAGTTAGTCGGCCTGTCTACCTGCCTGCCTGTCTGGTTGTATGCGACTTTAAGGCTGCTTATAATTTAATCCTTTGCCCATACATCCACCCAACCCATCATGTTGCTCTTTGCATGCAAAGCAGCCATTGACCCCTTTCCTGCTTGAGTGCGCCACTCGCTACGTACGTATGTATGTGGCTCTCTCGCTCGGAAATCGTCTTTACCAACGCCATTTATAATCAAATTCTCACTTGATTGATGTAGGGTAGCGTTTCGTATACCTGCCGTGGCGACGCCACACACCCACAAGACACCAAAGTCGTCCCCCCTTTTGGAAAATGGCGCGTAAAGTTATTTAATTTATAAAATTGCCTGCGTAGCTTTTTCTCGACACCATTTCGCTGCTACTTTCATCTCCCATGCCACCCAATACTTTCTTACCCGCTCTTCGCTCTCCACTGTAATTTGCAACTTTTAATTGATTATTTCTGGCGTTTCTTATCGCTTGCGTCTGGTGGTGGTCTGTGTGTCTGCTCAAGTGCTACTTGCACGTTGAGGCTACAATTGTCGCAAGGATATTGTTATTTCGTCAAGTGTTTAGTTCAGCATTTGACGATTGTCCTTTAGATAATTAAAAGTTTATGTTGCATGACGATTAAGGGTGTGTTTATCTTTCACATTACACAATGCTTAGCGGCTTACAACAGCAACAACAACAACATAACACTGTTTGGATAAATGGATTGTTGTTGCAGGTTTTGCAACAACATCTTCGGAATCAAACGCAATTGTCAAAACATTTTGTTAGTAAAATTCAACTAACTAGTGTAGCAACAAACAGTTAGAGTTCATGGTCAAAATTCTTGCATAGTGTGGCTGTCTTTTCTAAGGCTTAGCTAAGAGACGCCTGTTATGCTCAATAACCTCATAACATATTATTCTCCTTATTCAGTAAAATTCTGACACCATAGCTCCTAGAGTTGAATGGTTTAAATCCAATTAAAGTTGGCTTTTTGTCCTTCTGTTTTGTTCAGTATATCGTTCCAGTGTGCTTTCTTTGGGATTCCAAAAACACAGAAAACAAAAAAAAGTGAAATCAAAGTTTTAGTTTCCTACTTTCTAAAAAAAAAAAAAAAATTCAGTCTTTGAAGTTTTCTACTAAGATACTATCCCAGCATAAGTCGTCAGCGTCAAGTATCAAATTAAAAAAGTGCTTCGATGGCAATCCACAACATCATCGTCTCATGATAATCGGGTGAGCAACACAATTGCCTTGGTGGCTAATAAAAGGCAACCAACTGCTGTCAATGCATTCGGCACTCGCTGCCAACCCTAGCACGGTCGCAGCATCCTCGGCTGCTGTGCTAAGCTTCACGCGAAGCGGCGAATGCCATCACTTGACCACTTAACGCGCCACAATAATAAAAGTAAATTTAATAAAAACTGCAGCCAGCACTTGTAGCATACTTTGCGGCTCACAAGTGGCATAAACCAACAACTACATTAGTCAGTCAGCTAGCCAGCAACCAGCAGTCGGTGCAGCCAGAGTGGCCAGTGAGGCCAGAGAGTCGACCAAGTCTGGCAGGCAGCGAAGCGCGAAAATGCCAGTCAGTGTGCCACTTGCGACATTTTTGTTGTGCTTGGAGACAATTGCGGGAAATTGCATTGCCCTGCACTCATCCGCACATCGGCATAGGACCAAACCAAAGATGTCGCCTTTTTGCACATCTCTAACAAGTTTTGTTCTCATTTTTTTTTTTATTTATTTTTTGTTTCTGTTTTACTCTTTACAGTTGCCTGGTTTACGTTTGATCCAGTGCTTAGCGGCGGCGCCGGCTCTGGGCTAATCTTTAGCAAGAACAATGCCACAGTGTCTGTGGAGGGCTGGGAGCATCGCGTCGCCTTGGGCTCGGTGGGCTTCTCGCGTGGCGTGCACTACTGGGAGTTCACCATTGACAACTACACGGCAGACACGGATCCGGCATTTGGTGTGGCGCGCATCGATGTGGCACGCAACAAAATGTTGGGTAAGTGGGGGTGCAGTTGCACTTGATGTCGATTAATTTTTAGAGTTTAAGTGTTGATGTCACTGTGCAAATTTAAAACGAGAAAAGAAATAACAACATACAGAAGAAAATGTGCTAATCAGAGTTTGCCCATACTCGTCGACGGCAGTAGGAAATTTTTGCTAACGAGAATGAAACGAAATTCGTTTGAAATTCAATTAAAAAGTTAAGTGCCAAATTCAATTTGCAGCCGTGTAAAAAGCATTGGTAGAAAAATCGCACTGGAAAAAACCGAATGAATAAAAAAAAAACAAGAAAAGAAAAACAAAAAAAAAATAAAAAAAAAAAAATAAAAGAAAATGCAAAAAATTCAAGTGTATTTCGCACTTTGGCGCATAGAAAAGCTTTTAACAAAAGTTTTCGCGCGCCAATAATGTTGAAAATTTCGAACAAAGGTTCGACTTGAATGCAAACAGAAAACAAACATAACAACAAATGCAAAAGAAACGAAAATCGTTCTTTCAAAACGATACTTGAACCATGCCAAACAGAGAAAAAACAAATAGAAGGCAACTTCAAATAATATCAGAAAGAGCGTTGGGCAAAAGACAATAGCAAAGGCGAAGGCGAAGGCACCGGGGAGAGCGCACACTGCGCCATCTAACGGCCAAGTCAGTGAGCTGCCGGAAAACGCGTAGCGTAAGTAGCAAAGCGTAACCGGAAGTGCAAACTTTACGCGCGCGACTTTTACGCAATATTGACGGTATGCCGGCATTACTGTCTGCTGTCCGCCTTTAGCTCGGGTGCGTCGGCCCTGACACAGGCTAATAAGCAGAAGTGCAAACTTTTTCATTTAGCCAAAGTAAAGTAATGCCAATCAATTCGAGTTGAGCACGCGAATCACTGCCTCTACTCGCAGCATATTGCCTTCGATGGGCGTGGCAATGCTGCCGCACTAAAAGAAAACGGGAAAGTTTTCGTTTTATACTCACTGCTTCAGCAGTTTCTTTGTTTGTTCGCCAGCGAGCGCAAGGCTTGATCAGCTGCTGGGGGATGGGAAGCACTTTAGAGGCGACTTTCTCCTCGTTTCGCACTTCTACGCAAGAAATCGAAGCCTCGATTGAAAAGTTTTAATGCGCTTGAAGTTTAAAGTTCCCAAGGTATAGAGTAAATACTTGTAAAAGTTTGTATCGTAATGCAAAAATTGAATTTTAGTTTGGTCACTCTTTAGTTAGAAGGAAAGGTATGGGACAAGCATGGATACTATCAGGAATCGAAAAAATATATACAATATATTTATGTTTTTTTTTTTATTAAAAGGAGAGATTTTCTTTGACTTCAGGAATAATTCTGCTAACATTAGCTAGTGTTTTGCAGCAGGCCACCACCGGGGCTGGTACCTTGCATTTAAGAGTTGAACACGCTAACAATATATTTTTTTATTTTGAATTTATAAACTAAGCTGCTTAAAACACTTTGCTGAATTAAGTGCGAGTAAGATTGTCACCGCATGTTAAAAGCATTAACATGTTATAAATTTTGTAAAGAAAACCTTTTTTTTTTTGTTTTTTGTAAGTTCCCAAGCGATATGCAAGTGCCATAAAAATCGTGTGCCAAACAGAAAAAATAAAAAAAAGGTACTCTAGCTTACACAGTTTTATAAGCAAGTGTAAGCCATAAAACACACAACGACGGTGAGTTGTCTTTTGGATAGATGCAATGACTTCGGTTGCTGCTGCTGCTGCTAGTGTCAACTGCGAACGCACAAGTTTTCAAATTAAATTTTCATATGAAACGCAGCCGCGCACAGGACAGCATAGATGCAATGCAATGCAACGCAGCGCAGCGTAAGTAAACTTACGAAGCGAATTTCTATGGCAAACTTGCAATGCCAAGCGCAGAACTGAAAATGCGCTCCCAAGTGACTGACATTGACACTAACAATGCAAGTTCACTTGGCTCTTGTTGATGTTGTTGTTGTTGTACTTGTTGTTGGCATTTATAATTTTGCAAGACAACGTGTCACTGTAAGCATGATACATTTGCCTCGCTGCATACACCTGTACATACTGACTCCGCTGCGTTGTGCTGCCTCTGCGTGACATTGCTTACTTAGCTAAGGGGCAGCACCATTCCATGCCAAAGGCAATGAATAAATGACTGAAGGACTGCAGCAGCGAATGCATGTCGCCATGCTCGCAAAACTCCGAACTTGAGACAGTCGTGTGAAATACGAGTACGAACTTGAAATTGCATAAATCCCAGTGGGTTAGGTGCTGCACTTGCTCTTAATGTTTTTTCATTCCCTACCCTACCCCAGCTCATCGTTGGAATGCTACAATTTGTGTTGAAATTTATTTTTGCTTGTCATCATCATTGCAGGTAAGGACGAGAAATCCTTTGCCATGTACATCGACCGGCAGCGTTCGTGGTTCCAACATAATTCCGTGCACGAGCGACGCGTGGAGGGCGGCATCAGCACGGGCAGCACCGTGGGCGTTCTGTTGGATTTGGAGCGACATACATTAAGTTTTCTGGTAAATGAAATGCCACAAGGTTCGGTGGCTTTCCGCGATCTCTATGGCGTTTTCTATCCAGCGGTGAGCATTAATCGTGGCGTCACGCTGACCATGCACACGGCACTGGATGCGCCCAAAATGGATTATTTTTAAGCCGAGCAGCAGCAAGTGAAACATTTAATCTTGCATTTTCTTACTTGTAAATACATGTTCTAGGTGTCTATATACATATACATGCATACTTATATACTTATATTGAGTATGTCTTCATTAATTAGCCATAAATCTTAGCGACATATCTAAAACTTATTGCATTAGTTTTAAGTTCAGTTCTAAGTAGATTCAGTAGCCAAATACATACGATTGTCGAAAATCAAATCATTTGCGAGGCGAGAGGTTTTGAACATTGTTAGCGTAGTTTAGTGTGAACGCATACTATAATATTATATTGGAATAAGTGTGCTGTAGACATGTCAGCAGCTTCTTTAAGCAGGACTAGCATAAAGGACACCGCGGCTTAAAGATTATGATTTAGGTTAAGCGTTTAATTCTGGTAAAAGACTTTTCTTGTCGCACCCAACCATTTGCGATTCCCTCAAACAATTTGAAGGCATTCAAGAATAGTAACAATTAATTGGTCTCAAGCGTTGCAAAACTAAATACTCGTACATGACACGATAGACGTAAAGTTGAAAAATTTTATAAAAAAAAAAAACATGGCATACTTTTCAGTGCAAAGTTAGAGTGCATAAACTACTTAATTAGAAGGCAGTTCATTATATATAATAAGTAAAATGCATGCAAGGCAAATGCATGTAAAGTGTAAAATATTTTAATGAGAAACGAAACAAATAATAAAAAGAAGCCAAAAATAATTCGACATTTAATGTTAGCTGCAACATACCAAATTAAAACAAGAAGAAAAAGAGGTAAGAAAAATTATGAAATATTTGCAACACACCATCAAAATAAGTTTAAGTGTAGTTAAGTTCATAAATGTATGTTACCAATATGCATTTGAAATAAAAAACACAAGGAAAAAAAAAGAAATATAAAATGAGCATATAAAAAGTTTTAGCAGGAATGGCTTATGCGCAAAGGCGAGTGCAAAGCTGTCAGACAAATAACGTTTTGCAGTTAATCAAATTAATTCACAGGCATGCCACATGTTCAAAAATAATTGGACTGCAGTTACAAGGAGCGTTTTTATACATGTTTAAAAAACAAAATTTGTGTCGCCAACAGTTGATTAAATGTTACTTAAAAACTATGCACCGATATCACAAATTGGTAAATTTTTTTATAAAAAATAAACGTCTACTACTTTTGAGATTAATACATAAAAACAACTAGAAATGCTTAAAATATTTACATAAGCAAGAGTGTCTAATGTAAGCATTTGAGCTATTTAACTAACTTAAAAAAACTAGGTGTTCCATATAAAAAAGGGTAAATTAACACAAAAAAAAAAAATAAAAAAAAAAAAAACAAATGAAAGCAAGTTTTTAACTAAGCGCACACGTAAATTTAAAATCAAAACTCGCTTAAGTGTAAATTGAAAAAAAATAAATCCACACTTTTTCACATTCAACGACAAAGAAAATCTCGATGTGCATGTTTTAACTTTAAAAGCAAATATTTAAAGTAAAATAAATAAAAATGAAAATTTAAGAGAATAATAAACCAAAATAACGTTAAGTGCATAAAATAAAACAGTAACATTAACAAATACAAATACTTTACTTTTACTTGTAATTAAATATGCAAGCATAAGCAAATTCTCTTACGCTTCGAATCAAATTTAATTTAAAAATGAAAAACTTGCGTTGAAATTAATTTTAAGCTTTACGAGCAACCAAAAATTAAAATTTAAAAGCCATAAATGTTTTGTGTAAATATTAAAATGTTAAGTAAGCTTTTTACATATATGGTAATAAAATAATTGTGCAGTTAAGTGGATCTTTTTTTTTTTTTAAGTGTAAACTTATGCCATTTGTGTGTAATATTGAAAATAATTTTAATTTGTTTTTAACATTTAAGCGCGTACGAAAATAAACAAAAATGTAATTAACCCATACAAGTTTAATATTCATTATTGTAATTAAGAATTCATAAAAAAGTTAATTTATAAACAATAAAAAATATAATTGACATATTAAACAAACAAATTGTGTGTGTAATTTTCATTGATTTATTAGTTGTTTCAATTGTTGCAAACAATTTAAACAGGACGTCTGCCTGCATTTGGCAGCACTGCATAGTTGGCAAAAGAACAAGGGAGAAATGTTATCAAGGATTTGCAAATAAGCTTTGTAGCTGTCGTCATGATGACGAGTTTCTTATTTAATTAGACTTAGACACAAGAAAAATTGGTTTGTTTCAATTTTGTATTAAAGCTGAATGAGTAATAAAATGGCAAAAACTTTTTTAAAAAAAGACGTAAAACACAATTGAACCAACTTCAGCCAATCAAAGTAGTGAATCGAGTTAAATTCTATTCGTTTGCAGTTGGAAAATCAAAGCAACGAAAAATCGCAATCGAAATCGAAACGAGAGCGTATGCAATTTGCTATCGAAATCAATATTTGTGCTTTTAATTGAAAAATTTAATTTTTAATTTGATTGCGGTGCGCCGAAAAGTCAAAGTGGACGCCACTGTGTGGGCAGCACGAGGGGGAGGGGGCACTGGGCAGACATGAACCGACGAGGACCTATGCAAACATACATGGACATAGGCAGCGGATTTGTGCTAAAAGCAGAAAAAAGTTGAGAAAGAGAGACAGAGAAAAACGAAAAAGGAGACAGATAAAAGCTATTCTAGCTACAAGAGCAAACAAAATGTGAAAGCGAAAATGCCGTCAACAAATGTTGACACGCTGCCACATGTGTTTGTGTGTGCCAGTGTTTGTATGTGTGGAGGGGTGAGGGGCGCATTGGCAGCAGCCTATGTCAGCTCGACTTTTGACTGATGATATGCTGAGGTTCTTGCTTGCTTAACGGTCGCCCGCCAAAGCGACTTTTCGTGCCACAGGCAGAATTTCAGGCAAGTCTAAGCAGCGGCCGAGGCAACAACAGCGGAGGCAGCAGCAGAGCTCAGCAGAGGAAGCAGTAGCAAAGGCAGCAGCAGAGGCAACAACAACAGAAGCAGCAGCAGTTTACGATTGATTGCTAAAAATTGATTTTTGCTTTTGAATAATATATGCCCAGTAGATTTTTCACATTTTTCTCTGAAATTTTTCGATTTTTTTTATTTTATTTAATTTTTGCGTTTCTTTGTAAGCTGACGGCTGTCATTGATAGGAATGACAGTTGGAAAAGTCGCAGAGCGGACCACACACACGCAGCACACGACACGCGCAGACAGCCACACTGGGAGCCATGTATGGCAGCTGACCACAGTGCAATGTGACGTTGCCAATGTGGGCGTGGCGCCCTCTGGTGCGCAGTACTCCGGTGCGTTGCGGTGCGGTGTGGTGCGGCATTTGATAAATAACTTAATTCTGTGTTGTCACCACATGTTGGAAATGTTTGAAATTGGCAGATTGTCGACATTTTTGTGCCCTTTTTCATTTTTTTTTTAACATTTGTTTGAAAAATTAAATTTTAAGCTGCATTTCAATATTTGTAAAAGCCAATTGTCACGAGTACGAGTAAGCAACACATAGTAGGCCTGCAAATGAAATACAATTTAACATTAAACAGATTTGCAAATAGTTGGCTGTGCTGTTTTAAAACTTTGTAACATTTGCCTGAAGACTTTCAAAGACGTGGCACCATGAAAATGGCGAGCAACGATAGACAGGAGAAAGCTAAACCAACGGGTGCTTCACCCAAGAAGAAGTACAAGAACATCGTGGGCGATGTCTATATAAACATCATCGACAGCGTACTTGAGCCCTTGCGTGAGGAATTCTTAGCGGCCGGCAGCGATGCTCAGACCATGCAAACGCTGCGCGATCTCTGGTACGCCAAGATCAAAGCCTCGAAGGCGGTGGAGAGCTTTTTGCAATCGGAACTGAGTCGCAGCGGTGTCCTTTCGGCGGCCGAGCGCGCAGAGGCCGTGGCTCGTCGTGACGTGGAAGTGGCTAATGAGCGCAAGGCCTTTAACAGCTCCAGCGTCTGCTTGGTAAGTGATCGACCCAACACGAAGCGAGTGATCACAGTTGATGGTGCAATTAACGAAGTGCTGAGCAACAGCGCAACAGCCATGGCAGCGACTGGCGTCAGCGCGGACTCGAACGAAGAACGTCAGGTGAGCAACGAAGTGCTGAATAACAGTGAGATGAAGCCGGAATGGAGTATCGCTCCGGATGGTCTGCAGGCAGCAGCTGGGAGCTTGGTGTGGCTCACGCTTAAGTTGCCCGTGCGCACCTTCAATGGAGTAGTGCAGTTGCGGCAGCTGAATGTGCGCGTGCTGGCGGAGTTCTTGAAACAGCACAGCCTCAAACCACTACTGGATGAGAAGCTGCTTGGGGTTTTGGCCAACATGTCCATTAACGCAGCCAATGCTCTGCTTCAGCGTCATCTGAATACGATCATGATGCGCGACAAGCCTGAGGCGAAGCGTCTGCGTCTGGCACAGCAGTTGGATGGCGGCGACGACGATGATGATAGCGATGATTATTTTTACAATTTCAATCAACCCGTGACTCTGAGTCGCCTGCTAAAACAACAGCACGGTTACTCAACGAGCAGCGATGAGGAGGCAGCTAATGCAATAGAACGCGAGCGAGTGGAGCGACCCAAGCGCATGAATAAGAGGGCCAAGGGTCACCTGAAGAAGCTCTTTCATCTGTGCAGCAGCACAAGTGTAAGCAGCGATGAGAGTGAGACAGGTGCCAAACAGGCTAAGAAAGCTACGCAAAAGCAACACTTAAGAAATCAAGGAAACCCAGAGGAGGAGGAGGAGGAAGAATGCAGCCCGACTGCAGATATAGCTGTGGACGAGCTAGATTTCGCTGCTAGTAGCTCCAATGCAGGAGACAGATGCATAAAAGCGGTGGAACAAGCCTCCAAAGATTCGCCATTAAATACTGACGATGACCTCAGCTCCTTAGAGTCCAATGAGGCAACTGACAATATTTGCATCTGCCTATTTGATAAGGTCAAGCACACCAAGAATAAGTGGCGCATGTGCTTGAGGAGTGGCATTATGAACATTCAAGGAGAGGATTACATATTCAACGGGGCCATTGTCACGAGCACTTGGTGAGAATAAGGTAAAGCCAAAGCTTTGATCGGAACCAGTTGATGAGTAGGCGAAAATACTTTGCAAATTCCTCATTAAGTTTGAAAATAATCAATTTCATATTAATTGATAGCAATTGTTTTTTGCGATTTTCGTTTAGTGTGAATTGTGTTTCTCCGCATTTTTTTTTAAGGGATGACAATAAACAATATTGCGGATTTTTGACTCACCTCCATTTACATATTATGAGTACGCTCACCAAGGTTAGTCACTGCGCCGATTAGTCTATATAAAAAAACCAGCTTAATGAGATTGTGTATAGATAGACTGGCGGCTGCCATGCGATGCTGGAACTAATTGCCATGCTTTAGATCAAATTGGGGAAGAGTTGGGAAGGGAAGGTAGACGAGTGCTTAAAAACGTATTGGACTTTAGAGTTTTGCACGACATTGGCTTGGCAGCGAATGCTTTTGTGCTCATCCAACGCAATTGTTTCAATTTGGTCAAGCGCGTCGGTCGTTTCGACGGTTTATTAGATAGACTAGAATGTGTCATGCACGCACGAAGTGGTATTTGTTTTTCACTATTTATGTTGTATGCGTTGAATATACAAAAGCGGGATTTCTGGAGGACAACTATCCAGCAGAGGTTATTGAAGATGCCAGATTAAACACGGTATGCCAGTTGGATCGAGACCATTGAAAGTTGTCACATGTGTTTTACTTATCCGAATATTGTAGCTGCAATTGCTGAGCAAGTATAAATACCCCGGGGAAACGCATGCCGTGGTCACCGAGGACAAGTACATACTGAACATGCATCGCATACCACGTCCGGGCGCCAAGCCTGTGCTGCTCGTGCATGGCGTCATGGACACATCGGCCACTTGGCTGATCATGGGACCACAACATGCCCCGGGCTACTACTTCTATGACGAGGGCGGCTACGATGTTTGGCTGGCCAATGTGCGTGGCAATCGCTACTCACGCAGTCACACCACACTCAATCCGGATGTAGACAAGATCTATTGGCGCTTCTCCTGGCATGAGATCAGCATGTACGATCTACCGGCGATGATCGATGCAGTGCTAAATGCAACAGGCTACAAGCAACTCACGTATTTTGGTCACTCTCAGGGAACAACGTCTTTCTTTGCCATGGCCGCAATGCGTCCAGAGTTCAATGCCAAGGTGCATATAATGCACGCGCTGGCTCCGGTATCGTTTATGGGCAATCTCAAGGCGCCACTGCTGGGCTTGATGCAGAACTTCTTGGTGGTATACCGCGATCGTTTCACTGAGTTTCTGCCCCACGGATTCGCGATGATGAACTTCTGCTTTAGCTCGCAAATGACAGTGGACACTTGCGCACATTACTTTTGGCAAGTCGCAGGCAAGGACCCGAAGCAAATGAACATGGTGAGTGCCAGCTAAGCTTCGGTCTAAATTTATTAGCTATGAAGCACTAATCCCATTTCACATACACAGACAATGTTTCCCGTTATGGTGGGCCATTATCCTGCCGGTTGCAGTTTGATGCAGATACGCCACTATCTGCAGCTGGTGCAGTCGAACCGCTTTGCACAGTACGACTATGGGGCACGTGAGAATACCAAGCGCTACGGGCGACCCACGCCGCCCGATTATCCCTTGCGGAACATCACGACGCCAATTGGGCTTTACTATGCACACAACGATTACCTGAGCAGTGTGTCGGACGTAAAGCGCTTGGCTACGCTGCTGCAGAATGTGGTTGAGGACTCCTTGTATCCGTATAGGAAATGGAATCACATGAGCATGTTGTGGGGCATAGATGCACGGCACTTGGCGCATAAACGCATGTTGGAGCTGACCAGGCAGTATGACGGCACTTCGCCGACGCCAAGCGCGCAGAGTGACAGCGTTTCTACTGAAGTGGCTACTGAGTCAGGCATGGAGTCCACTGCAGCTTCTGAGCCAGTCATGGAGGCCACAAGAGTCACTGCAAATAGTGAACCTGACAATGCTGCTGATGACGATGCGGATCTTGAGGATGCTGCTGCGAACGGCGCTGACACTATGCCCACATCAGATGATGAGGCCACATTCCTCTTTTAGCGTTGTCATTCGACATCTTTGTTAAATTAATTACTCACATAATTACATAATTTGTGTCCTTGCAAGTGTCTTTGGACTTAAATTTAAACTCGTCGCTTTTCCGCTGCAAAGCTCTGCCCCTTAGCGTAGATTATTCTCATGTGGTTTCTGGTTTTTGCGGTTGCCAAGCTGGAATGTTTTATGTTTCTTTTCAAACTCTGCAAATAGCATCTGCTTCTCATAGCGGTTTGTTCTCTTGTAAAAGTTTTGTTTTATATTTTGGTTTGTGTGGCTTCGAAAGTTGACGAGAGTTTGTGCAATGTTCAATTGTGGAATATATAAAATATTTAAATATTTTGCAAAATAAACATAGTTTTGTTTGGTAATGTTTTGCAGTAATGATAATTCGAAATGCCATTAAAAAATCTGCTAACAATTTTATGCGATAAAAAATCCTTTAATTTGAAATGATTGAAAAACATAACCAGCATAAAAAGTACAAAAAAAGATCTGAGCATGTAATGTCCGGCCTGGGAAATAGTGAATAAAAATTAATTAATGATGAAAAAATGCATAGGAGTAAAAATGATCTAAATAGCTAAAGGAAATATTTGTAGGATTAACTAAGAACGAGAACAGATCAACGTGGGCTATCGTTCAAGGAATGTATGCCTGAGTAGCATTTGGAATTTGGCTTATTTAAGGAGTTTTTGGAAATATTGTTCTTTTGCAACATTCAACAGTTGATTAGTTCATGACGCAAATGGTTCTTGATAACATCTTTGGAGATGTGTCTTGTGGACACGGACGCAGTTAAATTATGTTTTCCTTTTTTTTGGCAATGAGACGTTAGACCACAAGAGATCTTTACTCTCGTTGTAGCTAATAACTCACGTGTTGTGTGCGGCAACGAAGAGCGGCTCAGGCTGTCATCAATCAGCAAAAATTAGTTGCTAACTTTGCGTAAAAGTTGCGCAAATTAAATTGTGAAAAATTTGAAAAAAATGTTATGCTATGAAGTGTTGAAGTGAAATCCCGAATGGCCGGATACCCAGCATCTTTATTAAAAACGAAAACAGTGAAACTTGTATCCGCGTTATTTCACTTTATTATATCATTTTATTTTTTTATTTTTATTTATTTTCTTGGTACGCAAAAAAAATTTAATGCCAACAAAAATTAACAACGAAAAGTGTGAAAAAGCGCTTTATGTTAGCTTAGTTTTGTATTTTTTACTGTTTTTAATTTTTTGTATTTTTTGTTCTTTTCTTTATGGCATGGCCCTCGAGTGGGAATTTTTGCGCAACGAAGCGGCAAAACATTTACTTAACACTCAACACTTTGTGGCTTCTGACTGACTTGGATGGTGAGGGCGAGGGCGAGGGCAAGGGCGAAGGCTAGCGCGGAAGACGTATAGAAACTGCAAAACTGTAGAGAGTGAGGGAGTGGGGAGTAGTGGGCCAAAGTTGGTGCGGACATACGTTGGTCGGTACGTGCAGCGAAAGTTTATGATTTATGAAGAGCGCGACACCAAAACTTGGCTCCGCATGCCAAGGATACAACACCGAAGCGGATACGGAAGTGGCAACGGCGAAGGCGAACATGCGGCGTATGATGGGTGGCAGTTAGTCCTGAGTTGCTGATATGCTTCTGTTGTTGGTATTGTTAACAAGATTCTTTTTTTTATGGTTATGTGTTAGTATTTCTATGACTTCTTCTTATTCTTCTGCTGGCTGTTATGCTGCAACCAAGAGAACTTTAAACCCGGATGCGAAAACTGCACTTTGATGTCTTTTTTGTCATTTAGTTTTGCATATGAGTGAAAATGCAAAAACAACAACAACAACAACTGGGAAAACAAACTACGCTGACTATCGTCAGCAGCAGCAAAAGGAAAATCGCACCGCCATAAAATTAAAACGGCGAAAAGGGCGATAGACGTGCTCATTAAAATTGCTAACCATGCCAACTGTCTCGTCCTCGCGCTCATGGTGTGTGCATAACACTCGCGTGCCTTTCATTATCCTAATAATAATAACAATAACGCCAGCAACAATAGTCGCCTGCCTGCATTACAGCAAAAATAAAACGCCTGCTTTTGCAGTTGACATCTGCGGTTTGCACTCAGCTTAAGTGCGTAATTTATAAAAGTGTTTGCAGTGCAGCCTCATGCAACAACAAAAAAAATAAATAAAATAAAAAAAGGGGAAAACAAAAGGAGAATCCCAAACATAACAATGTCATATGCATATTTTCCACAACTTGTTTTGGCATTTCGCGTTGCTGTTAACTAAACGTGAAATGAAAATCAGCACAATGAACTTTCACCTCGTTGCAGCTCGAAACAATTGCGAGAAGTGTTCAACGAGGCATAGTCGAGGTAAATAGTCGCAAACAATTCCTTGAAGGAATCAGGGGTTTCTCGGTTCGTGCGCCTAAATAAGTTTTTAATTATACAGCGTACAAACCACAAGCCTAAAGCAGTCGAAATTCAATTCTAAGTTTGTTTCGTCCTAAATTTGCAAGTTTCCAGAAACTAAAGGTGTACTAAAGGTGCCTAATTATACATTTTGTGTATGTCTGCCATGTAAAGTAATTTACTGTGTGTCTTCACATGCTTCATGTTTTCTGGACAGAGCATTGACTAATAAATTAACTTTAATGCGCATCAAGCATGTTTGACAAACTTAATTTGCTTTTACAAATTTGACGGCTTTAATTAATTCAATTAATTAATGATAAATCGCAAAGCGTACCCAATTAAATGCGTTGCATTCCTTTGTCGAACCGGTACGATGATGTTGCTCATAAATTGTAACTGCATGTAATTTTAATATTTTCTTTTTTTTTTTTTGCAATATTAATCAAAGCGGCAGTCAGCCAGCTTTCAGCGCGCATTTGACACATTGCATTGATAAAATAACACAAGGAATCTGGATGATCAGGAGCAATGCCATGCAGCGTTTAATTATGAAAAAAAGAAAATAAAAATTTTAAAAATAATCAAAGAGCTAAGAAGAAAAAAACGTAAATAAAAATAAAAAACATTAAATATGCATCGGAATACCAACTCTTGTAACTGAAAATGCACAAATAATAATGTAATTAATGCATGTCTATCATAAATAATCATATGCATTAACAGTGAAAGCCCACTAAAGGTTGCCAAAAACAGGAGAAGGAGTTCAGGATTTTTAGCCATGTGAGTGATGTGTGACTGGCGGCTGATTTTCACGGCACAACCGCGCATTTTGGTTAATGTGATATTATTTTTTAACTTTTTTATAATTATTTTTAAACTTAATTGAGCAGAAAACAGTTAAAGTGGCGTTAAATACTTTTATTTTGCATTTATTTCAAAAACGAAAAAAGAATGCAAAAAAAAAAAAATGCGCTGCAGCAAATTTGACGCCGACCCTGAACTCTACTGAAAGCAAATTTACACTGGCTAACAAGACTTGCGCACTCAACTGGCAGCCAAGTCAAGTTCTATTAAACAAAGTCAGCCGGCGCTGGTGTTGCGTCGAAGCGGCGCAGAGGGGGCAGAGCCGGCTGCCAAAAGTAATTACAAAGCGCCACTTGAGTCATTTAGTCACTGCAAATGGGCAGACAAACGCAATTGCATGCAGACAGGCAGTCTCACAGACAGCCTCGCAGACAGATGCACGGACGGACAGGCTGGCAGTAAAGGCAGGCAGCGAAAGCAGGACGGAAGGCGCAGGCTGCAGACAACAGTTGAGTGCGCAAGACTTTGGCGCATAAACGTTTTTTGGACATGCTCCAAGTGAAATTCTCAACTCCGGGCTGAAACTGAAGCAGCAGCTACAAGTCGTAAAATAGCAGACCAGACGACGAATTTAATGCAGCAGCAGACACGTGCTGCGTACATGTTGCATGCTGGTGGATGGCCCTAAGATGGCGTCTGGCCACCGGAAGTGTGAGCCAACAAGTTTCGCCTAAGTTTGCTGTCAAGTGCGTTAAGCCTTCGAAGATGTATGGTGCTCAACATGCGATTAGGATTTTAAATTTGTCTGTGTTTCGCTGCTTAATTTTAAGCAGCCGCCGTTTAACTGAAGCTAAACTTGAGTTAAACTCAAGAAAGATTTAAGAATCCACTTAAGACTTTCTGCCAATTGGCTGATGCTCTCCTGCAGAATGAATGCTTTCACTTGAAGCCCTAAATTGGCAGCAGGCACGACTCTTGACCAAATGTGGCGCTTTTGTTATAATAACACAATTCGTGTTTGGCGGGTCACGTGCGTGGCAAATGCATTGCGCACAGTGTTGCCTCGCCTGCACTCACCCGCTTCACGCTGCATGGGCCAAATCACTTTGTTGCACAACTAATTTGCAGACACGAAGTACAAAATCTATTTTAAAGTACATCTCACAAATTTTGTGTTGCTGTCGGTGTTGTCGATTTGCTCTTGTTGTTGCGGTTGTTGTTGTAATTGTTATTGTCTGCCATTCACGACAAGCAACAAATGATGGGCAGCTCCATGCAGCAGCATGCCACAATTCCGAAACAATGCTGATCTTAATCTCGGTTCGCTGCCGCTGCTGCTGCTGCTGCTGTACCCTAGACAATAGGCACTTAGCCGACTACGCTGGGCTTCCTTTCGTCTGCTGTCTGCTGCTTGCCTTGTATCGCCACGCCGCTGACAACAGGCGTAGTCGTGATCGTCTATTAGCGCTGCCGAAGCCGTTGACAAGCCATGCACATTGGCCGCCTTTTCGCTCTCCACTCAATTGCAGTTAAGTGCAGTTTACGTTAAGGCTTGCCATTCTGAGCGTGAACTGGAGCTGTTTAAGTGTTGAGTGTGGCTCAGTGTAAGCTGCATGTCAAAGAGCTAAACGAGTAATTGCACCATTGAGCGATTCATTGTGACCCTACATTAATTCGATACCAGTTCTAAAAACTTTTGAAAGTGTGTCAGGTACACACACATAAACGCCATCACGTCAAAGACAATTCACAGAAAAGCATAAGTTGTGGAAAACCAAAGACCAACTACAATAGTTAATAAAGTATAAATACTAATATCTTATCATTTTGTGTATCCTCAGTTGCTTATGTTCCTTACTACTATTTCAAAAGTTTCTTTAACTTTCGTTTCCAAAATTGAGGTTCACTTTGCGTTTTCAACTTCCATCTTCCATACCTTTCTTGCAATCTCTTAAGAAGAAAGTGTTCTCCTGTGGGGTTACTGGACCTTATGGCAATATCGTAAGTATAACTACCCTTCTTTAATATTCCTGAGGTTTACTAAGTTTACCCATAAAATGTTCTGATGTTATTATCTTACAACCCGTAAAATACAAATAAAACCATCTAATTGAAACATCTCAATGCAATATTTTTACCGCTCTCTTAGGTTTCATTCATTAAAGACCGGTTTATTAGTTTATAATTCCTGTTTATTAATAAATATTCATGCTAATTTAGCAGCGCACAAAATTAAAAGAATATTATTTTTTTCTTCCCTGGCAATATAATAATCTACTCCACTATCTGCTTAGCAGTTTCACTTCTCCCTTCCCTAGTTACGCTGGAGTGTTGCCGTGGCCAAGCCAAGCAATAAAACACGAATATAGTTATTAATAATTGCCATGTCCAGTTGCCGTCAACTGCCAGGACACGCAAACGCAAACTCAAACTCAGACGTAAACATAAACGCAAAAAGACAGGCGCACGGATACCCTTACTAGCATAAGTATTAATCCCTTGTGAAAAATGACGTCGAGTGGAAATCCATTTCATTACGATAATGAAATATTTCAAGAGCCGTTTGTGTGGATTACTTAATAAACATTAACCATGCAAAAGGACGCTCTGCTCATAATAGCAGAAACAGCAACATCACCGCCAACAACAACAACAAACACAATCATAGTGCAAAGCTATTAAAAGTGCAGAAAAGGATAACAGACACACATGCCAGCATATGAAAGGATGTGCGCGCACTAAATAATGCCTTGCGTGTGTCGATTGGCATAAGCGGAGAAAATAAAAGGAAGACAAAAAAAGAAAAACCACACAAAACGTGTTAAGGGCTTTTCTATTAGAACTTTGGCAAACAGCCATAATTATTGCTTGATCGTGTGCCAAACTCACGATAATCAATTGAGAAATATTTATGTGTGTAGGTATCGTGCACTGGCATTAGCCGTGACACGATACTCACATGCTAACGTTAAATGGCTTTGCGTGGCGTGACGTGGCGTGATGCCGTCTACGGACGCGCATCAGTTAACCCTTTGCTGCACTCGTTGCTTTCAGCGCAGTTTTCCATACGGTGAAACTCAGCTGGAACTCAATTAGTCGCAATAATCGAGTAGCCAGCGCCAGTGTAGAATTAAAGCAAAGACAAAGTTTTTCACGCTAAGGAACTTTTCCATTTGTGTCACATTTTGTATGCACAATGCGTGGATTTAAATGCAAATTGCAACATGCACAAAGTGCACAAAAAAAAAAAAACAAAAAATAATAAAAGAAAGGAAAGGAAAATGGGAGAAAAAAGAAGAAAAACAAAACACAAACGAAAAGAAAAGAAAAGAATTGCCTTTGAGGCAGCACACAGCAAAGCGATGTGCAAAATGGGAATAGTATCTAGTGCAGAAGTGTAGTTGCCATGGCCATAATGACTCTGTTGGCGCAGAGCTGCAGCAGCAGCCGAATTCGGAGTGGAAGCGGGAGCAGCAGCGCCAGTGGCAGAGGCAGCCGCATCGATGTTGCCAACAATAGCAATAATGACATGATGCAGATGGCGGCATGCAACGTGCGGTCGGGGGGCTGGCAAGGGACATGCAGGCGCCGCGTATCTGCATATGGCGCAGCAGTTAATGTCATCACATCGACAGGCAGCTAGGACGGCTGCTGACTTTGTCATTCACCTACAACTATCGCCCAGGAGCACGGCAACAGCTTGCAACGCAGCATTGCCGCATCGCCACTATTTCTAATGCATTTTTTAGTTAAGCACGAAACAGGCGCGCAGTGCAAAATAAAAATAAATAGCGAGCAAAACAACAAGGAAGAGAACGGAAAGAACAGCGCCATGGCACACGGTTAGCTGTAAACACAATCAGGGCAATTCGCAACGACGCCGGCGTAGCGTGTGCTCAACAAGCCAACAGGCAACCGAGCGGCAGGCAATGGAGCAGGCAGAAGGGAGCGAGGAGCGCCAGGAAGGTATCTCCATAGCCAGCCGAATGCGCTTTTATTTAATTTATGCCAAGTGTATAGTTTTGCTTAAAGCTTCAATTTCAATAAAATGACTCCCACAATAGGTGAGCTGCTGCTCTAAGGGTGTCACATCACAGGCAAAAGTTCAAAGGGCAACAAACCGTCTCTGTGCGCAACGTCCCGAACAATAGAAGAATTGCGATTTTCTAGGTGCGCTCATTAAAGTTAAATGAGCACAAAACTTGCTTAATTCTATGCAACTAAAGTTTGAACTTGGATTTCATTTAAATGTCAACTGAGGCAAGCAAATTAAACTGCAGATTAATTGAAATTTCCTACGTTTGCGTTCAGTGAAAATTTTACATGATTTGGTTATAAAAATATAAGTTGATTTATTCATCGGTCGAATCCTAGGATGTGCCCTTTGCTAACTTAACCAGTTTTGTATGTACACATATTCGTAGCAGTAAATAATCTTCAAGTTATGAAGGAGTATGCCTAAGCTTATATGAGTTTCAGCATATGTATCCCGTGCGATTAGTCATTCAATAGAGGTTCAATCAGTATCAGTCAAAATGACACAATAAAGTAAAAATGGTAAACAATAAAGCACCTAATAAATAAACAATTAACACATGCGTATTGTTTTAACAATTTCGTGCCAAAATGTTTATTACTTAGAATTAAAGCGCGGAAGGTGTGTCTGCACCAACTATCGACAACACAAAAGTATTGATCAAATGTATCGATAAAACTGAAGCAACTTCTTTGCAATTACTCTGCCAGGCACGGTGTTGCCTGCGCGTGTTAGCCATTTGTGTGAAAAAGCTTGAAATATCAAATGCAGATACGCATCACAGCACGTAAATGTTGTAAAATACTCAAGCCCCGGTAAGGTGATGAGCAATCAAGCGTTCTGCTTGAAAGGCGCTGGGGCTCATGCTCAGGCGAAAGTACACAACTTTTCACTGCACACTCTTCGGATTGTGTACACTCATCTTTTAAGGAAGTCATAACCTTTTGCACCGCATCGCTTTGTTGTTGCCCTGCTCATTGCATTGGTTTTTTTAATGTGTTGGGTGCAGCCAAAGGCAACGCAAAAGCCTACAGTGAAGACAAACGGAGCGCAAAGCAGACAAACGCAGCCAAGGCACCTCTGCGTAATGCATTGAAGCGAAACGCTTCGGCTTTGCCCGCAGATGTGAGCAAGCCAAATTAAGAAATCAAAAAGCCAAAAAGCGAAAAACTCAAGTGAAACATTTTCACTTTACTGCTGTCGTGGCTGTTGCTGTTGTCTTTGCTACCTTTTGGTTGTTGTTGTTGTTGTTGCTGTTGTTTAATAACATTTACATGTCAAAGCACAACAATGGCCAGAAAATACGAGCACACAAATGATTCGACTCAGTTGCCGCAGCGCAGAAAGTGATGAGTGGGGGAGATGGGAAAATAAGGTTGGGGGTCACGGCATTTAAGCGTTTGTATGCGAATCTGTAATTTTTCGCTTGACTGCATTTGAATTCGCAAAAGGAAATCGGTGCACAATCATTGAATTGCTCAAGCGCCGATAAGGAAGCGTTAACCGTATAAGAAAACCCAAATCAAAAAAAGCGAACAATTTTCACAGCCTGAAGCGAAGAAAATCACAGCAATCTGTTGAAACTGAAACGCTGCGTATGGCAGTGTGGCAAAATTTGTAATTTAATGTTGAACTTTCTTAAAGCGATTTTCCGCAATTGTTGCGAAATTGTTTAAGCACTTGGATCCGATTTTCATTTGTTCAATTTTCTTGGAGCGTTCCATGGCTGCTTTTGTAGACGTGGCGAGTATTTGAGTTGCCATAAATTGTGCTTTGTGCTACGCCGTCGCGTATTTCGATTGGAGTTTGGCCAAAAAGGCTTGTGCCATTTTTCAAAGGACTCATTGAGTGCATGAGTTGTTACTCTATAAAGGGGACTATGTATGTGTGTGTGTGTGCGTGTTTTGCAACTGCGGTTGCATTTTTCGTTGTTATTTTTTAATTTGTTTTTTTTTTTTTTTTTTTTTACTGCTGCTACAATTTTCACTTACTTCCGTTTGATTCGGTTTGCTATGTTGCTTGTTTGTTTTGTTGCTCAAAGCAACACGAGAAGTCCATTACGAAATTTATGTGTTGGAAAAAAATCAACAAATGAACAGAAAAAAAGTGAATAAAAAATAGTGGAAGTGTTTAGCAAAGGAAATTGTTGGCTGCTAGCACAGCACACAGTGGGTGCACTCTGCAATTCCTGCACTAACGCGAAGGTTGGCTGTTATATACAAACAGTTTTAACAGGATCGCTACGCTTGCTTAAATGAGAGCATAGGGCTTTGATATTTCTATAGCAACCGTTGGCACTTTTTTAATTAATCTTTTTCACCACTATTTTGTTGATCTACCAAACGACACGCTTCGTTGTGAAATAGAGAATATGGCAACTGCATCAGATATAAGTCTATTGAAGCTTTGAGAGGTTGTGATTATATGGTCAGAACGTTTTAATATAAAGGAGTAGTTAATATTGTAGGGGTAGTTTGGTAGAATGTTAAAACTTAAGGTCAAATGGCGTTGAAGCAATAAAGAATATCTGCACGATCGATCTGGTAAGGGTAGGTGATCAGCAAAAGCAACTGGTTCGATATCTTAAACCAAATCTAATTGGATATACGAATATTCCTGTGCGTAAAACTCACATCAAACTTTAAGTTTTCAACTACTCCACACTGCAAGAGGAAACGGTAAGTAATAGGTAAGAGCCTTAACTGAGAAGGTTGGTGAAAAAGAAAATCACAATATTACTGACTTTTTCTTCATAATTAACCTAACTTGCATAAAGGCAAACAAAAAGGACAACTTTCTCTAACGTTTGCCATTTGCCATTGGCAGCTGAAATTGCGACAAACTCAACAAACAAGCAAGCAGCAACCGACAGCGCAATGTAAACCTTAATTAGACTAAGGCTATACGCCACGCAGTAGCAGTAGCAGCAGCAGCAACAGCAGGAGCAGCAAGTAAAATAAAATGCGAATCATGGTATTAGGTATGCAGCAGCCAGGACGGCGACGGCGCAAGGATTGCGAAACAGGCAAGCGTAGACTTGCCGTGGCGGCTGGATGCTGGATGCTGGGAGGTGCCGTCGTTGTTGGTTGCCGTTGCCATTGCTGATGATGGAAAATTTGCGCTTTCGCTTGTTTGCACAAATTCGATTATCAAAATATAATCACAGTCAGTCAGCACAGTAGGAGCAACTTTGCACAAGGAGTAGCACAACGGCGCAAGGATAACAACGCGTACAAGTATTTACATTGTCATTGGCATTGTCTGATGTGCCACGCCCCCGTAAGCCCAGAGTGCGGTACTTGTGCGCCTTTTCCTTTATTTTTTTTTTTGGTTTTGGTTTTTTTTTTTTATTTCTTCGTATTTTCATTTAGCAATTCGTGCTTATGCGAAATTGAGTTTTGTGCGCGAGATTTTCAGCAGCTGATTAAAGTCGTTGGGATTTCCCATTTTGTTCTTCCTGTCTCTTTGCACGATTACTTTGGTTGCTCTCGTATTGCAAATCGTTTTTGTACGCTTCGTCTGTGCTTTGTGCTTTTGTGGTGATTTGTACATTTCAGGCATATCATTATCCTACTCATTTTTATTTTCATACTCATTTGACTCGTGTGCTTTGCCTAAATAGGACATTAAGCTTATATGACAGCTCGTTAAATGTGCCGCATATTTAATTTCATGACTTGCGTCCGGAGCCGCTGGCACCACTGTCACGACTGACACGACTGCCACTTGCACTTGGGTTAAACAACTTTTAATGTCCTTTTATGGCTGGATATTGTCTTTTTAAGATCATTAAACGCTTTGCTGGCAAACTTCCATATGCTGGGACATACACGACATCAACACACGCCGGCGTGCACAGAAAAGTTTTCTTATCATTTGCAAAAGTCATAAAGACGCTGCCGCATATGGCGGCACAAGATTACAAAATACTCGCCGACGCAGGACTTCAAGCAGCGAGGACAATCGGACGTGCACGTTTCGTTTATTAAATGAGGCGCAACTGCAAAGTACAAAAACAGAACAAATAAAAGGTTTGCACATATACAAAAATTGGCTTGGTCCTGCTGCTGCTGCTGCTGCCGATGAAGATGCTCGTGCGGCGGCAGGACAAATCCTTTGCTTTAAATCATATTTTATAGCCATGCACGCAAACCGCTCATCAAGGCCTGAAGTTGTCATATAAGCACTTTAAGCTACTTCTGAGGTTTAGCAACTTTTGCGTAAAACATAAAGCAAAAACTTTTTCTTTATTTCTTTGACTTGCGCTTTGGCTTTGCTTCGTTGCCACGCTTGTCGCTCATCCCCCTGAGCCAATGTCCTGTAACTTGGTCAAAGTGTTCGGGTATTGTGTAAATAAGCAAAAACTTGTGTCTTTGAAATTTCGTACTTAGCTCTGCCATATATAGCCGCCTTTAAATGCGAAACTTTTGGCCAAGCCAACAAGTTGCCAGCCGCGTGAAAGTTCAAAGCGTAAACTTAAGTCGTGCACGAGTAGACCAAGTCGTGAGGCATAACCCGTGAAATGTTGTTAAAGTCGTGACGTCCGTTTAGCGAGTAAATAAATAAATATTCTTATCGCTTGTTTTGTTGATATAGATTTTTTATAATTCTTTTTTTGAGTTTTTATAAATGGCAACATGCCTCATATAAATTCGGGATCAGTTGCAGCAGTCATAGTTTCCCTACAGAAAAATATAACAAAGAATTGGAAATTCATGTATAAATCTTCAAATTAGAAAATCAACTGAAAAGATTTACACATTAAGTAGAAGAGTCTTAAGCCAAATCAATTTTTTGAAGAGCTCTTGACTATATGCTTAAATTATCTATGCTGCGAAGCATACTGTGAGAAACCTCAATGTCAGAAACATGAAATACCCTCTTCGAAAGCATCTTAGCATGCGAACAGCAAACAAAGACGTTTGCTTAATTAAGACGTCGAGGCGTGCACCTTGCAACCACGTAGTGATTTAATCCTGACACTTAGCCATATGGCGAGCACCCAGGCTCTCACTCACCTGCTGCCAACGCTTGAAATTAAACAGCACGGAGAAGTATGCTGGCATAAAATTGGCTCAAAATCAATACGCATAAAATTTGCATACCCCGAGGACCTAAAGCGACAACATACGGAAAGCACAACTGACTGTGGCAGCAGGGGCGGCAGAGGCGGCGAGCACCTACATGGCATATGTGCGTGCACACGCACAAGCAAACACACTCACTCGCACACACACACACACACAAAAACACACAAAGAGAGAAATGCGCACGCAATGACGAGTTGCGACACTTGAGGCCGTTGGCAATGAAAAACAGACGCCATTCATAAATTTCAGTTAAGGCGCTGCGAGTACGTGAAGTCTGTTCGAGATACGCGTTTAAAAGGTTGGCACGTCACTTGCGATATCTGAGCTATTCGCAGGCATGCCCCGAGCTTAAAGTTGAAATTAAGTTTGCAATTCAATGCAAAGCACCATGACGTGGCAAGGCAAGCAACCACATTTGGGGTGGCGCGCGAGGGCAGGTGGGTGCGCTGTCGAACTTTAAATTGCTCACGTGTGTGTGACACAATTTAGTGACAATGGCGCAAACAGGAAGAGCGCACAGCACAGCGATCAACGTGAAAGAAGAAAAATACATGCTTGGTAACAGATACACGTAGCGACGGAGACACACAGACGGACTCACAGGCAGCCAGGCGGACGGTGAGGCAGAAAGATACGCATATCCTGACACACATACTACATACCATATATGTGTGTTATGTATGTATGTCGCATAAGTGAGTAGGCTTGTGTGTGGGCTAAGCACGCCCGAAGCGGCAAAGCCATGCCAGCGTGCATGTCATGAAATACTGTCATGCTGTGTGTCTCTGCGTGTTATTTAATGCTTATCTTTATCCTTTTCCCATTAGTGTTATTGATGTTGGCAGCCGAGGCGCTTATAGCTTGAAAGCAGCGGCTGCTATAGCAATTCAGCAACAACAACGACAACAACATCAACAACAGGCAGAGCAACAGTAGCAGCCACAAGCGCAATCACACCCACGCTGTGTATTTTTTTGTTGTTGTTGCTGTGACGACTCCTGATGCCTGCATCGATAAACTTGCCCCACAGGTAAGCGTTGACAATTGACGCGGAAAAAAATCACGCGCTTAACATTATTTTAATGGTTGAAGGATAACAGCACAACGTAACAGAGCACAAAAAAACACACACGCACATAACAAGGATATCAAGGATATGTGCTGGCATTTTTTCTCATTTTCTTTTCAGGTTTTTGTTTCCGATTTTCTTCTTTCGATTTTTCTTGATTTATTTTTCTTCCGCAGCACTTACGGAAATATTTAGTATTTTTTTTTTGTCTTATTTCCACAAGTCATAGTTATCCTGCGAGTATGCTCAAGAGATTGAGAAGATTCGCAGGCATATAAGAATCTTGAGCGACTGAATACGCCACTGATTGAGTATCTGGCTTAGGGCTAAAAGCAACACATGTATTGCCGAGTTTGCTTAGCAATGAGGTGTTCGAAGTCTCCCAATAAGGACGAGCATAATATATAGACAACTATTACAATGCACCCGTATAACATAATTTATATTCTACAGAATTTTTTTTCATTATGCAAATTTTCATATAAAAAATGGTTAAAACGTTCAACTCAACTAGAAATTCTATCTCATACTGACATATGCAGAAGAGTTAACCACCAAAGAAACCAACGAGTCCTGTGCCCGTCAATGCTCAAAAGGCAATTCACAAACGCATGAGATACCGCAGCTTGTCGAGCTTTTTGCGATGCATCTTGCCCTCCTCGTGCTGCTTCACCGACTTCAGATGATTGACGGACACCTCGCACACTTCGCAGAAGTACAAACCATTCAGATCGAGATACTTGAAGTCCTGCTTGGGCTGGCCATAAGTGTGTATGTACTTGCCACCAGGATTCAGTGGATACAAGTTGCCGTCCGAGTGGAAGGTGTAGAAGTAGCTGCCATTGATATCCAGGTTCTGCCTATTATGGCCATCCAGTTTCTTCCGATGCTTCGACCCCGCCAGATGCATGGCCATCTGTGACTCGGAGGTGATGTTGACGCCGCACAAGGGACACGTCAGCCACTTGATGTTGGTGCGCACCCATTTGCCTTGCGCGTCATAGTAACCGGGACCATTCGGCTTCGAGATATTGCGTGCGACCATGCGATGCCGCCGCCCGAAGAAATGCTGATTGGCATGTATGATGGAGGTAAGCTTCAGATCGCAGAGCTCACAGTAGAATGCATCGGGTCCTGTGCTCTTCACGTAGTGCATGACTTCGCCCGGCACCTGGCCCTTCTCGTTGAAGTTGCGCATCATCCAAGCGGTCACGCGGCGATCGTGCGCGCGTGAGGCATAATGATCGACGGCATTGCGTACGGTGCGCATATGCGTCTGACACAGATTGCAATAGTTCCAGCGGAAGAGGTTCTGCAGCTCCTGCGGATAGGCGCAGACCATTGGCGGCCAGGAAGTGTTGTCCGAGGAAGCTGCAAGAAATTGGGGAACCGTTCAACATTACACTGTAAGAAATAATGCACAGAACCGTCGTACTTTTATCTGCCCCACTCTGATTTTGGTAGTTGTAGACCGAAAGCGTCGTGGACGGCGTAGTCGTCGGCATTTGGTTCGCAGGTGCCGTCAAGTAAAGCGGTTCACTCGTCGTGGTGTAGCCTTGATTGGGGCCATCCGCAAAGTAGTTGGTTTGCACGACGTGCCTCATCGACTGCTGCGAGACCACCATCGGCGACGCACTGGCTGCTGCTGCTGCTGCTGTAGGCAACGCTTGCAAGGTCATCGCAGCTGGCGCCTGAATGGCTGGCAGGGTTTGCTGTCCTGGCGCGGGCAGCGCCTGCAAAGTGACCGTCGTCGGCTGTTGCACATGCGCCGCTGCCGTTTGTGGCGCGGCCGCCGTCAGCTCAGGTGTCTGCACGTTCAGGTTGTACTTGTAGCGCGCATTGTCGCCCAGGCGCTGCAGTTCGACCACGACGGGCACTGCTGGCGTGGGCGGCTGTGTTGCTCCACATGCTGGCGTCTGTACCATAATCTGTTGCTGTTGGTATGGCGCCAGCATTCTGCGATTGTGCACTTTTGTGTGTTTATCAATTTTAGTTCTGCTGCTCGCACACAGGCACAGATATTACGAAATCGAATATTTAAAACAAAAATACAAAATTATCAAATTCAAGTGTCGAATGTAAGTGTCTGCTCTTGACTAAAAACTTCACTTTACTATTCCTTCTTCGGTTATTTACTTTGTTGTGGGGCTTTTCTGTTTCGTTTTCAATTATACAAATTTTTCCTTAAACGTGCGATTTTGTTGAATTTTCAAAGCTTTCTTTTACGGTTCCATTTGTTTTCATTTGCGTTTGACAGTTTTCAAAGTAATGTCTCTGATTGGCAAGCACTCAAATTGAAATCATAGACTGGGCGAGTTCAATAACCCGAACAAAAAACAACAGTCATACACGAAATAAAACTGGAGCAATGATAATTCATGGTCCTTAGATCTATACTATCCTTGTTCTTGGACGCATTATGCAGCAGCAATCTATAAATTATTTATGAAGTCAGAAGAAGGTAAAAACGGAAAAGTTTGTGAAGTTAATATGTCACTTTTCAAACTTTAGATTAATCATTAAAAAAATGAGAATTATGGGATAAATACATTAATCAATGTATTTTTTTGAGGAGGAAAAAATTATCGTTAATAGATTCTTTCTTTGTTTTAATGTTTTTTTATTTTTCATTTAATTTCTGCTTCCATCACTATTTTTGATTAAACACGGCATACTTTGCGGCAGCTCGTACACTACGCGCAGCATGTTGCTTGGATTGGTTTGCAACATGTTGCTAATGCAGCTGCTGCCATTTCAATATTATGGTCCCACTCATTTTTTTTGGCTTAAATTCCAAAAAAAATATAATGATTTGAAGA
The DNA here is from genome assembly GCA_037044495.1 of Stegana nigrithorax. Classification (NCBI taxonomy): domain Eukaryota; kingdom Metazoa; phylum Arthropoda; class Insecta; order Diptera; family Drosophilidae; genus Stegana; species Stegana nigrithorax. The sequence goes on from JBAMBQ010002580.1 coordinate 451,183, forward strand.
AAATATATATATTTTTTTAGAAGAGTATACTCCTACGGATATAGAAACCAAAATTTTAATTGCATAAAGCAGCCCAGAAGCAACAGAAAGTTTTGGGAAACCCTGAGTGTTTGCTATTCAAATTATGAAAATTACTGACAAAAATTCAAAAATGTTTAACTCTAAGCCTACATCTCTTCAGTATGGTGTGAGTCCCCTTGACGCACGGATTAACAATTCTGACGATTTCGATATAGATAGATCCGATATTGATAATGAATGCTTTTTTAATTAAGATGCTTTAAGTTATTATTGAAAATATAAAAGTAAAGTTATGGTAAAAGTCTTGAATGACCTCAGTTTTTATTTATTACCGATTTATACTCTACACATATATAAACTTATCTACTTTTCTATATTCGATTTGATTATATTTAATTTTGTCAATTTTCAAGTCTGCAGCTTAATTTTTTGAATTTATGCCAAAAAAAATCTACTTTCGGACCATAGTGCACTTGGTGAAGCTGCACACAAGTAACCAAACTGAATGAGCTAATGCAAACTAATTAATTACACCCAAACTGCCCAGAGTCGAAAGAAAATTGCTAGCAAACAGAACTGACAACAACAGCAGACATATACACTGACGAAGGACAAATGGACAGACGAACATACAGACAATGGCTGTCTTGTTGCAGAAGTTTTTGTTATTGTTGTTGTTGTTAATTATTGAGCATTTTATGCAGTCGCACGGCATCTTCGTCTGCGTCTGCGTCGGTGGCGATGGCGCTGGCTGCTAACAATGGCGACGATATACACTTTGATGCTGGCATTATGCAGGCGCCTTCGGAGCCATTATGGAATACTTGCCGCATTATTTAACACATATGGATGATGATGACGATGAGACATGAGCAGGATCAACAACAAGGACAACAACGGTGCTGACAATGACGCACAGACAGAAAATAAAATGCTGCCACATTATGTAGACAAACACAAACAATACAAGAAGACACACAGCTGAAAACAATAAACAAAACGAACGAAACCAAAAAGGAAAAACTGAAATGAAAATTTGCCGTAAAAAAAGAAGTTATCAGTCAGACAATATGGACAGCACAACTGTTGTCTAGACAAAACAGGGCATAGCGTAAAAATAAATAAATAAATCGACGTGCGATAACACAACCGACAAACAACACACATCGACAGTCACAAAATGGCAGTGGGGCGAAAAAGCAATCCGGAAAAGTGTTAAACGGTTGTGAAAACTCTATAGAAAACTGTGTAAAGGTCAATAGAGCTGTGATCAAAGTCAAGTGCGCGCCGCAAGTGGGCGTGGCAAAAAGTTGTTGCACTTGCCGAGAAGTGGTTTTTTTTGTGGCTCGCCGTATTACGTTTGCCGTGTTTCGTTGTTGTTGTTTTGGTTTTGTTCTAGCTTTGTTTGCGGCCAAAGTGTTTTGTCTCTTAATGCCAACCAGATTATTTCTGTCTTTTTCACGCAGTAGTCTCTGTTTGCTACTCGCTGCTATCTGCAGTGCCTCAAAACATGTTTTCGCATAAATTAAAATGCTTATCTGTTGCAAAACATTTACCATCGTCGCTGGCATTTGTTGTTGCTATTGCTGTTGTTGTTGTCGTCGCATTTGTAACTATGTTGCACTTCATGCGGATATATTTAAACAAAACAACAACCGTGAAACTCGTGGAAAAAAGGATATACAGTTAATAGCAACAAAAAAAAAAAAAACATTAAAAAATATTGGGTGCAAACATGCGGAAAAAATGTACATACAAAAATGAATAATGTGTGCGTGATTTATCGCATGCAAATAAAATTTACACATGTTCATAGTAAAAACTTATTTAATTCCACATCAGTTGAGCATAAAATGTGTTTTATTTTTTCCAAAGATGAGTATTAAAACGTGCAACGTGTTGCAAATGCGCAGATTAAATAAAAATTAAAACAAAATGGCGTACATTTTATTTTGACAGAGCTATGGATTACACAGCATAGGCAAAAAGCGCTGAAAAATTAAAAATAAAAAAAAATAAAAATTATGAAAAGCGTCTAAACTTGCTTATGCAACAATTTGAACTATGGCATTTTCAATACAAATTTTGTATCTTTCAGATACTCATACACATGCAATTGTTATAACATTTGCAGCTCCGTTTGGCATTTCGGTGTAATTGTTTTTAATGCGCTGCTCTTTCATGCAACAGCTACAGCTAACTGTAAAATAAAAAAAAAGAAAGGGCATAAAATTGCAAAACTAATATGCACTGCTATTTACTCTGTAGGAAAAAACCAACAACAACAGGCAAAACAACAAATTAAATAATTTTCAACACTAAATGCGCATAAATGCCAAACAAAGCTGCTTCGGCAGAAATGTCTGATTATGAGCTTTTATTCACTTAAATCGCATGCAAGCAAGTAAACAAGAAAAAAAAAAAAGAAAAAGACAAAAATAAAAATACAAAGCCAATCAAAAAAAAAACTCTAAATTAGCTAAAAGAAAAACTAGAAAAAACAGCAAAAACTTTTGCGCGAACCCATACCAAACCAAAACCGAAACTGAACAACAAATTAACTTAGACAACAACAATGATTGGCCACATAAAAGCCACTTGTGCATATAATTAAACGGCAACAATCGTCATCATCATCATCACCTTCATTATCGACATCACCAACTTCATCATCATCATCATCATCATCATCATCATCATCATCATCATTATCGTCGCCGCCTTAATGGCAACAAAAAACTAAACTACCGCATTACGCAGCCGCAAATGAAAACAAATGAAAGCGCCAGCGGCGGGGTGGGGCCGAGCGGCAATTGGTTGAGGTGCGGTGAGGCGGCAACGCGTCAAATGCTAAGGTGCACACATATATGCATATCGTAGTGAGATGCCACAATCAACTGTTACAATTAAGCAGCGTTTAAGACACCTTTCACCGCCGGCCAAGAAGAATACAGCGCAGCTCAGGCCGGCACGGCTTTGCTTAGCTTCCCCAGGCCAGTCTGGCCCGCGTCTGCATATTTACCCGTAATTGACAGTGCATAACCTCTGATTAGCCGATTACAGTGCGCTGTGCCTGTGCCTGTGCTGCCTAACTGCATGCCTGTCATTGATGTCTCTCTTTCGGCGCGTTTCAGTGCATTTCGGCTGGGGATGTGCGCGTGTGCGCTGCTGTTCCCCAGCACTAATTGTAGCGCCATGGCGCCAATTACGTCTAAGCATTGAGTAACGCTCGGGCAATCGCATACACAAGAAAGCCAGTCGGGCCTGTCTAAGCTTGGCATTACACTCAGCTATTGCGTATTTTTTCAACTTATAAGTAATTTTATAAAAGGGAAAACCATTTCACCTGAGAAATGCAGCAGTGTTTACAAAATATTTAAGTGCATTTAGCTTGACGAAACTTATCATTTTCGGGCAATGTAATGGCTTAAGTGATTTCATTTTTCTCATAGAAAACTTGGTGTCTTATATAAAGATTATAATATTATAATTATTTTACATACCAAACAAAAAAAAGGCACATGATATCAAAATCAAAATATTCAGTAATGAAAAACAAAAAAAAAAAACAATTTTCTTAAGGTCTTCTAATTCTTTCCATTAGAAAGGAACCTGATCTAGTGACTTTTTTAATTCGGGATTAGTTAAATTTGACTGCAAATATTAAAAAAGAAATATAAAAAAAAAAACAAATGAAATGACGACGTTTTTGTTTCTCTTCAACCGTATATCATAAGCTGATGACAAGATTGCATTGCAATTTCCACAAGCACAACGCTTACCTCAAATTAAATGTTGCAATGCAATACACTCGCAATGAGATGACCCAACTTAAAAAAAATTTAAAAATATTATACCTTATAATTTTAAGGTGAGTCTTGCTTTTTAATTAAACGTTCACTTGCCTTCAGCTGAGAGCGTAGTCCGTCTGCTGCATCTTTATCACAATTTATTAAAATTCCGTCTGCAGCTTCATTTGTAGTTTGTATTTCTTGCGGTTTATGATCTGTTATGTGATTTAATGTTTGCATTATTTTGAGCGTTGTTGTTGTGTCTTTGCGTTACGTATGTCAAAGGTACACGTGGAGTATCGCTGTGTATGTGTGTATGTGCATATGTGTGCGTGAGGGGACAAAGGTTCAGCGTGTGAATGTTTTGTTTGCTAATTATGCGAAACTTATGTAAATCTTTTAACGTTTTTAATTGTTTTGTGCTTTATGTCTTTCACTCGTCTTCTTAGCTTCATTTCAAATCCATTTTAAAACATTGAAACCGGATGAATTACTCGGAGTCGTCATGTGTCTCTGTCTGCACACATTTGATTGCGTTATCTCGGGACAATTAAGTCAGAAATGGGTATCTGTGAGTTAATTTTATAGCTGGTTTGTTTTTTAATTGCCTTAGAACCATGTCAGTATATGAAGTTGACAAACATAAAAATAGGTTTTTGCTGCTGAGAATACGTGCCGCAATATTAAATTACATGCATGTGGCATGGTATGAAATTTGGACTTTGTCACGCTTACTGAAACTATGATAAAGTCCAACCATGGTAATATGGGATTTAAAGACAAGCTACTAAAGTTTAGCAGAGTAGCACAATTTTCCATTTTTCGTTTAATATTTCTGTAGTACCCAAACAATCTAAAGCATTTCTACAATTTCATATGCTTATTATCTAATAACCCAGTCTTGGCCCACTCTGAAAGTTTCCTTTAGCTGCTGTCATAATTATGCAATTAATTTACGATAAATCAAAGCAGGCGAAAACAGCAACAACAAAATTTACGCATTCCACAAAGACGAAGTTGCATTGAAAATCGAGAAATACTCGTAAATTTCTTCAACGTCATCGTTTTTAAATACCGAGGTCTATATCTAGTCAACGTTAATGTTGTTGTCGTTGTTTGCTGCTGTTATTGTTTCTTTTTTTTTTTTTGTTATTACTGTCGTCAATATTTGGTAACAAATTCCAAATGCCAATTTTAAACAAATTCCAAGACGGGCAACAACAGCAAGCAGCAGCAGCAGCGTCAGCTCACTTTCAGCAAGCATTTCTATCTACGAGTATTTCAACAACCCGCCTGCTTGCCTGCCTATCTGACTGCCCACCAGCTGCACACCTTCCCACTTGCGCACCTGTCTTGACTGCTCGGACGCATTTATGGCCGCATAGCCAGCTACAGCCATTGGCTGGTGAAATATTTCAGCAGTTCCAACTGCTTCTTGCGATTTTCAAGTCACATCTCGGCTCATGGCTGCTCACAAATGCTTACGTAATAATATTGGCAAGCGTTGAGGCGAATGCGCAGTCGTGTGGTCGCACGGCAGCTACTGTCACAGCAATTTTCGTCTCATGACTCAACCAGCCGCAAGCCTTGCTCATGCGATAGAAAATAAAAAGTACGTTTTAGCCGAAATCTGCTAATAAATACCAAATAAACAACAACAATAAATAAAAAAAAATAAAAAGTGCCACATACGCGTTTTTCCGTAGTAGAAAAACGTAGCAGCTTCGATTTTATTTTATTTTTCTTTTGCTTTTCCATAGCATGGCGCCAAGTGCCGATGGCATGGAACAAGTTGATGTTGCAGCCAGGCGTAAAAGGGGCTTAACGGGCAGTAAGTAAGGCTACAACAATGACTACAACAACAACGCGGGTATGTATGTACAAGATTTGTAATGCAGCCAAAAGCGTTGTTGCTTATTTTTGTACATTTCATTGTGGTTGGTATTTGTTGACTTTGCGTGCGAGTCTGCTGAGCAGGCCAGTAGTGTGGCTGGTAAATGTGTCATCTAGGTAACAACAACAGCAAAAACAACAGCAACATCAACACGATAAACATTTGATTCCTGTTTGCCATAAATTTTGTTCAAAAACAGTTTCTGCAGTGCACTGTCATATGCAGCAGGCTTGGTGCTTTTGTATGTAAATACAGCAGCAAATGATAATAAAAAGACATTGCAACAATTTATTCTGTTATTTTTTGCTCATACTTTGCTAAATTATACTTACAAAAATATTTAATGCGCGTCCCTGACGCACTTTTGCCTTAGCCAAGTGTTTCAGGCAGAGATTGCATTGTGACGTCTGCCGCTGCTGGCATCGCTGTCTCAGCCCTATGCAAAAATGCAAACAACAAAACAAGGCAACCGAAAGTGTGTCAACTGCAACGTTGGCTGCAGCTTAGCTGGTTGAGCGGCAACACGATGAACAGCAACGAAAGCCGAGAGCTACAACGCGACTGTCATTAAAAATGAAATGCATTTTTACAGCAAACTGCAACGCAACAAAGCGAACAGAAATGTGAGACAAAAACATGAAATGAGACCACAAGCGACCAAAAACAACGGACGCGTAATAAAAGGTAAAAAATTCCTTTCAAGGCCGCAACTGGATTAACGCAGGCCAAGACAAAGCAGCCAACACTTTAGTATATGAGTTAACAGCTTACATCTGCAGTACCCAAATGTGAGTGCAACATTGTATGTAAGAGTACGAGGGAGGGCTGAGAAGTTTTAGTCTTAGGCAAAATAAGATGCTGCTTGCATTTAAAAAGTAATTTTTTTATATTAAAATTTTCTCCTTTAATATCAACAAAAAAGAATTGGATTGCACGAACAAATTTTTTTTCTTTACCAGGCCAGAAATTGTTCACCCCAACCTCGTATTATCTTGATAATATGAACTTCAACAACAAGCTTTTTAGTTAACAGACTTTCGAAGAGTTTCCACAGTATTCACAAAGTGATGTACATCATTGGGGTGTGTGATACGACACATTTGCTGTCAACCACGCTTATTTATTTTTAAGTCCCAGCTTTATTTCATTATAGCAATTTCATATAAAATTTCAGTGTCACGCACTATTTATGCCAGCAACAATAAATGTTGCACCAAAAACTAAAATAAAAAAAGAATCGCTCCAAAAAAGCAAACAACAAGAAAGCCACCAAAAACAAAGAAAACAAAGCAAAAATAACAAGCTATAAAACTTTAACAAAAATAAAAAAAAAATAAAATAAAAAATAAAAAAGACAAACAAAACAAAAAGTTTAACAAAAACAAAGTTGGCTTGCACCTTCTGACCTTGTGCTGTGGCATTAAATTGCAACACTTATGGTGCCGACTGCCAGTAACAATAACTACAACAGTAACAACAACAGCAACGACAACAACAGCAACTACAACAACAATGTGCACATGACGGAACAGCAGACTTGGTGTAGTTAAAATTGTTGTGGCTGATTGTTGTTGTTGTTGCCAAATTTGGCGCAAAAGTCAACAAACAGAAACCAAAAATGAAAACAAAGCAAAACACGATAAATGCAAAAAAAAAACAATAAAGGAAAAAAAGAAGGAAAAAAACAAATGTTGCAAGAATGGAAACACTAAAAATGCTCTAAAAAAAACCAAAAGAAAAGGAAAATTAAAAACAGTCAAGCTTATAGCATATCTCCCTCACACTAACACTCCTCATACACACCGTTTACACATGCATTAGCAAGTTCAATCGCACGCTTGAAATTCGTCTTTGAGTCTGAGAGGAGGTTTAAAGTCTTTAATTGTTTTTCAAGCGTAATTAAGTGCATTCTGTTCTCTCTGCGTTATTTTTTTGTGTATTTTGTTTTGGTTTTTGCAGTTTTTTTCTGCATTGCAAGCTATTTTTTGCGGCACGTGATCATGACATTCTACAGCTCCTGCTGCGGCTGCTGTTGTTGTTGCCATTTTTGCTTTGCTTCGCTTTGCGATTTAATGTTTTTTGCGTTAAAATTTTTCTGGTTTCTTGAGTTTCGGTTGAAGTTAGTTTTTTTTGTTTTTTTTGTTTTTTATAAATATATTTAATTTTGATTTTGTTTTGCTCGCGATTTCGTTGCATTCACCTTGACATAAGCATTTTGACTTTTGCACAAGGCGTATACGCAATTTTATGCACTTGCAGGCGGCGCGTTTCATTTCGTACCAAATTTTTGTTGTCTTATCTTATGATTGATGCTAAACTGCACTGGCATTGCACATTTTGACGTAGGTACGTACTTACTTCTTATAAGTTATAGCATAGCCATATAAATTATTTATTAATGATTTTCGCATTGAACCGATCAAGGTAATGCGATCAAGGTGAGGTTTGCATGAGTTGCAATCTTTCCACTGGCAAGTCTTGAAGTCGTTGCACTTCAACTCGAATCAAGCTGTAAGTAAGCAGAGCTGACGTTGTGAAACGCGGTTGCTGCTTAAGCCAAAATGCGCATAAGACGGCAGAAGGAAGTTGTGCAGCTGATAATAGCAACGGTTGCGTGAGGAACAGGTTGTAAGTTGTTGAAGTTATAAGCTAAACATCAATCGTAATTATTTACTGCTGTCGACATCTGCTCTCTGTATACTATGAAATATGAGCGAAATATTGCCAAAAAACTAATAAATCTTGTCTCAAATGCGATTTTCTTTGCCTTGTTAGGTACTTTTGTAATATTCGGTATACGGCCGTGTAGAAGATTTTTTAAAAATAGCCAATTGGCCAAATCTCTACTTAGCAGCATATGTCAAGGATATAAAGTTCTGTCACATTTTTATGCCTTTCACAAAATTTATTCATAAACCTGCAGAGGCTTTAAATGCTTAGTTTTTATCGCTTAAAATTATGTGAAACTAACACCATCTGAAAATATAATATTAATTCCAACTAAGCCAACTCGATTTGCGTCTTCGGATCTCTAATTGTTTGCTTGACTTACTCTTATAACTTATTATCATAATTAACATAGTAATTTAGTTTATTTACTTCATAAAAGCATAAACAGTTTTGCACAATTCTATTATGCAACCGTTAATAAAGAAAACAATCATAAAAATAGTTCATATATTGTTTACGAGCCTGCTAATTAAATATAGCGGTTCTGTCATAACAATCAGACATGTTCGAAGTGCTTCTCAGCCAACATCACATTGATCAACGCAAATGCAAATAGCATTTAGCTACTGAATCGACCGCCTACATTTCACACATTGTGCGGCAGCGCAAGTTGTACATAGTCGTGGTCATCGTTGTTGTTGTTGTAGTGTTTGTTATCGTTTGTTACCGTGTTGTAGTTCGATGTGATTATTCACTTTTATTTACGTTCGTCTCTTTATTTCTTTTTTCATTTATTTTTATTGGCGCGTGCTAAGCAAGTTTTTTGCTTAAGTCTTTAGTTTTGTGTTCCGCTCTTGTACGTCTTAGGCTGCGCCGCAGCGGTAGCACTTTGCGCGCCACCGATTTACACTACTGACTCCGTTTCGTATTACAGCGTTCGCTCGTTCGTTCGTTCGCCTCTTCGTGTGTTCGCTTATGACAACCCGCACACTCATATTGCAATGTTGAGCCAAGGAAATTGCGTTTGTTGGCTTGTTTATTTGTTTGTCTCAGTGTCTACTTGAATGTGGCAGCGTTTTTCACTTAATGACGATGTTTCTCCGCTCGTCAGCTCCATGTCTCTCTGTGTCTGTCTCTCTCTTTTCCTATTTGCCTCTTTACTCTCTCTTTCAAATTTCAACACTTGCTGCATTTTTTTGTTTTGTGCACATTTTCATTTTTAAATGCGGGCGTATCGTGTTCAACTCGTTTGCTTATTCGGTTTCTGGTCTTTTTTTTTTTTTTTGGTTTTTCTTTGATATTTTCCATGCCTCATAGACTCTTGTTGCTCTCATTTCGTGTTTACTCTTGTTTTTGTTGTTGTTTATGACTACATATCTTAATATTGTGTTTGCTTTTTTTCATTTATTGCTTTCATTTGTTTTGATTGCACGTCATTTTTACATATTGTTTGTATTGTTACTTTATATATATAAATATATAATATTTTTTAGTGTTTTGTTTATTCATTTGTCTACCATTTGTCAGTTTGTCCGTCTGGATGAACGTTTGTTTGTTAGAGCAATGCTTTTATTCACAAAGCTATAAGAGTTGAGACGAGTTATTTAATCGTTTAAGTGTTGTCATTAACTTTTTGCAATTTTTTATTTTATTTCTACTTTAAGATTTTTCTCAGCTAGGCTAATGGCGGTTAAAGTTAACAATTTGCATGTTTTTTATTCTGTTTTTATTTTTAAATATTTACCATATATTGTCAATTTGGTTTTACCTTTTTTATAGTAACAAGCGTCACATTGCATATTTCGTCAGATATTTCACTCATCTTCAAATCAATATAACTTTTTACACCACCAACGAATTACAGAATTGTCTTCTCATGCCAAGCCTGTAATGTCATCTTTCAATTAGTTGCTTTGACACAGTCGGATTACTTTTGCATAATATATGGGTATCAAAACCAAAATTCAAAATGTGCATCAGTCATGTACTTTTTTCATCTACATATGTATTTACTTGGTATAAGATGATTTTTAGAGAATTATGGCCCTCAAAACATAGTATAGAAAATTTTTTTCTTTAAGTAAAAAATGATATGCAATTTATTGGATGAATCGCTACGAAAAAATAGAGAATTGGATACGGTGTTTGTTTTTTTTTTTTTCTTTTGTTAACATAACGAGGTTTAATTTCTCAAGTTATACATGAGTAAGTAAAGCAGTTGTTTTGACGTTACAAACAATATCGATTCTTATAATTTTTTATTAAAACATGCTTCTATAACCACAAAACACAAGAAATCATAAACATTGTGAGCCGGGCTTTAATCGAGCTCATTGCGCTAGCCACGCGACTGCGCGAATAAAGGCAAAGCCAGGCAACATGCTCGATCATGCTGTGTTGCGTTGCTGCGTTGCCAACTCGGCTCGAACGCAGCTAGAGGTAACCGTCAGCGGAGAGTGGCTTTAAGTTGTTCAAGCTTACAAATACTCAGTTGGATAACGACTCTCGACCGAAACGGTAGCTACAAAAACGAAATAAAAGATTCAAAAAAGTTAAATTGAAAATCAACGTTTTCTGCATATAGAAATCATATAGCAGGATCGTTTTTAACAAGGATTGTATATTTTATACAGAGGACCAAGCAAATAATCCTTCGATATTTTTTGACATGTTGCGAAAATTAATCTAAATAAATTTAATTGCGGGCAGTCACATTTTTTTATTAGATTTTAATGTTAGATGTGAGCACATAAAAAAAAAAATATATAAATATATGCAAAAATAAATAAAAAAAAACCTCACAAAACCAATAAACAAGACGCTTTCATGTTATAAAATTCGCGAGTGAAAAATTTCAAATAAAAATCATAACTGTGCAAATTACAACAAATCAGAGTAAAACGTAACCGTTACGCTCCAAGAGCAATTGTAGCTGCCAGTGCTGCCACACTTGTTAAAAAAACACACAATACACATTACACAAATCAGGCTTGAAAATTTGCATTGCTTTTGAAAATGTTCGAAAGTGAAAACAGGTCAATCACCGCCGCCATCTGCTTGCTGATCGCCTGCCAAGCGCTCTGGGGCACGGCGCAGGGCTTCACAATTCTCTCACCCTTCAGCTACACCTCGTTGAGCTTTAAGAATCTTCTGAACAGTGTACTACTCTCGAGCAATGCGAATCTGGCAGGTGGCGGACGCAACCTCAAATCGGATGTACTCGAGGATGCATCGCTCATAACGGTAAGCTGCACTCAAGCGACATACACTTAACGGTTAAGTACGTTAGGTTAATGACAGCGCTGCGCTGCATTGAAGCGGCACACAAAGCCACGAACCGACAGAACGTATCAGCGCTGTGCTCTTGTTTGCTCAGCTGTCCGTCTATGCTGGCGTCTGTTGCTCGCGGTCAGTGGTTTCATATTCTTAATATCTCTTCTGTGGTGCATTTCCGATATGCTTTCGTTAATTGACCAAGCCATGGCGCGCAAAAGTCGTTAACATTGACATATGGATGCCGGCTTTTTCTTTTGTTTGTTGCGCTGTTTGCTTTTGGGTTTCTTTTTTGTTACACTTCTTATGTTTAACTTATCTTTTTTGAGAATGTCTTTTGTTAATATTAAGTGCTTTTTCTATGCCAAATAAATTTACACGTTTGAAATAAGCTGCTTGTGAGAAAGTCGACTGTAAATAAAGGTTTTAGTTTTGGGTTCATTGACTTTATCGATTTTTAGCTTCTGATTTATCGACAGTTTGTATATATTTTTCAGAGTTTCATTAAAACACAATTTGTATGCGAAACAAATTGAAGAAAAAAATTAAAATAAAAAATAACTTCATCAGGTGTCGTCATATAGGATGAGTTATACTTGTACAAATGGCAGCACAAATTGTAGATATATATAAGTGTCAGTAGGTAGTACATAAAATCTAAACCATTTGCAATTATAGTATGAGTGAATACACGATAAACACTCAATTTGATTTGGTATATTGGCATATTGGCATATTGAAGTTTTTATTGATTGCAATTAAATAATTTAGAAAAAGACGAGATGCGAACTGATGGCGAACATGAGAATATTTTATTATTAAAGGTTGATATTGATTGAAAGCTACTTTCCCAATTAAACAGACTTTTTCCTGCATTTTCGATTTTTTTGTATAATTAAAAAAATATTAATGGGAAATGTTTTTTTTATGTTCTGCCAGCAGTAATCGATATTATTACAAAATTTTAAATTTATCTTAAAATATGAATAAAATATATATCATTTAATGATCGACTTTAAAAAGCGTAGTGAAGCAGAATCATGCTTACGATCAAGCTAACAACCAAATGGTACACAAATAGAAATAAAAAATAATTGACAAAAGCTCATTAATAAATATTTTACTCATTTGCATTAAATATGCATTCAGACTGATGTCATTGCTGGAACCAAAATTTACACGCTATACTTTTTAGTAAATCTATGTTAAGTGCCGTAGACCCTTAGTGAAACCTTGGCCTAGTAGTCACACATTAGTGGTCTCAATTGTTGTAAAACCACAAAGTGTATCTTTGACAGTCGTTGATTGCTTTCATGCACTAAAAGCGGCTTAAGTGAAGAAAACCAAATGTTATTTTTACCTAAAATAAGTTTTTTGGTAATTAACATTAATAACGGAAATTTTATATTCACACTACAAAAATAAACCGCAAAATTATGTCGTCAACTTGAGATTTCGTTTTTTTTATGCATAAAAAAGCTGAAAGCAGCCACAATAGGCGAAAACCAATTTCTGTTGTCATTTCTGTCTGCTTATAAACTCATTTGTTCGTGAAAAAATTATTAAAAAAATAGCTACACCACAAAATTGTCAAAGTTGTAACTAAGCCATCACTCGCAAATTGAGATCGTATAGTTTTAGGAAAAAGCGAAAAATTGAAATTCAAATTGTTTATTTATGGGTTTCGTTTACTGTTATGCTGCTGAAAAAATACGAACCTGTTAAACCAAATTATACAAAAAGCCATCAACTAATGCAAGCATTTGCTATCAAATAATTTTGTAAGAAACAATAGCCCCCACGTGAGCGACCTTGACATTCTAGATCTTAACAATTAGTTCAATGCTAACCAATTGGGCTGCTGCACTTGACATGCAATGCAAATAATTTAATCAAACATAAAACACAGAAACCGGGAATTGCAAAATGTTAATTTTTCTGTAAGGCATACAACAGAAAATAAAAACAAAACTAATTCATACGAAGCGTGCACGTATATGTGAAAAAGTCGCAGACGTTTTCTATAAGGCCAAACATGTTTATGCATGTCTTAAGAAAAAGCCAAAAGTAACGTAAAGTTACCAAATCCGAAGGTGGGGTCAAACGATTAATCAAAACAGCAAACTGTTAACTGAAAATAAAAATACGAACAACAAAAATACGAAACATGCACTAAAAACATAACAAAACAGAAAAGTTGACATAACTAATAAAATTCAATTATTTGGATTATTTGTTGAACAGCAAACTAAAAAGAAAAAAGACAAAGGAAAAAAAAAATGACCAAACTTATGCGACATGGCACAGCCGAATGCTGAGGGCCGAGCCTTTGAGTGCTTTTGTGTCGCATGTGTTTCGAATGCCAAACGAAAGTGAAAAAAATTACAATTTTTTATTATTTGCATGTGAAACATCAGCAGGCGTTAGGGTTAAACTATTTAATAAAAAAAAAAAAAAGAGTATTTGAAAATGTAAGTATAAACTGCATGCGGTGTTGGCATGTGCAGCGGGGGGCTGCAAGACAGCATATGAGGCGTAAAAAAAATAAACAGCACACATAACGTAACTCGAATTATGTGATTTACGTGTCTACACAAAAGCAATCTTTTTTTATTTTTTTTTTTGTTGTTATAATAATTTTAAGTATTTACGTTAGTTTTTATGCGCTGTGATATTTGTTGTCTTGTATTGTGGCCGCGCGGTTAATATTGTGATTATATGCGTTTTTGTGCCTTGACATGTGTTTGATTTAAGAGAAAGAGAGACAGACAAGCAGTCAGACAGCCAGCCAAATGTGGGGACAGAGAGGAACAAAAATGGCAAAAAAAAAAAAAATAAAAATAAAAATAAATAAATAAAACAAAAAGGAAAAGCAAACAACACAAAGCATTATCATTGATATGCCAAGTAGTGAATGTGTCTGCGCACAGTGGGCAACCCGTTGCTATAATAAGAGGGAAATTAAAGGTTGAAGAAAGTATGTTTTGCAGTAACTTTGTTCAAGTTAATTTTTGTAGTAGAACCCACAGTCCAATAATTTTTAAAATGGTAGCCTCTGAGAATAGGCAACATAGTTAAGTTCCTAGCGTATTTTTAAATGAAATAATGCCGATATAAAAATAAAGTTGAAGTTACATTTTCTTAGTTGTTGTAAACACTGTGCAAAGCTGTCGGCAGTGGAAACTTTGAAGAAGCTAAAGAAAGCAAATGGTGGTCACGAACACAGACAAGCAAGCAGGTAAGCAACGCAAAGATTTGCTTATGCAAAGTCATGGCTGCGAAGTGGTAGGCAAAATGTGTACAGCAAGTGCGGTATAGTGTAGTGTAGGGTATGGCACGTGCAATTGGCAACTGCAAATAGTTTATTGTCTGTAGGTAAGCGTAGCCAAGAGCCAAGAGCCAAAGCAAGCCAAGCCAAGCAAAACAAAGCAAATCAAGCCCTGCCAGAAATGAAAAGAAACAAAAATGTGCTGCACGTCGTAATTACATAACTTTATAGGTAACAATAGCAGCAGCGGCAACAACATTAGCAATAACAAACACAATGACAATGGCAACGCAAACAAAGGCACAAAAACAACACCAATAGCAAAAACAACATCAAATCGAAATTGTCAACAACAATCAAACGAAAAAGCAAAAGTAACAGTGCCAGCACACAACTGCTTACAGCCACGCTAATGGCGTTTCACTGTATTAGCCCCAGGGATAACTTAAAGTAGTGCCGCCATTAGCCGAATGCGCCGCTCTACATGCAAAGGGGCCATTAAAAGCACAGCGAACTGGTAATCAGCATGCAATTATTGTAGGGGGCACACGGCTGCCATTCCAACCGCTCTGCCATGACTGAGTGACTTTGAAATATGGGTCGTCGCTGTGTGGCTGTCGTGGCCAAGTTTCAAATTGGCAACCGCATCAGCAACAGCAGCAGCAGTTGCAGCGACAGCTGTTGGCCAACTGGGCACTAAAGTTGTTACACAGACAAGTATGTACAGCATTGGCAGCACAACTTGGCCAATGCACGAACGTGCAGAAACATTTTCGCTTGCCGTTTGCATTTTTAAAAATTTCCAAGTTTATTTAATTGAAAATAAGGAAATATACAATATTCGGGTACTCACCACATTTACACAAAATGTTCGTTTTTATATGAATTACGAAAACATTTCCGCATGGCTTCACTGTAAAAAAAAATTACAAATATAAAAAAGTGAAACGAAGACAAAACAAAAGCCAAAAATTTTAACACAAGAAAAAGAAAAAAGGTAAATGAAATAATGGTAATTAGCAAATTAAGCCGCTGGGTTTGTATGTCAGCAGTTCGCAAGAGGCATGACGAGTTATCAATCAATCAATCTATCAAGCCGCTGCTGCAAGTTGGCGACTGCAGGTTAAACCAATCAATACAAACAAAATCAATTGTAATAGTCTGCATTTTATTGGCATGTAGGCATGGTAGCAAGAAATTAATTTTTAAAACAACCCAACGGCATTGAAACCCTTGAGCAGTTCTAACACACTTTAGTGTTTATTTTAGCCCCTTGTTTAACTAACTAACTTTGTTGTTCAAACAGTTATTAAAATTAAAAAATAATGTCTATAGACATAAAAAAATTAAATTTTTTAAATACCTCCTTTTAGTTTGTAATTTTTTTTAATTATACAATTATTTTATTTTTGAGTATTTTACCATGTGTTACTCAACAATTATTTTAAATATTATCGTTTAGGTACGAATAAACAACGTATTATTATTATTTTCTTATTTCTTCTTCTTTATTTACAATAACACGTTTTGCGTATTTGAGGCCAAACCTTAGGCAAAGGCATAAAAATTGATGAACTGCTGGTTAAATATAATTTACATACACTTGTTGCTTTTATTTATGTATATTTAATTGTAGTAAGTCTTCGTTTAGCATTGAGCGTGTTTACAATTAGTTACGCCACGACAAAGTGTAAAAATTACCTAATAGGCCTGGCGCTGTTTTCATTATTAAATTACATGGCATAGCGCGATTTAAATTCTCAACACCAAACAGCAAACATTCGGCATGTAAAACGAGCCAACTTGAGACGTTTAAGAAGCAAAAACTTAAAATGCTCGAGTTCAAATGTGATTAACCTTTGCTTTAATGCCGAAATTTATGTCAAAACAAATGCCCGTAGCGTCGAAATCAAGCAGCTAAGACGGCCAGAAGTGCCACTTAAACAAGTTTTGTGAGCATATGCAGTAAATTAATTGATAAAAAACAATAAAAAGAAAAAAGGAAAAAAAAAGAAACATTTTTCCATGCGTTACTGTTTCGAATGCACAACAACTAACGCTCAAGCACTGCTCGTTAAATCCAAAGCATAATCGAATCGAATACAAAATCAAAATCAAGAAGTCAATATCAAGGTCAATTACAAAATGAGTTTGTAGGTTTTGAGTTAGACGAAAATGGAATTGAAAACAAAAGTGTTTGGCTTTGTTTCCTTGTCCCAACGGAGATTTTAATTTCAATTTCAAATGCGGCAAAGCGCAGCGCACCAAAAACAACACATCAAAACGCTTCAAAGTGATGCCAAGAGGAGCGATGACAGCAGCTTTGAAAAACTAAAAAAAGAAAAAATACAAAACTCAACGAAAATAAAAGCGATGATATGCAAATTAAGCAGCGTATGAATATAAAAGCTGCTAAGCAGCAAAAGCATAATAAAATTAAGACCAGACCAAAGACCTGTATAAAGAGCAACGCTGCTACTGACTGGCGACTGCAGACGACAGCAAATGTCGTTAATGAGGCCGCCGCAGCATAACGAAAAGCAGGCGACACCCTTTTTTAACAGCAACAAAGACGGTAAACGCGAATCGAAGCTAATCAGAAACAAGCGAATGAACGGTCAAGCGGAATAGGAAGACCAAGACCCATCGCGACGAACCGGCCAAATTAGTGGGTCATGATGAACATGCTGAGACTCGCAGAGGTACCCCAAGTCATGTGCACTGCACACTCGACGACGATGATGAAGACGGAGATGGTGAAGCAACGAAGACGACGCAAAGACACTTCACGCATGATAATCATGTTATGCCGTAGGTGCAAATGAAGTTGTGTATGCGTCTGTTTAAAACTCGGCCAAAAAGCGGCTAATAAAACTGTAAAATATAAGCTACAAAAAAAAAGAAAAAAACCAAAGCAAAAACAACAGAAAAAGTTGCAAAAAACAAAACAAAAACATTAAACGCAGATAAAGAGTTAAACTCAATATTGTCATAGGTCGGGTCTCTGAGACTCGCACAGCCAATAGTTTATAGACAGATGCTATGCGCAGTCTAGCGTGTTGAGGTTGGCATTGCTATTTTTTATTTTTTTGTTTTTTTTTATTTTTTATTTTGTATTCTGTTTTTTTTTTTAACATTTTCTTTGCTTTGATTTGTGTGTAATTATTTACTTTAGTTTATTTCAGCTTGTTTGACTTTGCTTTGTTGTGTTGTGTTTTCTTTGATTTTGTTTACTTGTTGCTGTTTGTTGTTTTGTTTGCTTTTTGGTTGCACAAAACTTTTGTTATAAATCATTGAACATATTTTTCTTGCTAAGCCTTAATTTGCGCATGCCAAGAGTGTCTACATTGTGGAAGGTTTTTAGTTTAACTACCTGTACTGTACATTATTTAAACAGCTGCGAACTATTGCAAAATTACTGTGGACTTTACGGTAAGCCTACCAAAAACTCAGTAACTAGTTTTTTTTTTCTTACATGGTTTTTGATGTTTCTGGCAGCGAAAATATACACCGGAATATGTATAGTATACGTTTAAATTTTTTAATTCATAACTTTGGTAAAAAGTCTTCCAATAGGCTGCCTGAACATTTCTATACTTCTCTTGCTCCAATTCCAATAATTGTATAAGATTAAATTATATTTATTAAAGTTTAATAAATTGCAATTGTCTTGTGTGGAGCAGCTGCTTATGGCCAAAATCGGCACAAGGCCTTCTTCATAGGCAAACATAACTTGCAGACTTTTTCATATTTGCATGACCTTATTTGACAGCTGCGTCCAATATGCTTTTGGAACGTACTAGAGATTTTTTTCTTAAGACAAAATGTGATTTTTACTTTACCCTTGATTTAATAACCTCTCATTAGGGAAGATTTAAACTAGTATTTTTTTTATCGCATTGTAAGCTTAATAAAGACATTATATATACATATATCACTTTTAATAATTTAATTTTTGTTAAAAAATTAATATATGTTTTAAACAATTACTTTCAACTTTACAACAATGCGTACATTTAATTAAACATTAAATATGTAAACATTAAGCTTGAATTACCACAGATCGTAAACAACAGCAATTCACTTACGTCATAAGATTTACAACCAACATCATTTAAATATTATGACGCCCACAACACTTTGCCACTACAAAATAAAATTAATACGTTTATGGTGTTACAAAAGCACTCAAAGATTTTCTGAGCAACGAAGACACTCAACTTACCAAAAACGCATAAAATTTCATAAGTGGAAAAAAAATATTTTATATCTGTATATTCATACTCGTTTGTATGTCTATAAAGGCAGCAACAATAATTCAACACACATTCAATTGCAACACAGCACCACAGATGCTGCACATCTTCGGCTGCACATGAGGCTGCGCTTGGTCAATCGCTTGCGCTGACGGTGAGGCAAGAAAATGCATAAGCAACTTCGCAGCTGACCTATTTGCCAACGAAGATTATTGCTTCTTATTTTCTGATTATTTTTTTTAACGTGTATTTAGCAGTTGTGCTATTTCGCAAAACAGTTGTAGCAAATACATTTTGCCAAATTAAATAATAAAAATGAAATGCTTAAATAAGCTGAAAGATTTGCAATACATAAAAAATATTATTGCAAAATATTCATAAAAAAGGCAATTGCAAAACAAATAAATAAAAAATGATTTAAAGTAGCTGCATGACGTTTGCAGTTACTCTCGTGCTATTGTTAGCTGAGTCCATTGAAAGAGCGTTGCGCAAATAAATTTGAGGAAATAGTACAAGAAAGTGTATGTTAACAATATTGGCAATTTTCATTTTTTTTTTTCAGACTTATTTACTTTGTTGATAATGGGCTAAAAATTAAAAAAAAAAGAAACAAATACTTTTTGTTAGTTTTTTGAAAAGCATTGCCTAATAAATTTCGTACCACTTCCTCGTGTGTCGTTGGCTGTGAAAATATCAATTTTTGCCTATATAATGTCGGACATACGATATGCCTTTTTATAGTTTATTTGTTATTTAATTTTTGGATTGGTTTGGTTTGATTTGGTGGGGTTTTTGTTTAGTTTTTCTTTGCCAAGGTTAATTAAAATGCCGGTGGTGTGCTGCGGCGTTGTTTTCGTTGTTCATTGTTTTGGTTGTGAAGTGCGCGCGCGGACAGTGTTGCCTTAATACTTTGATTTTATTTATTATAATTTCAAACAGTTGCTTTTGTCTTGTTTATGTATATATTTTTTTTATTATTTTTCGTTTTTAGGCTACTCATTTTGTGCTTTGCATGTTTAGCTTCAGACTTTTTTAATGCTGATTTATTTTATTTATAATGCGCATGCGGGCCGTTCGCTTTGCAGTTGTAACCTTTTTATTTACGCTACACTTGAGCACACTTCAAAATGTTATATAATATTTGCTGTTCATAATTTTATTGTAATTTACTTAATAATCAGACACTTCTAATTTATTTCATATTAAATGTAACAACGCATAAAAAATTGAACATTTTAACTGCTTAACCGAAGCTAAGTAAAATTGCTAGGAACTGCATTATAATAAGTTAAAATGCCCCATTTTGCTAAGCATACAAAAAAACATTAAGATTGCAGCTTAGCTTCGGATATAAGTTTCATAATTGTTATAATATGATAATTGTTATCGTAGTTGTTAAGATGAAGAGAGGTGACAAAACTGGGGCGTGCCTCAACCAAAAAACGAAACTAATTATTGTCCGAATTCCCTGAAGGTAGTAAATAACACGTGCAAAATGCTTAAAAGGAAAACATATTTTAATTAAAGATTTTTATTTATGTTTGCTCACATGTGGCTCGCAACTCTTTTGGACACGCAAATATTGTTTTTATGACAATATCTCAATTATAGTTTAGAATATTTTATTAAATAGTTTTTGTAAAGTTTTTTTCGATAAATATTTGTTTAAGAAATATTGTTGTTATTATTATTATTTCATGCCACCCGGAAAATACATTTTGTCAGACAGTGCGTATGAGTGATACGTGACTTGGTTTTTATGTTGCTGATATATTAATGGTTCAGACGTCACCAAAACAACTGACGTACGCCTTCGACTCAATTTAAATCAACAAACTACACTTTTCTTGTTAAAAACTTTATATGTCATGAATATTATTGTTGAATACGTATATATTATGTATACGACAACAACAACAACAACAACAAAAGGCCGATTTAATATTATTTAACATACATCATTTAAAATTTAGATATCTGCTTCACTTTATTTTAATGCAATTCAATAATCTCAGAACTTGCTGCTGCGAAAATTAAGTTAGCCTATATTAAATATATCAATTAAATTGCTGCAAATGGTTTTTTCTGGATTTTTAAATGCACAATAATTTTAGATACACATACTTATGTTCATTTTTTTAAATCATTATTTAATTTTTATTTTTGCGCTGCATTAAAGCTTTTGTTTAAGCTGTGTGCATTTGCGCGAAAAATGAAAAGCAATAAAAAGATACATCAAAAGATTCAATCTACGCTTTAATAGCCGGAAATTATTCATAATAAAGAATGAAAAAGATGACTGTGAAATGTGCAGATAGCTTTTATTTTATTAAGCATGGCTGCACTGCTCATGAAAGAACTTACAATAGCTGAACATCGGTGCTGCCCTATTATTTTATTACGATATTTAATAACAAATAAAAACATTGATATTTCAGAATTAAAAAATAATTGCAACCGTTTGTGCTCGTCTTCACAAGCACTTTAGTCATTTTTTATTTTTATATTTTTAAAACTTAAATGCCGTCAATTAAAATATTAAATACAAAATCGAGGAAGTCCCTTATGTAAATAAACGACTGCAACAAATTATGTACATATTAAGAAAAAAAGGCAAAATGAATAAACTGTGATGGCCGCAAGTCATGAAGCCCATTTAACTGTCTAGTCAACTTGGGTTAATAACCATCTTCGCAAGCTTGTTAAACTGCGAAAATTAAAATTCATTAGGCGGACCCGGACCTGTGCCGCCCCAAGCTCGTATGGTTAATCCTCGTTGCGACGTACAACACAGCTAAGTGCAACAGTCTAACTTTTCAATTAAAAATGCGCAGCTATGCAAATTGAAAATGTGAAAAACCTCACCACTGCGCGGAAAACAAAAAAAAAAAACTACCCGAGGAAGACGTAACCACAAGCAGCATGAAACGCAATTTCACAGCCTCATGAATTTTCTATACAAACACACCCACACACCACATAATACATACCGCACCCAGCACAAAATAAAAAAAAAAACAATAAACAAAAAAAGTTAGAAAATCAAAAATGCGAACTGACTACAAGTCTATCTCTCTGTTGCAGCCTAAATTAATACGCAAGTACGGCTATCCTTCGGAGACGCACACGGTCGTGACGAAGGATGGCTACATACTCGAGATGCACCGCATACCGAAGAAGGGCGCGCAGCCTGTGCTGCTCATGCACGGCATACTCGACACATCCGCGACGTGGGTGCTAATGGGTCCCAAATCTGGTCTGGGTGAGTAATGCCCGCGCGCAGTATACAAATGTATTCCGATAGTTAGATGCGGCAGGTGCGAAAAGCCGCAATTTAGAGACATCGCAATAAAGACAATGCATGCCTTAGTGCAGTGCTCAGGCAAATGATTCTCCAATAGTTAAATAATCGGCCACAGCCAAATACTAAATTTCGTATATTTGATTTCCTAGACACTTTGCCCATCTATTTTCACCTCACCCTAATATGCATATTCCTGAGGTTACTACCACAAACGCACGTTTTTTCGCTGATATTCCTTTTTTTTTTCTCTTGTTGTCGTTGATTTTTTACTCAACTTTCCACCAGCTGTCAATGCATACATGCAAATGTAATTAGCAAATGCCACATGTTCTCTTGTCTATCGTCAGGTTACATGCTCTCCGATCTGGGCTATGACGTCTGGATGGCCAATTCGCGCGGCAATCGTTATTCAAAGAACCACACCAGTCTGAACAGTGACTACCAGGAATTCTGGGACTTCACATTTCACGAGATGGGCAAATACGATTTACCCGCGAACATCGACTACATACTGAGCAAGACCGGCTACGAGCAGCTGCACTACATCGGACACTCGCAGGGCACGACCATCTTTTGGGTGCTGTGCTCGGAGCAGCCGGCCTACACGCAAAAAATCATCTCGATGCACGCCCTGGCCCCGATCGCCTACATACACGACATGAAGAGTCCCCTGTTTCGCACGCTTGTGCTCTTCCTCGACTTTCTCACAGTGAGTATCCTGCAAGCGGTTTAACTTGTACTTGGAGTGTTTCACTTGTGGCCTCCATAATTTTTGCACTTCGATTTTTGCTTTACATTCACCAATCTAGGCTGCCACTCGCATGCTGCGCATTACTGAATTCATGCCGAACACGAAATTCCTTGTGGACCACAGTCAGGTTGTTTGCCACGACAACGCCATGACGCAGGACGTCTGCTCGAATATACTCTTCCTTGTCGCCGGTTACAATTCGGAGCAGCTGAACAAGGTTTGTATTTACCCTCTGCAACGACTGTGTGCATGTGTGTGCATGCGTATGCCTATGCGCTGTGTGTGCATGTGTGTGTGTGAGTGTGTGGTGTGTCTGTGCGCTTGCCACATTTTTGCGTGTTTCTGATTTGCAGCGGACGATGTTCGAGCCGTTGCATTCTGCGTGCTGCATGCCGCGCGTTTTAAGCGGCTACAGCCGTGCCAACTGTGAATGTTCTACATTGCATTGCACTTAATTAAGGCATGTCCTGCACTGATAAAGTGTGTGGCCAAAGATTTTGCACGTTCACTTTTGGCTTATGACTTATGCTCACCAAAAATAGGCTGTGATAGGCAATTACTGCTCTTTTAATCTGCCTGAAGTGAGACTTGTCTTTAGGGCATGCCTTTGGTTGGTTTAAGGCGTCCAATTTAATTTCAACTCGGATTCTGCAGACTTCTGTTCAATTTGTCTCAGTGCACCAAAAATAATATTTAAAAAAACTTTTTAACTGAATGTCGCAATAAAACAATGCAAAAACATAATGAATATCATTAAAAATTCAAATATTTACCAACGAGAATAACAAATAAAAATAGCAAGGACAACCATTGCTACGTATGTGAGCGAGAATGTGAGCGTGAGTATGTGTGTTCGGTCACCGCAAAAGCCCAAGAGGCAACCACAAGTCAAACACCCACGGCTTTTAAGCTGCCATTGGGCACAGTCCTGACCCGCAGAATATTGACTCACCGCAGTGACATTTCTGCGTACAACTTGCAATCAAATGTGTTTTCCGGAGTAAACAATATGGCGACACAGCGGTAACAGCGGCCGCAACAGCAGCACCAGGACCGAGAGCATGACATGTGCTACATGCGGCGGAGAGTCGAGTCGGATACAGTGGAGCCGCGCAGAGTGGCGCAGGCTGCGTGTTAACGTAATGCAATGTAATGTAACGTAGACTAAATGAAAATGTCATTGATGTCATGTGGCACAGTTTGCTGCCAATATGCTTGTTTTTGCTGGTGCTGCTGTTGTTGTTGTTGTTGGCTGTATCTATTTTGAGTCCCTCGCCAATGCGTCGCCGTAGACAAAGCTTGACATAATTAACTTACAAGCGCTGCGACATGCGACAATGCATGCAAATTAGGCGCGAGACCGTAACGCAACGCATCGCAAAGCAATGAAAAGCAACGCAACGGAACGTAATTGTACGATATGATGGGCAACGGGTACAGGAAGTCGACCCCACACACACTTAATTTGCGTGCAAGCCATGCGTGCGGCATGTGGCCCACTGCTTGGTCGCTGTAACGCTGCCACGCTGCCACGCTGCCTCGCTGCTGCGCTTAAGTGCCGCAAACGTCGCAGTGTCGAAATTTGCAACACGCAGCTTCCGCTTTTGCCAGACGAAATTTAGGTGAAATTGGCAGCGCGGTTAGCTTCGTCACCGTCAACGTCGTCGTGTATAGAAAACATGACAATGCGATAATATTTCATTGTGCTATTGACGTCATACATAATAGTCCCCTCCTCACTTGCACGCTTCCTGTGCGTGTACTTCGCTGTTCTGCTGTTTTTATTGCTGCATGTGACAATTACCTAATTGCGCGCAACCTGACAGACAACAGAAACAGAAGCAAAGCAACAAAAACAAAAAAAAAAAAAACAAAAAAAAACTGCGCACAGCATGGGCACTGTCTAAGGACAATAAATGATATTTAAAGCTCAGTGTACTGCAAAATTAGAATAATGGCACATTATGTTTTAAGTAAAATTGAAATGTCTGCAACAGTTTTATTTTCATGTCTTTAGTAAGGGAAAATGTAATTAGCAAAATATCGCAAACAGCAAATGTTTATATGCTGGCATTTATTTGATTAATATATTTCAACGTTAAATTAAGCGTTTGCACATTATTAATGACTTTGTTTTAACACCCGCAGACCATGCTGCCGGTCATGTTGAGTCACACACCCTCGGGAGCCTCGATCAAGCAACTGGAGCACTTCGGCCAACTCATGAAATCTGGACATTTTCGCAAGTTCGATCGTGGCTATTTGCGCAATCAACTCGAGTACAATCGCATGTCGCCGCCCGATTACGAATTGGCCAGGGTTAAGGTGCCGGTGGCTCTGTACTATTCCGTTAACGATATGCTGGTCTCGACGACCGGCGTCGATCGTTTGGCGCGCGAGTTGCCAAATGTGATTGACAAATACCTCGTGCCGATGGAACGTTTCAATCATTTGGACTTTTTGTGGGCGATCGATGTCAAGTCGTTGGTTTATAATCGTCTGGTGCGGAATATACGACGTGTTGAGAATCATAAGCAGAAAATCAATGCGAATGTGGCGAGTTTTTTGGCAGCACAACAGCAACAGCAGCTAATGCGGCTGCAGCAACAACAAGAGCAACAGCGACTGCAACAACAGCAGCAGCAACAACAATTGCTGCTACAAGAGCAACAGCGACTGCAGCGAGAAGAAGAGCAACTGCGACTGCAGCAGCAAGAGAAGCAGGAGCGGCTGAAACAGCAGCAAGAAGAACAAGAACAACTGCAAGCAGAAACCCAACAGTCAGAAGCCACACAGCAGCCACAGCCCGATCTTGAGCCAAGCACCACACCAAGCCCAAGTGCCACCTTGGAAGTCACTCAGCTGAAGCTGCAACAAACATTCGGCACTGACTCGCACATGGAATCGGTGACCATTTCAACAACAACAACGACCATCGAGACAAATGCGTGAGCCCATCGTAGAGGCACCTTCGAATGCTGGCGCAAATAATTATTGACTGTGATGACATTTTATATTCTGACAAATTTGCTTTTTATTGTTGTGTCGATTGAGTAACATCTCCGAACTATCTCAGGCTGAGCACCATTATTGTACTTCCTTTCTGTACTCTGCTTACTCTACTCCTACTTTTCATTTTTATATTTGGTTTATTCCTTTTTTTTTTGTTTTTGTAATTTTTTTTTAAATTACTCTTTTATGCTAAAACATTTTATGTTTGGTTTTTATTTATAAAAATTTCTACTCTTTATGTACAAATTTATCATTAGTTTTATGTGTAAACGTTAAATATATGAGCTAAGTATGTAAGTCATGGAAAAGTTTTGTTTTTTTATTTTGCAAAAGATTCTTATAAATTTAGGGGTCTGTAACTAATAAGGACAGATTTTTTTACACCTGAATATCACTTCTGCTAATAAGTATAATCAGTGCGAATCTAAAGCTTCACTAATTAGAATTCAACGTTCCAATACTGTGTCAACATAGCGGCATTGTTTTAGTAGGGAGCATGATGTGAAAATTTTATTGAAATAGATAGAATAGATTGGTAGTGGCTCTGATGACAGTTAGTTTCCTGTTGGTTTATACAACAGTTCTTAAAATTAATCCGTCAAATCAATCATATTTGAGTAAAAGATCATTTCTGAGGTTTTATTACAATGTAAGCCAAAGAATATGTTTCAAAAGTCATCTGATGGAATTAGGTTTTGTAAGTGCCGAGATTTAATTTGTTTCTTTTTAAAAAGTTTTTTCAAACGAAGATTATTTAAAACTTTTTAGGTTTTACCAACACTAATCAACTTCACAATTCTAAGAACGTGCAATTTTTCACGAAACTTAATTAAAACTGCCTAAAAGTATGCCACAAGAAAACGTTCACTCAAGCCGAAACAAAAACTTTCAACGAACAGAGTGCGCGTTTAAAACCGCAAGCCGCGCGCAAGAAGCTTAAACCAGTAACAAAAAGAAATGAGAAGAAGCGCCTTACGATCTGCAGTGCATGTGCCAAGTCGTTGAAACCAAATCGAAAGAAATAAATTAAACGAAATGAAATTGTAAATTCATTAAACAAGTCAATTTGCAGCTGAAATCAACTGCAGCGAACTAAATCCAAATGCACGTCTGCCTCGCGTCGTCGTCGTCGCCCTGTTGCCAACTCATTAAACCCAGCAAACTAAACGCAGCCGATGAGTGAGCGAAACTCTTAATTGTATCTTAAGTAGAAACTTTTACTTTTTGTTGCGCTGCAAGTAATAAAAACTTTGTCGTCACCGCTAAAACCGCCTGCGCCGTTACACTGAGGACCACACTTTTCATTTACAGTTGCGCTTTTAGCGCACAACAGCTGCGAGGCAGATAAAATGCGAAATCCTTAAGCCACGCAATGCGTCGGCACAGCAAGTGCAAATGAATTGCCTTCATTTGTCGCATAGACAACGGCTTAGATGGCATCACACTTAAACAGTCAATGCAGGTGCAGGCTGCAGGATGCAGTCAGGCAGACAGCCAGGCAGCCAGACAGGCAGGCAGGCAGGTGATCCTGACAGCACAACTTCAATTTTCATTTCGCAACCGTTTGTGGTTCGCAAAGCGCAGACAAACGCACTGCCAAGTAAATCGAATCCTAGACAAATATTGTTGCAATACTCGGTGCGTGTTTGCTCGCAAAAAACGGGCTGCGGCGAGAGTTGCACACAAATAAAACGTTACCGGAGGCAGTCTCACCTGCACAGGGCTCAGGTACAGGAAATGAAAAATGTTATTTGTGTCGTATTTCGTTGTTACTGCAGGCAGATGTCTGTCGCAATGTCTCATTGTCTGTCTTTGTGTGTTTTGCCAGCGACTTTGCTGAGTCTGATCGGTATAAATTAGATCCGGTCTAAGCCTTGAAATTTGTTTGTTTTTTAGTTGCAGCTTTAAAAAACTCGCTCATGTTTTGATGCGTTCTGAATCTGAAATGCAGCAACTAAAACAAAAGTAGTTCTTCATCAGTAAGTCATACACAAGTTTCAACTTTCTCGTTGCTTTTTTTTTGTTTTTCTGTATTGTTAGTATAAAGGAGCTCTGAGCTTTACCCATCGTTTCTTTTTCGCAACTAGTAAGAGGTTCCCTAAATGCTCCATATCCATTTTACTGCTTAAACGTCATACTTTCGCAAAACTGTGTCACGAAAAGATTAAAGTTGTTAAATGCCAAAGTAAAACTGAAAATCTATCAAGATACACACACGAGTGGAGCTGACACAAATTCAACTTTAATTAAAACATTCTGTTGTTGCCTTTCACACATCTGTTTACCGCGCGTACGTGCACGAACACGAGTACGAGTATCTAGATACACAATGCGCAATGCCGGCCACAGTTAACCATTTTCCCAGTTTCTTCCCCCTTCCCTTTCCTCTTGATACTTTTTTGCTCTACTTGCTCTGGACGATTTTTTTCTTATGTTATTCCTAGAACAAAATCGTTAGTTGCCATTATTTTTCTTGTGCTGCCTTTGGCATTTGACTTTGCCTGCTGCACCCATACAGACACCATAGACACTACACACAGTGGATAGCCCAGCACAGCATGCGAGTGTGTACGTACGCAGCTTAAACCCAAAACAAGCGAAGTCGATTTGTCTCTGCCACGCCCCAGTGTGCAGCAGCGACAGCCAGCACCTACCTAGTGACGCCGCACATCCCTGCGCTGCTGACTTGGCTTGATTTGCAGGATATACTATGATTTGAGTTTAGTTTAGTTCAGTTACAGTTTGAGTTTGCGTTGAGTTTCTGTTTTAGTTGAAATTCGTGTGCGGGTTGTATAAACAAGGCATTAAGTACAACAAAATAATTAAAGTCAATTAGTGCACGGCGACATGCGTTGGGCGCACAGACAGTGCCAGATGAGGAGGCTGCGGTTCGTTGGTCGCAACTCGCTGCCACTGCCACCGCCATTGCTGCTGCTCCCACTCCTGCTACTCTTGCATGAAGACAAAGATGCTGTCATTATATATTATTCTTATTTTCATTCCTCCTGCTACGCTTATTCGTTGTTGTTGTTGTTGTCGTCGTAGTTGTAGTTGTAATGCCTGGCGTTGTTAATGCCACCACAACATGGCAGTTGCCACTCTGCGCCTTGGGTTGTCGTCATTAGTGCCGCAAATTCAGTGCGAATCAGCAAAGTAAAACATCATAATTTATTTAATTGCGTTTTAGTTGCTTTACTTCTTGTAAGAAAAGTTTCACTTTTCCTTTGCTTTACTCTTCTTTACTAAGCTTATTTAGCAAAATGTGCCTTTTGTGTCGAAGTTATATTGGGAAGGCTTGGCTTGGCGCTTGTGCGCTCCTTAAAGGATTTTTGCCTGCTTAAAATAAAAACACTTATTGCAAAAAATACCACGCAAAAAAGAGCATTCAAATCATATTAAGATTAGCATATTATTAAACTAAAATTAATGATTAAATTGCAGATGCGGTTTTTCCAAGACAAGTAGAGTGAAAGGCTTATGTGCCCATTAAAGTATAAATATACATTTTTTTCTACAGCTTTTCACTTTTTTAATGATGTATTGTTCTATCTTGATTATACACTTGTGACCTTTAAGCAGCAGCTAATAAATGTTGACACATCTACACTCTACTTTCATTTCAGCAACAATTTCATCACCAAGCGGTATGAGCAAAAAACAAAAATGCCATTAAGTCTTTTGATTGATGATTCAAAGAACAAAGAAAGAGTTCAGAATCCAATTCACAACGAGTAAATATGTATAAATTTATACAAAAGTTACAAAAAAAAAAAAAAACAAGCGAAACCTGCAACTTAGAAATATGAAGTTAGAATACCCGCTGAGCGCTACTTAACAGCTGAGACGTCATTTCGCAAACAAATGCTCTTCTGAGTCTGGTGAAGCAAAGGCAAACTACAGACAACTTCTACGACTTTGACTTCAACAAGCAGCTTAAAATAATCACCTTAATGAAATATCCCTTTAAAATAAAGGACACAGGTTCGGAGACAAAAGCATTTGAACTGTCGCTGGCACTGCTGCTGATTACACACACGTACGACGTAGCGACGTCAGCCTGGGCAAAGGTAACAGCGCAAATATTAATTTGCATTGTGCTGTGCCACGATTGGCCAAAGGAGGCAGGAAGTGCGAGTGCTTATAACACAGCGGCAGGTGGTTGCTGAGTGGGCTCAGCCAGTGGGAAGAGTAGCATAACTATCAAAGGTCGTGTTGCCTTAGGAAAATTTGTCATATTTTAAGTAGGCAACAAAAAAAAAACTCCAAGAGCTTACGCAACAAACAACGTGCAGCAGCAGAACTTCAATAACATCATTAGCAAAAACGACGACGTGGCCACTTTTACGTTTGCTGGCTGGCGAGTGAGTGCGGCAGACTACTCACTTCATTGAAGCGTTTCTGGCTTGACTTTCAATGCTAGTGCTGCATAAATAAGCTGTCTACTTGGCTCAATTCGAACAGTATCCGCAGGCGAAAAGCCAAGTGGACTACCGCCTGCTGCTGGCCAGCCAAATTAGTTGCGTAATGTAAAAGGCACAGCCAGGAAACCGGTATCATGCCTCACACTGCTTTTGCTGCTGCTTTTAGTGTGGCCGAGCAGTCAGGCAAGCATTCGGTAAGGCTGTCAGGCTGGCAGCCAGGCAACGTTCCAAAAATTTTGCGCATAATTTGAAATATTAATGCAAAGAAATGGCAAAAGCGTCGTCATCTTCGAAAACGTCTCGGCATTGCCTTCATTTTGTGCCGGACGCGCACGTTTGAAGTGTGCCCCCGATTTCCATTTAAATTTTCATGGCCGCTTCCGGCGCCACTTTTTAAAATGAATTTGTTCGCATAGCCACCTTCGAAGTAGGACGTTAATGTTGAAGATGAATTGTTTATTGAATTTTCCTCTTATTTTCATATTACGGCTGCTATTGCTGCAGTTGCTATTTTGTATAGGGGTTTTTGTGTTTTGGAAGTGGCGGCACTTTTACTTAAATATTAATCATACGCACTGTTTGCCCGCGTCAAGTATACGTCAACAGCATGAAAACTTTCTGGCTTTGTTTTGCTTCCGTTTATTTCTTAGCCAATTCCGCAAATGTTTTAGCCAGCTTAAGCAAATCCCTTTAAATATGAAAACCGATTTAAAAGCCTTGGGTTCTACTCGATGTATTTATTCGGTCTCAAGTAATGCAAACAGCAGCAACGCATTCAAAATATTTAATTGTGAATTACTTAATAATACATCAAAAGCATAAAAATAATATCAATATTAAATGTGGAATCTATAATTAAAGCTTAAGAACTAATTGGTTTCAAATAAAAGTTATTCTAATAAATAAAAGAGCATATTATATAATCTACATACATTTTATATTAAATCGCCTTACGTTAATTCAAATTTACGCAAAAGCATTCCAATCTAAGCGGCATCTAAACATTAAGCTATAATTTGAAAATCGTATGTCAATATTAGCAAAATTTATGCGTTGAAATTTTAACTTCCACTGTAAAGTGAGCAAAGAAGTGCTTCACTTAGCTACGAGCTAAAAAGATTTTTTCTCAGCGTGAATCAATATTTATTAACATATTTTTATTCTACTTGAGATTCAATTGAAAGTAAATGTGCTTAAAGCATTTCTTATTTAAATTTGCATGATGAAAAAAAAAGTAAAAATAAAAAAAATAAAAATAAAAAAAAAATATCAAATCATATATGTATGCGAATGTAATATTTAGATAGCTGCACAAGAAATTATCTTTCAAAAATTTATTAACATAAGACAATAATTTTTCGGAATTACGAAATCAGTGATAAGAACTCCACTTAGATCGATCAGAATGCATATCAAATCGAGCATTTTGGCAATGCTGTGAGCACAGTTTCGTTTAGCTCTACATAAAATCAATGTGGCTAGGCAACTGAAAAAAGAGTCTACTGGTTTTCTCTAGTTTTAAAATTATTTTTAATTATTCTTTGTATTATAAAAAGGGTAAGGCAACTAAGTGCTACAGAATATTAAAAGAGCAAACTAATATAATTGTAATGATATCTTCTGAGTCTACTGTAGCTGGCAGTAAGGTTCACAGTTGCACTGTGGGCTAACAACAATAGCAAAAAACATTTTAATTGTGGATTAAGTGACATTTTGTGGTTAATGCCAATGCACAACAGCAATAACAACAACAACAAGTACAATGAAAACAACCTTACAACAACAACGTAATCGACATAAACTACGAACAATGTAAGCGAAGGCAACAATGCAGGCTTAAAGTGTCCATTATAACCAAAGGATCAACTTAAATGCGCTTGCCATTATCCGTTATTGTCGTTAATTGAATTTTGATATGCGGCCAACGCAGTGAATCGAGTCGATTCAACGAAGGCGGCCGCCATATGATATTCAGCGTTGTCCGCAATGCGTTTTGCATGCAAGCAATTGCATTTAACGAACTGAACAAGGCTTTTCTCTTCGCAATGGCATAACTTTTAAAAAAAATGTGCATGAAAAGCTGAATATGCATGTAATACTGACTTTGATTAAGCCATGTTGGTTTTAATGATATGAACAATAATTCTTGGCCAAAGCTACAACTTTTAACTACGCAGAGTGCGTCTGAAGCGACATTTCAATTGAATAGCCTTAGCTGCAGGTACATTCTTTGCTTGGCCTGTTAAATGCACGATTATACCTGTGAACCGTTTTCAAGTTCCCAACTGAGCGGAAAAAAAACAGCATAAAGCAATAAATGTTTTGCGTTGTGCAAGTAAAAACTTTTTAAGTGGCTTCGATGGCAATCGAGAGACTGCAGCAGTAGCAGAAACAGAAACAGAAACAGAATTTCATGTCGGAACTTTTACAGAAGTGGCATTTATAAATTTCTATCGATATTTTACACAATACAAAATGTCAATTGTTATGCAAGCCAGTTATTATTTTTTTTTTCTTTTCTTTTTTTTTCAATTTTGTGTACTTATATAGATGTATGTACTCGTATATATTTACCTTTCTTTTTTCTACCCCTTACTGACAACTCTTTGGGGATGCAGAAAATATGAAAATTTATGGCAAAGCATTTTTACTGGCACAAAGTAAAATGTAGCAAACTTTTAAGTGGCCACTCAGGCGCAAAAGTTCTTGTTAGTTTGTGGCAGAAATTAATAGAGAAAGAAATAAAAAAGAGAAGTAAATGATGAAAAAATGCAAACACCATTAAAAAAAATACAGCATGCAACACCATAACCACAAAACAGCAACAAATGCCCGTGCAAATTAATTGGCGGCAATAAATAACAAAATTATGTTAAACATAAATTATTTAAATATGCGGTGCGATAAGTATGCGCGATATACCAATTCATATTACAAAATAACTATAAAAAATAAAAACATAATCAGTGACAATTCCATACCACACATGAAACGTAGTTTAATGATAATTCGCAGAAATGTCGAGCGATAAGCAGATTTATAGTATAATAATTAAAAAATGGAGCCAAATACTGACAAGTCAACGAAAAATGTTAAACTCTAGTGAAATCAAAATATGGTTGCCACTGACGATAATCTGAGCTATAGCAATATTGAAACACGCAGATAAAGTTATTTTTGTTTGCTCAGCTTAGCTGTGGCACTGAAATGGCTGCCATATCGACGGAAAAGGAAGTGTTTTGTATATAGCGGGTAGCAACGTTTTCGTTTTGCTTAATAAACGATTTGATTTTTATTCGCTTTTTTCTTTACTTCTTGTTTTTGTTTTTTTGTTGGTTTTTTCAATAAATTTAAAGAAATAACTTCTGCCAGCGGCAAGCACATTGCGTGTGAAAGTAATTTGGTTATTGAAATAAATGGCGACACTTTAAAAGTTGAATATTGGCGACTAGATAATCGTAAAGCGTTTCGCATAAAGTCACACTTGAAATGGTTCTTTAGCAGACTTTGTGTTTTGCTTGTCTACGTTATGTGGCACACTGGCAATAGAAGCCAAAAATACAGACAAAATATTGCTTTGACAAGTTTTTACGTTAAAGTAAACAGTCTGCTGGAATATTAAATTTAGTTATGCTGGTGTTATCTAGTAGAATAAAACAATAAGTGGACAATATGAATCCAAGACTGTATCATACTAAACTAGAGAAGCTATTAAAATTTCGTACGTCACACAAATTTTTAGACCAACAATAATGGTTAACAAATTAAATATAACGATTTAAAATAAATCAAATCATTGTATGTACGTTTGTAGGAAATAACAATAAATGAAAACTCAATTAATCAAAACTAAAGAATTCGCATGACCTTGCTGGCAGGCGTCAAAACAAACAACTCACTCTTACTATTGAAACGAAAACGCTTTTCAGTCTATTTGTTAATCCCCACAAGCTAAGCTCAACTAAGTAAAGACGCAAACAAAATGCGTTCACAAAAAAAAAAACGGAAAAAAAAACTTGAATTCCATGAAAAATGTATGAATAGTTGAAATTAAACAGAAAACACGCTTGTGTAACTAATTGTTCAAGTTGCACAGAAAAATCAAAGTCAACGAACGCTGAACCTTTGCCGAGTAGTTGTGGTATGCAGACAAAATAAAAAATGCACAAAATTGAACAATTTTGTACGCCCAAATAAATTTTGATAATTAAAAAAAAAAATGTTTAAATCTAGGCCAACAATTACAAGCAAAATTGCGAACAAAAATGCAATATAAAAGCGCAAGTATCTAAAACAACAGTTTTATAAAATAAAACTAAATAACAAAAAACCAAAAGTAAATGAAACTCAAGTTCAGCAGAAGTACTGACACGCATTGTAATCAACGACAAAGCAAAACCATGTCAAACCTACGTATGATTGGCATGCCAAGCGGCAACGAGAGCAACAACAGAAGCGTTGACGTTGACGTTGTCGCTTAACGATCGTTTAACTAATAAAATCAGATTACATTGGCACACGCATATGTGAGTTACAGAAGTATAAGTGATCGAACGCGCGAACGATTGAACATTGATCGTTGCACAAAAGAAAAAGATTTAAAAAAAAAGATAAGCTGTAAACGAAAACAGGCTGCTGCCTGCCTGCAAGCAAAGAGACACCGAGAGACTCGCTGAGATACCGTGAGCATACAGTTACCAGACATGGCAACGGAACGCGCAAAAAATTGTATAAATGCGTGGCTTGTGCCGCTATAAAAGCATTTGACACCTGAGCATGCGGTTTAGTTCCTCAACGTAAACTAAACTAGTCACAACGGCAGCGGCAACGGCAACGGCAACAACAGCAAATAAATGCAAATCGAAAAAAACGAACCGAAAACAAAAAAAAAAATCAAAAACACGCGTGGCAAACAGGAACCAGCAAACCGAGCAGCCGAGCAAATTGCCTCAGACAATACCAATACCAGTTTTTCAGTTTCAGTTTTCTTGCCAATATAATATAGACTGTCTGTCGATAAGCTTAATGTGAAAAATTAAAACAAAACACAACAAAAATTAAAAAAATTTATAAAGAAACTATTTAAAAAAAAAAACGCGAGTAAAAACATAAAAAAAGGCCAGCAGGCAGGCAAAGTGAACGTTTAAATACCAGTTATAGCTGCTGGATTGGTGTATGCTGTGTGCTGTGGCGTGGTGTGTCGTGTGTGGTGTGGTGTGCGGTGTTTAGATTGTATTGAAAACAAGATCGATTGAAAACGAATTCATTGTCAGCTGCGCGAAATTCCTATGAACATGCATAAAATTCCAACGATCTTGTTTATAATTGCCGCAGCAGCAGCAGCGGAGCTGGTGACAATGGTACGCGCTGCGCCAATGCCTGCGCCGACAACGACTGAAGCGACGGAAACGACAATTCGCGACACGACGCAGCTTTTTTTAGAGCAACTCAACACGGTTAGCTATTCAACTGAAGCGAATATTTTGACCTCAAATGGTTACGATGATTCCGGGCAGACAGTTTTTCCATCTTCGTTGTTGTTAACGGAAGCAACAGTGCCGGAAAATGCAACACAGGCGCCGAACATAGCACTACAGGGTAAGGAAACCACAACGCAACTTATAGAAAGTCCAGAAACAAGCCTAAGGTCAGAGCAGCCAGCAATAACGGAAGCTGCAAGCAACGCAGACGAGGTCAGTGCCGAAGAAGAGCTCAAGAAGCAAGCGACAACTGCGGAAACAGCGACAGAGCACACAAGCATTTTCGCAGATTCAACTGAGACTGCAGCTGCAAGTGAAAGTGTGACTAAGTTAAATGCCGAGAGTAACACAGAACTGCCAGTTGTTTGGCACTTATATGACAGTTCCGAAATTGAGCAAAGAACAGCAGATTACAGGCAAGAGTCGGCCACCGAAGAGCCAGCGCAGATATTGACCGCTGCAACGACTTATGAGGACATCACAACCGAAACGGTAACTGCACAAAACGACGCCGATCTTACAACAACGACAGCGAATGATAAGCGACGTGACGAGTTCGAAGCAACAAGTAATGTGCCGGCTGATGAACCGCTCACCATACCGGCTTATATCGCAAGCGCACAAAACTTCAGCGAAGACGAAAACACAGAAACAGAACGCAAATTGTACCCTGAAGCAACAACAACTGAAGCGGAAGCCACTGCGACAAGGTCAGTACAAGAACAGAACGGGGCATTGATAGATGAAAAAGCAAAGGAAAATGCGTCAGTTATGGAGGTTGTAAAAGAAAATGAACCTGATGCAGCAGTCGCTGATGTAGCGGCACAGAGACCAAAGGCAACTACATATATGCCCTACAGCGCTGAGTTGGCTTCCATGTTAGCGCTGAAACATGCCCTTCTCCTGACGGAGCATCCAACATTGTTCAGTGAACCGCTAAGACAACAGGAAAGCGAAACTACCGAGTCACCAGTACCAGAGCCAACAACAACCTTCTTCAACTCTAACGACGAAAAACTTGCCAATTTCGAAAATGTGCAGATGCAGATCAACGAACCAACATCTAACGAAAGTCCATTACAGTACTTTGGCGGCAGTGTAAGATCTGGTACTGAAATAAGTAACGAGTTAAACTCTGATACAGAGATAGCAACAAATGCAAACAATGAAATCTCGACTCCAGCACAATACAATGCTGAACAGCCAATGACAACAGTCTATACGGAAACACCTGAAGATGTTTCCAATGAGAGAAAAAACGAAGACACATCGTCACAAATTAATTTAAATTATTACAATCCAATACATTCAAATTCGGCATCAGATACCAATGTATGGACTGATGTGCAGGACCAAGATAATACAGCCATTCCAATCTTCACACGAGCGCCGATTGTAGTATCGTCAACGACTGCCGAGCCATCCACATCTACCACAACTGCCACTAATGATATCGTAGACGAAATCAACGTGCGCAAAGACCACATAGAGGAAGCTATTTTCGATTCAACTCAAGAGATTAAGCAGAATCTGCGTATGCTGCTTAAAAAACTGGAAAATGTGACAATCACACCCATTGCAGCAGAAATGAGATCCGAAAGTGAAGCCGCTGCCGTCGCACTAAAGGACGAGATTAAATCTACGCCAATTGCCACAACAGCAAACGAAGTGCCGATAAACGAAATCTTTGAATCGGCCACTCCAGAGGCACCAGTTAGCCTAATTAGTGAATCCACTTTAGGGTCAGTCATGACCAAGGAGCCAACGACTAGCACTGAGGTAATACCGACAACGGAATCAACAACGACCACAACCACTGCGGCCCCCACTACAACGGAGTCAACAACCACTACAAGTACTGAGGCTCCCGCAACTACAGAATCAACAACGACCACCACTTCTGAAGCTCCCATAACCATAGAGTCATCCACATCCACCACTACTGAAGCTCCCACAACTTCAGACTCAACAACGACCACGATCACTGAAGTTTCCACTACAACGGAGTCAACTACCACACCTACTGTGGCCCCCACAATCATAGAGTCAACGCCCACAACGACTAGTGAGGCCCCCACTACAACGGAGTCAACGCCCACAACGACTAGTGAGGCCCCCACTACAACGGAGTCAACGACGACCACGACTACTGAGACTCCAACAACAACGGAGTCAATAACCACCACAACTACTGAGGATCCCACAACCATAGAGTCAACGCCCACAACGACTAGTGAGGCCCCCACTACAACGGAGACAACATCGACCACGACAACTGAGGCTCCCACAACTTCAGAGTCAACAACTACCACAACTACTGAGGCCCCCACTACCACAGAGCCACCGACCACAACGACTACTGAGACTCCCATAACTACAGAGTCAACGGCAACTACGGCTACCGAGAGTCCCACGATTACCGAGTCAACCACTTTAACTCAGCCAACTACAACTTCTACTACCAATGAGCCATCTACGACTACTGAACCGGTCATAACCATTTCAACGAGCGCTTGGAGACCCGCCGACACGTGGCATGTTGCTCCGTTAACAACGATAACCACGACGACAACAAGTGCAGCGGCAACAGAAGCAATCATCGAACCACTTCATGTCATAAACATACAGCAAAGCCAAGTTGGACGCACAAGCGATAATCCGGCAACAGAAGTCGTTTCAACGGAAACAACACTCGCACCAATTGACATTACAACGGTGCCGCCTACTGAGGTGCCACTAATCGCCATCGCACCGGTTGCTCGCGCTCTCAAGACAAGACCAGCACACATCGAACGTCTTTTCAATGAAGATGGCGTTGAGGTGCTCTACGGTTACTCATCGGTGCTGACGAACAAGATTTGAACTTGAAATGGTTCGAACAAACCAAAAACGGCCTTTACAAGGTCATATATGACAACAGAAATAATAAAATGCGCGCGAAATAACGCACAGGTACAGTGTGAAGTCATTTAATTAGGCACGGTATTTTCATTTTCGATACGCTGCAACTGAATTTAATTTGTTTTTTTTTTTTCTTAATTAACAAACTAATTATTTTTAAATTTGTAAATTCCTAGCGCTATTTGAAATTTTCATTTTAGCTTGTTTTGTTACAAGTTAATATTTTTGTTTTTTTTTTTTATCATTTATTTCTCGATATACTTATTAGACCTACTATCTTATTTTTAATGAGTTAAACTTCAGCCAAGAGTTTTAATATACTGTAATTGCGTACGTAAATTATTTGATTCACTATTTAAGGCACTTCTATCAATACATTCTCTTTTTCCTTCAAATGTCATCGAAAGAAAAAACCATATTTCGCAAACTCAGTGGAATTTTTTAAACAAAAAATGTTTATATTACTTTTGTTCAATTTTCTGTAATCTTATTACATGAGCAGCCACATAACAAACATTTTTGTATCGCATTTCGATATGTCGACAAAAAATAAACTAATGCATTACATTTCTTAGATGTCTACAAATAAAAACTATGTGGAGTTTAGAACATTATTATGTTAATTTTAATGTGAATTTTGGAAAGACTAGAATTTTATATGCTTGGACTTTTAACCATAATCTCTTATTCTCCTTTAATTTGCCAAATTGAAAATACCAAAAATATTTTTCCACCGTGCTTAATTAACTGAAAATTACCGTACCCGATGCGCGCTCATAGCACACAGTCAACTTAGCAAAGAAGTTTCAAACTACTACGTTAGAACATATATTGCCATAAAATTATTTTAAGTTAGATCGAACTGTTAGCTAAAGTAGCGGAAGATATAAAATTAAACAAAAATGTATAAAATTTGAAAATAAAAACAAATCCATACACAAAAATTTATTTAAAATTGTGATAGAAGCCGTAATTTTGGTTAGCAAGGAAAATCGAGTTTTAGTTATTTTAAGCCATAAATTTGTCACATCGTTATTTTTTTTTTAATTATAAAACAAACCTGTATAATGTTAGAAAATATTTGTGTGGTTCAGTTGATGTTGTAAGTCCACAAAAACGAATCTGTTAGCTGGTGGCACCTATTAAAATGAGTTAATATTTATATATAAAAACAAAAAAAACGATGAACTATGAAAAAACAGAAACATAAATAAATGATGCCAAACAAAACATTTGCGATTTTATTGAATTTTTGCTCATCTAATAGCAACTAACACACACTTTTACATTCACACCTCGCAACACAAAACTCTTTCATACTTACACTGCGCATGCGTGACATAATATTGACTCACCAAAACGAAATTTAAAATAAAGAAAATATCTAAAACAGCAAACAAGAAATTCCACAAAAAAAAAAATAAAAAAAATTTTGTCCAAATGTCAGTTAACAAAAAATGAGAAAAGCAATGCATGAATGAATTGTGTACGTAAGTGTATGGTCTTGGGAGTTGGCGACGGTGGCGGCTACAGCGATAGCCAGTCCAGTCTGATGACTGTCACAGCTCCGCGCGGCATGCTGTCGTTAGCATTTGCGGTCGTTAAATATTCCGGCATGCAAACAAGAAAACAAGAAAAGACACAGACTAAGCCGCAACACCAACCGCAGCTGCTAACAAGATCTGTAGACGGCTTGGGCTTGAATAAGCGTTTGATTGGGAAAAAGCGACAAACGATCGTTGGACTACATATACTACGTAGGCTTGATTTACTTAGTTTGGTACAACTGATCTTGTTTTACGCTTTTATTTGTTTTTTATCTTTTTATTTGCTCTTTTAATGTAATGTGCTTTCT
Source organism: Stegana nigrithorax (assembly GCA_037044495.1). Classification (NCBI taxonomy): domain Eukaryota; kingdom Metazoa; phylum Arthropoda; class Insecta; order Diptera; family Drosophilidae; genus Stegana; species Stegana nigrithorax. The sequence goes on from JBAMBQ010002580.1 coordinate 492,080, forward strand.
GATGTGTGTTTATTTAGCAGTAGATCGCCCATTAGTCGTCAGATATTGGCTTTGACTATGCGGCAAAATAGTGCACACATAATTTCAGCCCTCAACTGCCAAAGACCTTTGAAATTTAACAAGGTCAGATGCATGACTTCATAGCTATTTCTCATATCACAGAGGAAAGATTTTGACAAAATATCCTTTGCTTTTCCTAAACAATATTTTAATGGTTAATTACCTAAGTACGCATAGTATTCACTGAAAATAGTTCTTTCTAGCCTATCCGTAGGTTAAACCATAATTGTTGTATCAGCCGCAAAGCATTTTTTTCATATTTTCATAACTAATTAAGGCCGTCGACTGGCGGTATTAAAATTTCAGTCAAAACTTAAACTATAGCAGCTGACAGCTTTCATGCAAACTTGAACTGATTTGTTGCATTTGCATGCAAATCAGCAGTCGACAGAAACAGTGATAATCTGTTTTGTGAACAATGTTTGCCTACTCTAGATACTCAAATGAAAAATATGCGGACTTGAGTAACTTCCGAATGTTGACGTATTTTAAAAACAAATTTTGAAGTATACAAATCTGTAGGCGGCAAAATATGAATCAACAAACAATATGGCGCATATTTGTAATACTCGCATTTTATTATTGTATATAAATTGCAGTGACAACTGTTTGTTTAAATGGCTTTTACCGAGGAATAGTTTAATAGCAATACGCGCACTTTGAATGAAGCTAAAGACAAAAAATTTGTCAAATCGCAGTCTAACGAGGCCAGCCAAACAACTCCCATAGGATAATTTAAAGATAGGTAGCCTGGAGCATAATAAATGCATTCTATTAAGCAAATACTTATCGATTCTTCTCACTTTAAGAGATTACAATTGAAATATCTAACAAGCCACTTTTCGCATACATATTATTTTGAAAATTTTTTTTTAAGTCTAACTAGACTAACCATATGATTAAACGCTAACTTAAAAACACTATAAAAAAATTTTTAACAACTTCGGTTGATTGAATGCGAACGATATAAATTTTAATTCGCATAAGTCGCTGACCCGCAACTTTTGATTTTCGTTGTGATGCTGTTTCGTGTAAGTGTTAAGCAAACATGCCTTTGGACAAATGTTAATTATGTCGAAAACCATCATTATTGTACGATTTATGTTTCTTAATTTTTGCATCTTTTATAATAAAATTTTGCCAAAATACTATCAGTAACTGGTTTCCAAGCTTTTAGTATTCGCTACACTTAGAAAAAAAAACTGCTTTGTTGATAAACAAAATTTGATCTGCAGGGAATGCTTGCAGTCATAAATGTGTGCATATCCCGCTGTGGTATTTAAAACTGACAGTTAAAAGAGTTTCGTAATTCTTTGTATACCTTCCACCGTCACTTTAAAAATACATTTTCAGTATTACTTATATTAGCAAAAGTCTATGCAATAAAATTCCGCTTAAATCGCATTGTTAAAATAACACTTAAATGGCGACAGTAGCTTGCAAGAGAGTGCAGTAGACTAATGAATCTTATGGCTGCAAATAAAAAGTACAAATTACCAATAATGTTTAGTATACGATTTTGTTAAAATTAACTATGTGTCTCAGGTGTGACTTCGACAAGCGATGACATTTTGCGCAAATATTGATCAGTTAATTTCGACGCACATGCCTCTGAGCAGATCTTTCAACTATTTATTTTAATCAGTTTGCGAATTCTCGTTCAAGTTCAAATGCAAAAATAATAGCACCTACGCAACGATTGCACCAGCATTTGTTAAACATACGCAAATAATTTTGCTTAGCGCTAAACGATGAAGCAAACTTTGCTTAGCAATACTTATCACGTTTGTATAAAAACGAATGTACAACAAAATAAATTTAAGCCGCGTACTTGAACCACCCGTACATACCAATTGTAATTTAGGCGGCATACACCGTATTTAATGATGGGGTTTTTAGTGGCGCTTTAGCTACAGTGACTAAGACAAACGGTCTGTTGCCTAAGTTCACTGTATTAACAATTATTTATTGCTTAACTATTTATGGAAAACTTGAACAAGATGAAAGTGATACATGCCGGAACTGGTAGATATGTCGATTGATGTCTGAGTCACCATGACGCGGAGCATAGTGTAAAAATGTTCAAAGTAGTTCAATTGAACTAAAGGGGCGTGTTTTGGAATGAATAGGCATATTGTATAATAAAAAGTGTTTACCCAAAAATGAAAAAAAAATAAAGTAAATTTTAATAGTACCTTCCACTTGCCACTGAAAATTGCACAGAAATCATTACGGAATTTAAGCCGCGAGTGCTGGGGAACGGGAACCCCAATTGGCACAGCTAAAAATATCGCAACTACAATTTAACGGTGAGCATCGGTCAGATTCATTTACATTAAGCTTAGCATATGCTGTCCAATTAGAAATATATATGTGAAAAAATAAGTTATTCTGTTTTTATTTTTCATTTATAAATATCGTAAGCATAAATGCATACCGAAGTTCATCAAAGATCAATTTAGCTCTTCTCTTGTATACTGTTAACAAGAAATCAATATTCGATATCTGTGTTTTTTTTTTGTAAAATCCCATATTTCAAAATCCATAATCCAAAATTTGATAACGATTGCTTAATATACAAAAAAGTTTTTCTCAGTAAATGTTGTTTTTTGGCCGATCGTTCCTATGGCAGCTATATGATATAGTAAACCGATATACAAAGTTTTTAGATATATGATTGGGCATTAGGTAAAACAATTAAATCCCAAATTTGGTAAACATATCTTAAAAAATAAAGCGGTTTTGTTACTAAATATGGCTTTTCGGCCGATCATTCCTATGGCAGCTATATGTTATACAAGGTGAGTTCCAAAGTAAACAGGATCTGCTATCGTTTATCGACTTCCAGTAAAAATTTCATGACATTTCATCTATTGGAAGTGAGGTTATTGCGTTTTAAGTGTCAGTATGTTTTTGTCATCGGTGCGAGAAGATGGAAGTTGGCGTTTGTTGCACGATAATGCGCCGTCTCATCGATCGACGCTTGTGTCCGACTATTTGACCAAAAATCACATTTTAACCATCAACCACTCCCCGTATTCACCTGATATGGCACCGTGCGACTTCTACCTTTTCGGAAAAATGCATTTGCCGATGAAAGGAAAGCGTTATGCAGACGTAGAGGCCATTCAAAAGGCTTGCACCGATGACAAAAACATACTGACACTTAAAACGCAATAACCTCACTTCCAATAGATGAAATGTCATGAAATTTTTACTGGAAGTCGATAAACGATAGCAGATTCTAACGCACCAGTTGACATATAGATGGCGCCACTAGAGGGCGCTAGATTCAAAAAGTCCTGTTTACTTTGGAACTCACCTTGTACTTTGTGGGGTCTGCCACGCCTCCTTCTGCCTGTTACATACATTTGCACAACTTTAATATACCCTTTACCATTTTTTGGTACAGGGTATAAAAAAAAATTTTTCGCCGCGATCGCTGAAACATAACTTCAGAAATGAAAATTAAGCAAATGTTAGCCAACTTTTAGGCCCGCAGAAATGTATATTGTTTTAACTTTTCGAAAATAAAAATACAATTATTTCGCACATGCTGCAAAGTATGCAATGTTTCAAATGAATAAAAGCAGAGAATATTAAAAAAACTGGTTCGCGCGCAGCAAAACATCATTAGAAATTATTTAATAATAATTAGAAAAAAAGCTCCACACAATTAATTATTATTATTATAAAAATCACCGCTATAAACGATACAATGAACGATTAAGTCGTCATAAATGATACAAAAATACCAATAGAATAGAAATTTCACTTAAACTTGCCGTGCAAGTACGATAGCAATTAAAAAGTATCTCAATTGCTATAAAAGCACTCGCAGTGATCCAACGAAATCACAAGTTGCAACACTTTATAGCAAAACACACATAAAAGCCGGAGAAAGAAAGATGAAGTTCTTAGCATTGTGCCTTGTTCTGCTTTTGGCGCTCATCTGCGTACAAGCGGCTCCTGGTGCTGGCGGGTACGGCGGCGGTGGTCGCGGCGCATCTGCTTCAGCTGTTAGCAGTGCAAATGCTGTGGCAAAAGGACGTGGCAATGCGCAGGCATCTGCAGTGTCGACGGCTAATGCTAAAGCTCGTGGATAGTACTGACTGCAACGTCGTCCAATCAAATTAACGCAAGATATTTGCTTCTCTTTGAATTTTACTCATTGTTATTGTTTCCAATATATACCTGTTTGAGAAAATTAAATTTTTATGCATTTTAATGTTTTAGACAAGTTTTCTGTTTGTTAGAATCGAAACTGAAAACAAAACAAAAAAAATATTATAAATAATTTAAAAATCTTTCAATAAATATAAATGCTTATTAAATAATTTGGCTCAGTGTTTGCATACATTAACATTTTTTAATTTGATTTCTTTTGTGTAAGAAACTGTGTTAGCCATAATTAATGTTAATTTGAAGCTAAGCGCTACTTACACGTGTTAGGCATAAAAAATATATAAGCCTAACATAAATAACAATTATGAAGGGTATACGTGACATTTTCTGAGCCAAACCATTTGTCTGCATAACTCTTCTTTATAATTGAAATTCTGAACTGTACAGTACAGTAGTCTCTCACAAATTCTGATTATCCAGAAAATTTAAATTTTCATAAATTCGAATTACGCAAAAACCAAATTGATTCTGATTTGTAAAAATCTAATTCATTTAACTTGACAGTATTCAATTCAAATTTTCTAGATTTTGAGTTTATTTTTTTCGGTAAATTCAGTCATGTAGTTTCAAAGTTTTTGCGACATTTTGTCAGAGAAGTATGTAAAGCTTTTCAACATTTACGATAAAAACATAATAACTTTATACTAAGAACTGAGTGAGAAAGCAGTAGTTTAAAATGCCGCACTCTAAAGCAGCATATATAAGCATATATAAGTTATAAAAATAGGCAAAAATTAAATGCTACTTAGTTGATAATTAACGTAATTAATCATTTTAACTGAATTATATTCTAAGTACTTAGAGCTCAGCTTAAAATCCGACGGATTTAGTAATTACAAAAATTGGCACATTACTTTATTAAAGGGGAGTTTATATACAGGGTGGCGCACAAGTAATGTCATAATTTGAATTGAATGCCATTGTTTGCGAGCAAAAATTTAAAATGCCGTAAAACGATCGCAATTAAGCATCAACTCGGGATAAACTCAAATAAACTTTTAATGAAAACATAGCTCTTTTTTATTTATAACAAAATGGCAGTCAATTCCAATGTAGTTAGTTTTGTGCCACACTGTACAAGCAAAAAAAAAGTACACAAAAGAAAAACAATTAAAGCAAACTCATTTACCTTAATTAAAAGTAATTATATTTAGTAACATGAGCAAGACTACTTAAATATGAAATATGCGCGTACTTCTGAGTATATATGTTAATGTACAACAAACTCTTAAAGGCTTAGAGATTGAGAAAGACAAGGGGCTTCTGTATCTTACATACATTTGCCACTCCCTATACCACAAGAATTACAATACAGAAAGGGAAAAGTCGTCTTGCATGTTTTAACATATATTAAATGCTTACATAATAAATGTGTTCTATAGTAAGTATAAAGACACGTCGTTTAAATAATAAATAAATAATAAATATTTTTTTAGGCATCCTCTATAGTGACTTTCTTCAATCAGTAGTCTCTTTTTTAGCAAAATAGCGAATTAAGTAAGAAACTCAGCCCTATTTTAGGTCCACCTTTAATCCTTATTCAAAGAATATCAAAGTAAAAATATATGTGATGGTCTAACAGTTCACCTACACACTCGTTATGATGAGATCGCCACATCACTTTTAATTTTATTTTAATGCTAATGCCTTGTGCGTCTTTCTGATTCTGTTTTTTTTTTTTTTTTGGAAATAGTTTATATCACAGAATTTAATAAAAAAATTTTAAAAAAATATTAAATGTTTAACTTGTTAAGCTTGCGTTCACATCTGTTTCGGCCCACCTGGAGAAGCGATTCTTAATTGACGTAGTTTGGTTCTATGCATTTTGTTTGTTTACTTCTTTCAAAATTAAATACTTGTTGAATATTCGAATATGTATTCAAAACGGTTGAATAACAAAACCAGTTTCCAATTTCTCTACTTAGGTTTTTGCACATGTCTTTTGCATAATTGATAACAATAATAAAAGCGAAAATGATTTTATTATTGGCTGCTGTTAAGATAGCAGGCAGACCGACAATTTTATGCGGCTTATGTAGTAAGATATGGTTGAAAATATCTTTAAAATCCAGCCTAATAAACTGTCGGTCAAGTTTTAACTTCTATTTAAATGGCACAAAATTAAAAACTACACATGAACAATTGATAACAATACATGAACACATCAATTATTCACTTTTATTATTTCATCACATTCGTACATTGAACCTCAATATGTGTTGTGTTGTGAGATTTTTTTTCTCAGTGTGATAATTTTAATCTGGATTAGGACACAGAACTATAATACTTTAGGAAAGAAGAATATCCAAAATAATCGAAATTTTTGCAAATTGAGTAAAAGTGGTTAACACAATAAAAAATAGGAGCTTTTATACTGACGCAAAAAGATACGTTGTTAAAAATAAAAAGCATAAAAAAAATTCAAAGTGTTAATTGAAGCACAAAGAACAAAGTAAAAATAAAAAAATACGGATTTCTTTTTACATATATATTTTAATTTTCAACTTTTTCTCCCCTTTTTTAAACTACATATACAACTAAAAAACAAAATGACTTATTTTTTTTTGCTTTCACAGATAATTATTTAGCCTCTTGAGTTGGCCACAGCCGATGACTGTGCGTTGGCGTTGGCCTTACCGCCGCCACCCTTGCTGTTAGCAACAGCGGAAGATTGAGCATTGGCAGAAGCACCGCCATGGCCGCCACCATTAGCAACCGCAGAAGATGCGGCATTGGCGTTTGCACTTCCACCGCCACCACCACCACCTCCGAAACCACCGCCTGGGCCGCCTCCGAAACCACCACCATGGCCGCCACCTCCATGGCCGCCACCTCCATGGCCGCCACCGCCATGGCCGCCACCACCGCCTCCGAAGCCACCACCACCAGGTTTGCCACCAAAGCCACCACCGCCATGACCACCACCAGCGCCTTGTGCGCTAGCGAGCGCATCGGCATTAGCACCGGCGTTGGTGTTACTATGTGGCAGCGCCAAGGCGACAGCCAGCACAACGGAGAGAACAACAAAAGTCTTCATACTTGCTACTTATTTTATGTCTGGAGTTATACGACTGACTTAAACAACGCCAGCGGCTAGTGCTTATATAGTCGTGGCTACAATTATTCTAACCTAGACAACTTGCGAAGTTGGAAATTAGCATTTAAACGTTATTAAATATGAAAAAAATTGTCTAGAAATGGCCAAAAACAATTCTAGCGTAAGCACATAATAGACTCAGATCTTTTTGAAAGCGTCAGCGTATGCTTTGGCAAACCTGACTAAGGCTGAGCCAGGTTTGCGCGGACTTGCATTAGATCCGCTGAGGTCGCCTGCCGGGGGGTAGTGCGATTACACATCATACATCACGCATCCACTCTGTGTAAATTATTTGATTTTTCAAACCCTGGAGAACCGGTTACAGTTTCGGCTTTGTTTTATTCGCTGCTCTTTTCATTTTTGGCAGCAGTCGTGCAGGGGGCGTCTTTGGGTGCTAATGATTATTTAGTTCTGTTTATTTCCATTTATTTTCAGAAACACGATAATTTTCATTAGTCATTGGCATTAAAAAATAAAAATAATAAACAATCTGTATCAGCAATAGAAACAAAACAAACAAATACATACGTGTATATAAACCACAAAATTTTAAATAAACTGGTTTAGTTAGTTTTACATTTGATGTTCAGCACATTATCTTAATTAAACACATAAAATCCTGTAGCACACAAGCCTTCGAAATTAGCATAGCCCACCTTTGGATAGTTGCAAATCTTGAATAGAGATTCATCGCGTTCATCTTGTTTACTTTGTATTGAGCATAAAAAATTTAAACAAAAACAAAACAAAAAATAAAACCAATATCATTTCAATTATCTTTAGAGATAAGCTCATAAGTTGTCTCGATTAAACAGCCAAGTCTAAATGCCACAACTAAAGCGATTTAATATTAATATTTGCATTTGCGGTTGTTAAACTTAATAAAACAAACAAATGACAATTTAAAAAAAATATTCAACTAATTTTAATATCTAAAAATTATACAAGTTAATAAAGTGATGGTTAATTTGTAAAACTAAGTGCTGCACAGTGATGTCTATTAGTAAAAGACAGAGTATTTTCTGGGTTTATAGAGTACAATTTGTGTTTTGACACTTAAGCACACCAAATCAATTTAGGTTATTTCTTCTTCATGTCGTTTTTCATTGCAAAAAATACGCAGCAGGTCGTCATTACTATTTGACCATTTTTACAAAACATAGAAGTGAAAAGTAAAATCACATCACCCAAACCATCCATCCAATGCAAACTTGAAAAACATGCCCAAAATTCAAAATTTAACAAAGCATCTAAATAAATCTTTTTGTGGAATTTATTGAAATTTTATCTCCTGAAAAATAATAATAGCTAAAAATAACTATTCGCGAGGCTCCTGGTACAGCGCCAATTACACAATTCAGAAATGAAAATTTTGTGTAACTAGCCGTATATTCAATATTAATATCGTGAAGTCACAAATGGCCGTGGCCATCTACCAGTGTAAAGTCTACAAGAAATGCAAATGTGATCGAAGCTTAAATTGTTTTTTTTTTTTTAACAAAACTTTTTACTTTCCAGGTAGTTTTGCTAAGGCAAAAAAGTACATACAATATGAACTTTTAAGAGAATAAAATAAATTAAAAACAGGGACAAACGTATAAATACACTAGTATATAAATAACAACATTCACATGATTATCGTTTAGATATATATAACTGTATTTTCGTTCAGGCTTTTAAATAACTAAAAATAAATTTTACAACAATATAAAAATCAATTCTTCCTTTACATCCAATATTTTTATATGGCGTTTAACCGCGGAATCCGCCACCACCACCGGCATTTGCTGTCGCAGATGAAGAGGCTGAAGCTGAACCGCCACCACGACCGCCACCAGAGGCATTAGCGTTTGATGAAGCCGACGCGGAGCTGCTGCCACCGCCGCCTCCGAAACCACCACCACCTCTTTGTGGGCCAAAGCCGCCACCACCGAATCCACCCGGATGACCACCGCCGAAACCACCACCGCCAAAACCTGGACCGCCGCCAAAACCGCCCGGACGACCACCACCGAAACCACCACCACCAAAGCCTGGGCCGCCTCCAAATCCTCCAGGACCGCCGCCGAAGCCACCTGGGCCTCTACCGAAACCACCGCCACCACCCTGTGCTTGGGCGTTCGCGTTGGCGTTGGCGTTCGCACTGCCGCGTCCACCACCGAATTGTGGCAGCGCCGTGGCAACAGCGAGTAGAACGGATAAAGCGATGAACACCTTCATTGTGCGTGTCTGAAGTAACTAAACAAACTTAATTTCAAATGCCTTAGGGGAACCTTTTATAGCACCAGACTAAGCGATAAATTCTGTCAATAGGCTAAGCGCGAAAAAAAGCTTATATGTATGAAAGAGAAAGAAAGAGTGTGCGTCTGGTCCAGATAAGTCGGCACAAACTTTGCATTTGGGGAAGCACTGCCTATGAGAGAAAAACGCGAAGATTCGCCGATAATGCGAGTCATCTCTGAATTTGAAACTGGTTTTTGTATATTTTCAAATTGTACGTTTTATTTTTCCAACAACAATGTGCAAGGGGAATTGTATGATTTGCTATGTTTTGCTCTTACTTGTGTATTTCTTACTTATTGATTCTTCTAAACGAATGTTAATTAGACAACAAACAAATTTAAAACACAAATGCAAACATTTAGGCAAATGAATAAAATCATTTTATAAATCTAAATTTATTCATTTATGTTTATTGCAATGCAAATTTGCAATATCTTATATATACATATGTAGATGATATCTGTAAAGCTGCGTGTGTTCAGCGGCTCACATATTGACAGACTTTATAGAAGTGAACAATCCGAAAGAGTAAAATCAATCTCATTAGGTTTTTATATGCATGATGAAGATTAGTGATAATAAAATTCATTTGCAATATAAAGGTTTCCAGAGGGATTTTACCAAGTTTACTAATATGAGTAATAAAACTTAGTATCGCTTTAGAGCAAACACGACAATGTAAAAAATTTGAAGTTATGCAATTCTTGCAATAAAAAACAAATAAAGCCTATAAAAAAAAAATCATTCCTAGTACAATAGAATTTTCAATAAAACGATACAATAAAAAACAATTTTTACTGTAATAACTTTATAAATGTGAATATTTTGTGTCGTAACGCAAAACTGATGCTAACTTATTACTCACAACATAAATCAGCAAGTTTTAAATATTTTACTCTGTAACTATTCATCGTCACAATACCACAATTATATGTCCATTTATCTAAATCATAACTGAAGAATGTCGAATTTTATGAAATATATTAGAAATCTTATCCAAATGGATGATATTACAATAGAAATATTTTTTATCAAGCACAGGATTGGACATCTGCCCCTATTATTGTAGAACCTACTCTTTAGATTAGTGCTATATTTGATAATTATATTGATATATAACAATAAAGGTCTTACAAAATTACAAAAAATATCAACTAGTAGAGATTATATTGAAAAAAGCTTGCCTACTTCCGTTAACTATGTTTTCTATATATTGTGGCTTAACATGTCTTATATCACGGCTTACATTTTTATTTTATTATATATATTATTATATTTTGCGCGTCAATTTTAAATCAGTAACCTTAGTTTTACTAATTTGTTTTATTGACACTGAATGTTTTAAGCCGCCTCCCCCAGTACCGATTAGAGTTAACAAAAATAAATTCAATTTCAATTACATATAAAATGATGATTTTCACATTTTTTAATAACCAGATAACCTTCGGTAAAAACACGTAAAAAACATGGCTTACATCAAAAAACAAAAAAAAAAGTTATAATACCTAATACTTAGTTTACAATAACATTTTCTAAGCTTTTGGCAACCTTACAGGTTAACAACCATAAATTTTTACGTCTTGACTCTGTTTACTTAAATCGAACTTTTCAAAAGTGGCCGATCTTGTAAGCGATATCAGTTTTATCATATGCTTTTGTTAGCGAAAATGTTAAATTTTATTAAATGCATAAATTTTTCATTAAAGTTTTTACCTATGCAAGTGTATATATAACGAAGAATGATTGGGTCATGGGTAGAAAATTATTTACTTGATTGCGATTTGAACCTACAGTTCTTAATCAATCTGTTGAAAAATAATTTTCAATTTAAATCGAGATCTGCGCGTGTTCAAGTATTTATTATAAAAGAAGCTCTTTACTTGAATTAAATTAAACTATTAAACACAATTCACGGGTTAATTTTGAAGAACAGATGATGACTGAATATTATATCAGTAAGCGTGCAGACAAATCGTAAACTATTACCTCGTTCTTTTGAGAAACAGTCATGAAGAACTCTAAAATCAAGAAATCATGACCATTGAGAATTAAGTATATATTCAGATCCTTTCATTTCGATTAAGCAATCCTAAAAAGCTTCTAAAAAACCAACAGCATTGTCAAATATACAATTTAAATACCATTAAAAGGAGCTGTTTGACCATTCTATTTTAATTCTAATTCATAATTGTCACACACTTTATTCTATATATGTATATTCTTAAATAAAAAAATCATTTTAGAAAGTTAAAAAAAAATATTTTCTTTTTTTTCACGAATTATATATTTTATATGAATCCCAAATATAGGCTTTAAACGCAATACGACATTAAATGCTATTAATTTAATAATACATTTACCCTATTACGCATTGCAAACCAAAAAACCAAAACACATTCGATGACTTTTTTAACTCTTTTTGTATTTTCTTTTTATTTCTAATTTTTTCTTCGTATCATTTTGGTCAGACTTTGCACTTAAGATTACATAAAAATAAAACTAACAATAAAAAATCTCATCGGTAAACACTTTTCTTAGCCGCGGAAACCGCCACCGCCAGCTGCCGAAGCTGATGCTGAAGCCGAAGCGGCGCCGCCACCGCGACCACCACCACCAGCTGCCGAAGCAGATGCTGAAGCCGACGACGAACCACCGCCTCCACCACCGCCTCGTCTGAATCCACCAGGACCACCGAAGCCACCGCCAGGATAGTAGCCACCACCGCCGAAACCAGGTCCGCCAAAGCCACCACCGCCGAAGCCTGGACCTCCAAAGCCTGGTCCACCAAAACCGCCGCCAAAACCTGGCCGACCACCACCAAAGCCACCATAAGGTCCTCCACCGAATCCTCCACCATAAGGTGATCCAAAGCCAAATTGTGGCATGGCAGCAGCAGCCGCGAACAGCAAAGCGAAGGCAATTAGAAATCTCATTTTGGCAGTTGTTTTTTTTGTCTTCAGTCTTGTTCTAGGCTGGTATTGATCAACTTTTCTTCGGTTGCTTGCTTACGCACAGATGTGATAACTCAAACTGAATGTGAAGCGTTCATTTTCTAAACGTATTTATACGTGTTAAAATTTTGCAAAAAAAAAAACAAAATGAAGCCCACTGGCGACATCTTTAACACGCACGAGCTTGACGAAGATGTCGACGTTCGTACATTCGTCTTCAACTCGTGTAACGGCATACCGGTTTCTAATGTTTTGATCTGGTCAAACAAATGCGAGATCTCAGACACACGTATCTCATTTATGCTATGATCGCAGCTTCGCGTTTTAATTTCGCTTTGCGGTGAATCCCAACTCAGTAATTCAGTTAGCACTGACATATTATTTGTTGTTGCTTTTTATATGTCGATATTTATTTACAACTTCATAGTAACTCAGACAGCGCTAAGCGTATTGCCCTCACGCTCTTACCAGCATTGGTGCGTTGGAGTTTACTTATTGTTTTTATTTTTGCTGCGAATTTATCTTAGCTAAGCTACATTTTATTTAATTTACGATGTACAATGTATTCGTAAAGTTCTTCCTGTTTATAGCCCAAAACTATTTTAAAAATAATCGCCGCTTAATTAATATTTTTAATGTAGTGTATGTAGTCAATAATTAATTGACTAAATATATTATTCGACAAGTTCAACTTGAAGAGGTTATTGCCACGAGTAAATTGTTGATGTCACAATTTTTGAATTTTCGGGTAAGAGCACGAGCGATTTGTTGTGAACATGGGTGGTTTGAGAATTTGTGCCATATCAGTGAAACAAAGAATTTATCAGAACAATTTCTTATGTACCATTCAGGATTTATAAGCTACATTGACAAAAGAAAACTTTTATTAATAAATGAAACTAAAAATCTTCTTTTTCCCCAATTAAAATTGATTTTAGATTCGTTCGAGGGCAAAGAATTATGAAAAATCTCTTTAATTTTAAGAATAAGTCGTAGCCACAGTTTGAGGGAGAATTGAAATCGAAGTAAAATCTACAATTCTATAGTTTGAGCTTGAAAAATTAATAACACAATATTTTGAATGACGACACTCATACGGGTTTCAGTTTAGAATATTATTACAATATCTAATTCAACAAAACTTGTTTCACAATTGTAACAAATGTATGACATATCGCTTAACTTTTGTTTTGATTGCGTATTACGATATATAGGAGGGCGAACTCTATTGGAATTTCCACATTTTCAAAAAAATTGTACATTTAAAATTTTTATTGTCATACTCAAACAACTTGGTGTGATTTTTTTTTATAATTTTGTATATTCTTTTTGCTAGTTTAATGATAATAAATTGTGTAAATATCGCAGAAATGTTTAACAAAAATAAATCAGCGTGAAATTTTCGAAGTCATGTTTTTGGCAGCGTAGTCAAACAGTAGCTTAAGTCAATTAACAGATTCGCGATGCTAAGACTGCAAAAATCCCACAATGCATGCAAACATTAATTGTTGTGTCAATTGTTGGAACGAAGTATCTCTTGAGGGTCTTAGTATAGTTTCGTTAAGTGTATAAGTGTAAGATACCTACGAGAATTTAAAAAGTGACGTCATGTATGTAAGCATGGTGAAGAGATAGTGCTAGGGGAGTTTTTATTGTACTTCTAGTGGATATATTAGTTCTTACTATTATGAATGAATATTCGTATTTTTATTGCACTTGAACACGTCACATTCACAAACACTTCTGAAGTAATTAACCACAAAGTTTATTTACTACACGTGTAGTTATAAAATCTAACGTTGTGGATAATATTGCTGTGGGAATTGCTTAGTCAGTATTTAGTTGCTGCTTAGTAAAGTTAGGCAAATTAATGTTTTGAATTGAACAAAAAAAAAATATAATCTGGTTGTCGAAACAGAACTGTGAGACTTACATTCTCTGCTGCTAAACTGTACTCGCTCATTAAATTAAAAGTACCTAATGTCATAGTGGGTGCAATGCGAAGTTCCTTGTGATACTTGCACACAATTTTGTAAGCTGTAAAATAAAAATAACTTAGAACTCCCTAAAAAAATACCCCTTTTCTTGAAAAGCGATAATAGGATTTTATACAGCTTAATTGACATTTCCAACTTATTGACTGCTACTTAAAACACATAAAAAATAAATGAAAACCGGATTCTTTTATAAAATTCCAACGCCTTAATTAGGATAATTCAGTTCATGCGCACAATAAATAATTTTTTCTCATTATGTTCTGCTTTTTGTATTGAGTACTTTATTTACTTTTTTTTTCAAAAGCCAAAGAAAAAACTTCAAAAATAATAATAATATCTCAAGAGCATTAAAAAAAGACGCATGAAAAAAATCACCGCCACATTGATTAACAAAATAAATATGTATAAGAATATTTGTATAAACAATCAAGCGTTCACTCAAAATTCAACGTCAAGCGATCTGTGTTTTGTATATAAAATTCAAAGCCCACTTCTAACTAAGCCAAATGGCTTTGTCTAAGTTCGCTGCTTGCTGCAGTTCAGTACAATTCAGCTTGGCTTATGACTATGTTGGCTGGGGAACCCCGCCGGAAGAGACCAGCGCAGTTGTGATGTGTATCAAGTGTTTTCTTTTTGACATGATTAACGTGCATGTGTTGAAACATATAATTTTCTGTATAAACCGGTGAGTGACGTAAACGTGAAGTTGAAAATTATGGCAAAAAAATATAAAAAAAATAAAAAGATAAAGTGGACTACTTAAAAACCTCGCAAGACGTTCACCAATAAGGCAAGATTTGTGTTTATATTTGCCTAATTTTGCAATATTTGCATAATTTATGCAGCTTGTGTCAATTGTTAAGTACAAATAAAAGCGCAAAGCGTATTAATTTCTTAGTAAAGTTGTTAACCGCACTGAAGGCTAATACGGATTCAATATAAGTAAAACTGCAAATAAGCTACTTCCTATTTAGTTTCGGGCAACATTGATACATTCACTTAATTACTTGGTACTTTTTATAGTTTAACTATCAAATTCGCCAAATCTTTATTTATAGCGCATTCAAATGCGACCATGCTTCAGTATTATGAAAAAGTTTGCTGCTTAATTTCTATCAAATGTCATGTGATTATTTTAAAAATTTGTTTGACGTAGGACTAAGCTGAAATATTGACTAAAAGAAAGTTGGCTACAATCATATGGCACATGGCATATAAAAACGAGTTTTGGTTTTATTTTTTAACTCATTGTTACTATTAATAATGTTTTAACAATTAGTTCTTCATTTTTATGTTATTAATATTTGATTTTTGTTTGCATAACAAGATTGTGTAGACGATTGGCGACAGTATTTGATAAATAAACCTGAATTTAAATAATTAATATATCCGTGCTATCTTCTAGTTCATTTACACGGTATCTTAACTAAAATTGTAAAACTGAAAAGCTCATCCGGTCTTTTCTACGCCTTAAGTAAAAAAATGTTTTTATATGTAAAAACACAAAATCTTACAGTTAATAAATAGACGCAAAACGGTCAAATTTGCTTGTTCAATTTATTACTAGTACAATTACTCGTTATGCTCGTTTGTATTTTGCAAATAATTCATTCTACTTAAAAATTATATTATTGCTGCCTTTATCTGTGATACTCATACAAAATAAAGAAATATATGCACTTAGATTGAATAACTAAAAAAGAAGAAGTTAATAAAAAAAATGGATGTTCAAAAGCAAAAAAAAAAAAAAACAATAAACAAATTATAAGCTCCATAAGCGTGTCTAAAGCAAAAAATTGTTGTATAGCACGATAAAAAAATTATGTCCAATTAAAAGTACTTTTCACATAAAACCCTTTATTATCTGCATAAAAATACATGCCTTAAAGGTATATGAGGATCACCATAGCAATTAAATGATTAAAAATATATGCAAGGAAAAATATATGCGCAAAAAACTTCAATAAATTTAAAGTAAAATTATTAATTTTTATATTTTCCATGGCTTCTAGTTTGGCTAATGTGAGTATGAATTATGCGCTGGCATAGCCCACAAAAAAATAATATTAACATAACAAACCGCAATGCATTAGCGCTGACAAACTTTCATAATGCATCGATGCAGTTTTCCCGTTCATTATTGTTTTCTTTGCTCTCTCTTGTATTAATTGTTTTTGTCAAGTCGGCAAAAATATTGAAACGTTTTTATAAAGCGAAATGCAAAATTGCTGTAGGAGTGGGGGACTACCCAAAAGAAGCATGGCGTGTATAATAAAGCAATTGATCATGTTAATTATGCACTTGCACATTTTGGAGCAAATAAAATAATTTTTAAATATTAAACATTGAAAAACAAAATAGCAAACAGCCACGTTGTTGTGTATAATGTTTGTGCAGCTAATGGCCAACATTGCAAGGATTTTCACAAAGTAAACTTCAATAAAAAGTTTTCAATTTTGATACAAAATACTGCCCACGCTTTATGTATATGCAATGTGAGTGTGTGTGTGTTTGTGCGTCTGTGTGTATGTTTGTGCGTGGGTGAATGTGTGTATGTTCTTTGCAGTTGCTATTGGTATTGTTGGCATTTTCATTTGTGTTCACCAGTTGGCGGTTGCTGAAATTGAATTACCCGCGGATTTGTTGCAATCACACAAAACGTTTGCCACACAATGCTGCACAAAAATTGGCTACGAATTGCTATGCTAATGAACAGTCGCCACCGCGTGCGCGTAGTTCGACGCGTAGTCATTAGCAGAGCGTGAGTGTGTGTGTGAGTAAGCATTTGTTTGCCATTTTAATTATTGAAATTCAATTTAAATTTCATGTTTTATTTATTTTTTTTTACGAAAACAATTGATTTTTTAATGCAGTATTTTGTTGATGTTTGCTGTGGGGCATATGTGTCTGAAGTTTTCATATTGAAAATAGTTTAATTATGATTTTACACTGCAATTGAGATTATTTTGGATGCACACGATTTACTTTGCAAACCGGAAGTTAATTTACCTAAATTAAAAACATTGCATACGTTTAGGTTGCCGTAAAAATGTTGTGTAATCAAAAGATTCATGAAAATTGTAAAATATGATTTTATAAATAATGTTTAAGTTCAGCTATTTTAATGATATAAAATTCAATCAGTCAATGGCTTTTGTCTAGCTTAATAGAGCATATAATAAATACTTTAGCATGCAGACCATGAATGGGTGGCATTAAGTTTTCCGAGCCTTGAATAAATATATTACCCTACTCGGTACTATTTGTGGCAATAACACGTTCTCAAAGACAATGATATGACTAATTAACATCAACTAATAAATAAGAACTAAATAAGGCAGTTTTACTCAGTTTGTTCTTTAACTAAGTTAATGGAGGATTCTCTTATGTATGTGCAGTCACATATAAGTTTATTCATTTTAATTCTTAACACAAAACTTAAATAGAAGTAAGAAAGGTAAGACTAATTCAGGGTCTATAAAAAAATGCATAAAATACTTTATTACCTTAAACCGCGCTGCGCTTGAACGCCAATTTAATATCGCTGCCATATTGTTTGCAACTCGTGCAATCACTTCCGTTTCCGATTTCCTGTTTGCATTAAGTTACCTTGCACGCTTTTTGCTACGGGCTCTATTTATTTACATTTTATTGCATAACATAAATTGTTGCCACCAAAAAACAAAAAACAAGACAATCAACCAAGCAAACTAAGCCAGACTGCAGTTGCTGCTATTTGTAGCGGTTAATGTGCCGCAAGTTCGAGTGAGTCGGCGCTTTTGCATGCAAAGGACCAATGCCAAAGACAAACCGATCGACCGGCATGTGCGTGACGTTGCTTGCGTTCAACTCGCGCAACTGTTGCAGTCGACCAGTACAAGAATAACAAATAAACCGACAACAACAACAATAACAATTACAACAACCAAATAGTATTTGTTGTAAAGCATTTTGTTTGCATGCAGCTTCATTGCGCGAACTAAATGTGCCGTCGCCATTATGCGCTCAAATACGCCACAGGGGTTCATTGTCCTTGTGCAAATTGGACTGAGTTTATGACTATTGGCTGTTGCCTGTTGGCTGTTGTTACAGCCAGACAGCGACATTGCATGCTTGCGTCTTCCTGGCAACTGTTGCTAACTGCGCGCAACGGACAACAAGTTTGCGGTTTGCATGCCTTTATGTCGGTAGTAAACCGATGTTGGCCTGGCACAAAGTTTACTCAAGATTTCAATTTATGATGCGGCATTTAGGCTATATTTTATTAAGTAGAGTCGCTGACTTTGCGTTATGGTGAAAAAATCATAAACGTAGGTGAGCTGAGTTACCGGTATAAACGAATTAAAAGCTAAGAACAACTTAAATATATAGCAATCATAAGGAATGCATAATAATTTATATTTAACGCTCTAAAGTATGCAATGAATTTTTTTAAACAATATATAGAAAAATGTTGGCTACTTTTGTGTGCAATAAAGCATAATATCAAAAAGGCGTTGATTGGAAAATTCAACAAATTTGAAAGTATGGGAACCCATTAGTTGCAAAAATGGCTCAATTTAAATAACCTAATTCACTAATTTACACTTAATAATTTTACTGCATAGCTTAATACAAAAATTCGAGAATTTCTCATTAACTTTTAAAAATAACAGTTTTTGTTTTTTTTTTTTTAATTTTATGAAGACTCTTTCAACCCGAACTCAACTACACCAAGTACGTTGACTTAATTAAATTGAAATTAATACAAGTACAAAGCGAAAAGCGAAAAAATTTTAACGACCAAAGCGAATTACAACAATTATGCAGTGGACTGCATTTTACCACATCATTTTCATATTTTCCAAAGTCTGGCAGATATCTCCGTGTGTATTTGCTTAACACATGGATTAAAATTGACTACAGCGCCACAGGCGACCATATTAAAAAGAATTAAAATAAAATCAAAAAATATTCTTTTTTTCAATTTTTACAACAAAAAACACAAAGGCACAAAAAGGAATTCGTATTACAGACAGACAGCACGCATAAAGAAGTGAGAAGGCCAGAGAGAAGGACGGAAAGACAGACGAAGTAGGAGAGAGTTGAGGATGCCAGACAGTCAGAGGCAGACGAGCAGCTATTCAAGCATATGCACCACAATCGTTTGGAGTTTCTTTTTTTTCTGATTTTTTTTTCGATTTTATTTGTATGCTGCTGCACATCGTTGCATATGTTGACCATGACTGCCGATATCCTGTATACTCTACTGGATAACGTTGCAAGTGGTTAAAGGAAACGGTACATTGCTGTACGCGTAGTGCCAGAGTTTTAAATAATTTTCGTTTATTACGAATCAGTGCTGGGAGGAGGAGAGGGTGGTATAGCTTCAAATACACAGACGCACACTCCTTGAATCTCAATGGCCACATTAAAATATTTGCGAAAAAATGAATATGGATTTTATTTAATTTAATAGAGCTCCACTCAAACAATGGCACTTTTTATGTTTAATGGAATTTATTTGCTGTCTGCAAAATTAAAACATGGATTGACTGCGATTCAAAGCCATACTCTGCTTACATACGTATATGCATTCAGAAAAGTAAATGAGTGGCTTTTAGAAAGGAACATTTTGAGAATAAAGAAAAAATGAATAATAAACTGAACTCATAAACGGTTCAAATTTATTCGGGTTACTTCTAAAATGTAAGAGGGTAAAAGTAGTCACGTTGTTGTAGCCCAAGTTTTCCATCCGCTATTCATCTATTCCCAATAGATACTCTTTTTAACTTTTTTAAAATTCCTGAATACCTAGAGAGGTCTCTAACATAAACTTTTTACTAATAATCATGCCGTTTTCTTTTTTGTTTTTTAATTACGATAATTACCTGCCATTGAATTAAAATCAACAGATGCAAATCCAAACCAAAACTTTAAGTCTACAAATATAGGAAAACAAATTGCAACACAGGAAATTTAACAGCAATGAATAAATAGGAACACCTTATCTTATATTAATTTTTACTGAAATATCTTTTTTACCGAATATTTAATAAAAATGCAAACAAGGGACATATAATGATATTTTATAAACAACAATGACTGCTAACACATTATGAAATGGTGTATGTATGGCAGCTGATGCGATCTGCTGATACAAATGCAATTAAAAAAGCATTCAAAAAATCGAACCGAAGTAGGTGACTACTGGCAGTCAAGCGTCGGACGTTTATGACTGTACTACACACATAGCGCACAGACGACAAGTGATGCCCTATGAAAGCTAAAAACGCCAGGCACGTAATTATCAGAATCGCTCCGCTGTTGCTACTGCGTGTTTTAATATGGTGCCAGCTAAGGCCAACCGCACAAGTTCTGGCTTGTGCGCCACGCTTGGACGGTTCGGTGGGTAAACTACTGTACTTTTGGCAGCTACTCTTCCGAGATCGCAACAATGACAATAATGATGATGACTATAATGATAAAGTTGATGAAGATGACGAAGATGATAATGATGTTGACATTGAGTTAAACGCCAAAGCCATGAAGTTGGATAAAACAAATGAATGGACCACAGTAAGATATGTCGGCAGACATGCATAACCAACGCGTAGATGCCATCTAAATCGCTTTTGCTCCACAGAACGATTGGCTGGCAGAGCACAATTACACCTATGAACTGCACAATGTAAGCACCAGGGATGGCTATCAGCTGCAAATGCAACGTTTACCATGCCAAGGCGCACGTCCCATTTTGCTCGTGCATGGTTTGCTTAGCTCTTCACTCGCTTGGGTGTTAATGGGTCCGAGCAAGAGTTTGGGTAAGTAAACGCTAACTGAACAGACACTCCATAACAAAACAACATAAACAAAAACAACAACAACAAAAGCAACTTTCGGCAACAGCTTTCCAACTTCACGACAGACACTACGATGTCTGGTTGGCCAATCTACGTGGCTCCACGCCCTATGGTCTGGCACACGCTACGCTGAATGCCACGTCCGCGGATTTTTGGAGTTACAGCTTTCATGAGCAGGGCGCCTACGATCTGCCGGCGCTAATTGACCACATACGCGAGCAGTCATCGTTTCATCAAGTGCTGCTAATTGCACACTCTCAGGTGAGCCGTAGGTGTTATGGTGGCGCTTACTGCCAGTAACGCCAATTGCCTGCTCTGCTCCAACACAACGTCCGCACTCAGCTGGAGTTGTGCGCTTTTGTTGGCTGCTCTGCATGTGTGCTTATTTGAATCTATTGATAGCTTTTTGTTTTAGGCTTTCAATGCGCTACTCGTGCTCTGCTCGCTGCAGCCCATCTATAATGAACGCATACTGTTCGCACAGGCGCTGGCGCCCACCGCTCGCCTAAGGAATTATGCGAAATTCAGTACGACGGATGTGCGCCGCATAATGAAGTTTGTTAAGGTAATTGTGCAAGCATCCGATTAACCAAGTATTCATTATCTGCAGCAAGTGGCTTTGAGTGCATTTTAGCCAGTCTACCAAATGGCTAAGAAACCGTCCGAAAAATAACTGAAGCTTAAATTTATTTAGTTAACACTGAAGCTGCTTTTTTTATTTCTTCGGCTTCACATAATAATTGCTCTTAACAAAGGGCATACGAACGACTTCGGCTGGATAGACCTTATCCCGTATCTTAAGTTCCACATTCGTGCCAGGTGCTTTTTCGGCCTCCGCAATGTAGCCCATTGCAATATTCTTACCTGTGCTGGGGCTTGGGCAGCCGCTTGTGATCTGTCCCACGAGTTTGCCAGTCTTGTAGACCTCCACGCCGGCGCGTGCGGGTGGCGCCTTGGCACCTGACATTTGAAAGCCTACACGACGTCGACCCACGCCAAGTTTGAGCTGCTGCACAATTGTGTGTGCGCCTGGAAAGTTTAATTCGGTGCGACGTCTCTTGGCTATTGGGAAATTTTATGAGCAACTTAATTAATGATGCGCACGGGCAATGCATACCGACAAGCCAAGCCAACCCCGCTTCAATGGGTGTGGTATGTGCATCTATATCCGAGCCATACAGACAAAGACCCGCCTCCAAGCGTAACGAGTCCCGCGCGCCCAGGCCAGCAAGTTTTAACTGCTCCTTGGCATCAGTCGAAGCGGCCAAGAGCGCCGCAGTGACCGTTTCAATATGCGCAGAGGGCACAGAAATCTCCACGCCATCTTCCCCCGTGTAACCACAACGTGTAATGCGACAATCCCGCACGCCAGCAAACTCCGTGGCCAGAGTATGCATGAAATACAATTCGTTGATTTTTTGCGACTTTGGCAGCAACTTGCCCACATTCAAAGCAGCAGCTGGACCCTGCACGGCAATGAGCGACTGCACTTCGGGCGTTAAAAACTCAATGCTGACATCCTTGCCTTGCGCCTTGAAGTTGTCCTGCAACATAACACACGATTAAATCACAATGCATACAACACTTAAGATGCCACAGCACGCACGCACCACAGCTGCGGTCATGATCTGCATATCTTGCGCCTTCATGGCCGCATTGGAGACAACATAAAGCAATTCGCCGTTGACTTTAGTCACAATGAGATCGTCGAGTATGCAGCCGGTTTCATTGGTGAATACTGTCAGACTGCCACTGCCCGGCGCCGCATTCCCAATATCTGCGGTGCAGACGCTCTCCAGACAGGCGACTGCATCCCTGCCACGCACGTAAGTCTGCAACATATGCGAAACGTCGAAAATGGAACCCACACGACGCGTATGCAAATGCGAAGCGGTGATGCTCTGATCCGCATACTGCACTGGCAGCGCATAGCCGCCGAAGTTGACGATTTTGCCAGCATTTTTCACATGGAAATCATACAATGCCGTACGTTGACCCTCGCCACTGCTGCTGGAGGCACAACGTGCCGCAAATGTGGCCACTGCCATTCTCCAAGTGTGGCATTGCTGCTGCAATACTTTGGTGCTAATGCTCAACATATTGTATCACTCACGCACGTTACTCACGAAGGCCTGTTTAATAACTGTTTAATGTATTTTTAATCTGAAACCTAGTTGCCGACTTAGAATCATTCAGATGGCTAAACCACTGATAACGCCGTGACTTCGTTGACACAAGCGAAACACAAAGTGAAAGCAAAAACACACACGAATCGGAAACACGCTGAGAGATGGGCAACGTCACCAGCATCTCTGCAGTGTAGCTAAGCAGCGACTGTCGCTGTGCATCACTAACGAAAATCAAAACCGTAATCGTATGAATATGCATGAAAACAAATGTTGATAACCCACGTGGCGATAACCAAGTGTACAATGCACGAACAGCTGATTTCAGAAGATCAATTAAAACAAACTCAAGATAAGCTCAAAATAGTTTACGAGAAGCTGAGCATTTGTGCTATTTATGCCCATTCCATTTTAAACTATTCTAAGCCAGTGCTAAAACAACTTAGCAGAATTGTTATCATTTTTAAAAAAGTTTTAAATACATTTTATTTATTTTCATCATTTAACTAAGAATGTTTTCAACACCATATTCCCCAACAGAAACATCAGCTGTCACAAAACTATGTGCTCTTTCCATCGCAAAAACTACGTAGGACTTGCCTCAGATCTAATGCCAATGTGCGCGACAAATGCAAAAATTATATGACTCTAATTGCGGGCAAGGGACAAAGCAAGGTACGCTTCAATTTTATCCTATTTAAATCACGTATAAGCAAGTACACTTAATAGCTCATTTCATTTAAATGCATACGATATGATGTTTTATTAAAAAAAATTTATTGACTTTATTGAAGTCAGATTTTATAATTTCTGATAATATTCACTTTATATCCTAAAAATACCTTGAAATTTAAAAGGGGTTTTAAAAAAATTGAAGATAAATAAACCATAAATGATACAAAGCAACAAGTTTGAAAAATAAGCTCTATAAATGAAGAAATTCAAAAATAAGTGCTATAAACATATTATAATTGCAAATTTTACCT
The DNA here is from genome assembly GCA_037044495.1 of Stegana nigrithorax. Classification (NCBI taxonomy): domain Eukaryota; kingdom Metazoa; phylum Arthropoda; class Insecta; order Diptera; family Drosophilidae; genus Stegana; species Stegana nigrithorax. The sequence continues at coordinate 516,607 of JBAMBQ010002580.1, forward strand.
TTTAAATCAAAATTTTTCAAAATTACTTAATTAATTAGCATATGCTCATTTTCTTAACTACAGGTAGTCAACGCACTAATCTATGGCCAACTGCTGCAGGGAGGTTCACTAAAGGAAATCACACACTTACAGCAGTTGTGGAAATCGGGTGACTTTATATCCTATGATTATGGCCCTTCTGGCAACCTTGACTACTACAACTCCGTGGAATCACTTAACTACAATCTGAGTCAAGTCAAAGTGCCCATTGTGCTGCATTTTGGTGACACTGATGCCTTTGCAACGCCGAAGGGAGTGCACAGCATTTATGCGAAAATGCCACTAAACACAATTGTCGGCGTCTATCGCGTAGCGGCAAAGCCATTCAATCATCTGGACTTTCTGTGTGCAGCAGATGTGAAGACTTTGGTTAACAATAAGCTTATCGAGCTTATGGAAAATTTTATGCATGGCAAATTAAGCTACGTCATTGAATAAAAAAAAAACAAACAAAATCAAACAAAGTCAAACAAAAAACAAAATAAATTAAAATTATGTATTAAAAATAGGTCAAAAGCGCCGAAACCGATGTTGCTGATGTATTTATTTATTTATTTATTTTGCGAGTCATTAACGCTTTCGATGCCTTTCAACGCTGGCTTGTAAACATTTTTGCGCTCAGCCAACTCAAAAATTATATAACTTTTGCAGTCGACGAAACAGACTGTTTTACTTTCTTTGGGCTTAAACATTTGGCATAGTTTCTTTCTTTAATCCTCTTTCTTTCTCTTCTTAACTGCTTCTTATGACATCGACGTGGTCAGGCTTTTAAAAATTCAGAGCAGCATTGGCTACAGCTGCAGACGACATAACGTAGCTAGTGCTCAGAGACTTAATTGCCATAGTACCCAAATATATAAAAGGCAGAAATTTTGTTTAAATTTGAAGACCTTTTTAACGATCGATATGAAACTTCTGCTGCTATTAAAGATCTAATGCTCGAAGGCTCAATCTATAGAAAAAAACGGTTACTTTTTTTCTTCACAAATTCATTTGTATTCTATTAGAGTGTTCCCAGAAATTGTGTTTGGAAACTCTTTAGGAAAATACAATTTTGGCAAATGGTATCAAAAAATTTGAAAAACCCAAATATTTAATTTAATTCACTGATTTGATTTCGGATTATCAAATGAATTACTGCCGTTTGATTTGAATTGGCAACCTGAACCAAGCTTCGATTACAGCTCAGGGCATGTTAATGAATATTAAAAAGCGCCAAATTTCAATAAAACACATTGTAAAACAAAAAAGCAAACGATAAAAATGAAATGCAAAAGCAAAAGTAAAGAAACGTCACTGACTGTGTGTAGATTTTTTGATTTTGATTTTTGTTTATTTAAACCTTTTTACGAAGTGATTTTAATTAAGCCGAAAAAGAAGGTAAGCAATGCGATAAGTAAACAAAAACAAAGAAAACAAAATTAAAAACAAAAACATCATTGTCATTGCTATTGTCTGCCATTGTTGTTGTTGTTGTTATTATAGTTGTTGTCACTGCTGTTGTTTGTTGTTTGTGACGAAATGCGCGGCATAAGAAAGTTTTTATTTTCGGTATTCTTTTTACACGTTCGCCGCTGCCTCGCGAAGCGGTCAACGCAGTTCGATTCAATACTCTTCGATACCATTCAGTTCAGGTAAGCTCGGTTCAGTTCAGTTCAATTCAGTTGAGCGTGCGGTTAAGTTAAAAATCAAAAAATCAACGTTAAATTTAAATTTCACTTTCCAACGCACATCAGCGACGCACAGACGGACAGACAGAAACAACAAAATCAATAAAACATAAAACTCATAAAGTAACGACAAACATTAAACATTTTTTAACGTAAATCGCAGCGAATTCCGTTAATTTATTTTTTAGTTTTTTTTTTTTGTTAGCACGTTGTGTGTGGTTTTAGTTCAAATAAGTTTTATAAAAACTAAAAACTATTAAAACAATTTTTTTGTGCGTTTATTCTAAATGTTTTTGCTAAATCACTTGAAAAGTTTGACCGTTGTGCTGCTTATTGTTGGACTACTGAGCGACGCCATCTATCGCACACAGGCACAACTAATCGACGATGAGGATGAAGAGGATGAAAGCTCTGAAGATGAGTCGTCAGAGGAGAAAGCCACACGCAAAAGTATTAAAGAGGATTCCAATTTGGCTGTGGTAGGTGTTGAACAAAAGATTAATTGCTGAACTGTGGTGATTGCAGAAAATTACACTGCAATAAATTTTGTCCTGAGCTAGCTGAAGCCCTCACAATGTTGGCTTAGGCAAACTATGCCAACTACACAACAGCACTCGCGTTGCTTATCGAATTTTGACGCCAGCTTCACTTTTCAACAGGACAAATTAATTGCAAAATACGGCTACCAGGCGGAAGTGCATCATGTCACCACCGAAGATGGCTACATACTGACAATGCATCGCTTACGCAAAGACGGCGCACAGCCCTTCTTTCTGCAGCATGGACTTGTGGACAGCTCGGCTGGCTATGTTATCATGGGTCCGAATATCAGTCTGGGTGAGTGTTAACAAATGCAAATGTTGCACAAACTTCAAGCATTTGTCGACAGCGACGCCATGGTGATTAATTGCTTAACATGACCAAGTGCCAAAGCAGGAAGCAGGCAAAAGAAAATTGTAAACATTTGCTTATCCCCGCAGCATATCTGCTATCCGACTACAATTACGATGTTTGGCTGGGCAATGCACGCGGCAATCGCTACTCACGCAATCACACGACACTCGATCCGGATGAGTCGAAGTTCTGGGATTTCAGCTGGCACGAGATTGGCATGTACGATCTGCCAGCCATGATTGATTATGTGCTGAAGACAACTGGCTTCAAGAAGTTGCAGTATGCTGGGCACTCACAAGGCTGCACCGCATTCTTCGTTATGTGCAGCATGCGTCCCGTGTATAACAGCAAAGTTATAGCGATGCAGGCCATGGCACCGGCTGTGTATGCTAAGGAAACGGAAGATCATCCCTACATAAGGGCTATAAATTTATACTTTAATGTAAGTAGGAAGCTACTAAGTTTATAATATTTATCAAGCCTATCTTTGCGGAGTAAAATAGACAACTTCATTACCCCAGACTTAGGCTCACACTATAAAAAAAATTAGCAAATGCATATGCTTTAACATTACAGAGTCTTGTGGGCAGCTCAGTAACTGAAATGTTCAATGGAGAATTTCGCTTCCTTTGCCGCATGACGGAAGAAACTGAACGACTCTGCATCGAAGCGGTCTTTGGCATTGTGGGGCGCAATTGGAATGAATTCAATAGGGTAAGTAATTGATTAAGTCATCTAAGGCTGTCATAAGTTTGACACGAACGATTTCAGCAAATGTTCCCCGTCATCTTGGGCCACTACCCGGCAGGTGTTGCTGCCAAGCAGGTCAAACACTTCATACAAATCATCAAGAACGGACGTTTTGCGCCTTACAGTTACAGCACCAACAAGAATATGATCATCTATCGGGAACAGGTGCCGCCGCGTTATAATCTGACGGCTGTCACTGTGCCCACTTATGTCTACTACTCAGCCAACGACCTGCTCTGCCATCCCGAGGATGTCGAATCGATGTATGAAGATCTGGGCAGGCCGCTTGGCAAGTACCTCGTGCCAATGAAGGAATTCAATCATATGGACTTCCTGTGGGCCATCAATGTGCGCAAACTGGTCTACACGCGAATGCTGCAAGTGCTGGGCAAAGTGCGGGTACAAAAGAGCCCGAGACAAGCAAGTAATGCTGTCTTTTCTAAGTAATGCAGTTGCATTAACAAAACGATTTTATTTATTTATTCTGTTATTTATTTATTTGTGTTAAACCTTAAATTATTTAAATTTGTTATAAAATATGCAAAAGGATTTACTTGTCTTGTGTTTTGCTTTCTCTGCGGAAACGGAAGTCAACCATTTTTAACCAAGCACCACCATGCCGTTTAAAAATTTGGTACAGATCTGACTGCAACAGCAGTAAAGAACAACAACAACAACAAAGACAACAAAATAGAATGAGAAAAGAAAAAAAGAAGAGGAAATAGCACAAACAAAATGAAATGCAATACAAATGCATACGTAGCTAAGTAGATTTCCTTAAGGAGATGTGTCTATTTTCGTATGCACGTATTCCTGCTTAACTGTGTTTTGTTTTGTTGTTACATTTGCCATATTGTTATTGTTGTTGTAGTTGTTGCTATTGTTGTTGGTGCTGCACATTTGAAATGCCTGACTTCGTTGAGCTGCTTATGTTTTCAGGCCACAAACAAGAAGTCGACATTTGCATTTTGTTAGCTTTTTTTCCTCAACGTTTCGAGCTTGTTGGCTATGTGGCATACGTACACACGTACGAGTATCCAGGACAGTATACGCTCCTCTTGTCTATGCCCGAATGGTGTCACAAGTTGTATGCACAGAAAATCAAAAAAAAAAAAAAATAGAGCAAAACAATGAAGTCAAAGAACTACAACGGCAAATGTCATTTGCAATTTTCACAAGCAAAAAATAAACTATAGCAAATGGAAAATATGTCGAAACATTTTCATTTTAACACCCAACACTTTGTTTGTTGCAGTCATTTTAAATATAATCCAATTTCTTTGTTTGTTAAAATATAGTAAACCAAAATTGTATTTCATAGCGTACGGCATATCCAATAACTCTCTGTACTACGAGAGCAGAGATTGCCTTCTATTAAATCGTTCTAAATGAGTGTTTTGAAGATCAAGAATTGTAGACAAGAAAAGAGTAAGTTTAATCCTCATATCCTTTGGCAATGCAGCCATTGCGGTTAGTAAAACTAGCTGCCAAATAACATCCCAAATAACATCCGCTTTGTGTGCCAGGGACACAAGTCTGTTTAAATTGCATGAGCCCTGAAACCAATCAACGAAGAAACACTTGACATTTTTTCTATTTCCCAAACCTCAACTCAGGAGAAAGTCAAGTTTTGCCTGACTCAGACTATTTTCTGTTATAAAAAAAAACTTTGCGCTTCAGTTGACGAACTCATACTAAACAGCGATTTCAACACTTGATCCTGAAGTATACGCCCAAGCGTTTTTGATATGTCATATTAAGTGCAACTACTTTCAATTTTCTTTTCTCAACGCAAAACGCAGGATACAAGAAAAACAAGAAAAATAAAAAAAAAATAAAATTGCAAATAGGCACAGCAAACAATTTTGGCAAAGTTTTGGCAACCGCCAGCGTCTGCTCTTCCGGTGCAGCGGAGTTGAGCAAACAGCCAGCCAGAGAGTAAGCCAAGCAGCCAAACATTCAGCCCAGCAGCTGTTGATGCCGCAATTGTCGAGTTAAAGTTTTTATCAAGGCATAAGGCGGCAGTTTTCACAACTTTGAGTGAATTTCTCACTCGTACGTACATGCCCAGGCAGTTGCTGTGGCTGAGTCTCTGCAAACCAACAACTTATGAACATGTTTTGTATATTCTTTTTATTTTTGTATTCAACACGATTTTAGAGTTGCATACTTTTAGACTTTTTAACTTGATTTCCGGTTTGTGTGCATTACGCTTAAGATCCGGTTGGCAACAACTGCCAAGGCAGAAGTTTCATTCTTATTTTTTTTTTTTCTTTTGTTTGTCTCATATTTTTAGCGTTTTTTTTTTTTCTTTCTTAGCAGTTTAGTCTTGCAGACGAAGTTGTACAGAATTTCAACACTAAACTTGTTAATTTTCCGGCGTAAAAATGTCAACTCGATGTTGAACTCGTGAATATGCATGTAATTTGAAAACTTTGGCGCTTTTTGTTATGGAAAAAATGCAGTTCGTTAAAATAGTTTTAATATCAGCAAACGCAAAAGAAATTGTAAAAAGAATATTATGAAATTTAAAGGTTCATACTTTCAAAGAAACTTTTTTTCATGTAAAATTACTCAGGAAAAAATCATTAGAGCATTAAACAAACTTGACATGGCTAACTTCTAAACCTACCAAGAGACTAAGCTACACATGCTAAGCTATTAAAAACATGGTAACAGTAGTAACCACAATTTCCAATTAACCAAGTCACAATAAAGTCCGTCTGGGCAATTATGTATAGCTGCGACAGCAGACCTATGCCCTTTTACTGGCGGCTTATCTATGCTTAGCATCATCATTATCATTACGTGTACCGTCAACGTTATCGGACGGTTACATTGTATGCAAATGTTGTAAAGTTAATTGCCAGCAATGCCGACGCGGCGTTTTCCAGTTAACAACAGACAACAACGATTACTACAACAACAAACATAGCCAACAAGTGCCCACAACAAGTTGAGCTCCCCTTGTTGCTATCCCACAACAAATCAGCAGAAGCGAATATATCACCATGCCATTTAATACTTTTGATGGCAACATACATTGCAGTTGGTTTAAACAATTGAGACATGAAAGGCGTATCAAATAGGTCCATTAAAATTACTTTAAATTTTTATATTTTTTCCTATGCAAGAAGCATTTTAGCCAGAATTTTTTTTTCCGGTTTCTTAGCTTATTTTCACTGTACCTATGCCGCCAAGTCAGTTGAACGATAGCCGATTACTCTGCTTATCTTATTTTCAGCGTCTACAGAAAGACTTCTGCTCTTCAATTACCAATCACGCTGCCCTTAGGGTTAAGTGACTCACAACTTTTTCTAATCGTGCTAACTAAATTTCTACGTTAGCATTAAATAGATTGCTCACTTATTTATTCTGAAAGTAACTGTAAAACCGATTACTTTATTCGAGCAGCAATATAAAAGAACGGCGACAGTAAGCGTATGGCGAGCCAATGGTGAACCAAGTAATGGCAACGTTTGCATTTCAATGGAATGCATTTAGCACAAAATAATATTGAAACTGTTAATGAAGTTAGCCAACGACGCGGACAGCGTTGCTCAAATAAACGATAGTCAAGTACATGGGCGTTGTAGCGGCGACCGAGAAACCAGATACCCGTACATGCATGTGAACAGGACGAGGGCGAGGACTTGGTACAGTATCGGCAGACATGCAACAACATGCCAACAAATGCACGCTTAGTGGCGGACAATGGCTTAACTCTCTTTGCTAAGCGCAAAAAGCGATGTGTGGTTAGAAAATTTACATTTCATCAGGATCTGCATGTGCATAGTCCTGGCTTGCTTGCTTGTCTGCATGCTGATATGTGTGTAGATAAGTCGCAAGCGACGCTGTCATGGCGCATTGGACTCAAACCTCATACACTCTTGGTAATTAAAATTTAATCAGTGTGCAGACCACTTTCCACTTTAGACCACGACAGTCGGGTACTCTGTGCGTGGCGGCGTCTGTGTTTGGCCTGGCCTGGCGCATAAGCACCATTCGCACTCATTGTGCTCATAATACATACTCCATGGCTTACCAATGCCTTGCCTTGACTCGCTTCCTCGTGCAACTGATAGCCATAGAACTCATGTTTTTGTTTTGTTTGGTCTTGTTTTATTTTGTTTCGTTTTGGTTTTGTTTTGTGAAAAATTTGCTTTTGAATGCATGAATCAGTAGTGCCTGACAAAATGAATGCGTTCGAAATTGGCAGGAGTTATGTGGAGCAGCAGGTTCGCACCACATTCTGTTTGTTGGGTATTCGGTTGTGGTTGCTTGGCTTTGGCATTGGATTTGTTGCTGCCCGTGCGTTGCATTCGATATCCTGCAAAGGATTTAATATGTGTTACCAAGGATTCTTAGCCGACGCTTTGCTTTGATGCTGCTGCTGATGTTGTTGAAGAGTGAAAATTTGCTATGACTTAATCAAAACATTTGCGCCCAGAGCACAAATTTGTTGAGCTCCTGTAGGTTGTGTGAATGGAAATGCTACGAAAAGTGTTACTCAAATTGTTTCTAATTCTATAATATTCATAAAAACAAATTAGTAACTCAGTATTAGATTGAAATATGCATTATGCATTTAACAGCACATTTTCAGATATTAGCCCTAAAGTTTTGAAAATAAAATTCAATTGTTGAAGCTATTTTTGGCGCATATGCAAATCAATAAAGAAAAGAACCAAACTTAGTTTTGAAGTGACTTATTAAAGTATTTTTGGTATAAAAACTCGAAAGATATAAATAAAACATGCATTTATCGACAATACCCTTAGTGTAATTATTATTGTTTAATTTTGTTTTAAAGAAAAATTTTGTGTTTTTGGTAATGAAATTAAAAAGAAGACAAATGGTTACCAAAATAAACAACGCCCAATTAAACCAAAATTACGGCATGCTGCCCCCGCACAATGTCTCCTGTAATCAAAAAAGGAAAAGAAAAAAAGAGCCAAGCATTTTTATTTTTTATTATTAACAGCTGGCAAGGAAAATTTTATGTGCAATTAGCACTTAAACCACGAGATTAATGACTTTGCTATCAGTGGCAACATTTTCAACACTTAATATCCCAAAAACCGACAACTTCAGCCGCAGAGGCAGCAAATACTCGAATTCCTGCGCATACCACTAATCGTCTTCTGATTTATACAGAAGATTTACGCGCTGATGCGTATATAAGGACCAAGTGTGAAACAAATGTGGAAAAAATTATCAAGCAACATGCCGAGAGCATATTAAAAAAGAAAAAAAGATCCGACAAAAAACAAAATCACAAAGAATAGTACACTAAGAAGCCTTGTGACCATATGCATGTGTAATGCTGTAACTCCATTTTCCTTTTTTTTTTTCTTATTTTCAGTGCACAGTAAGCTGCTACAATTTTTGCTGTCTTGCATTTTGCCGCACATGTGTACGCCGCCAGGCATATTGTTGCCGCCAGCTCTTTAGCATTTTGAATCCAGGCACATAATCCGATATGTCTTACAGTCCAGCCGTCGTGTGTTGTTCGCCGGCGTATATGCATGTTACTGCGCCATTGCCGCAGGACTTCAGCAGGATATGCTTGGTGTTGTTTCCATTTGCATGGCCAACGACAGCAGCATAAAAAAGACAAATGAGCTAATTTTGTGTGCTCGGGAATTCTCGCTGCCATTGCCAGTTCTGTGCTTATATATTTATCATATACATATGTACATTCGTATAAATTGTACAAATGCGAATTTATTTTATAACCGCAAGTGAAAAATACAACAACAACAACAGCAATACGCGTGGCATACATCGAATTCCATAATACATAAATCTGTCGAACATTGCCACACACTTATGCACAGCAGTTCTCTGCTGTTGCCTGTTACTCATACGCAGTGTTGCACGTTCACCATGTGAACTGCCACAAAAAGAGGGGAGTCAAGGTCTGTGAAAAAGGGTTCAATGCGTTACCCTAATATATCATGAGCTTAAAGAGAGAAAACATATTTTTATGTGTAAAACTCTTTATGTGGCTTTTTTTTTACTCCCTTTTTTCACTAGCCGCGTGGGTTGCAACAAACTCTCGTACATTTATCACTGACGGCTATGGCAGTTATTTTATGATTATTATTTGCAGCAACTTTTTTTAAATTAGTGCAAAACATTTGTTATGCAGCTTAACTTGACACCTTTTAATAATTTAACTGTTTTTAAAAAAAAATCTACAAAATTGATTAACACAATGTAAGCCATGGCAGGAACTAATTTAATTGTATAAACTAATTAAAAGTTAGTTAGCCGTATCATATAAATGTTCCATTCTGACTTGCCTTATTGCTACTTAGCCGCAGTCATGTCTGATTCCATGGCAATAGCAAACTGAGAAAAACTGACAGCACAACAAAACTATTGCTTGAGTATCCTTAAACTTTAATAGCTCCATTGTGCACTTGCAAGCTACACAGAAACAATTAGCACTTGTTAAAACAGCAGCAGACTACAGAGCACAGTCATTAACATGCCGTTATGTGCCATATAAAGAAACAGAGAAATAAGTAAAACAAAAATCAAAAGCAATAATCACAATGGCACTCCCAACATAAGGACTGCAGCAAACTACAATCTACAACTGCTCAGGCGTTCTTTGACTTCCACGAACTCATCACACAAGACTCGACTCCAAGCATGCTTCTGATTTTTTTTCTCTTTTATTTCCTGTTTTTTTAAGCTACCTGCGCTTTTTGAACCAATTAAATCAGATGTAATCCTTGGTCATTGATTCCTTGCGCATTTATCGTTAGCAGCATGTCTGTGCTTTGTTGTTATTATTGTTGTTGTTGCTGGTGGCTGCGCAGAGCGCAAAAGCGAATGCAGGTTTGTATTTTAATTGGTGTTTTATTGATTTCTTTTTGCTTTATTCTACTTTCGTTACTCATTTTCCTCTTGTTCTATAACACATAAACCCATCCACCCTGCGGAGTTCATTCTGTGCACTCAATTGACGCAACGACATGAGCAGTGGTAGCAACGGCAGACTGGAAGCTTGGTTAGCATGCAAACTATTGCGTAAGTCAATGACCAGCGTTTGTTATAATAACACAATTTTATTTTATTTTGCTGCTTATTTTCCTGAGTGCGAGTGTTTGCAATGCCGGGTCTTTGCATATGTAAACAACGATTTCAGTGAAAATAACTTTAAGAATAGCTTTGCGATAAATTTAATATGCTGTAAGTTAAGCTTGGGAAACAATGCAGTGGCTGAATGGGCTCTAAAATATACTGCCTAACGAAGCCTAATAGTCCTTGGAGGTCACTTCATATCTTCGATTCACACTTGAGAGATCTTTAATAATTCTAAAGAAACTAAACGAAAAGAAAAGAGAATTTTGGTAAATTTGAAATTTTTGCACCAAGAAAGTGCTCAAAATATGCAGACTAGAGTTAGCATGTCAGACTCAAATAATTTTCAATGCATGTCGATTGCATGTCTGGTTTATCTTACACAAACCTCACATGTTGCAGGAACATAAAGACTAAAAAATATATCAACTAGAACTTATCTGAACTTGTAAAAAAAAAAAAAAAACGATTAGCGCTCATAAAAACGAAGTCGACAATTAATCTTTACAATGGCAAACATGAAGTCAAGTTCATAAATTCACAGTCACGCCACAAGCAAATAAACCAAATACATTGTGAATAAGATAACAAGAAAAGGACTTTTTCTTTTTTAGAATTTATATCACTTAAATTTTTTGAAAATGAAAAAAAGTTTATACCTTGCTTTTGAAAACAATAAAGCAAAGCAATCAGCAAATAGATAAAATATGAAATGCCCCACACGCAAAAGCATTAAATCCTTTTCAGATTCAAGTAGTAAGAAATTGCATAAAATTGATTTTTTTTCTTTACGAAGCTCGATTTTGAATGGTTTTTGTGTAAGGCAAATAAAACCACAACAACAACATCAACAATAAAACTACATAAAAAAGGACTTCGGCCAAGGTTCATGTGCTGACACCATGCATAAGTCTGGCATAGATACCGTTAGTCATATTGACAATACGCTGAGATTTATTGCGTTGTCGATATTTTTTGTTTTGTTCCAGCAACAAAGAAAACAAGTGAACATGTTGCTTTGTACGAATATGCGGCAACATCGCAGCTGAATACGCTGCACACAAACAGTTATGCACAAAATAATAGCAACACTAATATGAAAAGTTGAATTTAATGAAAGTGTAAGTTAATGGCATGGAGATTATGATCTGAAGCAGATATAACCCAAACTTAAACCAAAATAAGCAAAAACGTTCTCAACAAAAATAGTTGTTTCATAAAATGACTTTGGCATTTGGGTTTAATGAAAAAAAAAAATATATATATGTATGTTATAATAAAAGTATTTCTACAATTTTGCAAAAACCTATATATAATTGTTTTTTAACAAATTCCAAAAAGATTCACTTATAAGCGAAAAAGTTTAGAACAACAAAGATGCTAAAGAAAGTAATTTGGAAAAGTAATCTTAAAAAAAAAAAAAAAAAAACAAATTATTTTGAGAGCATTTTTTATATATTTCATTGAACAATGTTCAAACAATTTTTGTGGTATCTATTAAATGAAAACAAATAAAAGAAATATTTGTTTAGCTTACAGATGAAAGCCACAAAAATTAATTTAAAGAATATACAATTTTAAAATGTTTTAAATTGAAAATATTTTCAATTAACAAATCGAGACAGACAACAAAATAACTTTCTTTTTATTATATAGGAAAACCTTTCATTGCGAGTTGTAAAAGAACAAAAATAATATAATTCAAATATTCACAAGTTTAAATGAAAAGTTAATTTAAAATGTATTTTTAATTATATCCCCTTATTAAAATATTAACTGTGGCAGCAGATCTGTTAAAATTGCAAGGAAAATATTGCAAATGAGTTTGTCCCTTTCATGGCAATGAGAAAATATTAATTGTTACAAAGTTTTTGCAAAGTTTATTTTTCTTTTGATTTTTTTTATTTTAAAACGAAACTTTTGCTAGCAATATTTTGTTTTTTTATGTAAAGCTGTTACTTGGCGAAGTTTGAAAGGGCTTCCTGCTGTCTCACCGCTGACTCAAAGCACAGAGACTGAATTCTTTGGAGGCTTTTACATTATATTATTCTTAACCCTGTCAGAATGACTTGAGATCAATTAACAAGAGGTAAAACAACGATACACATCTAAGCCCCAAGATTTGGACTAAGCATTATTACAAACAAAATCGTACTTGTTAATATTTAATAGCAAATTCAAAAGGAAAGATTGGAAACCTCCAACGGAATAAGTTTTAAAATCACGTCATAAACCAAATTTCTTTGTATAGTGATGAACCACACATAATATACTTAGTTTTATATGAACGAATTATAACAGAGTTTAATAGCTGTCAGAGCAACATATGCAAGTAAAATCGATAGTGCATAGAACATGAGATCTGGTTCATCGATAGGTTATATTATTTTGCAACAGTGTGGCTCTTTCTTCGCTCCTCATGAGTTTTTGTTTATGAAAATGTCGCACGCATACATTGTTATCCCTAAGAATATTGCGTGCCAGTTACTTAACAGTTATTTTTTAATAGTATAAAAGAAAAATACTTTCACAAAGCCTACTTTGCTTAACTCAAACTAAGACTTAGACCAAGCGATTTCAGTCAAACCCTGATTATAAATATAAAATGTAATGAAGTAAGCGATTTATGCCTTAGTGGAACAAAACTTAAGTGCTGTGTACCGTATTAACTACTGTAAGCATAGCCAAGGACTAAAAATAAATAATAGTCAAACGCACCCGAACCACCTGCACAGCAGAAATACTTAAGCATCTGCATCTGCATCCGCAGCAGCATCCACTGCAGCAGCCACATGCGATTCCGTTTTCAAGCATTATCAACAAGAAGCTCAACTAGCACACACACACATGCACTCTATCTCTTCCAAACATAGTGTAAGCATTGTGTGTGTAAGTATTCTTCACCCTCAAACACTCAACATAATTTGCTGCGGTTTTTGCATTTATTTTGCTACTCAAGCATTCTTGAAGCTGGCTGCATTAGCTTCATGCCATCGAAGGAAGAGCGGCGGCTCATTGCCTCGTTACCTCTCTGCCAGCCTACCTCGCTGCTTACTTGACTGAACTTGAGCTTGTCTTTAGTCTGCTCAGATGTTCTTGCATTGCACTTCCGTTTCCTGCATCGCAGCTTGTTTGTTATCGTTGTTGTTTTTCTTGTTGATGTTGTTGTTGTTGTTGTTTTTGTTGTTGTTAGTTTTATAAATGCGTCTCAGCTGCATCACAGCATGCTCGGCAACTAGTTTGCCTAGAAATGTGTGCACACCACATGCACATATTTAATTTGCAATTGTTTTTCGTGGCTTTCTCTTGCCTCTTCCCCGCTTGCTCCTACTGTACTGCGTGCATATTCGTATTTAGCTTTTCAGCTTTGCATTTGCTGCAAGTTTCTTGGCATTTTCTTTGACGCTTTCATTTGTGCTATTTGTTCAACAAATTTCTCATTTACACACGAACAACAACAAGAAGAACAACAATCGCTGGCAAAAGCTAAAACGCAGCAAAGGCACGATTCCTCAAACATGCAGCAGACGCAGCAAAGGCAACGGGAGCACGAGCAGCAGCAACGTCAGCAACGTAAGCGTCTTTTGTGCATGAAAAACTTTTAACTTTCAAAGTGAAAAACTAGCATTTTCTTGTTTCTTCAGCATTATATGCGCCTTTTAATTTAATTAGCACTCAATTTGTAAACTTGGAGCGTGTGTTTTGCGATTTCAGTTGCTCCAGTTTCGCATCTCACAAGCCGCTCGAGCAATTTCAATTTATTCCGTTTCAGCTAAGCTCAAAGTTTACTTAATTAAGAACGTTAAATAGTTCGAAAATGTCTAATGCCACAAAACCCGCGTGAGAATTAGTAGAGAATGTACGTGGAATGAACTATTCAAACAACTTATCGAAATTAATTGTTTCAAATATGTTGCTTGTTGTTGACGCTACGAAGCTAGTCAAGGACAACAGTGTCTAGGAATGGTGTGCGGGTTCGAAAACCTTAAAACTGAAAGAACATCAAGAGTCCTGTCACGTCCAGATGATAATGCCATACCGAAATAGGCTGCCAATGAGGTCTGGCTAATGTATCTCAGTTATTACCGAATGTGACTGGCTTTGGTTAACATAAATCAAACAATTAAATAAAACGGTTCACTTGCTTAATTATTGTAGCCAAACCAAAAAAATAAAATAATATATTATTTCATGCTATGAAATAAATACCGAAACAGAATTTTATTGCCTACGCAGTATAATTTTCTTTTAATTACAATTAAGTTGTGTGAAGCTTTAACAAGAAAAGTCCACCTGTCTTTTTTTATTGTTTCTGGCGCTAAGCAGACATGATTGATTGCCTTGATGCATGACTTAAGCACCTGCAAGTCCCCAATTTTCCCAACTTTAGACGTCAGCTGAACTGCACGTCATGTTAAAGTTGTTTAGCAAGGCAGGACATTAAGCCACCAAACAGTTTGGGGACACACGTCGCCGATTGTCTCAGCTGTTGTGAACATCATTTTAATTGCAATCGGTCAACTTCTCTTCTGATTACTTTCAAATGATTTTTCATGACGCAGAGCAAAAGTTTTTAGCAAAATTATAAAAATGGAAAAATAGTTGTTAAAGAGAAGATGGGCAGCTACTTTACAACCTAAAGGCTTTTGTAAGGCAGACATGAATTTTGTGAGCATAAACCACTTAAAGAAAATACTTAGAACACTTAAAGTGCTTTTATACCTAAAAATTGTTAAAAGCCCAGTCGAGTATATCTCAACTATTTAAATGCAAGTGCGCAGCATATTTCAGAAGGTTTTCATCTAAAGTACAAACGTTGGCAACGCTAATGCTCTTATTTGGACTTCATTGGCACAAGCCAGGCCAAGCCGGGACAAACCGTGGAAGGCAAGGCAAGGCAAGTGAAGCAGCCACTACTCATCAATACAAAAGCCTAATGAAAATAAACAAGCGAACAAACAGCAACTCTTGTCGCGCACACTTTGTAATCGTTAGAAGGGTTTCGAAAGGCTATACAAATATTTACCTTCAGCAGAGCGGCGGGTTCGGCGGAGCAAAACCAAACAACCAACTAACCAACCAGCGAACGAACGAACGAGTGAACGTTGACGACGGAGGCAATGAGTGCGTGCGTGTGAGTGATGTTGCTGCCGCAGACGCCAATTCGACATTTTCAAAGGATTGGTACAGAAAGAGAGAGAGAGAGAGAGAGCGAAAGCCAAACCAACGACAATAACAGCAACAGCAGGCAACAGAGGCAAACAACAAACACAAGAACAGCAAATAAGAGAGGAAAAGGAAACAACAGCTTCCCACTTGAATTGCCTACGCTTGCCTCCGCCGCATATCCTTTGATGCCTGTTTAGATGCTTAATGAGTTCTTTGCGCCCATTTAAACTTCCGTCTGTGCCGTCGATTGTGCAATAATTTATTTAAGATGAACGCAATGAATTTTTTCGACTTTTTGTGTTCATGCTTTTTGTTTTTGGTTTTTCTTAGTGTTTTTTTTTTTTTTTTGTTTTGTATTTTGTTTTGTGTTTCAACAAATAACAAAAGCATTGGTCGGAGTAGTTCGCCTGCAGGATACAAACGTACAGGCGCAAAAAGGCAAACAATTGTCAGGGCGTTTATCTCTTAGTCGTGTCTAGCGATAAAACGGCAAAAATCCCACTTTATGCAGCAATATACAATAAATCTTAGCTGACCAAATGGTAGGAGTAGCCGGAGCACCATGAGCTCCAGTCATGGCTGTTGCGTCCTTTTTGGCAAATTTCGGGTTTTTGTGTCTGTTGCTTGCATTCGAAAAGGGGTTTAATTGTGTTTGTGATAGCCCTTGGCATGCTGGCGGGGCATGGGCGCACAAAAAGTGTTAATTAACTTTTTGTGAATCAAAGACAACAATTGACAAATACATATGTTGAATGTGTAATAAAATTGGCTCAAGCAGGGGAAAGCATTTAAATTTTTAAATGCTACACAACCTTGATGTTGTGTAAAAAACATTAGTACGTTATTTCTCATTTAAAGCAATTAAAGCAAAAATAAATAGAAATTTTACAAGTTCCACTGTAGCGAAATGTTATGGACTATGGCAAAAAGACAACTCCCATGACCGCTGGCCTACCTAACACATCTTTTACAGTCTTTATATGTCTCCAAAAACAGGACAGTTTAAGCTTATGACATTATTCTATATTCAGCAAAATTAAAAATCAATTTAAAAATTGCTTCAGGTAAACCTGCCACCCAGAATATAGATTATAGTATACTCCAGTAAACCGTCGTCTTCCCAATTTACCTAAGATATATTGGCATCTCTAGCATAGCTATTTTTTTATAAGAATGTAATTTTTTTCTGTCTTAATCCATTTCATTCCACACAATATTCATCGTCTCTAACGCTTCAATTCAAACGACTTAGAGACGATTACCTGCAACAAAGCAAAGACAAAACTTAAGTTGAAAATCAAATTGCCAAAAAGTTGGCAAACAAAACAGGAAAAAACAAACATAAAGCCAATAGAGCAGCACTCACACTATATGCGAGTTTGCAGTTGAAGCGCGTATTTTCATTGAATGCATTTTTGATGATAAATGCGTTCCGCACAAACGATTTGTTGCGCATAGTTTGCAGAGAGGACGGCGCTTGGAAGTTGAATTTATGCGAATTTGTAATGCAATTCATAAACGCAAAATGCAAGCAAAGCTTCGAAAAATTTATTACACCGAGTGCCGAGAGCGAAAGAAAGGCATCCTTGGCGGAAAGGGTGGAAGCGACCGACCAACCATTGGCGCAACGGAAATAAATACTCAATGCGGCAATCAGATAATGCACGCGCGCTGATATATGAAAATAATCTTTCTTCGCTGCTTTGTCTTATAAGCGAAATATGGAAAAGGCAAGCAAAAGCGTTTTATATGATAATCACAGTAGCTTCTTCTTCCCAGAATGCGCAAATAATGTCTTCGGTGAATTTGAATGGAAATGAAATAAAGTAAGGAGTGAGCTGCTGTGTGTAGTTGAATTTCTTATGGTGGGAGTATGCTAATTCACCAATAACTTAGTTACAATTTGATTGACGCTGCATGTATTTGCACACTTAAGGTGACAGTATGGAGACGCCCCTAAATATACTTTATCATACCTATAAATACTTATGTGCAAATATGGAAAATTGGTGTTAAAAAAGTATCTCTCTTCAAGAATACATTTTGGGTTGCGGCAACCGTCGAGTCTCCAATAAATAACTACTCATAATTTAAATACTTAGTAAAGCCACTTAAAATATACATAAGCCCTTGATTACACATATTTGCATAAATGTTCATTAAAATCGCACTAATTAAAAATACACTAAGTAATATAGCACTAACCACAATTTCCAGCAAAGAAAAAAAAAATCTGAAAAACCATAAAGTAACAAAAATTAAATAATTGAATTCGAAAATGTTCAAAAGTTTTCATTTCATGCTCAAATCCTGTCAACCAACTACAAAATGCACCACAAAAAATACATTTTCATATATAAACCACAAAACTGATTAAAAACCAAAGCAAAAATAAAATAAAATGAAATAAAGTAAAACAAAAACAAAGCTTAATCCCGCAGCGTGCTGCTGCCAACAAGGGCGCCATTTTGACAACGCGATTTTACCCACTACCTGTGCTCCGAACTGCGGGAGCATAAGATTAATTATTAACTTCCGGTGTGCTGAGCATTGAACGCTGTCTAAGTTTGTACAGTGACTTGTTTACACTATGCCATGCCATGCGCTACGTCTGTCAAAGTTGATGCCATCATCAGCGTCGCCATCGTCATCGTCCTCATCTTCTTCGCCAGCAACGACAAAAGCATAACATACACAGCTGCATGATGCAAAAGGTCCTTTGCTCTGCTCCATAGCCGCCAGCCAATGTTGCAATGTGGCTGCTTCGTCTGCATGCTGCTCGTTCTCGTTTTCATACTAAACGCCTCAGTTGGCATTTTTGTTTGCGCACCGAGCGCATTAAAACAATTTTGTTAATTAAGTACGAAAAATAGTTTATTTACTCATCAACTTATCGACTACACCCCTGCTGTCAGTTTTTTCTTTTTTTTTTACCTTTTTTACTTATTTTATTTAATTTTGTTTGTTGTCTACTTACACTTTAGGAACTACTTTTGTAGGAAGTTTAAAGTTTTAGTTTTTTGTGTGCATTTGAAAAATTCTCAAGTGCGCAATTAATTAGAGAAGTTCGCCGTCGAAGCGAACGCGTGTGCTAAGTAAGTTCTGCTTACTTTGCAGCCTTTTGTTAAAATTAATGGCATTTGTTGATTAGACTTGGAACTTTTTAAGAAAATTAGCCTCAAGTTGAAAACGGTTTTTTAACACTTCAAACTGTGCGGAAATTTGACGTGCACTTCGTTTGCTCTTCAATGTGAAAATTAACGTAGTCACAACAACAACAGCTATGGCCACAACTGCTATGTACTACATTAGGCTTTGAGATGCTTAAGCTTATTGAGCCACTGTGCAGTGTTAAGTATTTTTTGATTAGGTTTTGATTTCAAATCAAAAGCATTCAAATCACTTTTTAAGCATTTAAATGGCCATTTACAATTTGAAAAGCAGTAAAATTACATTGCTCAAGAAAATGCGTTTACTAAACGAAAAAAGTGAATGAAAAAAAATCTTGATTTGTTACCCGATTCTTTGATTCTCCCTAGTTTTTTCTCTTTGGGAGAGAAATCTTAGTTAAAGTACTTATTCTTCTCGGGTCGGATCACTCCAGAGTCGATTTCAATACAAAGTTTCCTCTCTGTGTGGGAACTTTACCTGTTTGCACCATCACTAGTAGAAAACAGTAACCGTAAGTACCTCTCTTTCTCAAAAACCCGGGTCGGCTGTATTGCGTGTAATTTGTTGTTGGAGCCAGAAGTCGCCATATTGTCTGTAAACAACAGACGATTTACAGTTGGCATTTGGCAGTTACTCGCACTGTTAACTAGCAGCAAACAAAAGCTTTTATCTGCTGCATGGGGTTGCCAGACGAAGTTAAAAGCTTAGCAGAACTTTATTTTTCAAATGTTTGTTTACAACGGCAATTACTGCATTATCCACAATTAAGCGCTGTTACTTGTGTGGTTTTGCTTTCAACGCAATACGAACTTGAATGAGAAAAATATTAATATTTAATTTAAATTATATGGGCATAGCACAAATGTTTTCTTGTTCGATTATGCGTTTCACGGCTAGTTAATTGTGATTAATTGGCCAAAATGTGCGCCTCAGTTTGTTTGCTGGGTTGCATGACTGCAACGTCTCTGGCTTTCTTCGTACAAAAATCTTTAATGGATTTTTCATCAAATTTTTTCATTTTTATTTTTGGTTAAGTATAGGAAAACACTTTTATTTATGTGCAGTAATTGCTTAATCGCATGATTCAGTGTATAAAAGTAAAATGAAATTTCTTTTGTTGAGTTTGGCTACCTTTGCAACGATAGAAGCGTTACAGATATGGCAGCATGTTAGGCACATTTTAAAATACATATTTTTTAATTTTTTGCATCGTGAGCCGACAAACGCTCTTCGATAGGACTTTTTTCTTCGCTCAAACATATTTAAGCCAGTACTGCCAGATATTTTAAATACCGTCAAACCGCAAAGCAAAATAAAATAATCAGAATATCTGGAAAATACAAAATGGCAACAATGCAAACAAAAAAACAAGTGAACTAAAGAAAAACATATCAAAAGTGGAAAAAATGACTTTCGTTCCATTGATATTCAATAAAGGATTACTTTTCAAAATGGTTATTAGTGGTCTGGTCGAAAACGAATAAAATCAGCTCACAACTTTCGCCTTACTGCTAGTAATTTCCTGCAATGCCAATACACACACGTAAGTGGCAAAAATTCACAGAAAGTTTACAATTTAATTGCAAAGTTCCAAAGTTGTTTTTAATTGACACTCACTATCATGCAAAAACCAATCACTGATTTTAAATCACACACACAAAAAGTTTTTGAGGTTTGATATAAAACGTTAATTAGTTGAAGAAACTACGTTGCGGCGACTTCAGCGTGGTGAACTGTGTAACAATTTTTAAATTTAGTCAATGTTTAAATTAAACACACCTTATAAGTCACCGCAAACGGATAATGCCAATGATGATTATAGTAATTATTTTGAAATATTTTCTTACTAACATTAGAAATTCTGACAAAACCTTTTAAAATTTTTTCAATAGCATGCATAGGGTAATAAATCGCCTCAAGTATAAACACTTCATAAACACATGCAAAAAGTAGTTCAATATCATTATCTTAACAACATGTCCAACATAAATCCAACACTTATGCAATAATAATTTAAAAACATTTTTTACATAGCTAAGCGGTGCAATAACACTTTGCGCCGCAAAAGACAAACAGCAGGCGAATGCAATAATAGCAATCACAATAACAATAGCAACAAAAAGCCACCTACAGCAGCTGCCGACAACAACCACAACAGATTGGCAGACAATAAAAACGAAAGTATGAAAAGAAAAAAAAGCGGAAAATTAATGCAAGCAACAGTTGCATGCAATAACCACAACAACAACACAAGCAGTAGCAAAAGAAAAGTAACAAAAAAAAAAACAAAACCACAGCAGCATATCTAAGCTGCAAGATCAGCTGCGCAAGTAATGGCGACTGTAACTGAAACCAAACCTTTTGATTTTTTTTCTAATTTCACCTTGTTTTGATTTTCGCACCGTGCTGTTTTGAACACAGTAAAATATTGCATTTTCATTGCCTGCGCGTGTCGTTTACGTATTTTTTTGCAGTTTTTGTTTATTTTGTTTTTGTTTTCATATTTTTTGGGCTCAAGCGTCTAACAACAACATTTAGGTTGTTAACACAGCAGCCACTTATGCTTTTGCCAGAGGGCGCTTTCAATTACTATGAATTATTTGGCAAATTACTAATATTTTCAAGGCACATAACCAAGGGACATACAACTATGAGCAGAATTATATCATACACGTAACTGGTAGTTTACTTGACGTATGCGTAATTTTAATTGCATATCAGCCGTGCATGACGACTCGCGGATTATGCATCTAGTGTTATGAAGTAAATTGCAAGTTATAATCAAATACAAAAGATTAAAAGTACAAAAGGTAAACTCATTTAAAAATTCGTACATTTCCTTACTAGACCAGCTTTACGTATTATATTTTAGTTCATTACTACGCATCAATGCGTAAGATTCAGTTAAAGTTTTCCAACTTTACTAAAAAGGTACAATAAATATACAAATATGCCAACCCATTCTCAAGAATCGTTCTATACTTTGAGTAATTAATTATACCCAAGCAATGCCGGGTCCTTTACTAATTTGAGTTTTTTGTCATAAAAAGTCTCTGAATAGAAAAAGCATAAAAATTAATTGGTACTCACATGCTCTGCAATACTCTCACTCTCTTAAAATGCCAAAAAGCAAAAAAAAAAAAAAAATAGCAAACATTACCGTTAACCACTACCGACGCTGCTTTTAATTTATTAACTGCCCGCTTAAAAACAATTTCATGACTAACTTAAATTTTAAAAACTATTATTAAACAAAGTTTTACACTCAATTTTCACTAACTTTTAATAAATTTTCATTAAACAAATTACTAAATAAACAAATCGCAGCACTTTTTTCGTTAACGCAGGTACGCACTCAAACAAAGCTTCGACGCAACTAAAAATCAAACAGAGAATATTAAAATCAGAGAGAATAACTAAAACAACAAATCAACATGTGAGAGTCAGGCGAAATCTCTTAAACTATTCTAATTTATTCTCCGGGTATGTAATAAATCGCCACTTCATTGATTTATTTTTTATTTTAGTTATTTTTAAATTTTTGCGTGCAATTTTGAAAACTTATAAACAAAATATGATCTCAACTAAAAAATTAAATCCTGTGTTTGGTGAACAGTTACATAAGAAAGCTTGAAACCTAAAAATTGTAAATGCAATGAACTCTTAATAAACGGCTCAAATGCATTCGACAGAGGCCCACACCCCAAAAATATGTTCACGTCATAACTGTTAAAGCCTGCGAGACATTTCTTTTCGTACCGCTTACTTTTGGCATGCCGCAATTAATTGTTTTTAATAATAAATGCTGTCAATAGCAGCAGTGTTGATGAAAATGCACATCTACTGGCAAATTGATTTACAATCTAATTAAGGCAATTTCTAAGGTTTAAAAAAAATATTCTGCAAGCAACGAAAGCTTCCTGCCCCACATAACATGACTTAACTTGAGTTGGTCTGCCTTGGCTTACCTTGCCTTCACTTGTTGTGACTTGATGTTGTTTACTTATGGTCAGTTGCCTTTGCATTCATTGTACTAATTTGGGCAATTCTCAACAGCTGGTCGATCGAGCATACAGTATTTCACTTGCTGCTGCACAACGTTGCCGTTTTAAACGGTTCAGTAAGCGGACGGCACGGAAACTGTAATCAATTTCGTATTGAACCTTAGCTGGAAGTGAACGCGCTGCGCTTAGCTCTTGGCTTTTACCGGTAATAGCGCGAAATGAAGTGGCAAGCGCTTTATATACTTTTGATTGCACTTTCATTGGCTCACAGAGCAAAGGGCTGCATGCAGGTTTTAACGAGTAAGTACAAGTAGCTGAGGTTAAGTAAGGCTTAACCGTTTATTTGTCTAACGATGCACGTGATTTCTACTTTATAGCAAAAATTCAAGAAGCGGCTAATCGGATTTTTTATTGGAATCCTTTGTATTGTCGCTTGCTAAGCACGAATCAATGCCCGCATAGGTTTTTGACTTTTCGCATCTACACGAGGTTAGTATTCTTAAAAATTGCAGTAAGTGAGCTTAAGTTGAATATAAAGCGCAGAGTTAGTATTGTTAGCCAATTTCTTACTTACAAAAATTACTAAACTACAATTTTTATTTACTTTCAATTAATGACTAACTAATCTATGCAAATGCACTTAGTTGCGCAAATATTATATTTCTTTAATTCATTAAACGTTTCTCTAAATGGTCAACAAGGCCAAAACTCTTGTTGGATGTGCAGCACAATGTTGAAATGCTTATAGTTGCCTAACTCTGGCTTTATAGACAAATATAAATCAATTGTTTCTATTTTATTATAACCGCATGATTCAAAGCTTTAAAATGCATTTGAATGCAAAAACATTACAATTGGTTATTCTAATATTAAAAACAAAATTAGCTCAACTATAAATTAGTCTACGTCAATAAGTAAACTATTTAATAATAATAATAAAACTCAATTGGTTTACGTAATATTTATATCTGCTGTGAACAAAAAAAAAAATGTACTGGCATATAATGCAAAAGCAGAAACCAAATCAAAATCAATTACAGTACAAACGCAAATGCAGCATGTGAGTGTTAGGCACGAAAATCAGTCCAGCGCAAATGAAACGAAATACTCGTGTGCAGCAGCAGCAACAACATCGACAATAACAACAACAAATTTCTTGCGCGCAAATTGTGTTTGTTGTGATTTAATGCCCGGGCAACACAAATAAGAAAGTCATTCACGTCTGCGTAAGTTGCAACAATAACAACAACTGCAACGCATGAAATAAAAGTCAAGGCAACAGCAAAGCAAATGCTTGGTACCGGCAAATGCAAACGCACTGTCGCCGCTCTGCATGAACAGAGCTTCAAAAATATGCGAGCACCAGCGAAATTTTTATGAGAGAGTGCCTTGCATTGGAGAAATATGCGCGTCGAACGTTTCCGCGCTGCTGGTACTTAGCTTTTGAACCACTTTCAGAGAACCACAGTCCATTTGGCCAAGTTTCTCTCTCAAATGCACGCGAAAACAGGAGCAGCGCAAGAGGCCTCGTTAACAGCGCTGCCGCTGTCGGGTAGGTCTGATTATTTTGCAGTTGGCAGCGAACAATTTTTAAACATTTGGCGCATTCGCTACGCGACGCGTGATTGTACAAGACGTTGCCATTTTGGGACTAAATCTGGGTATTGATTTAATTAAAAAGGATTTTAAAAAAAATTCTTGTATATTAAAATACAGAAAATAAATAAAACAGTAAAAATCACAATATGCTAAGTGTCCTGGTAAAAAAGGCAATAAAAAGTGTAGTGTCGCATTACCTACCAAAAAGTGCAGCTAGTTAGAAAGTTTAATATAAAAAAGAAAATAAAAAATATCACATTACAAAAAAAGATTTTTAAATCTATTAATATTCAGCTGAAATGAAATATTTAATTTCGATAATTTTGCTTTTTACATTTGTAACAAAAGGTAAAACGAAAATTAAGTTTAGTCAAACATAAAATAAATAAATTAAATTATTTAACAGATGCTTACACGAGTCTACTTAACGATATGGATTGGAAAAATTTGATGAAGAGTGGTGCCTTAGACATAAATGTTATGCGCTGCTTTTTACAAAACAAAAATTTTTGTCCAAATCCTTACATCGAGCATCGTCTCTACGCGCCGTAAGTAATTCTTTTTTCTTTCCGTGAATATTCAGGTTGAACAAAAAATTTGCAAATGTAATTGTGACAGTTTAATGCGGCATAAATTTCCTTGTTTTATGTATAATTCACGCCAAATTTTACGGCAATTTTATGAGTGAAAGCGCAGCAACAAAATTGCGTAAAATGCATGCGTATCGAAAAAACGAAAATGAAACAATTCCATAAAACAGCAAGTAATCAAAATGAAATAAAAGGAACAAATAAAAACAATAAAACTCAATTAGTGCAAGAAAATCAATTTAAATGAAATCATTAAAATAAAAATAATAAAAGGAAATGTTTTCCAACTTCAATGTGATACCAAGAAAACCACCAGAAAAAAAAAAAAAAAAATAATGTAAACTGTCTTATAAATGTTTAAAAAAAAAAAAAAATATAAGAAAATTTGATAATTCTTATGAAAATTTTCTAAAGTATTTTTATATTGTAATTTAGAACGCACAAACGAGAGAGAAAGGTTTAATAAAACTCGTTCAATGAAAATCGGTGACAAACCGAAATCGCCACCAATGATGCACAATTTTTATTATGCACCGTTAAAACAGGCTACAAGTGAACCGAAACTCATCCGCCCCCACCACCCGTTCGCCAAGATTTCGTTACTCATTTTAAGTTACACATAAACAAAAAAAAAGTATTTTAAAGTATTTCACGTTCAGCTGCCAACGCCTTGCGTTGCTATAACTTCCTTGTCAATGACGATGAAGTTGTCCAGCTGACCCAATTATTGAAATAAATGAATGCGCAGCAAATGTGCCAGTTAAAACAACAACAACAACAAACAAGTTAAACAAAAAACTGCTCGCAGTTTCAAAAAACAAAATGCAGTTTGCCGGCATGACATCAATATTGAAAAGTAAATAAACTACGTTAACACTTTACGGATTTTCTTCATACAACTTGTCTCATCTGGCAACTTTGTATCGCCTGTTTTTAAACCCGTCGCCGTCATCGTCATAATCTACACCTGGTGTCGCGAAGCCAATGCCAAGGCGAGCCAAAACCAGTGCAAAGCAATAATTTTACATTGTGGCGCAGACAGACAGCACACAACTCACGCCAATTAGACAAGAAAGATCGGCGAGTTGACTGCACTTTTGGTTAAGCAATGAATTTTGAAAATTATTTAATTCAACGCAGCTGGAAGCTAACCAATTATCTATTATTTAACAAAATTCAATAAAATGCTGGGTTAAAAAAGGTTCACAACTTATATGAAATTGAGTTGTAAGCATTGATGTTATGATTATTAGCGTAACAAATGAATGCGCACTTGTTTTTCATTTTGATTTATGTTTGGAAAACTTTTTAATGCGCCGCAACAGTGTAAACGGCATAAGAGTTTTGATCGGTTGACAACATTTAAAAAAAACAGCATTTTCACTTCATAAATTAAGTAACTTAATAGTCGCAAGCACATGAGTGGTTTTCTTTATACAATTAAATTCAACTTCCTATACATTTTCAAGTTGCTTCTGAAATTTACAACGAAAATATCACAACAAAATGAAAAGTTAATGCCTAGTGTGTGTGCTGCCGAGATTGTTATAGTTGCTGCACTTGTCAATGAGCACAGTCACGTACATATATAAAACAAATATTTAGTTTCATTTGAACGTTCGGAATACAATTAATAATTGAAGTAATTTTAGAGTAGGAATACGTGTTGAAAGTATCTTTACTAAAACGAAAGACTTAAGCCACGAACTTGCAACAAAGTGCGTTTTCAATCTGATAAAATATTTTAAAATGTCAACGAAACATGATCAAAACAAAATCATTTAATAATTGACAAAACAAATTACACATTTGGAACTCGAGAGAAAAAAGTAGAAAATGCCATGAATGATAATTCTTGGTACTAATTCAAGGCGTTGACCACTGCTCCTAAGAATATTAAATTCCTTATCTAGAAAGTTTCTATGGATTTTGAAGGTCAGTTTGGGTTTAGTCTTAGCAGAGGTTTTTTACGGGTATCTGTGTGTGGCGACCTGTTGTTCAGAATGGTCCTAGGCGTAAAAAAATTGGCATAACTTTTTGAAAACCGAAACTTGATTAAACTACATAATTTGCAAAAATGTATAAAAAGAACGTTTTAAATTAAATTGTGTAATATATGCGCTTTCTCTTTTTCTTTTTTTTTTTTTTTGAGCCCATCTGCCATTGCCACACACAAACACAGTTAATAAAAATCTCACGTTTAACATTGTAACTGGTATCTAACATGAATTTTAAACAACAAATTGTGTTTATCGAAAATATAAAATAAAGCATAACATCCGAGAAATACAAATTATATTGCATAATCTTAAAAAATATATGTATGAAATTGTTGCCTTTATGGCCGCGGAAAAGCAGTTAAGTTTATGCAGCGCACTCGTGCGCAAAACACCAAATCAAATTTTCCTACAATTTATCTCAGCGCTTTGCCAAGCAACCAAGCCAAGGCGAAGCATTTTTCAATGCAAAAACGTTGCACTGGCAGCGTATTTCTATAAAAACATTAAATTATTTTATGTACTTGTATGATATTCGTTTAAGCGTAGCTAATAATTTTTTCATTTGTCGCAGAAAAGCATCCCGACTTGGCGTACAGCTGAACATACTGAATCCGTTGACCTTGTACCAGGGTGGCTTCAGCAGACAGCGCGAGACGGTCTTTATCGTGCATGGCTTCAATGGCACAGCAATTGATAAGCATGTTATGTTTCTAAAAGATGGTTAGTGAGTAGCTGCTGCTAAGCACATGTTAATGATTGTCTAAACGCTAATCTCCTTTGCTGCCTTGTGTTTGTTCAAGCTTATCTCTCGCGTGATTTTAATGTCATCACTGTTGACTGGCGGCCACTGACGCGTTATCCGTGCTATCTGCGTTCATTAATTAATACGCGCTTGACCGCGCAGTGCACTGCGCAGGTTTGTTAAAACATTGTTTAAGAAAATTAATTAACTAATGAGTTTACTTTGCAGATCTACTCCTTCCTTACGCATTATGGCGCCGCGCGTGAGAAGATCACTTGTGTGGGGCACTCGTTAGGTGCCCATATATGCGGCATGGTTAGCAATCATCTGTCAAAGAAGCAATATCGCATCATAGGTAGTTAAAAGTAAAAGTTAAATAAAGTGACATACTAATCAATTTTCTGGTAGGTCTAGATCCGGCGCGTCCTTTAATCGAGCGTAAGAAGAGCAATCGATTTCGTCTTTCGCATGACGATGCAACAGTCATACAGGTGCTACATACTAATGCCGGTTTTCTTGGCCAGGAGGATAACACAGGTCATCTGAATTTCTGCGTGAATGGTGGACGCATACAGCCTTACTGCAAGGGGCATCCCATCCGTAAGATTAACTTGCAACTAGGTTGTTTATTTTTTCAAATGAGTTCACTAAATCTTATTCTCAGGACGCTCCCGCTGTTCACACTTCTTGAGTATTTGCTACTTGGCCAATGCAACTTGGAAACATAAAAAATTCCTGGGGGTGCCTTGTCCTGAGGGTTGTGTGAACATTTCTGGACCGAAGCGCTTGCCTGTCACAGGCAAAAACCCGTTTAAAGTGGTTTCGCTTATACGCGAGTACCACATAGGTAACGATGCGCCGGATGAGTAAGTCTGCTGCGAAATGTCAAAAAAATATTGAATAAATAAACATATTCCTTTCTAGTGCGCGAGGTTGCTTTTGCATAGATGTGCCTTATGCAAAGCATTGTCCCTTCACAGATTAAGTTTGTCGGCTATTTGCTAGTTTTATAGCTTAAAATTAAATTATTTAGCGCAGTTTATGTTTTGCTAAGCAAGAAAACAAAACACCAAGTGTTGATAATAAACGAGTACAAGTATAACAATTTTAGTTCAAACTTTTATAACTGATTTCCATGTATGTTACTGCCAACTTGCCTTATGTTTTAGTAACATATTTTAGAATATAGGGGATCCTTTGTTTGCGCCAAGTTGGCAGCTACATCGCATGATTAATAATCAAAGCATCAGCAACAACAAAACGACTGTGAAAATTCCATAAAACTCCGTAATTTTAATAAAGTTGAAAATAATTGAAAATAAGCCGAAAAAACAGTATTCAAAGTTACTGCTAAAGATAAGAACAAATACGCAAAATGGGTTGCGATGGAGGCACTATTCCACGACGGGATGAACTTGTGCGCGTCAAACAGAAGCCAGAACAGGTACCTTCGCTAATGATTTTTCACAAATAAAATGCCAATTGTTTTTTAATTTACTTGCAGAAAGACAAGGATTCAGAGCGTGAATTTCGTTGGCTGCATTGCGCGCTTACGCAACAGCGCCTACAAGAGCCCATAGTTATGTGTAGTCTTGGTCGTCTGTACTCTAAACAAAGCGTCATCGAGCAATTGCTCGAGAAGGAAAAAATGCCCGAAGTGGTACAGCACATACGCAGCATGAAGGATATCAGACAATTGACTCTTACACCCAATCCTGCTTATACAGAGGCTGATAAAACCGAAGGTCTACTTGATGCTCGTCATGCGCCTTATATCTGTAAACTGATCGGACTCGAGATGGCTGGCAAGTTTCGTTTTGTAGCACTATGGACTTGTGGATGCGTCATATCAGAACGAGCGCTCAAACAGATCAAAAGCAAAGCCAGCATTTGTCCACTCTGTCAGACACCATTCTCCGTAGAGGATGTCATAGTGCTCAATGGTAACGAAGAAGATTTAGCGCTGTTGCAGCTTAAAATTGAAATGCGTGCGGCAAAGCGTAAGTCGGCAAAAAAGGAGAAGAAAGAGAAAAAAGCAACAGCAACAGCAACGGCTACAACTGTGACAACGGATAAACCTATTGAAGCTGCTGTGTCAACTAATACAGCAACGTCGAATGCCAATGATGAGATCGTTTCTGTTCCAAGTACTAGCAAAGCGCCTCCACCACCGTTGACAAAAAATATCACTGAGAAACCAATATGTATCAGCAAATCAAAACTCGCGGCGCATACAAAACGTTTAGGTACAAACTCCATGCAGGATCCCGAGCTTAAACGTTTGAAGACCGATTACAGCGTGGCAAAAGACCCCAATGCCAGTGATGTCTATAAGTCGCTTTTTACTTCACACAAAACAGAACAAGAACAGTCGCGTGCGCATTGGGTTACCTACAATCCCTTTTATAATTAAACTTAAAAGATGAAAGCAAGCGTCTTCTACAGATATGTATAAATAAATTTTATTTATATAAGATAAAAATTAAAAAATAATTTTGAGTATAATTTGTTGTATAAAATAAAACCAATTAATACAACGATGAGTATTTTCGAAATGCAGCTGGCTAGACATTAGGCTTAGGAAATTTAAATATTAAAATATGTTGGACATAATAAAATATATGACACATTAAAAATAATACATAGACAACGTCCTAATTATAAAGAGTACTTAGCTGCATGGGCAGCAGAAAAATTTGAGTTAATTACTTTCGGTATAGACCTCCTCTTCGGCGGCATAGGCCTCTATTTCCTCTTCGTAGCCGATTTCCATTTCCGTATCGGCGGCTAAATCCTCGTCAAGATAAACCGTTTGTTCCTCGTCAATGTCTTCATCATCTTCATCTTCGTCGTCGTCGTCGTCTTCGTCGTCTTCTTCTTCTTCTTCCTCACCATCAACTTCTGTTAACTCATCCTCATCTCCCATTTGCTGCTCTTCTTCACCTTCAAGTTCTTCCACATCACTTTCTGGTACTTCATTCTTCAGCACAACGTTACCTGCGGCCGCCTGCACCTGCAGCACTGGCATCGAGACCAACTGCGCACTTGTTTGCTGTTGTTTCAGTTGCTCCACCTGCATCTGCTGCAACATAGTTTGAACGCGTTGCATATACTGTAACTGCTGTTCCTGTCGATCAGCTTGGCTATGTTTTCCATTTATAGCACTCGCCTGCAAAGTCTCCTGCTCCACACGTCTCATATTATCCAAGAGCGCAGCATGCTCCCGTGTGACATGATAGGCCAATGAAGTTGCATCCTGATGCAGTGCACCACAGACGATGCACACTAAACGCTCGGGTTGAACCTGCGGCATAGCTGTTAGCGCCGGCGGCTGCAAGTGTAGCTGTGACTGTGACTGTGCCTGTTCCGCCGCATGCGCCTGTATATGCTTGTTGAGGTATGCCTGCTGACTATAGGATTTGCCGCAGATGTGGCATGGGTAGGGCTTCTCCCCCGTATGTATTTTCATATGAACACTGAGACTGGAAGCCTGTGTGAAAGACTTGTTACAAAGTTTGCAATGAAATGGTTTCTCGCCGGTGTGTATTCGCATGTGAATGTTTAGGCTGCCGGATTGCGTAAAGCTGCGATCGCATATGGAACAAGTGAAGGGTTTCTCGCCCATGTGGCACTTCATGTGTTGCACCAGCTCGGAACTGGAACGGAATGCCTGCCGACATATTGAGCACTGATAGACCAGCTCCTGCGTATGCATGCGCATATGTTCATCCAGCAGCGACTCGTGCTTAAAATCTTTGTCACACTCAGGACAGATATAGCTCTCGTTTTGTGTGTGCGTCTTCTGGTGCATCAGCAGCGAACTGTGATTGATGAAACCTGATGATACGAAATAAATTAAATATGTGCATATATAGAGGTAAGGTGCTTGCTCACCTTTATCACACTTGTCACACTGATACGGTTTGACCACCGAATGTGAACGCATGTGCACCATCAGGCTACTGGACTGGGTGAACGCTTTTGAGCACAGCTCACACTTGTATGGTTTCTCGCCGCTGTGAATGCGTATGTGTGTGTTCAGACTGCCGATGTGCGTGAAAGTCTTCTGGCAGATTGAACACTGAAACGGTTTGTTCGTGATATGAGATCGCACATGCTTCGAGAGATCGCCAGCGTTGGGAAAAGAAGCCTCACAGTGTGAGCACTGAAAGCATTTTTGTTCGTTAGCCGGTAGGACAGTAACCTGCGCCGCCATGCTACGCCTGCCACGTCGACGTCTAATCGGCGGCACAGTGTCCATCGCCGTGGCTAAGGCAACATTGTGTACGGTGGGTATTTGAGATACTATGGCGGGCACTTGGGTTAATGTCGTTGTTGTTGATTTCATTGGTAGTGGGTTAGCAGTGATTGTGACATCGGCTGACTTTAGTAATATAATGGAAGTAGATTCACGCGAATCCGCTAAGCGCAGTTTGACCTCATTCGGCAGCGCCTGTTGCACAACACTATGCCCATTATTGCTGTTACTGTTTGAGCTGCCTGTCGTGACTACCGAATTGGCTTCCGCTTCTTCGTAGGTGGCCTCTTCCATCTGTTGCCACTCGGGCAACTGCAAACGGGGCTGCGTTTCCTGCGATTTGTTGCCATTAGAGCTGCTACTGGATCCACTTGTGCGACTGCTTGTGCTCTCAGCATCGTCATCATCTTCGTTGCCACCCTCGGAACTGCTCGAGCTACTAGAACTAGTACCACTGCTGGAAGTATCATCGCTATCGCTGTCGCTGTCAGTGCCCTCAGTGAGCAACTCACAAACGGGTTCAAACACCCAACTGTAGTCACGCTCATCGTCCGTCTCATCGTCCACAGAGGTATCCTGGCTGATACCATTCGCGAATTTCGTTGTTGTTGCCGCCTGCAGGTCAGCATGCTTGGTGTTCATATGATGATACAGCTCAATGGGCTGCAAAAAGTGTGCCGTGCAGCACATACAATGAAAGGTAAGCTCCGGCTGCTTTGGCTTACTAGCCAACAGCAAAGGCGACGGGTGCCTGGTGCCATGCAGCACCGGCGTTATGGTCAATGGAAGATGCTGATAAGGATTCAATTGTACTGTCATCATGTGCAAAGTTGTGTGTTTTAAAGCTGAAATTCATTTATTTTTCATACAATTAAAAATCACTTGTGAAAAATCAATGCGCGCGCCATTGCAAAAATTTATAAATTTTATTTTATTTAATTATATATACATGTATCTTATTACCTTTTAACAGTTAGTGTGTTGTTTAAAAACGTGCAAGTTTCTACGCCATGTTTATTTAATTATTTTTAAATATTTCAACTTTGTTTTTTCACAATGCATTTTTTCCAAATTTATTTTACAATTACCGTTTAAATATTCAAAAAAAAATTTGTGTGATTTTGTTTTTTTTAATGTTCAATTTGTATTAAATGAAGAGAAACGATTGCACAAAAAGAAATTCCTTGCTTGCTTACTCAGTGACGCCGCGTGTGAAAAAAGTATAAATAAAAGAACTAATTAAAAAATGTTAAGGCGTCAACAACAAAATATACAAAAAAAAACATTGTAGCGTCAAAAGGACGCGAACGTTGTTGTTGTTGTTGCTGCGGCATGATTTGCCAATCACAACGCAACGGCACTCAAATTGTGTTAATTATTAAGTTAATTATTAGATAGGATTATAGTATGTATAAATAAAGTTTGTTTTGTCGACTCTTGTACTCCTTTTTTAGTTAAGATAGAGCATATACTGATATAGGGAGCAACTTTGCGACTTCCACAAAACCAAGAATCAAATAAAAGAAATTTGGTCAATTAAAGTACATAATAAATTAGAGGATTCGATATACCAATCTTCAAGCTCAAAAACGAAAAAAATCATTGGCTATACTGCATGAGGATGACGTATATATTTGCAATTAATTTATTTATGGTTATAAAGTACGTTGTATTCCTGTAATTCTCCACAAAATGCATTTATTGTTTTCATTATCATCATGCATGTTCAGCCTTAAAAATTAATAAATAAAAATTAGACGTTGTTATTGGCAATGTACAAAACTTTGGGGCACATTATTTGCTTTACCTGTGAATCCAATATCGAAGCATTACAAAGCTTAAAGCTTCATGTAATATAAAGACAGACACGTCTTATCATTTTCTAAGGATTGTGAAGTCCATGACTTCACAAAATAAGAAAACTCCGGTAACTTTAAATATTTTCTAGATAGAATCGTTTTTTCTTTTTTTCCTTTTTGTGATCTATTACAGATTATAAATAAAAACAATACTTTTTTTTACAAAACGTTTTCAAATCCGCTACAATTCGAAATGCATTTTTTGAAAATTCAAATTTCACACTATCAGTGTCAGTGTTACTAATAACACTTTTATATTACTTTATAACGCTTCCATTATTTTATTCACTCTCAATTCTGCTAAAGCTATGTGTAAAAGCGAGATGGCAGGTTGTGCAAACAAAGGAGTACAGAATATCAGAGAATACAATCAACAGCTGTTTTTTGTTTATATGCGCATGTGGAATACTCGCGTTACCGAGATTGACTTTAATATTATAATTTCAATTTAAAATGTCTCGTTATCACAATTGGCTATACCCAGATATACCTGCAGATATAGCGTAAGTAAATTTGCAAGTATGAGTTCCTAACAACATTTTCATACAACAAACGACAGCATGCTACTCAAATCAAATGATGAAAATCTGGTTGTCGTTGGCGTTATAGGCAAATCGACTGCAGAGGATTGCAATAAACTGGCAGCCAGCGGCATACTGGAGCGTCCCGCAAGCACGATTGTGCATACGCCTAAGCAGGCAAGTTTTTTTTTTTTTTTATTTATTTGTTCATCACTTATCCTAACCTCATCAATTTGTGCGCAGGGACAAATACAATTTCACTATAATGCGTCTAAATCGTTGCTCATTCTGCACTTCGAGACCACCTACGACTACGAACTAATGCAACAAATGCTTGAAACGGAGTTGGCGCTTGGCACGTACACAGAGTTTCATGACTTTCAGCAACGCATGCGTAGCCGCTTCGCACGAACGCTACTCTTCGTTCTACACGTTTGCCATATTGTCGTCTACGTTGAGCAGAGCTTAAGCTTCGATACTGGGCTGCTGACATTGCTCCGCTTATTGAAAATCATACGCGAACGGCATGTGCAAAAGTTTCTGCCTAAATTGCTGAAAAACTGCAGCGCAGGAGTTTTGCTGGGCAAACCGTTGCGTCTATGCACGCCACGTATACTGTTCCTGTTTGAGAACTACCCCAGCGGCTATGGTAGGCTTCAAATACATTTTCATTCAACTTACAAAGTTGTAATCTCTGCAACTTTACATTTCCAGAGAAAACCAAGGAGAGCATACGTCAACTTGAATTCAACACAGAGGACTCGATTTACTCTCAATTGTTTGCAGAAGATATTATTACAGAAAAAAGGTATGGTAGTGACTATTGTTCGATATTTAATTAACAAATTTTTTATTTTCGCGCAGCATGAGCTCTTTAGTGGCTATTCCCGCCAATAAGCAATTCGTCTATTTTAATACCAACGATGATTTGCATGCGGATGTTGTTGAGAAGTCCCTACACGTGCTCCAAGGGATTATAAAAAAAGCGCAAGTAAAGCCACTTAAGCATGACGATGATTTACTGGACTTGGCACCATTTAAAGGCTTTGTGCGTCCAGCTGTAGATGGGGCTTACAATAGCGACTTGGACCAGTTTGTTCAGCAGAGCTTTGAAACGGAGCACACTTTTATGCAGTTTCTAGAACAACATGTGCAGGATGCGTTAAATGGTGGCTTCGACGATGGCGGGCAGCGGCAACGAAATTTCCATTTTAAGGTTTGAAATTGACTAGATTATGGCCGGCATCAATGATTAAAATTAAATATTTGCAGCTATTGCCCTTTAACGAATGGTATGACATTTTCCAAGAACTGCATAAAGTATTTATAGAAAACCATGATGATTTAACATACGAAACCAGCGAAGTACAATATGTAAACAAGTATAAGTGAAGAAAAGCCTAGACTTACTAAGTTGTTTTTGATTTTTCCTACAGAAAACTTACTTGGAGAACTTTCACTCTTTTCTAAACGGAGATCTAAAGTAAGTAGCATATTGTAATCCATTAGTAATCTAAAAGCTTATGTCCTGCCAGATTCTTCATGCACTGCAGTGAGAACGGCCTAAAGCGCGCCTTTGCCAAGTACAAGCAGTTGGCCACGTCACTCTACAATAGTCAAATGCACGCGCAGATGTTGCAGCAGTGCATGAGCGTCTTCCATAACTTTGCGCGGGGTCCATGCGCCGACGAAGCGGCACAAAAACTGGAAGATCTGTGTCGTAAATACTGGGAAAATGGGCGCCAGGCGTGCGAAAAGCTTAGCTTGCGTGGTAACCCATGCGTATTGCCCAAGGAAATGAGTCATGAAAATACGCAACACACGAGCGGTCAAGTCTTTGTGTCCACCTGCAATTGTGGCCGCACGCAAGGCAGGCGTGACGACCCGTACGCAATACGACAGGCAAACTACGAGTACTATGAATTCATGGCGGGAATGTGCAATCTCTGCGCCAAGGTGAAAAAAATACCATTTGACATTTTTGAACCATCGAGCAATGAATACCGCGCAGCTGCTTTTGAAATGGCATTTCCAAATCTAAAGGACACAGGCAAGACTGGCGTTGGTGGCAAATCCAGCCAGCCAGATTTATGTGAAGAATTGGAATACGATGCCAATGAATGCTCGCAACCGATGTCGGTTACTTTTGGTTCGGGACTAAGCCTGAGCACGAAATCATTTATGAAATCATTAGAACTTGAGACTGACCAGGGCGCGACTGCTTTGGAAGATAACGAGGAACAGGACACGGATTCAGAATCTTTACATGAAAACGAGTTAGTACTGCAAATAAAGGAAAAACCCCCAACAGTCGATGTCACAACCGAGGAGAGCAAAGAGGAGGCTATCTCACAGACAGCATCAGATGAAGAGGATAGAATGGCCGTGATGCGCCGCCAAGCTTCGACTACGGAGTATCTACCAGGCCTGATACATACGCTCAGCTCTGAGGGCTTGCTACCACTTTTTCCGAGCTGGTCTTTGGCTTGCGTGGGGGCTAGTTCTATCTACAGTCATAATGTCGGTCTCATGGAGCATTTCCAAAGTGGTTTCCTATCAGGTGCGAACTTCCTGCTACCTTGGGATGTGCACGTGCGCCTGCAACGCGTGCCTGCCGCGTCAGCTGGTGATGCACACGGCATTTGCATGAGTAGTGGTAGTGGCGGCAAACAACGTCGTTATCGCAAGAAAGGTGATCTCATTGTGCTCAAGGTCTTCGTGGGCTTCGAGTATGAATGCGCCCGTGGTCATCGTTTCATTATGTGTGCACCAGACAAGGTGCTGCGCGGAGGCGCAGATATTGCGCGTGACAGTGGCAGTAACGTAGTAAACAACAATATGCCATTGTACTATCCTTGTCCGTGTCATTCGCAGCAGACTGAGGTGGCGCAGTTGATGCGCGTGCACGTCGTGACGCCTAAAGCACCGGTTAACGTCATTGTGGATCCTAAGGTGCGCTTGCAAAATAGAATTTATTTTCTTTAAGTTGTTAATGATTTTGGCCTATTTCTAGGTACGCACGGGCGCGCAGGAGTTTGTTTTCACGCTGGGTCTGCCAACACCACCAAGACTATCTCAGAGCGCCTATTGGATACTACGTTTGCCATATATCTATCAGGGTGACGATGTGCTTATCATGCCACCTACCAGCATCACTGCCGAGGACGCGCTGAAACATGGTTGCCTTCTGGCAGGCATGTTCGGAGTCGCAGAAACGCTGGAACAGGACGACGAAGTGCTTTTCAGCAAATAAAACTCCCAGGTGTAAAACCTATTATACAGAATTTTCTTTATTTCTTTTTCACTTAAACTAATCTTAGTCCTAAATATAACACAAGTCACTTGTTAGGCTTTAATTCGTTTCCGGAATACTCTCATCACTGGGCGCCTTGTGCTTGAGCAAGTAGTTGGCCAAATATTGTATAGGATCGGGCGGTCGTTCGCGTGCTAACGCTTGCAATCCGTGCAGTAAAATAGGCGCCACAGTCTGATCCAAATACTGGCGTGTAGGCAAAGAACTATGGTCGGGGCGCGATTTCTTTGTTTGTGCATTGGGCGCGCCAGCTGCCGTGGTGGCATTATTCGTTGCAGCCGCGCCGGAATTCGTCGACGCCGGCGTACCTTGTGTGGCGCCTTCCTTTGGCACGTCGCTCTGTTGTGGAGTGCTCGCTGGTGATGCAGCGTCGTCGTTGTTCTTCTCCATTGCTATACGACATACACTATTCAAAACTTGCCACTAGTTCCCTTCGAATATTTATTGCGTAAAACTGTGTCCACAGATTTGCAAATACGCGTACGCTAGTTGCTAATAATTCAAAATGCATAAAATCAATGCGGAAGTGGCCAGACCATCAAAAACTTTATTTTTTAAAGTTTTTCAATCATTAACAGAACTTATGCTCAATTTTCTATACGGGCTGGCACTGCGTTTTAACAAAGTAATCAGATGTATATTTGTATTACAAATAATTTCTTCTTAAGCAAAAATTAAACCAGTGCATTCCTAGCCCACAGGAGGGGGTCAGTCTTGACAATATGGCAACTTTGCGCGCACATTACACTTTGACAGTTCACGATTTTTTCGTATATATGTACACATAAACTACATATATATATATACTTGGTAACTAATAAGTTGACTTAAATTTGTTTTTTTTTTTAATAAATTTAATAAAGTGCAGTAAGTCATGACTGAGTTACTTATCGACCCGGACATACGTGTTTGGGTATTCCTACCCATTGTGCTTATCACGTTCTTTGTGGGCATAATACGACATTATGTATCCATACTAATTTCCACGCAAAAGAAGGCCGAGCTGACACAGATACAAGACAGGTACGTACGCTTGACTAAGCTTTAAACGAAAATTAACCACGCTCCACTTACACACAGCCAAGCGATGATACGCGCCCGACTGTTGCGCGAAAATGGGAAATACCTGACAGCGCAATCTTTCTCGATGCGAAAAAATTTTTTTAACAACGATGAAACTGGTTACTTTAAGACACAGAAGCGTCAACCTGCGCCACAGAACTCGTCGGCCATGCTCACCGACATGGTCAAGGGTAATTTCATCAATGTACTGCCGATGGTTGTCATTGGTGGCTGGATTAATTGGATGTTCTCGGGCTTTGTGACCACTAAAGTGCCCTTCCCGCTGACATTACGTTTCAAGCCGATGTTACAGCGCGGCGTAGAGCTTGCCTCTTTGGATGCCGCCTGGGTTTCATCCGCCTCATGGTATTTCCTGAACGTCTTTGGCTTGCGTTCCATCTACACGCTAGTCTTGGGCGAAAACAATCATGCGGATCAAACACAGGCGCAAGCCGATGCAATGACAGGCGCAGCGATGACAATGCCACCGGATCCTAAGGCTGCATTTAAGGCGGAGTGGGAGGCGTTAGAGATAACAGAATATAACAATGCGTTGAAAAATATTGATACCGATATGTTCTTGTTAGCCAGTTGTGACGACGCCTATGCGTCGGACTCGCACGAGAACAGCATACGCGGATAGTAGTTGACGCTCAGTTGGTGCACGTGTTGCTTGTTAGCTAGCCCCTTACAGAGATATTGTGTGTAAGTTTAAAGTCATTAGTGAAATTAAAGTTAATATGCAAATTAAATACAAAAGTGAGGCAACCATTTTTCAAGTTAGCAACAAACGAATTTATACAACAAATTTGACACATCACACACACGCCCTCAACGCGCTAACTGAATACATGATGTTGATCGATTATAAAAATTCTGGAATGCACTCAAAAAAGGCAACGACCTGACGCCCATTCGCATTCAGTAGTAGTATTGCTCATCTGGTCCGGTGACTAGTTCGTCAAAATCCGCTGTCATTACCTCCAATGGGGCAGATGGCTCCTGCTTTATTTCCTCCATTGGTGACATGTCCAGCGGGCCTTGACTAGCCACGTTTTCAATTACGTCAATGGCCTTTGCTGGCTTGGAAACTTCAGTTTTCCCGCGCGCTGTACTCAAAGGTGATGGTGGACGCGCTGACGGCGGTACCTTGTACTGCTTCTGTGGTTGTTTGGTATCTTTAGGTTTACCCATAAGGCGATAATCGTTAGGTAACTCTGCTTCCGTGTAGAGACGATCTGTGAAGTAGATGCGCCTAATGCGTACATTGGCATGTATCTGCAATGACACCGTTTCCAAATAGTTGGAGCCGTAAGCACGACGAGTAAAATCTGCCAAATTGAATTGTATTTGATTCCAACCGGGTGACATGCCCATAGGCATAGCCGTGCAGAACGGCTTTACTGAGGTCTTGCTCTGGAAATTCGATACGCGAAAGCGGCGCATAAAACGTTGGTCATCTTGTACCTAAATGGTTGATATATGAATATGTCTTATCCACATTTTTGTATAGACTCACCTTAACCTCAAAGCAGAAATACTTGTGTAAATTTTTAATTAGCAACACTAAAAAAGGCAATTTAACGCCCATCTGTTGGCGGCAATCTTCCGGACAGCTAATAAAGGTTGTCGACACATTGGTGCTTATAATTTCCAGCACCAAGGACTTTATGTCCTCATCATAGATGCGCTTGATATATCCATTCTTTGTCTGCCAAAGTGACATGTATACCTGTTATATGGTGTCGAGATTAAGGTGGTAACAATAACTCACATAAGTGGCCCATTTTTCTAGTGGACTGCTACCCACACTATATAAAACCGTTAGAAACCCTTTCTGATAGGCTGAACGATACATTTTGTATACTATATGCTCTCAATATTTAACATTTATAGAAATATATATTACGTTCTGATCCGCTTAGTTTTCGATTGCTTTAAGTATGTCTGAGCCTAACGAACTATGAAACAAAGCTTACGGAGTGCTCGATTTTTTTTATTGTATTTTTTATATACATTGCCCTAATCTGTATAAATGTTGCTCCTAGTAGCCCAAAAATAATATTTAAAATCTGTCAAAACAAATTTAAGCACACTTTGCATTCATGGTAAAAAGAGAGAGCTATGGCCTTCATATCATAGTTGCAAACGGTAGTTTTAGATACCAAAAGATGTCGAGATTCATAAACAGCTAGAATTTTCATTTAAATTCGACAATCCCGTTTTTACCATCAAGGTTTGAATCAGTCACTTTGTGTTTCTGTGTAGATCTCTGCGAATTCCTGGTGGAGCCCAGATTCGGAAAACTGTGAGAAGATTTAAATGTAATTGCTTAACATGCAAAATTAATTAATAGAGAAAAATAGCATTTCTACCTTCGATATTTAATATTGGCGAACATAGTGTACAAAACTTAACTTAAAAACTATATAAAATTGTTTAGATCGTGGCAGGATAACCCCATGGATCAAGTTTTTTGTTGAGTAATTCTAGAGACGAACGCGCAATCTTTGCCATCAGTTCGGCAAGCTTAATTTTCGTGTAGACCTTGTATAACTGCCGTCGTTCGCCAGCGATCTCATCAGCTAGTTTCACGCAGGCCTCATAGTCCTTGGTCTGATGCAGCACTTCGTGTAGCAACATAGCGACTTCTGGTAGACAAAGCGAACGCAGTTTTTCCATCTGTATTTGACGATGTTCCCACTGTGGCAAAGGTTTTATGGGCGCCGGCTTAGCCGTTTCCGGATCGGTAAGCCATCCCTTTTCGGGAAAGAGTAACACGTTGTATAAAGCAGCGGTAGTCACTTAGGGGAAAATTGTTTAAATAATAGATGACATTACACAGTGTATATACGTACGTGTTGTTTGTTCCTGCAGCTTATTCTGCCAACGCTGAAGATCGACGTCATAATTTTGTTTCTTGTGGTCGGAAGCCAAGCGCTCCGTATAGTTGGCACTTTTTTTCGACAGTTGCGGCGGCTGTGGTTTATTGTGAAATAATCGCGACCACTCCTTGAAACTGTCAATGCCTGTCAGATAGACCTTATAGCAAAGATATTCCTTTATACTGCAGTCCTCACGGAATGGCAGATTATCTTTGGCACCATAAATTTTTAACAAATGCGTTAACGAATCGCCTGGAACCATCATGAACGCAGCACGTACACATTCCGTTTTGGACTCTCCTAAGTACTGACGGATCATTGCATTCGTTTGCCAAAGGAGTTCACCTCGCTGTGACGGCAAAAAGGTTAACCATTCTAATGCGGAAATTTTTTGGCGATCGAACTCTGAAATGGTGCCTAATCTCGGTAACTCATTATCACTGTCTGTCGGCTGACGCAGGCGCAACGTTTCCACAGTGTGACGTGTTATATTCTCCACATCCAAGCCAGAATGTAACGCAGCATCCAGCGCAGCTTTACGAGCTG
Source organism: Stegana nigrithorax (assembly GCA_037044495.1). NCBI lineage: Eukaryota > Metazoa > Arthropoda > Insecta > Diptera > Drosophilidae > Stegana > Stegana nigrithorax. The sequence goes on from JBAMBQ010002580.1 coordinate 558,777, forward strand.
ACGTTTCCAAAATGTTCGCAAGGAATTTTGCATACAACTGCAAATGCATTTTGCTGGGCAATGTTGCCGCATAGTAAGCAATCATCTGTGGTTCTCGGCGTACGATCAGTGCATCCACGTAAGCAGCAATTATACGCTCTGCTGACTGTTCATGTTCTATGCGACCAGTTTGGCGCATGAACAGCACAATGTGTGCAAAGAAACGCAACTCGTGCGCGGTCAACTCGACATCTTCATCCAACCAACGGCAAATCTGCAATAGCAGCTCACCGACGTTATCCAGAATCAGATGTTTTTGTATAATACCAATGTGGCTTTTGGCGTAGTCACGCACAGCCGCATCCTTGGCCACAAGCAACTCTTCGAATATCTGTTCCAATGTCATTTTACCGTTCCAGTAGGCCTCCGGCATGCCGTAATAACTTTTCATGCAGCTTGAACGTAACTCACTTTCAACGCGTATGTCGATTTGGACCTTAAGGTAGCCCCATAGTAAGTCCTGCCAAGAACTGCCCAGTAAGGATTTTAAAGATTCTAAGTGGCCACAAAGTGCACCTGCAATCGCTCGCGTATATTCATCGAATTTCTTTGAGTCAGCCATCATCCATGCGCATTTTTTCCATACGTCTCGGCGCGGATTGCCTTCGATGGGTATTTTCTCGTTGGGATTCAATTGAAGCTCATAATTAGGATCCTCATGCACACGCCAACCTTCAAGTATCGCCGCACGCCAAGTTTGTCCGAAGTATTTGCATAAATCTGTTGCCTTTTGTAAATCACCTTGACGGATTTCGGTGAATATACAACGGGATAGACGCAGATTGTCTTCCTCATCCAATGCATGCAGTGGCAGATTTTCACGCACAGGCGCATCAGGATCTAGCGATTTGACGATGTCACCACTCTTACCAAAACAAGCTTGTTTATTTTCTAACTGAAACAACGTATTTTCCCAGGCTACTGTGCGTTCGCTTGTCTGCGTTATCTGTGTGCCCTCCGGTCGTTCATAGCACGTTTCCAACCAATCAACGATCAATTGATATTCGCGTAATGTCGAATTAATAAGGTACAGCTGTGCAACGACCTCCTTCTCCGAAGCACCTAGTGTGGGCGCAATGTTCATTGCTTCGTCATCCTGTCCATCGCCCTGCACCATTATTCGATCATGATAGAGAGCGTACAGCAACTGCCAGGTGTCGATTTCAGCCTTTAGCCAGGCAATGTTTTTCTGACTCGCCTTAGCACTGTAGCTGCCAAAGGCCGTAATTCGTTGTGAATCACGTTCCAATTCATCTAGAACGCCCTTGCACACCTGCACCAAATCTTGCACGCTGCTAAAGATATCCGCGTCGCTGCCATGCCCTTGAACCACTTCAAGGAATTGTCCGTAAAGTAAATCCACTTTCGGTCTGCCTTCTGCTATGGAGGCATCCAGGGTGGAGTACTCACTTATGCTCGTCAACTCGTGCTCACGAGCTAGGCTTGCATTAAATGTGCGTTGGTGGACATTGCTGTCTCTGCGAGTTTGCGAAGTATTCGTCGCTTCAGCAGTCTGTCGCGCGTTTTTTGGTGTTAGGTTAATTAAACCTCGTTTTGACTTTAAAGAATTGTCGGCCATGCTGCACTATAATACTTTAACAAAGTTTCGTTTTAATTATTTTTAAATAAAAGTATATTTCAACTATTAAATTAAACACACACAAAAACCAACACAAAATATTTGCCGGGTCCCGCTTTATGCTGCTTCTTCTCACGACCCTGAACATGCCAGTCACATTAGATTGGCATCAGTGCTGTAAACTGTCAGCTTAGTGTTGCACAATTATTGAAAATAAAAAAAAAACTGTCAATAGCAGCCGTTTGAAAAATTGAAATTATTAAAATTCTTCAAATTTTTATAACAAATGATGTGAAATAATCCTTGGTATGCATTTATTCATCTATACTCTCTCGAGTCGTTTCATCTCGACTATAAACTGGTTAGGTTTTCATCCGAGAAGAGATCGTTAAGAACCACAGTAAAAACAGCCTGAGGAAGCCCTTCGCCAATTACTTAAATTATGTTCTGCTTCCTCTTCGACTTGGTTCAAAATTTATTTGCTACGCAGTTTATGTAAACTTTATGCAACTTATCTGAATTGTAACTTTCCTGTCATATTTTTCATGCATTTAACATTTTAAGTTCAATAACCGTTTAAGCTGGTAGCAAGTTATACCAGCGTTAAATGTTTGTTAGAATATTAATATGTATGCACATGGAATCTATGTATGCCATTAAAAAAGCAAACTGAGGCGTAAGTAAATCATATGTTTTAATGGCCTCTAAGCTCTTGCATGTCTCGCGCGAGATTTTCTTTTAATTTCTTTTTCTTATAGTTAAAATAAAATTAACAGACTAATTGTTGTTAAGACACGCAATACGACCGTGCTGGGTCTCTGCAATGTTTTCTTCTTTCGTCTTCGCTGTGGGGTAGCCGGTGAGAAAATTACACAATTGGTTGTCAGTTATCGTTAAGGCAGTTGTAGTGAAATCTCAAAAAGTTGCTGGAGAGTCAATTTTACGCACGCATAAAGTTCTTTTTGACTGCATTTTCTACGGAATTCTATGGTAAGTATTTTAAATAAGTAAAGTTAAAATAGTCGAAGCCCGCGGCAGCTAGCGTTTTTCCCAAAGCTAGTAGTAAGGAATGATAAAACTTGTGAAAAATCATATGCATAACATATAAGCAGTCAAAAGTTAAATCTATGTGTATAATGAAGTAATAAGAAACGATTTGTCAGGGCAGCTACAACATCAATGGAGTTTTGCACTAGAATCACAGCTACACTTTGGGAGCTGTTCTAGAAACAAAGGAATCTATTCCGAAATTTGTGCATTTTGTTATATTTTCATTCATGATTTGTCCATTTATTAAAAACTCTAAACATCAAAATCATATTTTTCTTTACTAAACACTTTTTATTTTTCCTTTCCAATTTCATAAATTAAACACATACAGCGATGTTCTCTAAAGCAATTTCAATTTATTTTTATTTAGATTTCATTATAAGTATGTATTAATACAATTTACGTTGAATTAAATGAATTATCTATATGCGATTAATGTTTATGCTTAAAAATGTTTTCAATGAGAAACGTGTGCATGATTCTGGTTTTGTTGTTTGCTGTTTTGTTTTAATTAATGCGAATTTCTATATGAGTAAATATTTCTTTGTATGTAAGCATGCAAATGAGTTTTAACTTGTCTGCAATGAGCACCTACCAATTAATTCGTCACTTAATTTAATTTATATATATATATATGTATGTTCGTATAGAAATTTAAATGTGCATGTGCAATTTGTCAATAGTTTTTTGTAATGTTTTTAGAGTTTTGCTGCTTAGTTTCGGGGTAGGGTTTTTTTAATATGATTGTTATATACGAAAAATTGAGCATAATAAAATACTTTTGAGGATTTTGTGTGCTTCTTGTGAAATTTTGGAAAACTTTAACTTCTTAAGTATGTATTTACAAATTGGTATTTGTATTTTCATTTTTATTTACACGGTAGGCCAATTGATTTTAAAATTATTCAATTATTTATACTCGTATGTATTCTTCTGATATTGCAACATTCGGCTGTAGTTGTTTATTATTTGTTTTTTTGTTTTTTTAAGTGTCTGCTATAAAATGTTGAACTGAATTGAATGAATGCAGTTGCCTAAGTGCCTGCTAACATGAATGCAGTGTGTGCACGCTAAGTGTTGCAGTCACAAATGGTGGTTTTCCTTTAGTTATGTTATTGTAAGTATATGTATATTTTTTGTTTTACTAAAATATATATTATTTTTGAAGTTTATAAAGTAAATCTTTTGCGTTTTACTGTCTGAACAGTACGCTAATTATTTTTAGTTATTTTTTTCTTTATATTAACTTTTCGTTTTTTTAATTTGCAATTTACTCATAAATTTTTTAATTCGCACAAATCTTACTCCACGTTTTGGCAGTGAACCTGAGCTTTCTTCTTTGTTTCGGTGATCATAACTTTACAAAAAACGCGTTCACCCAATAATTCATTTATTTATTTAGTTTTAATTTAATAATGTTTGCTTTAAACTAAACTTTTAATTTGCAGTTATACGTCACTTATGATAATTATGCATAATTAAAAATTAAAATTAAAATAATTAAAAAAGCGCACATACAACATTTAACAACCACAGAAGCTTTTCTTTGCTATTTTTGTTAATTAATTCCTTAGCACGTGCCATTGATTATTTAATCCTTGTTTTTAGGTTTTCTTATTCAATTACAATAATTATTTGTGTATTTTTTTATTTTATTGTGTTGTTTTTTTTTTTTTCAAAAATATCATCACAAAAATTGATGATTTGTTTAAATATTAGCTTAACTTTTAATACATCTTTCTTGTTTTTTTTTTTTTTACCATTTATTTTTTATTAAATGTTCTTTTTTAATATGAATTTTAGCAAGTTGTTTCTGAATTAAAGTTTTTGTTTAATTTGAATACTAAAAATTAACTAGGCTTGCTTTTAATTAAAAACATAAAAATATAATTTTACTTTTTGTATTCTTTGTTCTTTTGCTTAATTTTAGTTTCTTTTATATAAGCAGCACATAAAAACTAAACTTAAATATAATATTCCTTTTTGTTTGTATAGTATTTAAAAAATTATACAACAGCGTGTTTACAGCGTCTTGGCACGATCTAGCAGATCGCTTATAAATTTCTGTAAAAAAGAAAAACATTTGTTTTGAAATTACTATAAAAATTATTTTCATAAAAAAATTTTTTTAAGAATTAAAACATAATCCCAGGGAACATGATGCAAAATTATTATATAGAGCAACTCCGAGAGAATATCATTAAAATAATGAGATTATTTATAGTGGTGGCCTATTGTAATTTTGTTAAAACTTACCGATATGTCCGATTGAGGGCGTTTGCAGACTGAGAGCAAGCGCTGTGAATAATGAAAGAAGTAATAATTTAACATTAAAGTCTATTGTCAGTTGCAAACTATAAAAAAAAAATGAAAGTCCTTAAAAGTCTACAAAACTTACAATTAAATGAGATCTTCTTATGTCATCGGTATCCATATCCAATATTTCATCGATATCAACATCAATGGCCTCGCTCTGTAATGGATTATGATTTAATTGGTTAAACAAAAACCATCTGCTACAACGCCATTTGTACATACCGGTGGATCAAAGAGCTTCTGCAATTCATCGTAGAGCCACATTTCGACCGCTAGCCGCTTCCTAATTAAGCTCATCTGGTGTGATCCATATTTGGCAGTGAGGAACTTCTCGCGGCGCTCCTTAACCTCGGCGCCCTTCTCATTGAAGTTGACGCGTAAATTTGTTCGATTCGGCGAACGCTCACAATCGTTCATCTGTTCCAAGCCACACTGCATTGTATCGCTTATTTAATTGGCCCTTTTCGCGTGGGTGTCTACTCTGGACTCTGTTCTTGATTAATTGTGTGCACAGACGTTTATGGAACTGTGTGTGCCGTTAGCAAGTAGCAACAATTACTTTGCAAGGCTGGAAATAAAAAAAGAAAAAAGAAAAACGGAGACAGTGAGCATTTAATTGTTAATAAATAAATAAAAAAATAATTACTAGCCATCACTTAAGTCTAGTTGAACACAGTAATGCAAGTAAACGCATTTGGATTTCATTTATTTTTTCATTAATTTCTCTGCCTTGTCAGCGTCTTCGCCTATCAGCCTGTCTGCTTGATCGCCTGCCTCATCAGCAGCGCAGCTGCCGATGTTATGCGTCATGCACGCTTTGGCTTTAAGCTGTCCAGCAAACGAATAAGAAAAAAATGAATACAAAAAATCAGCAATTTTTATGTGAATTTTATTTGCTTCTCTTGTTTTTCGCTGTTCATGTTTCACGTTCAATAGGATTTAGCCCAAAGGCATTTCACTGCGCGTACCCAATCCTCTGAGTCATACGTTAAGCGTAGTTGGCTTGAAGTTCTCTTGGCCCGGCCATAAATATTTGCAACTGAATCATGCCCCTTAGCCAAGACGGCCACACTGACATATCTCTGTGTTACCGTATTCAGACTTCGCGAATATACAGTTGCTGCGTTGTTGTAGCTAATTAAATTAATGCGTTTGATTTCAGCAGTCGCGCAGTCACTCAGTCGCACGCGCAATTTCACATGCACACGGCATTACAGTTCGTCAGTCCGTCTGTCAGCCAGTCAGTCAGTCATATAGATAAGCTGCGACTCAGATTTTATGTACCTATGTACATATGTATGTCTATGTAAGTCTGTCTGTTATAATGGAACTTTATTTTGACATTTGACTTTTGACATACGGCTGTACATAGATGTCGTGTACCTAGTGAATATATATATATGTACATACTACACATGAACGTGGCACATAAGCCAAACTCACTTTGACATTTCGTGCATTTCGCATACGCACATCACTTGGTTTATGTGACATTTATGCACGATGGCAAAGGAGTAAACGACAGCTCAAAGCTGTGTGATATACGAGCATGTATTACATTTAAATGATGTATTATGTGAAATATTTAGATAAATTGCAGTTTGACTTAACATATCATTGCTTGGCTGCTTTGATATTTGAACCATTTGAGAAATGTATCCTTTATCTGTAGTAGAATTAAATTGCTTGTTATCCAAAGACCTTTTAGAGTAATCTCATGTTATCGAATTAAGCGAAACTCTCACAGTCTTGCGTTGACTACAAGTAGCTAAAAATGTGTTTACACTGCTACATTGAAAATGTACACGTCCGCTAGGAGCTACTGATTTGTTAGCAACCTCTCTAAAAACTTTGCACAGGCAATAGCTTTTTAATTGAGTCATAAGGGATGCGAAAGCTCATTTAAATGATCACTTCATTTTTTATAAAATTATTAATAATCATTTTTTCAATTAAACCAGCAAAGAAAAAAAAATTTTAAGAAAAAAAAAGCAGCAAAATACCCACAATTGCGATTACCACAGTAGCAGCCAGCAAGCATTTGAAAACTGCAATATGTGAAAAAAAAAGTTTAGCAACGAAATCCCGGAAGTTTCTGCATGGTTTCACAGGCTGCGGCAAGTGCAGCGGCAAGTGCAGCGGCAAGGGAACACTAATGGCGGCGGTGTTGCTTAAGAAATATGCCTACGAAAACCAAGCAGGTACAACAATTGCGGCAACAACAACAACAGCGGTAACAGCGAAATGCGCGCACTTTGCAAAGGTAGTCAGTAATCAGTCGGTGGCTGCTTTAGTTTTTGTTGCTTTAGTTGCTCATACTTTGTGCTGTGTCTGCTTTGTGTACATACAGGTGTGTGTGCTTGCGTACTTTGAAGCCTGTAAGCAACATGCAACATGTTGCATGACTGTTTTTTGCTTTTGCAAGGCAGTGCACTTGTTTTTCGCTTGCGTATAATATTTATGCAAAACAGTTTCTGATTCTGCAACGTTATATTGTTTATACTATGGTACACATGTAGCTTAATGTTGTTGTTGATGTGAAACTGTTGCCGCAATAATAACAAATGTTGCAAGCATGTAATTTTTAAACTTAAGTGCGCTTTTTTTATCTTGCAATTATCTGCATAACGCTACCTTTTTCGCCGCAGTCCCGTGTGTGCCCGCATATTGTTATGCAAAGTAAGACATCAGTCAACTGAATACCTGTGACTTTTCACCGCTTTTTCACAGCCGACACTATACTTTCTTTGTCGCTTGTGCTGCAAGTATTTGATCTCACAATTAAGTTGGTAAATTGCCGCAGGTCTTCAACTTTTTATATTTTCATAAATATAGCTTTCTTTAATTGAGTCTTTAACATGTTAAGTACACAGCATATGGCTGCTGAGCTTAACAGCTTTTCACATGCCCTCTCAGGGCATTTTCACTTAAGTTCATTTTTATTTTTTTACATTTTTTTTTTGCAATTAATTTCTATTCTAAGTGCTGTAGAAATTTGCTCTCAATCACATTCAAAGCATGGCACTTAACATGCAGCAGCATAAATCAATTAACTTGTTTCTGCATCGCCATCAATATTTACGAGTATCGTGGCCAAGCGAACGCTCGGACATTTATTTATACTCATATAGACACTGAGTGTTTCAGCATCGCATATCACAGAGCCATTGGTGTTTTCTCTGTGGGCCAGTTGTGGCTGCTGTACACTTTGAAATTGAAAATTTAAATTGGCATTTGCTAAATGGAAAATGCAAAACTTAGCATGTCAAAGCAGTGTCGCGTTTAGTTATAAAAAATGTTATAAATAATAAAACAAAAACCACAATGTGCCAACATGTAATTAATAAGTAGAGAAGTAGTTTAATTGGCTACGCAGATTTAAAACAGCAATGGTATTGCCATGGAGGTAAAAGAGGTGTAACTTAAGCAGCAAAGTTGCTCTTGTGCTAACTGGACCTCTGATTAATACAAATTCAGCGAGTAAAGGCACATTCAACTCAACTAATATCCTCGTCGTTTTACATACCTGGTGTTTTTTTTTTTTTTTTTGTTAAAAACCCTCGTTCAAATAAGATTAACTTTCATCACTTTTATGCATAGATCCTTATGTAACTCTCCTAATAAACTCATATACTCTTTGTCATAGCAAAAAGCCAAACAATAAATTTAACGTATTTTTTATAAAAAAAGATTAAATTACTTGCAAATGTATTTAAGACACTAATGAAATAAAATACGTAGGCATATGTAATCTTTAGCGAGAGCTTCCTGAAAGTGATTAACATTTATTTTTTTTTCTAATTAATATTTATTTGCCAACGTTCTGCCAAAATTCATGCTCAACAACTAAAACTCGCTACTGATTAATTAATTATATTTTTTTGTTTTGTTTTTTGGTAGCTGCTGATTCACAAAGCAGCTTAAAACTAAAAAAGGCATGCGAGACACGAAGCTTAAACTATGCCAATATTGACACTGACCTTATACATCTTAAATATCAACAGAATTCTACACTTCCACAAAAAACCCACGCAAACGTAATTCAGTTTACGAAATACACAAATAATAAATAAATAAAAAAAAAAACATTAAACAAATACACAAATCGGAAAAGCGGAAAATTCACTGAAATGCCAATGGCACCAAGCGTAACAAGGTACAAATCGCCTACACTCGGCCTATATCATGGACACAGTAAGCCACAATGTGTATTACATATCCTTGTGCCACTTTACGCCTTTATGATCATTGTTTTTGTTTTTGGGTTTTTTTTTCTATGTGCGACTGTTTTATGCAGCCTGTAAAACTATTTCAAACTAACCTTGATATTCATGTTAACTTGTATAAATCGTGTCGAACATGCAAATAACAAGTTTTGCATAGAATTTTGGCGCAGTCTGCAAATTTTTAACGAACTCAATTTAAATGCTGTATTTGACATGCAAATAAAATAGAAAAACGTTGCACAAACCTAACACCCACAACAAATCAAAAAAGCACACGTGAAAATTCGAAGACAACAAAAAAAAACAAACGTGAGTAAGCTGCAACAACGGCACGATTAAGCTGTCAAAGTGTTATGTCAAAACGAGTTAAAGCTGTCAGCGGTAACAAAAAGAATAAATAAATAATAAAAAAAGAAACTTCCAAGATATTTCACAAGCATTGCATTAAATCTGCGGGAAGCTGAAAAACAAAAATAAATAAAATTATGTTTAAACTAAAAGAAAAAAAAAAAAAACAAGGAAACACCAACAGCCAACATAATTTACTCGCATAACTTAAAATTCCAACAACACAGCGATAAGGCAGCAGCAAGTAAAAAATTTCCATGGAAAATGAAAAACAATGCAAAAATGCAAACTCTTTTTTTTTTATTATGCTTTAAACACATTTTTATTTCGCTTTTGTTTTTATTTGTTTCACACAATTGTAGTTAGTCATGTTTATTTTGTCTGCGCCTTGCATAGTCGTCTATGCGAAATCTGATACGTTATTTACTCAAGAGTCATAAGCAATTACGAATCTGACGTTTAACTTGTCACGCAGTGTCAGCCTGTCAGCCTGTCTCGCTCTTGTTTTCTGCGCTGCCTGTCTGTCTGTCTGTCTGTTCGCCCGTCCCTTGACCAGTGTAACTATGTGTTGTGCCAGCGTAATACAAGACAGCTCATTGTCTGGACGCAGGAATCATGCCGACGGCGCAAAGGAAAACAAAAGCGAAAACAAAAACAACAGCAAACAAAACAAACAAAAAACAACAAGACATTCAACTTAGCTTACAGTGGCCTGCCGAGGAGCGTTTGTGCTTAGCTGTACAGCCCGAACTTGGAAGCCTTCGCGTTTAGGTGCGGATTGGAGCTATGTTTATTTATTTGTTTGGGCTCTGCTTTGACACTATAAAAATAGTGTTTTATTTTATACGGAAATGACACAGCAAACCATCATCGAGCGAATTGCTCAGGAAACTGTGTCAAGCGTAAGAGTCGAAAAATAAATAACCTGACTTTAAGTGGGAGGGAATAATTGGCGGAAAAATATAAAGAATTATTGTTAAGCCATAAACTAGTCATATTTTAAAAACAATTAACATCGTTCTGCTGCAGTAAATAAAATGGCAATAATTTTATTGGCAATGCTATCGTAGGTTTCTTATTCAAATTAAGCCTGATTCTTGTGATATGAGTGAAAAATTATCAAAATTTCAACAATTCCTTTCTCTGTACTTTAAACCATCACATAAACAAAGACAAGCAAATTCAGTTTTTTTTTTTAAATTAGACTTAACTTCCTCAATAGGGCTTGCTATTTATGGTGATTATATTTCTTCGCTTATATTTACATATTGAAAAGACATCATCATCCTTAAGTAAACTTACCTTCCTAATAGCCTCAACAGCATAATAACTTAAAAGTTTGTTCAACATTTTATTTACGAACTTAAAACAGACTTAGAAATATCTACCCATTATTTTGCTGCATTTAATGATCTTAAAATATGTATTAATGTTGTTTGTTGAAGCTCATAAAAACAAATTCGGAAATCCCATTTGTGGATTCCGCTCAATATACATAACTGAGTTAGTTAACTTCAAATCTTTAAACTTATTAAGCATATTAGCATAGATGTGATTTGCTTTTGTTTTTGTCATATATGAAGCCTACGAGAATTTTTCATTAGTCCAATTATGGTCGCGCGCTGTTTGTTAGTTCTCTGCCTGTTCACTGACCTCTTCACTTAAGTGGAGTCAAGTATTATTTAGCGTTATGTCGCTGCTCCATTTAGTGTTGCTTAAACGCATTTAACTGTCAAAAAGTGAAATAAAAATCTGTCGGTCTGATACACGTATCCGCAGACTGCAGTCATTAGCCTAATTTTCTTGACTAAAAACCACAGAAAATTTCCACACCAGAAGATGAGAAGAACGAAAAATAAACAGAATAATAAAAACCACATAACGCAGTAAAAAGTAAACAAAAAATACTCTAGGTAAGGCATAATAGTCATCAGAACAGCAGCGGGAAACAATTTGGCAAAAGCGCAAACAAATAAAAAATTGTACAAAAGTATCTAACCCGGAAAAATCCCGCAAAATTCCCAAGAAAAGCCAACTTAAACTGCCGGCTAAGAAATTTATTACAATTCGCAACTGCTGAACAAAAAACTGCCTTGCAATGGTAATAAATTGTTAGAAAAATATTTACACTAAATTGAAATGTTTACAAATTTTTTTGTTTTTAATTTGTATTTTAAAATATATTATTTTTACTAAACAAAAATTGTTGGCAATCAGGTGCCTGTAAACAATTCTCTCACGCGTTCAAAACTTGAAAAATGGCACTGAGACACATTAATCCAAATGCTAAATGCAAATCAACAGCAAAATAAATTGAACGCAGTCACAAAGCATTTGATTTTTTAAATATTTCTTTACTTTCAATTTGCATAAACTCGAAATATGTATGACAGGTTCTGCGCTGTTATATACAATATAATATTTTACCTTGTTTTTGTTTTCGATGTTTTTTTCCGCTTACACCTAATCCAAAATGGATTTGCACTGCATTGGTTTGCAACGTAAAACTATTAAAAAAATTTTGATGGCAAATTATTATTGTGTCATTTTATGGTATTTAAATTTGCCATAAAAGCATGTGCTGCCATAAACGGGCAACTTCAAGGCGCCGCTGGCCTATCAAAAAATACTTAAATGTCGATTTGTAGCTCGAGTTTATCGAATATACATATTTAGTTTTATGGTTTCAAACGCCTTTCACGGAATTGCTCATGTGGTTTTTGTGACAAATTTGTAGCGTTTTGCTGATGTGATTTTAAAGAAGGGTTTGTTTTTAAAATGTAAAGTGACGTATTTGAATTACTTTTCTGAAGGCAAGTGATAATTTTTAAGTAGAATAAATAAAAATAAAATAAATAATTCAAATCAAAATTAGTTTTAAAATCACTTGTTATAATTTAATTTTTACGCAGATTATTTAAAGTGCCATTAAAAGCCGAAACTTGGCTTAGTTAAGGTTTGAAAGAAGTGATTACCAAGCAAACGTGTCTAATATTTGTATTAAGACTACTTGACTTAATTGAAGTAGCTTTCTTTATCAGACTAGCAAACACATGTTCGAGAGAGACAAATTTTTATTTTGTTAATCTGTTTAGCAAGTTATTGTGAAAACTTCTGAGATCCATTATTAAATAATTTGTATTTTTATAAATAAACAACACTTGTGTTTATTTTACCATTCAGCAACCCTTTTAAATAAGTTCAGCTTTTTCCATGGAAAAATACAAATACAATAAAACAAAAAAAAAAAAAAAACAGAAAATAAGCTGACAGGCTACACTTCTTTGCCCCAAGGGTGATGAAGTGGTGCAGATTGTGACACTCGCACTTTAAACTTTTGGTGGTTAGTTTTGTTGGCATTGATGACCACTTGCGCATCAACTTGACAAAGGACTACTGCTGAAGTATCAATTCAGCATTGTTGTATGTTTAATGAACAGCTCAACAGTGTTTCGAAGTGTCTGTGTTGAGTGTTTCTTGTGAATTAATCAAGATTAGGCTTGGGATGAGTATTTTCCTTGTTTTTGCAATTATAACAAGTTCAGGGATATGAGTTGGCACACACGGAGTGTTTTGAAACTCCTAGAAAAGAACCTATTACCTGCAAGGCTTTTATTGTTTCTTCTTGTAGTTTGCCAAATTTGTGACTAAGTAATCAATAAATTGTATATTGGCACATACAATTTCAGGATATCAAAATTTGCGAAGAGAATCTTTGCCGTTGAAGCGAAACAACCTTACTTGGTTTAGCTTAGAATCTGTTAAGTGTCTATTCGTGGCTAGCACCAGACAGTAAGCTAATCGATCATAACTAATCTGGAGCTTGATCTTTAGTCCGTTGAGTGGTTTCTCATTCTTAGTATGTTCGCTTAAGTGCTTTTTTATAATTACTTTGATAGTTTGTGCTGCACGTGATAAATCATTTTTGTTACAAAATCGTATAACATGCATATGACAATTTTGACAGTAGCTTGTCGTTTCTATAAACATATTTAGCTGCTCTATAAAATAGTAAAAAAAACTCTTTCCACAATAAATCTTTCATCTAACGCCTTCAAATCTCAGCAATGCCGAAAGCACAAACGGAACTGGTTTCGCTCATATGCGCCGCAATAAAAATAATAATAAAAATTAAACATCAAATTTCTTTAATAACAGCACCGCCTGATTTTGATTAATAGTTTATTTATGTTGTACATTTTTTCTTCTCGTGCAGCACACTGTTGACGAGACTTTATTATTTACATTATATAATTAATTTCATTCACGTCAATTTGTGAAAATCTATTAAAAGCCGCCCAAATGCTGCAAATGATCGGAATGGTAAAAAAATCAATTTAATTTCGCACATTTATTTTTAACAAATATCAGACGTAAGCATATATAATATATTATATGTATATATATATGTGCATATAGTCTACGACTATCATTGAGTTAACTTATTAGCAACGTTTGATTAAGCCAGACACTTAAAAGACAAGCAGCCTTAATGGCCTAAAACGTTTTGCCAAGCTTGAGTGCGTCGAAAGCAGCGCTGACAAGTAGTTGGGCGGAGGGACAGGGGGCAGCTTGTTAAAAAATCAGCCAAGTTGATGTGTTGAAGTTCAGAGTGCGATGTACGCATTTGCAAAAGTGAAAAATTAGTTAAAAATGTTAATTAAACAATTTTTGTGCGCTGTTGCTTTGCTTTCTTTGTTTTTGCATGTTCTTTTTGGTCATATACTCGTACTGACATGAGGCGTTTACTCTTAGTTTGATTTGTGTAAGATTTACAGACACCTTTGTATATATGATTTATTATTGTTTACAGCTCATGCTGAACTTTGAACTATAGTTTTGTAAACAAATTACTCTATAGGAAAATTTGATAAAATATGCGTTTCAATTTTTATATTTATAATTTTTTACTGTTTATTTCTTTTTTATATAAAAACTTTCAGTATACCACAGAAAGCGTGTGTGTACATGTGTATCTGCATTTTATTATATATTATTTTAATGTAATGACGCAAGTCGCAGCTGCCCATAGCGTGAACATTATAACAATGGCATAAAATTACACGAAATGTGTTAATTAGCACGAAATACTCTGTATAGTGTGCATAGTTAGATATATCATAACTGAAAAAGATGGAAAAAAAAAAAACCGTGAAACATGCGAAAAAGCAACGTCTATTAAAGTTTACCAATATATAAATGCACATACACACACATACATATGTATATATTTTTTGTACTTAACAAAATAGAATAGTAAAAAGTACATAAAGGCCGCCGCTGCAACAGTCGACGATGCCATACGATGTTTGTTTTTCAGTACAAGTCAGTTTTCCCTATTTTAGCATAAAAGTGTCACATTTCACTTTTCAATAGTAAAACGTCAACTCAACAACACCACAGCCGCGCGCCGGAAGTTCAATCTGCTTAACACACATTTGCGCACGCTCTTTTTCTCACAACTTGTTGTTCGCTTTGTTTATGGCCCGCCGCCATCGTGTTGGCCAGACCAGCGTATTTGTGCCTTTATGGGTTAATACCCGACTTAACTTGGCTTACACACGCCTGACAGCGTTGCCATCGCGTTTCGTCTTAATGAACGCATTTTTTTGATTGCTTATCAGTTTCTATTACCGCTTTTTGTCAAATTAAAAAAAAATAACCAAATTTGCATATGCTTTTTATTTTTCTACGCGTTTTCCCTTATGTAAATTTCTTTAAGTTTTTGTATGCGCAAGCGAGTGAAAGAGAAATAACTAACGGCTGTTTAATTTTTTGGGAAACTTTCATTCAGTGCGTGTGTGGCTTAACGATTTTCTTATTAAAAAAAAAAAAAAAAATAACATAAACTATAGTAAACTAGTTTTTTTTTTTTGTAATTTTATATTATTGTAATGAACAACAACAAAAGATTTTGAACCATTGCCACCAGCTTTAGAATTAACTTAAACCTTTATGCAAGTTTGTGCATTAACGCTGCCAACAGAACTATCTGTGATACTGCAGCTCAGCGATAAATCCCATCGGTTCCACTTTGTGTGGGCGCTTAAGCCGTTAACACGTTGCACGGTCAAACATGGTCTTTGACTATGCATGAGATTGAGATACACATATGTATGTATATGTGAGTATGTGTGTACATATGCAGTCGGTGCCTCCAATGCATGCTAACTTAATTATGGCGATCATGATTTCTAATTTAAGCAGACCGCACATGCAACACATCGAAATGTTTATCGACCGTGACAAATATGTGTTATAGAGTATGTTAGCAAATCTTAAAACGCAGCAGCTTTACGTATTTGTCAGCTACATCTATTAAAAGTACACAGGGAATCCTGTGCAGGTTCTAGGTGAGCGTTGCATCATACTACGGCTAAAACTCATCGCGAATAAAATTTAAATTAAAAAATTCATAGGCCAACTTATGTTTTAGTCAAGTTAAGCTGAAGGAACGCAAGGTACTTATTTTTATTGGCAGTCTTGGGAACTTCTGTTTTTCAATTTCAATATTTTAAGTTCCTGTTCTTTGACGCATAAGATAATTTTGAAAACGCTGCACGCCTACAATATTTCTATTTAAATATTAAAACTTGCATGCAAAATTTCACAACACAGCCAAGAGGAAACAAGAAAACGTAGAAAAAGAAACATAAAATGACAAAATAATTTATTTTTAAACATGTCCAACAATTCTTCACGCTTTTTGCTAATGTAGCTGTGAGATATATAGATACATTTGTGATTATTACCAAATTGCTGTGGCTACTGCGGCTGCTGTAAGAAATATTACCACATGACGCAATTGTGTCATGTATAGCATAAACAACAAAATAGGCAACAACAGCGACAGTCCCAGAAAATTCTGCACAAATATTTTGTTAGGTTGCGAGTAATTTACTTTGGACTTGAGCATGAAGCGCTTTCAAAATATTTGACGACAGCCAAACTACACCAAGTAGGCCAAAAGAAAAACTTTGTCTTTGGCATCTCATGGCTCACACAACATTTAGGAAATGGTTATTAGCCAAATTTCCAATACACATAGGAAATTATTTTCCAATTTGTGTGTGCCATTAGACTTTTTGTTTGCTAAGCCATTTGAGTTGTAGATTTTATCGCCTGCATTTATCATACCCATCGGCTTCTGTGGCTGCTCTGGCGGCTGTTTCTGCTGCCGTCGAGCATCTCGTGCTGTATGCTGTCATTGGCTGTTTTTTTCGGGTTCAATAACCATTAGGTTGGGCTTAAATTTGAATTTGTTTGGGTTGCGCGGCGATTCTGTGTGTGCTTTTGGTCAAATCGGGTTGTTGAGGTTGTGTCTCGTAGGTGTTTGATACTTAAAAATCAATTATTTCGCCGCTTGGCAAATGAAGCGCACGCAGCTCACAGCCGTCAGTTGTTTTTGCGCGCTGGTTTTGAGCCACTGGTCATGATATGAAAAATTGTTAACCTCATTCTGTGCGATTTTTATTCAAAAAAAAAACCATTTCAGCGCTTTTTCGTGTTGTTTTGCGTCCAAGTGTGCGCACAATATATCACATTTTTTGCTGTTGGTGTTGTGCTTTACAAAAATCATGTTGTATATATGTAAGTGTAAAGGTAAATTAACTGAAAATAATTTTGTATTTTTTTTTTTGTTTTTTTGTTTGTATTGTTACTTTTTATTTTAATTTTGTTATTTGCGCCTTTTGCTTTTAGTTGAAGCGTTACTTTTTACATGCTATGCATGAGTCATGTCGCTTGTTTACAAAGCCTGAAAATTTTTACTTTAATTCAATTAGCAAAATTGGCAACGGGCGAGTTTTGATTGATTTCAAGTTTTAATTCAAATCCAACAAGCAGCCAACGATGCAATGCCAAAAATGTACTGAAGCAAAACACTTTAATTAATTAACATTAAATATAACGAAATTAGGTTAACAGTTAGATTTATTTTATATTTTAGATTTTCTTATTTATTTGGTTACAATACATTTGTAAAATTTTTGTATTCAATAAGCTATAAGGTCACGCAATAAGCATCTACTAAAAAAGCCCCTATGCAAATTTCTAAATTAGTTTGGAAAATAATATTCAAGTTTTAAGAATTCATGGAAAAATTCTTCATAATCGTTAATAAGTTGAACTTTGTGCTTTTTATTAATAAAATAATACTGAAAAGTTTATAGACTTCGAAATGATTTCATTCCATTGCGATTTAACAGAAAGAAAAAGTTCTCAATTAAAATAAGTGTACTTAATTTATGAATTAAACGATCAACTTCATTTGAAAACGAGCACAATGTTTATTAAAAATACTTATAATTAACCATTCTTTTATTTATAACTTCGAATACATACATATATGCCAACTAAGTTTCTGCACTTGCCAAACTAAACTCGCAGCTAATCACTTTGCATTATGTCAGCAAATAAGAGGCAATACGTATATGTTTAATCGATATTTGCCACCGTTGCTGAACGCACCCAAAAATCGCACAAAAGTAAAGTAAAGCAAAACAAAAAAAAAAAGAAAAAATAAATGAAAAAAAAACCGAAAAAGACAAAACTTGTGCTACGGTAAAGCAAATATGTGTCAAGTTTTACCTATGAAAAACTCAAGCATAACAAATGACTTCCGTTAACTTTTTTGATATTTAAAATTTACTGAATAAAAATTTCAAATATAATTAAGAATTGTTGATAATTAAATTTAATTAAAATGAAATAAAATTATTTTGTTTATTTTTTTCAACAATTATGACATGCAGTCAGACAACAGATAGAATTGAACAATGATTATTTTTCTTTATCAGCAATGGATTGCTGTGCGCTGCTGGTATGAAAATTAAATAAAAAAATTAAAAATAAAAGAAAATCATGAAAACAGCGCAGCACTGCACGGCATACTGCAGCAATTTCATTGAACTCTAACCTAAACGGAGCGTGCAGTATAAAACACACTCTCACATTTGCATCTCTCTCTTTCTCTATCTGTCTCACTCGCGAAGTATATGTGCGGCATGAGGTTGAAGCCATGCAGTCCAATTGGCAGCATTTGCAAGTGTGAAGTGTCCATAAAAGTGCATTAATTTAGCACACATGTGTGTGTTTGTGTGTGTATGCGTGTAACTGAAGCTGGCAGCATATGACGGTCGTCCGACAGCCAAACAGACAAATTGTAGAGCGAATGCCGCGATGTCAATGTACGCTTTGTTGTGCAGATAGATGCATAGATAGGCAATACACTGCAGCAGTCAGCCAATCGAGCACTCAGGCAGTCAGGCAATCGGTCGCTCTAATGGTTATGTGCTGCAGTGGAATTTAATGCTTGGTATATTGTCAGTGCCAATGCTACCGTTATGTGTGCGTACACTCTCCATATACCATACACAACACATAAACCATATTTAAATAAACAACAACAATAACAACAACATACGTCCGCTCGGCCGCTCCGATGCTAGTCCGACCGTTCACTCGGCAACTCGTCAGCCGATTCGTGCGTTTCTGTGTTCTGTGATATTCGACAAGTTCGTATTGACAGATACCCCTTCGCGCACGGGGCCGCAGTTATGTGTATTTTTGATTTATTTAGCATTTGCTACATTTGTTTATTTATATAACTCTTTTTTTAATGCATTACGATATCTGACATTGCCACTCAATTGTTTAGACTCGCCCGGCAGCAGGCAGCGAAGGCATGTGTGCGCGCTGCTGATATCTGAATTAAATAAACTACAAAATGCAAAACTAAAAGGGAAATCGTATATTGTATAGATACTTGCACGAGTATATCGAGCTAAATGCATACCAATCGATGTCAGTTGTATATTGCTTTGAACTTAAAGTAACAGTAATGGTTTATGTAAAATGCATATACATAATGTGTATGCATTCATATTGCAGATACATACACGTATGCATACGTATGCTGTATACCCGCATCCAATTGTACATACATATGTACATATATATTGCTTATGACTCTTCGCTTCATCAATTATAATTGTTGGCGTTCTGAATTCAAATGCAGAAATAAGAAATATGTTCAATAATAAAATATCAATTAACATAATAAAACAAATATATTTTTAAATACCTAAAATAAAATAACGTTTGAAATCTAAAATAATAATAATATATCTAATATAATCAAAGAATAAGAAGAATTTCATATCTTACAGAAGATAAGTTTCACTAAGAAAACAAGAGCTTATTTGCAAAAAGTCAAACCAACACAGGATGGAAACCGAAAGCAAAACTGAAGGTTACGACACATAAGACGCATCTTTCAAAAACCTACACGCAAGTTTGCTTACTTAAGATGTATTTATAAGTTATATTAGCCAAAGTAAACCGATTCGATGCGTTAACATATGTTAGCGATCTTTAGTTTGGCCATTAAGGCTGGCATTGAAACCATACGAACATGTGAGCATGTTTACATTTAAGCACTACTGTGCACTAGACACCAAATTTAAATATCAGGGACAACAGATATGGCTTAAGTTAAAAATAATGTTATGTTATACGAATGGTGATGATAGCAAAAACTATCATGTACAGAACAAATGCGTATTTTTTGATAAAGTTTTTTACAATATGATTGGCTTTTAATTTATGTAACATTAGACACGTATATGAGAAAAAATGCAAGAAAAAAGTTGTTATTGAGGTCGAAATAGAAAATCGACCTTGATGTTAATCTCAATACATAAAAAAGATCAAAACATTGCTTTAGGTCTCAAATTAAAAATTTAAAAGAAAAAAAACAAACATTTTTATATACAATATAATTAAATAAACTCTGTTTAAGGCAACATCAACAAAAGTTTTAAACATTTATTAATTAATTAATTAAAAGGAATCGCCGTTTGCAGACAAACAAATTTAGTTAACATTTTATTTGGAATTCTTTTTTATTTGGCGCAGCTAAGGTTAGAGTTCGATTCATGTAAGTGGCACAAGAGATGTACCATGATAGAGTGATTAAAAATGAAAGCCATCTGTGGTCATCGATTTCTTTGTTTTTAGAGCATATTCCCAGAAAAATAAAACAAAGCTTTTTATATCAAATTTTTGTTAATTAAAGCAATTGCCATAAACAATTCTTGCAGAAAAAAAATCTTATGTCAGAAGCCAATTACTACGGATTCAATATTTGGTATGCAAGGAGGGAAACAGATTTAGTCTGGCATTTGCTAATTTCATTTTATTTTGTATTTTGCTGAATTCTTACTGCTTTATTTTAATAAAATTGTGAATTTTGTAGCTTTAAAAATTTTGAGTAACACAGGTAGATGAAATGTTTTCAAATTGACCATGGTCTATCTATCATGGCTAATCTACGGATTATAATTGATTCGTTATATCGTGCGCAAATGTGTCAATGGTTTACATTCATGCAGCGGTTTCGATTTCACACTAAAAATGAATTTGTGTATTTTTTCCATATTAAACGTGAGTTATGATTGAGTTATGCTTAGCCTATTCTTGCTAGAAAGCTTTTTACTTGGGAACTGTTGTTGTTTAGAAAATTTACATAGTTGTAATAACTAGAAAGCCGTTGGCAACCTTAGACTTGACCTAAAAGAAAAAAAAAAAATAAAAAACGATGAGCTGTTCTAGAAGCGGCCGTTAAAAATATGCGTACGTTAAATTTTAAAAAACACTTCAATCACGCAGAACGAAAAGCCGGTTCACAGTCGAACAGCGAAATTTTAAGAACATTCGACTTATTCGACTTATATGCCAAACACGTCGCGCGCATTCATATTCATCTTTTATCTCTTGACAACATCAAACCGAAAATAAGAAAAGAAAATAATTCAAGAAAACGCAACATTTGCAAAATTTCGGCGTGACTCTTGGCCAAATATATGCACGAATCTGTATTTGTTTTAACGTATTTTTAACGTCAAAGCATAAGCATTTTTATTTGTTTTTCTTTTGGGTTTTTTTTTTAAGTTTTTTTTTATTTTTTTTCATTTGACTCACATGTGCTGCATGTGTACTGTGCACAAGGTGGAATAAAATATTAAACAAAAAACGTTTGTTGCTTGCTTTAAATTTATTTAATTTACGTGTGTATAACAACAGCTGCAACAACAACAGCAACAACTTAATTTTGTGCAGATATTTCAGTGGAAGCGGCCTTCGACATAGCTTATCTTAAAATCGAAGCACTTGAGGCGCGTACTAAAGAGTTTTTAAAAATCAATTTTGCATGACCGGATTTCATAGAAAAACAAGCAAAGAAAAAAAAAAATCAAGAATAATGTGCTTAAGTGTTTTCTAAGCTGTAAGCATTCGTCGAAAAAGAAAAAATGAAAAAATCATATTTAATATTGTTTCATAGTGTTTTTGCTTAGCGCTTCATTTGACTTTTATGTGTCTACTGAGTAGAATTTAATGAATGCGCAGCAACAACATTTGCCTCATGTATGCCACCCTGTATATCGATCGATTAAGCAAGTCTGCATTGTCTTGTTTAGACGACGTCTTGCGGCATTATTATTAAAGTATGACTAGCACAAAGAAAAAAAAAAACAAAATGAAAATAAAGACCAAGAAGAACACCCATACACTAACTGTGTGCATTCACATGTGTGATTATTTGTGTTTTTTTACACACTACTCGCTTTGTTGCCTTGCGTTGTGGCAAAAATAACAAAACAAAAAAACTTGTATCTTGCATCTGCTAACGTTGTTGTGATTAGAAATCAACAAAACATGAAAAAGAAACAAAGCCAAGCCGTAACAACAATATAACAAAAACAAAACGAGGTTGCAAAAGGCAGACGCATAAAGTAGCGTTAGGCCGCTTGCTGTGGAGCTTTTTTAGACTAGCTTAAGAAGTGCTGCATATGACTCGTAACTGCTTCAATGGAACTTCTTCTAGTTTGACAATTAGCAACTCTGTGCTAGAAACATTTGAGTTGCTTAAAATCATGTGTAGTTGGCTTGAGAAGCCATTTGCCCCACACCTCAAACCTGTCAGTCGCTAGAAAGTTGTAGTCTAGTGTATGACTCAGTAGAAATAATGTTGGCGGTTATTGCCGTTTAGCAAAAGATTTGTAAACAAAATAAATGAGCCAAATGAATTTGCATATTCGCATAAAACTTAGGCAACTAGAATCTGTTGGAACAGAGTTATGAACAATTTCTGTTAATGTTAATTTTATGGTCTTTTATACAGAGCGTACAATATATAAATATATATATAGCGTATATAAACAACTAACAGTTGATTTATGTCAGTGCTGCCTAGCGTCTGAGCAGACTCAGACTGTTTAGCACATGGTGTGTGTGTTATCTACATCGTGTCAGGTGTGTTCATTCCGGCAGTTTGTATCCACATACATATGTAGAATAATAAATGTTGGCAGTTAAATAAGCTGCAGCTAATAAGGACAGCCGGATGATTTTGACTATGCGGGTGATAACTGGGTTTTGGGAAAACAGTCAGGCGGACACGCACGCAAGCCAAACTGGCAAGTCATGGAAGTCACGATTGCTAATACGTGTCTTAAAAAGCAACTTAAGCTAGCCCAAATAAATGGGTGTGAACACGCACAATAGTTAACAGAATTGCGAGTTTGTGGCAAGTGTCTTGAAGACATGGCAAATGCTTTGGCAGCACAAGAACAACATCTGCTGGTTTTATCACAAACCAATAATGGGTCAACTAAGTTGTTAGCTGACAGCAAATACAGCTGGAGTAGACAATCAATCATAGAACAACGGACACAAGCTTTTATATGCTAAAGCGTTTAGCATGTAATAGAAGATTTAAAAGTCTTTTTTATAATATTTTAATAATAAAAAATTAAAATGACTGCTCCTACCAGATATTATTTCATAATCATTGCAGCTAGAGCTCTGAACTTCACAGTAAGCAAATACTTAACATTTAAGGGTTCACGTATAAGCTAAATTGATGTGCTAGGGAAACCTTAGCATAAAACATCTATCATCAATACAAACTAATATCACAACTGGCTGTTGGCACCTTCCATTCGCACCGCGTGCTCAAATGCCTAACATCATGCCGAGCATAAAACTAATAAATAATTTCAAAACGGCTGTTGCATTGCTGCTTTCAACGAAGCACATAATCAATTCAACAAAGAATTGAAACTAAAAAAAATCGTTACCCGTTAAATGCCATAGATCAAGTTAGCAAGACATTTAGTTAATATTAAATTCAATATTATTAGAGCCGCATCATGCCCATCAACGGCAATTATTGTTCATTATACGGGTTTGTATCCTTGCCAACGTCTCTCGTTGCGACTCGGTGGAAGTTCTCTCGTTGTCAGTGCACACGCGTGTACTAGGCAGCAAAAAGCGCCTAAGAACTGCTGTCTGTCAATGTCAATGGCAGCGTTTATTTTGCCGCAAACGAGCTAAGCCACTTTTTATTACCGCTGCGATGGTTAGCCAAAGCACACATTATATTTTCAGACATACACAGTAAGAAATTAAAGGCTTAAAGCCAACACAAACAACAAAAAACAGCAGAACAACAATTGCTGCTTAAATAAAATAACAATTATGCTGGCTTTGTTAGTGAAATCTTGCCCGTGATGAAGTTAGATTTAGATAATGATGAAAATTCCGCGCAGTGCAGCTAGCGGCGCGCTCTAACGGCTATTGAGTGCTGAGCTGCAGCGGCTACTTTGCTGCTACGGTTATTCTGAAAGTAGCATCTTTGTTGTCGTAACCTTTGCTTATACACACACGTATGTATGTGGTCCCGGGTTTTTGAAAAAATGGTTGATTTTTATTATAAAACTTTTTCCTTTTTTTTATTGTTAGATCGTTGGCTAGTTTATTTCATTGCTTGCAAATGAGCAGCAGGCACGTAAATCTATGTTAATGCATGCCCGAGGCGCACGAAAAAGCAACAATCAGCCGACTAAGTCCAACATGAGCATGATGTTGGGGCGCATGGGCAGGGGCATGGGTACGGGCATGGGCATGGGCATGAGCGTGAAGACGAGTAGTTGCGTTTCGTTACGTCTCGCTGCATATTAGCAATGTCTGTATGTCTTCTGTCTACTACCCAAAATTAAAATAAATAGGAAAAACCAACCAAGGCAATTTCTGGCATTTTGTTTTTTTTTTTGTTTTCCAAATATTATTTACGCCATAATTTCAAAATTGAGAATCTACCACAAGCCGCTCTGATACGCAGACATTGTGTTATGTTCGCAACTATTCTACGCTGAATGTGGCAGGTGTTAACCGTTGCAGACAGCCGCTGCTCCTGCTGACTAACTGGCTGCCTAATAATTACCTAACTGGCTAACTGCCCGACCGACTGGCTGGCTGGCTGACAAGCTTGACTCACTTGACTGGCTTACACTGGCTAGCGCACATAGCGACAACTTAAGGCCGCAAAAATTTTTCCGGTTCTAGATGAAAGTGCACGCACGCATGCACTGCATTTTACTTAACTGCACGTTAACACAAAAAAAAAACATCAAAATTTTATTTTTTTGTTTTTGGCTTACTTTTGGTAATGGCTGCGCTATGCACGCATTAATAAATAATTCAAATTAAAATAATTTCATAAACAATATTTAATTACATGATTTTCAAAGCATTTACTTTTTTTCTGGCGTTTCCAATTTTTAATTGTTACACAGCATGCGGCTTTTAATTGCACTTAAACAATTTTTATTAATACTTTTATTTGTAATTCTCTTTTTTGTTGGCAGAAAATCAAATAACACAATTTTTGTTATATTTGTATTAATATTATTATTGTTGGTTGTTTATTTAATTTTTTTTTTTTGCTGTTTTTATTTGCTTTAAATATTTTTTCTTTAATTTTTCTGCACTTCTTTGAATTTCCACTTTCAGACTTTGCCGCTCAATGAAATTTTCATTTGCACGAGAGCACAATGAGGGCGACAAAAGCACACAAAGATAGCACCAGCAGTACCTGCAGTACGAGCAGCAGACACAGCAGACAGCGGAGCGGAACACAGAACGCGCAGAGCTACAGAGTTGGAGTACACCACTCAACTGAAGTGAACTGAATTGAAATAAAGTCGATTGGGCAGCGACGTCTGGTGTAGAGTGTCGTATTGAATCGTTGTATTATTTTGCGAACGTGTGGCGATGAGCTTTCTTAGTTAAGCACGCGTGTACCCGGTGAGCACCATAAACAGACTGAATTGTGCGGCATACGTTCAGAGGCTTGCTACCCGCATAACATGTTTAATATGAGCATTGAAATCAGCTGCGTATCTGTGAGATACATATTCTGTTAAAACTCTGTTAACGTTTTCAGCTAAAAAAACAGAACCAATATTAGAAAAAAAAGAACTGAGCGTAAACCTCAACACATTGCTGCGCCTTTACTTTGTCTACATCTTATAGTTACCCATGCGGGGCTACAAGGAAAATCCAGCATTTTACGCATGCGATGCTCAATAAGACTCTGTTAGCTTTTATGTGCGACTGTTTGTTTGGCAGCTGTTACATTTTTACTGAGCGACATACTTATGTGCAATGCGCGTTTTTTATTTTCAATTTTTATCAATTATAATAACTACTGGACTCACGTTAGAATTGTTGACGAATGATTAATATGGACTGAGAGTAGATAACAATAGGAACCAATAGGATTAGTCGATAGATACTCGAAAATCTGTCACCGATAATAATTGTAGGACTTAGTGACAGTGGCCAATGCATGATATCGTGATTAGTGTAGTGGTGCGACATAGGCTTTGTTGGCTTCCTTCGCTCTTCTGTGGCTAAGTTAAATCTAACTAATTAATGATTTTTTTAACAAATTCCAGTTGCGACTTTAATGTAATTTGGCGGGTTTATGTATTATTCTATTCTATTCTTTCTTATTTTTTTTTTAAGCGCTATGCAGTTGGATTAGGCAAACAATAAAACGAGAAATTAATCATTACAGCTTATTGAGGCAATTCACATACGAAATCCATACTAAGCTAAATAATATTCTATTTCACATTAAGCCGAGGGTTTAATATGGCTTAGGGCATGCTTAACTTCGCCTGAGTGCCTGGCGTTTGCTGTTAACAGCACACTGTTAGCAGGCTGTTAGTTAGCAGCAGAACGCAAGCAACTTCAATCGTTAATGCATAAATCTAAACAAAGTTGCACCTAATAAAACACAACATGCGCATAATTAAATGGAATGCACTTTCCGCAAATAATTACGAAAAATAGCGCATGAAATAGCGTGAAAACTGCAAATTTAAGCTCATATTATTTGCTAGAGCCATATTATAGAAAATCAATAAAATGAATTTTTTCAGACGTTTTCTATTTGTGGTTTCGTTTCTTGCTTCTAACTTACCTTTTCAAATTTTAATTTTTAATGTGCGCGTGGTTGATTTTTGCAGCTGACTTGGCTTAACAAGAGGCGTGCTTAAATTTTTTCATTTTTTCTCTAATTTTTTGTTGTTTTCTTTTATTAATGCACTTTTAAGGCATAGCTTTGCATTATTTAAAAGCTTTTGTTACTTAACAAGTAAACCTTTGCTGTTTTTCTTTTCTGTGCACAAAAAAAAAAATGGTACAGTATTTATGTGATAAATCGCTTTGGGTCTCACTTGGCGTATACATAATTTTAATTAATTTTAATATTTAATATTGCGGTCGACATAAAAACAGTTGCTATGCAATGCGAAGTTTTTCTCATAGCTTTTGTGGTCACCGTGCGTCGGCTTTGTTTTACTTTTTGTTGTCTTTTTATGCCTTTTCTACACTTAAGGTTTACATTGACCCTTTTGCTTTTTTTGGCTAAGCACTGTTTTCGGCTTTTTGCAGCAACTTTTCTTTTTTGCTACAAATCCATTGAACTTTTATGTCGCCGCGCCATGTCAAGAACCTTAAGAGGCTATTAGTCCAGAAACAGAAAAACAAAACAGCATCAAGAAAAAGTTTTCTTAGCACAAACAAAAAAAATTTTAAAAAAGGCACATGAAACAGGGGGTGCTGCCTTTAGCTTTTATGGTGAACCATGTAATGTGCTTAGTCTCATAAAGTTATATACTTGTATATACATATATAGAATATTTGTGTGGCACGCGCAAGTTCAAAAGTTCAACTCTGCAGCATCTGTTTACTACATTGTGACTGTTGTTGTTATTATATCTTTGTTGCTCTTTTAGCTGCTATGTCGCTGCCGTCTGCATACACTCTGATTGACACTCTCACCACTCACACACACACATACACACATGCACTTGCCCACACATTCGCCTACTCAGTGTTCACACGTCACCTTCTGTTCTTTTTCATTTTTAGAGTCCTGGCGCATAAATATTCACAAGCACAAAGTCGTTGCCACTGTTTATCGCTACTTTGACTATTGGTGCTCCACAGTAGCTGCCACACACCCTGCACTGGGCCGTGAAATTTGTTTAACAGTCGCGACATGCCGCGTCTCGTCGCTTCTAAAGTCATTGTCCTACCGACTATGGTTTCTAGTGCCTTTTGTCTGGCCCTTTTATTCGTTTTTCTTTGTTGGTTTTGCGCATTTGTCTGTCATGTGTTTGCTTTTATTTGCATAATTAATTAAATCAAATTCGCATTCGAACGCTATGTGAGTGCCGCTCCAATTTAATTAGTCTTGAATCTAGTTTTGAGATGGGCCTGCTTATGTTGACCTTTACAGTTGACAAAATCATTGCAATCAGGGTAAACCCTTAATAAACCAATTTCCATGGCGCTGTCTGCATGGCAAACGCTTGCAGCGCTGAGAGCAAAGAAAGGTCATGAGCAAGAGCAGACTCTTTATATATTGTTGTGTATTTTGATTAACTTAATTTTCCATAAAACAGGTTTACATTTTGTAGGTAGTGCCAACCATATTTTTGTTTTTCAGCTTATTCATCAATTAGTTCAATTTTTCGGCAATTGACCGACATGAACATAAAATTTTAATTTAATTTACAGCGATGGTTTCTTACCTTGCACTTGTTATGCTGTTAGAAATAAAGCTTAGTAGACCAATACCTTTAGAAGTCTTAATGCACTTAAAGGAGCCACTTGTAAAGAACAAGGATATCTTTTCATTATCATTAATAGGTTTACCAGAACCATAATGCAGATGTGATTTGTGTCGAATCTGAAAGTTATTTAATGTTTTCGGTTTAAAGTAAATTTATTGCTAATTTTTAACAAAAAATTTTTTTTTTTACATATTATTTTATAGTTTTATTCACTTTTTAAACATTTTCGAACCTATTTACTTAACTGTGAGATAAAGTCACATATAATCACACTTATAATAATAATAATAATAATAATAATAATACAGAAAAATAGACGCGAGTGTAATAAGCTTTGGTCAGTGCAAAGAAAAAGAGTTATAAAATATTTTAGCAGCCAAGTTAAAGATTTCCATTTTCCATATCAACATAATTTTATCAATGCTGACTTAAGCGAAGATATTACAAAAACCATGCCTAAGGCTGAGAAATACTCAAAGCTGCCGACACAAAAGCAAAATTCATCACGTTTCTTTAAAGCGCTTAAGTAAAGAAAGAAAAAAGAGTTTCAGCAAAGACGTTTTGTTTTCATAATTTTTTTCAAGTTTCATTTTTTTGTGAACAAAATAAAGACCAGTTTCTATTTTTTATTTCTATTGTTTTAGTTGTTGGTGTTGTCTGTGTTTTGTCACTTGTAAAATCTTTTGTAAATCGGCAGATAAACAAAACATAAAACTGGGAAGAGCAACAGCAGCAGAAGCAGCAACAAGAGAAATGAAATCAGTTGTAGAAAAGAAAGATACACAATTTTTCCGCTGTTTAAATTTAAATAAAAAAAGCAAGAAAAAAAGAAAAATAAATGTTTTGCTTAAATGAATGAAACCGCGACTGTAAGCCGGATCTGGTAGCATAAACAAACAAATCTTGAATGAAGGCAATGCCATTCAGTAGACTTCAGTTTCAATTCTCAGACGCCGAAAGAATGAAATCATGTCACACTCAACGCTCAACTGGGCTCAAATAAATTTCAAATAAATTAAGACATACGCTTATGAAGAAGAAGACATTGACGACAATAGCGGCGACGTCGACGCGACGTGCAAAACATTTAACAAATTAAAATTTAAACTTGTTAACTGAAATCTGCGTATATATAGACATAACCATTTCCGCTTAGTTTAACTCATTTGTCAACAAAACGAGCATTTGCACATAGCTCAGGCAGTGGACATGAAAGTATGTGCCCACGACGCTGGCGACACAAGCACCAACAAGCGTCGATCCCCACATGAGCACTAAGTACATAAGTTCTTCGTGCAGTCATTACCTTGTACTTGAGTGTAGATAAAATTAGAGTCACACACATACACAGACACACAAATACTCGTGCGGGTCCATGTTTGGCTCAAATACACTAACAAAAGCCAACTGAAGTTCAAACAAATTGAGGCCTCTTTAGTTATAGGGCCAAAAAATAATAAAAAGTATATAATATACATTAAAAAATATATAATTGGAAAGACCAACCATAATACTTAAAGACAGACACATTTCTTGACTTGATGTTGGAAGTCTCTTACATTTATAAAAACTTTACGTGCGACTCTATAATATATATGTGTATAAACCAAATGAAATAGAGTCGGATTCAGCATCTGCTTAAATTGGCAAGCACCACAAAGTTTGTTAAACAATAAACATACTTCGTTTTGCAATCCCGGCCCAGTATCAAAAGCGACCCTGACTGAGACAATTGTGCAGAGTAGGTGTGATGCATGAATGTCTCTGGGTCGCTGTGTGCTCGCATAAAACTTGATGTTGGCATAAACAAATTGCGGCAAATAAACCACAAAACTGTAACGGGTTGCTTTGAAAGCGCTGGGCTCTGCTGCCTGCAGGGGTAAGTGTTTTTGGACAAACATTTTTAAATAAGCAAAAACAAAAACAAAAACAAAAATGAAAGGAAACCTGTCATGGGTAGCTGCTCGTGCCCGCACTTTATGCGGCGACCGTTAACGACTCTGTACAAAGCAACAAACAACAAATGCATGTGCTTACTGTGCGATTGGCAACAGTGGCAAAGGGCGTGTGGCTTTGGGCGGTAACCGTGGTTAGTGGTAGACAAAATTTCCATTTCGTTAAATGCACAACACAAATATTTACGAGCGTTGTTCTGCACGTGCAAATGTGCTCGGTCTGCTCACCTGCACGGACTTAGACGTTGTTCGACGCAGTTTTGCTTCGAAACGTTTTATGCACCGTGTACGGTGTTCGGTGTACGGTGCACGGTGTATCCATGTATCTGTGTCTGCGAGCTGCTGCGCTTAATTTTGAGTCTAGTGTCTATGACTCTGGGGAGTCGGCGGATCGGATGTGAAGGGTTTTTGTCAAAAGGTTGGGGGTTACGTTGTAGTGAACTCATATGAACTCAATATATATGTATATATATATATATATATATATATATGTGTGTGTGTATGAAACGCATTTGTGTGTGATACGTGAAATTACTTTTAAGAAAACAAAATGAATTACATATGCGCCATACAAATTTGGCTGCAAAGAAGTTCAAACCTATATCGCATTGATTGTCTAATGCATTGGCATTGAGATTTCCAAAGTTGTTGACTTTCGTGCCATGTCTGCAAAGTTCGATATGGTTTTGCTCGGTTTGTGCATTAATGAAATCAGAAACAAGCCAATTCTAAGAACTTTCAATTAGTGTAACAGACAGTAAATAACTTTTAATCGATGTCTGCCAGCCATGTAATGGACTAAGTTTACCAAATTTCAAACACATAAAACAAAGTTTTAAATGACTTTGAGTTATTGCAATGTGTTAATGCTAAAATATTATAATATCTTGCAGTGTTATCATTTGTCAATCTGTCTAAAAATTAGATTATTTTTATTAATCTAACTTTTATAATAGTATTTCTAATGGCTATTGATAATATCCACTTTTGTAGCCTTTGACAAGAGTCTCAGCTTAAACTGTTTTTTTAAATTCTTTAAATCATGACGGTTTTATAAACTACCTACAATTTCCTTTAGTGAATTTGCTCATCGTCATCATCATAATTTTTATTCTTCAGCTGTAATTTATCTCCTTCATTTATGCTCCTTGACTTGTTCTTTCATTTTTTCGAATTATCTTTTTGAAAATTAACAACGAACAGAAGTAAAATGTGTATTAATCCTTAAAAACTTAATATGTCTGCCTAGAGTGAAAAGGAAATGAATAATAATTTCAAAGCATATTTCAAAGAATTTCACGCAAGTCACTCGAAATAACTGCTAAGTATGATATATTCGCATGTCAGTAACCGCTTACTTGCGCTAAAGACAACCAAAGCACAATTTTTACAAAGAAATGTTAAAAAACTAATGCCGAAAATGCTACATACCAAATGTCTAGGCATACATACACTCACACACACACACACACACCAACACATAGATAAATTCTTGGGCGAGACATTTGCCATTAAATTTGTTATGTCTGAGGACGAGGTTCAGGGCTAAGCATAAAAATCTATAAAATAAATTATAACAAAAAATCACAAATGAAAAAAAGGCAACCAAACACGAAACGCAGCCAACAAAAGTACATTTTTGTGTATCCACAACTTACAAAGAAAGCATTATATATACACAGATACATTTCTATCTGCTAGCTTATTTAAAAGAAAAAAACTGCTGCAGACAGGCATTGAACTAGACTCGAAATCAGTGTGTTCTGTTTAATAAATATTGAGGGTGAATGCATTAAATTTAATTTAATAAGATATAAATTTTAATGCTTGTCAAATATTAAAAGAAATAATAATCAATAAACACTTAAATATTTCAGTGTGTGCATATGCAAGGTAAAAGTTGAAAGTCGTGCTCCTAAAAGTATGCTGCAGATAATTATGTTCTTGCTAAGATTTGCCACACAGGCATTAAATCATAACTTAACTTGAGTGATACAGCAGCAGCAGGCAAGATACCTAAAATTGAAATAAAAAGAAAGTGGAGGGAAAAAAGAAAAACACGGCAGTAAAATGCAGCAAAAAGCAAAGCACGCAAGGCAGTTGCATACTTTGCTTTGCTTATCCTGTGCTTATCCTGTCATTAAACTGCTTACGCCAAACTGGCGCCCTCCTGTTAATCCAGACATATACACACACACTCGCCAACTCCTCTCTCCTTGCCAGCCGCTTTTGCTATTGTTGTCGTTATCGTTGTTGCTGTGGCGTAGGGGTTTGTGCATGCGCGCGTGTGGCAAAAACACTTGAAAGCAGTATTTATTGCATGTCTGCTTTGCACTTTAGAAAATGCATTTCCACAATTTTATACCCTACTCTTTCGCACCCAGGCTTACCCTAATGACGGAAACTTCACAGCTTGCTCGCTTAGACGACTACATACTACTCTACTTTTACGACTCCCATAGCTCTACGCTTCGCTTTTGTTTTCACCGAGTTGTTAGGGGTAGTCAACGCCCCCTTTTCACCCCAACACCGAAGCCGGCATTACATGCTGGGTGTTTTAATAAACGCAGCCATTGTGTTCCTGTGCATTTGCATGCATATGCATACAGCATTTTGCCTTGCTTATAGTTATGCAGCACTCATCATGGATCGGCTTCGCCATCGCCGCCGCCATCAACATCAACAACGATAACGACCCCAACACTGTCACGACATTTTCATTAACATCTTTAAATTGCTTGAAAAAGGCGCCTTTCTGCTTTTAAAGCAGCTTTCAGACAGTTTTTTATACGCAAGCGTCAAAACTCTTAACAGCAAGTTACTCAAAAATGTTAGCACACTGTTACTCGCACTGTTTGCAAGTTAACATATGTTAGATTACTGGCCCGTTAACAGTGCGCTTTAGCTCTTACGAAGAATATAGCCTAATTCTAGGGTGTCTTTGCTAGGCTTATTTTAACAAATAATTAATGTGTGCATGTTTATGAATTCTTAAGAAATACAATTTATGTGTTGCTTAGATACATTTGGCGTGAACTACATTAGGTGCTTATGGCTCCCTATGCCTCGTTGGGCTTTAAAGTCGTTTGCTTACAAATAGCTCTTTAACTGTTTAAAAGTGTGGTTCTTGATACTTTGCATTGATACATATATCATCAGTCCAGCTTAATATATCCATGAATTGATATAATTCACAATTTTCAGCACTAAGCACAGGCTTAAAAATCATTTATATAATAATAATTTATATGTAATAAATAAGTAGATACAAAAATTTAAGATTTTGCTATTTGCGACAGCATACCGTAAAGAAATTCAACTTTATATAATTAACCCTCATACAGTTCTTTAAGCAAGCCTGTCAATAGTAAAAAATCTCTACAAATGCAATCTCCATATCTGCAATCTTTAGATTGAGCTAATACTGACTCACCGCAGTTAACACAACTCGAAAGATTCCTTTCACATCAACATAAAACGTCCATTTTGAAACCGGATTCCATTGGCATAATTTGCAAAAAATAGTTGCTATCCTGAATATAAAACAGTGGACATCTTAAGATTGGTGTGTGATAAAAAGAAGTGCATACACCAATTTAAAATGAAATACATTCAAAAGCATCCACAACTCCTGTGCTTATATAGAAAAGTGCATTCTACCGGCAGCATTTTTCGTTTTGATTTTATCAACGCACAAGTGCCAAAGCATATCCATATAATATATTGTATATAGATAGAGTCATATACACATACATACACATGCATGCATTTGGTAATTTTTTGTATATACAGTGTAATGTGCTTGGGAATGTAACGTCTTATAGACAAGCTCGCTTATCAAAGTCTGCGCAAAGCTTTCTGTATTGATTTTTATATTTCAAATTGCTACAAAAGATGACACTCATAACTGCAATGCTCGAAGGCAATGGCAATGATTTTGCAGCCCGCCGCTTTTATTGTTGCTTTTGCAAACTTCCACAAGGTTAGGGTTGAAAAATCCAAGCGCATCTCAGCTAAAACATATGTTACTGGAAAGCCAAGCAAAGGAAGGAAGCACAAGAAAGCTTTAAGGATACATGCTTATTGTAAGGGAAATTTATCGACTGCACAGTCGGAAGAATCCCACATATTTAAGAAATGCAAGTTTATCCGTAATCATTTCTTGTTTTCTAATTATTTTCTAAGTAAAAATATTTTTAAAACACTCTTCACATTTAAAATTCTGTATTAGGCATTTCCTATTTCGAATTGTGAGCCGTTTATTAAATTTTATATTGCTGTTGAACAAAGTGGTTTTTAGGCGAGTTCAAATTCGATTAGTTAAACATCCTTTATTGGTAAAGTTCTACTAACAGCTGTGCAAAAGCTTCCACAAGGTGCAGCTTTTGCATGTACCCTTGAGAAAAGCTAAGCTAAGCACTTTTTATTGGTTTACATGTTACATACACCAGAGTAGATGTTTTCTTTGCAACAACAGCCCAAAAAATTAAATTGTAATAATTCGGACACATTAAATAGTAATAAAAAACAAAAGAATTGAATTGTTTCTTTTACACAAAAAGAACCATAAGGAAAATCATTAAAATAGTCTTATCTAGAGATTACATTCGATATACGCGTGAAAAATCAATAACTTTTGCAACGAAAAAAAAAAAAAAAAACCCAGCCACAACAACAATCAAGCATAATGTGCAAATAACATTTTGTGGTAACACGAAGCAGAATTACCAATAAAAATAAACATAAAAAAAAAATAAAATTAACCACACAATCAACAATTTGCCTTCCAACAAAACCTTATTCACGGTTAAAACGCCGTCGACTTGAAAATGTTACACCAGCTGCAGCAGCGAACGCGCAACCATCTAAGGTTGCTCCGCCCCTGGGTCAGTGCGTTGCTCATCCTAATGCAGCACGCTTGGCTTATCGATGGCTACAGCGGTCGCATGGGCCAGCCTGAGCTGGTGACAAATGCAGCCGTGCAAACAGCCGCGGATACGCATCACCTGGCAAAGCGAATGGATTTAGAGACATGCATAGGTAAGCAACTGCCCGGAGCAAAACCCATTAGCATTTACCATACAGCAAAATGTTACTACTTTTAACGCTTGAGCGCGGACGCTAGATGATGTTACTTATTGAATATGTTATTTAAAAAAGTTTCTGAAGACCTAGTTCGGGATGGTATTTGAATTTTTAATTTTAATTTTTATTATATTTGTTATAAGTTAGTGTACTTAAGTTGTTTAAATAATTTATATGCTGTCCACTTTAGGCCACTTCGATGTGCATAAGAACACAATCATACGCACAGGTGAATCGCAAGCAATCGGAGGCAAATATCTTCAGGGGCTCGAACTCGATACAATGGAAGAGTGTGAACGTCTTTGCTGTGAAACGGAGGCCTGCGATGTCTACGTATTCGAGAGTAAAATGGGTAGTTACTGTTACCTCTTTGAGTGTGGGTCACCAGAGAATTTCCATTGCAAGTTTACGCGACATGCGAACTACACAAGCGCAGTGCTGACGCCCCAGCGACACGCCAACGAGTTGACGACCGCACGTCCTCAACTGCCACATATCGGCACAGCGAATGTGTCGCAGCAGGAATGGGAGTTGACCAGTCTGAAAGCAAAACCGGAAATGCGTGACAAACAAGCGGCAGACGCAGCAGTAGCGGCCGTAGCCGCATCGGCGTCGGCAGCGGGTGTGCCGCCGCAACTTGCAGTGCAACCGGATGTTGTGGCCTATGCACAGAAAGGTGTGTTCGATTTTTGGTTTTGGTCTATTTGTGAACGTAACAGTTAAACTTCAATTTCGACAGCGGCCAATGCGACTGCACACTGCGGACGGTTTCAGTTCACTTGCCACTCCGGGGAATGCATTGCGGTGTATAATGCCTGTGATGGTATACCGCAGTGCGAAGATGGCAGCGATGAGGGCCCAGAGGTTTGTTTCATACTTGTTTTTTGTTTATATAGGGATAGCCTAATTTGTGTTAATTCGTTTTCCCAATTAGTGCAACAACGGTGTGACGGCAGCTACCGGCAATGTGCAGAAAGTAAGCAATGAAGCGCAGACAGTGCCTAAGGCAATTGTGACACAGTATCAGCCACAGAATGCACCCGTGCAGTTGCAGCAGCAGCAACAACAAACCCCTCAACAACAATTAAATATTGCTGGTGTACAGCAAGAGCAGCAACTGCAAGCATCGCCTGCCATTATTCCGCCACCCGAGCCACAACTGTCACACATGTCAGTTGTCAATAATCGCGAGGATGCCGCGGCATGGGCTAATCGCAAGATCATTGCAGACGCACAGGGTGTGGGGCATCAGCAACAACAGCAACAGCTACCTGCTGATATTGCCAATGCAGGTAAGCACATGAATTCATGTAAGCAATTGTTTAGTTTGGATAAACTGGCAATGGACCGCCATGTAGAGCTTTTCCAAGCTGCCAAGTACCATATTGGTACCAAAGCAGGAAAACTAACTTAAATTTGAAAACGTCAATCAGCAGACTAACCAATATTCGTGCACTTCTTAGGTGATCTGAACAGTCGAATTTTCAATCACAAAGGTGGACTGCAAGTAGTCAATGGTCAAGTCAATCTGCCTGCCTACACGAATGTCAACTCCAATGCCAATTCAAATCTGAATCCGATGTACGCAGTAACATTGCAACGAAATGGCATGTACATGCCACAGCTGCAGCAGCAACAACAAGCACAGCTGCAACAGTTGCCGCAGCAGGCATTACTCGCGCAAGCAGCACAGCAACAACAACAACAAAGCAACA
This sequence comes from Stegana nigrithorax, assembly GCA_037044495.1. NCBI lineage: Eukaryota > Metazoa > Arthropoda > Insecta > Diptera > Drosophilidae > Stegana > Stegana nigrithorax. The sequence continues at coordinate 596,082 of JBAMBQ010002580.1, forward strand.
TGCTAATGCCAGCAAACATGCAGTGGTCACAAGCATCAGTCGCCTCACCGCAAATACAACAACAGCAGCAACTAGGCACGCCCATTTCGAATGTCGGTCTACAGTCTCAGCAGCAGCCGCCGCAACAAGCCACTTATGTTGTGTCCACAGGCGCCGAAATGCCACAAATGCTGCAGAATAGTCCGAATGGCAACGTCATCAGCCAACCACAACAACAGCTTATGACAACTGGGCAAAAGTCCAAAGTGAACGGAAATGCAAGCGGCAAGCAGACGAATGCCGTTGAGGCTGACGCCGATTACGAGGAAGACTATGAAGAGAAATCCACCGAGCCACCAAAAAAGGTATAACCTTACTTAGCAGTTAAAAAGTATTTCACTGTATATTTCTGCATTATTGATTTAATAGAAACAACGGAAACACAAAAAGGTCAAGACAAAGTCAAACCCAGCACAAGGAGCCGTACAGATGAAGGATCCAATTGAGTTGTCACTTGAGCAGCAGAAGCAACAAATAGCAGCGACTGGTGTATCGAATGTGGCACCAGCGGCTGCAGCGGCTCCCGTGTCCGGTGTGCACGAGCAATATAAAATGATACACGAAAGTCTTGCACTCGAATTCCGTGATCACGATGGGCATTCCGAACGTCCACGTGGCGCTGTGCTCTCGCTTACACTGGGTCTTTTAGTGACAGCTGCGCTGGCGATACTTATCGGATGTCGTATGCGCACAGTGGGCCGCAGAGTTCGTCGTTTGGGCGGAAAGACGCCATATTCACAAGAGGCCGACTTCCTGGTCAACGGCATGTACTTGTAAGTGGCTGAGCCATTTCTGTTTCTGTGTCTAAATCCTTTTTATGTGTCTCCTTGCATTGTGAATTTAATACGATTAATCACCGATTTTGTGTATGTTTCATATGAGTTTTGTTGAGGAATCATCATTCCATAACCTATTTGACGGTATCCGTGTTTTGATAATGTTGTCATTGAGGCGTGTTTAGTGTTTTTATTTAAAACTTAGCAGTAATACACACATTTTATAAAAAAAAATATATATAAGTATTTATTACAATAAATACAAATCAAAATATATACATGTATGGATTTCATCTGTTTCTAGTTTCGCCCCATGAAAGAAAATAATTGTATTCACAAACAATGCGTTGTCTGCCACTTATTCGCATTATTTTTCTTGATAATCCAAGAGCATTATGCAAGGTTGGTGACTTGTTCAATTTAGGAGTTCTTCAGTCACGATAAACTGAACGAGCTTAACAGTTAGTTAATTAGTCTAAAGGAGGACTAAGTATAAATTGCGATGAGTCCCACGTTGGAAAATGAGATAATAAGTAATGTAGACTAGCTAGAGGTAGGAACAGGATTCAAAGCAATAGAAAGAACGAAGTGCAAAGCTGTCGATCCTTACAGACAAAAAGTAACTCCATTTTTAAAATAGTAATTCAAATGCATTTTTATATTTTACTTTGTTTTTATTTGAATCTTAAAATTTTTTATTTTGAGAAAATCGTTATATTGTATTGCGACGTACAATATGACATTTACAAAATAATAGGAAGTTAAAATACAATTTAATTTGCGTTCGCCACCGCATACAAAAAAAAAATTATCCCAATCTCTTTTGTTTAGTTAATTTCCTTTTTTGTTTTTGTTTGTTTCTATTTAAATCACACAAAACAAATGAATTGAAAAAATAAACAATGCCAAAATATCACATTATTAAACTAAGCCAAATCTAGTATAGAAATCGCAAAATAAATACTCATAATAATTTGGAATAATTTTTAACAGATTTGGAAAAAGATGAACACCATTACAGCATTTGGCGTACACTTAAATAGGAGATTTGTTTGATTTATTTACTTTTCTATTTTAATTTGTTTTAATAAATAACGTTATTTATTTATTAATTCGCTTCTATGTATGAAATTTGACGCCCTGACTTTTTATTTGTATTTATTTTTTTTAATTATAAAACTAAAATTTAAATACACGTATGTATATATATGTTTATAATAATTATTATGTATATATATTCATTCAAGTGATTTAGCTCATTTACTTAACACTGTACATATATAAACTAGACTTTTATGGTATGCCTTTATATTTTACGTTTAGAAATATGTACTTGGTATTGGTTTGCTTTTCATTAATTTGTAGTAATTGTTTGTTGTTGTTATTATAATTATTTTTGTTCTATTAATTGTGTTTATATAGATACTCATTCTCTTATTCACTTAATGCGGCAGCACAAACATGATTGACAATTATTTTAAAAAGTTGTAAAACCATTTAACGGAAGCTTTTATTACAATTACAAAAAAAAAAAAAAAAATAAACAAGTATAAACAATTTTAATAAATAATATAAACAAATGTGAAAATTAACTTGTATTTGAGTAGTTTTCTGCTATATGCAGAAAAGTTTTCAAACAGTTGAATGGTTTTCTTTTTTGTAATAAGTCTGTTGAGAGTTCATGGTTTTTTTGTTTTTGCTTTCGATTTGATTTTTGTATTGGTGTTTCTGTGTATGTTTGCCTTATTGTTTGCTTTTGTTGTTTTATTTTCATTAATTGTTTATATTAATAATTAGTGTTAATATTAATAGTTAGGAGCATACGTTTATATTAAAGTTATAAAATAGACTTGCGGCATGCAAAATTTCGTGTTTTTTGTGGTTGCATTTTCTTATGGATGAAATACGGCAAAATCATGTCGCGTATCTGCAATAATTTAAAAAAACGTTAACACAAGATCAAATTGAAACAGAAAAACGCATATGATTAACAATTTGCGTCCTATTATGCAATTACCGTTTTGTCCAGAGCCTAGCAATTCGGTCATGCTCCTCACGATTTTGCAGATATTGTGTAGCGATGCTACCCACTAGTGGATCGGCTGTAAATACGAAAAATCAAGTAAAATTACGATGAAACATACCGCATGCTGCTCTAACACTCACCAGGATTGCAGTCAGTCAATAGCGAACATATTGAGAGTAACACTTTTGATATGGTCAGCGCAGGTGACCAATTGTCTTTAAGTATATCCAAGCAGATTACACCCTGACTATTAATATTACAATGATAGATTCTAGTGCGAAATGTGACCTTCGGTGGTTTGAATGGATATTCAGGTGAAAAGTGTATATCCAAAAAGAAAACACCACCTTCATAAACGGAGCCAGGAGGACCGAGAATTGTCGACACCCATTCGTATAAATTATCACCCTTGGGGCCAGCACTACAATTCGGTGGCGGATCTAATGTGATTTCAGCCAGTTCTTTTTGTATGCGTTTGGCTGAAGTACCTAGGGCCTTTGATATCTTAGGATTAGGCTTTGAGTCCTTGCGAGTCTCTTCCCCCGTACTTGTGTTATTACTGCCAGAGGCAATAGTCGCACCGCCAGGGCCACCATTGGCATTATTGCGTCCTCGCACGGTTGTCGCTGCACTGCCCGCATTGGCACTCACACCGGGCGTAGTGGCGTTGCCCATATTACTGCTTCCAGCAGAACTACTGCTGCCGACGCCGCTGCCACCGCTATTGGTCGAACTGCTGCTGCTACCTGCCGTCGAAGTCGAAGACATTGCTTACTGCTGCGGCTACTCCTCTGCTCTCGCGGTAATTGGCTCTTGCTTTGCAGTTGCAATGCAGTCTTTAAATGAAAATGCTTGGAGGAAGCCACTCAATTCAAATCACTCAGTCTTGTCTGCTTGTCGCTCTTTTGGTGGCTAAGATAGCTGTTGGCTTTCGTTGTTGTGCTGCAATGGAAATAAAGGATATTAGTTAAGTTGTTTTGCATGTGAAAGTCTTAGGAAATGTTCGCCTTGACTTTTATTTCGCCAAAGCAGCAAGTCATCCTTGTCGCGCAGTACGCGCGACAGCGCAAAAGGTCCTTGACCGATTTAATAGTGGCGGTGTGAGCAATATGTGTTAGATACACGAAAATGCTTGGCATATTAAAAACACACAAAAAAAACACTTGGTGCCGCTACTCGTGGGGTATTTTCTTTTTTGTTCGTACACTTTTACTAATACTGTAGGCACCAGCAACAACACGAAAGCATTGAGAAAAACAACAAAAAACAGGCAATGCACTGCTTTGTTGTTGTTTAGCGGCCATTTTGGGAAGTAGTTAATGCGAAAATCAGCGATGATGACGAGAAGTAATCAGCCAGGCCAGCAGCAGATGACGAATAGCCTTAAATCGCTAAGAAATTTTAACACTCGCAACATTTTTACACGCCAACATATATAATAGGTAAGACAACAATAGCGAAAATCAATCGGGCTTCGACTCTTTTTTCACAATCCCAGACGCAGGCCGACAACTACTACTAACCAGCCGGGTATGTACGTTTGTAGCGTATGAAAAAAATAGATATGTCGCCCGGCGGATTTAAAACGCACAATGATTGCACAATTTTTCAGCAAACAGTTTTGCTTGAAGTCATCCGAGAACGCGGTCGAAATGTAGAAAAGTTACACATAAAACACAAAGAGCACATTATATTACTCGCGAACATACGCAACTTTCTCACGCATTTTTGTGAGTTTAGCACAGCCACATTAAAATTTTGTACTTGCCTTTATCTTATTGCAGGTTTCACTTGAATTTTCGAAAAACTCTTGATTTAACTATTATTGTTCGTTCTTAGCAATTGTTAGATCACAGTTTGTTTTTGTATTAATTTTTTGTGGAATTTAAACAAGAATTAGAAAAAAGTATTGTCTTCTTCTCTTCTTTCTTCACTTGAAGCCGACAGAACAGTGAACGGTTTCGTGCTCTGTAAACTCTGTTCCGCGTCGACGACCCTATACCAGAGTTGTTTTACTTGTCCACATTTTTGCTTCTTCTTTCGCCAAAATTTGTGGTTGTTGCCGGGTTCTTCTTCTGCCAAATTGGAAACATTCAGCGCGCGAGAATTTTATTGGAATCGCAAGTTCTGTTTACTTTTTTTTTTTTACCGCATTAGAATAGATTTGCTGAAAAAATCATACGCATAATGGACAAAAATTATGCGTTCACCGATTTGGCGCAAAAAATCCAGGACTACAAAAGGAATTCACGTGATTTGTTGCCAAACAGCGTTATGCAGCTTGCAATATTTAGGAAAAGTAGATAATTTAAACTATATTTTTCTTTGATAAAATGTAACCAATTAATTTTGTAATTTCAATACAAAACAACTAAGTAGACTACTTGCTAGAGACATTCGCTTGCAATGCCTTGCGTGATTTATACACTCGCACAGTATTGTCAGTGCCTCCGGAAACAATAAATTTGGGATTAGACCAGTCTATGTCTAATACTTTATCTCCATGACCAAGCAGATCGTAGAGCGGTGCCTTCGGACTAAAAAAGACAACATTTGTCAAGTTAGATCAGGTAGAAATGCTTGCTCGTTTTTCTAAATACCTGCGGCAATCCCATAGTTTGTTTTGATTGTCATATGAACCGGAGACAAACAAATATTCTTCAATATTAGACCACATTACTGTTTGTACCCAAGCATTGTGTCCCAGATATGTACTTCGCACGACATTACCGTCTGTAAATAAAAACAAAGAATTAAGCACACTTTTGAAGACAAACTCTTCCGAACGACAATCGTTCTTACGGTTTGTGCGCGCATCGTAGAGACGTAAGTTCTTGTCCGCCGATGCCGTCACAATCAGACGATTCAACGGCGAGTAACTAGCGTCGAAGACTGACTTATTGGTCGATATCTCAGACTTAATTCCCTCGAGACTGAGATCCCAGATCTTAAGCGTATGATCCCAGCTACTAGTAAGCAGAGTGCTGGCGTCTATCCATTGCACAGCGGATATGCACTCGCGATGACCTTGCAGAGTTAGCTGAGGTGTCTACAGAGTACCCAGAAAAAGTCATTTGCTGTGATAAACTAATCCCATGTCTACTTACTCTCGCTCCTGCATTTTCTTTAGCATGTTTTGATGTACCCTCGCCGGCATCATCTTGATCTGCTGACCATATTTTAAGCATGGTATCCCATGAACCTGTTGCAAAACGTTGTCCATCTGAACTTACACCAATGCAATCGATGCCACGCTCATGACCCTTGCACACGGATACACACTCCACCGAATTGGTGGCCACAGACCATTGCCAAATCATTGCAGTCTGATCTTGTGCGCACGAAACAAAACGCCCCGTCTGCTCATCCAGCGAAATCCAATCGACTGCTTTAACGGGCATTGAATGTCCAGGTATGGTGAGCACATGTTTACCCTTTGTGGTCCAGATGTTTATAGTATTATCGTAACAACCGGTAAGTATCCATTTGTCTCGTGTCTTCACTGCCGATACCCAATCGTCATGTAGTAAACAATCCTGTGGTTCGGGCGCCGGAAATCGTTCGACATACTCGATTTCAATGGCATCCTCAAAGCTTATACCCTTCTCTCGCAAATGATCACAGAGTCGGCCGCGCAGATACTCCTCGAAGACAAGAAAATCAAAATCAACAGCGGATTTGCTGTCCAGCAGTGTGTTAATCAACGTATTCAGCTCAGCGGTCGTCACGCTACCTTCGATGGCGTACGGCACATCAGGCACGGCATACCTAAGTGCGTTTTATATTATAATCCGATAATAATGCATTGGTCAATATTTCAACTTTCAGTTACTTCAGACTTACTGTTCTTGTTTAGTTTTCAGCTGCACCTGCACTTGACTCTCGCCGTTTTCAACCTCCATGAATGCTTCGTGTGTTGAGTTTCGGTTAAAAGTAAAGTAAATGCAAAACTATGAGGTTTTCGTTTATTTTTATTAATAAAACGGTGTTATATATTAACAATTTCGGCAAAATTGGCAATTGTGGCGCATGGCACGCATGCGGTTATTTTTTTTTTTTTTTGTTTTCACTTGGCACGCCGTTAGTGGTGGGACGATATCCGATACAGACAATGTAAATGATATATGCTACTCGCTCGCACTGTTTTACTCGATTAACAAATGGTTGTTGTATATGATTGTTGTAATTTCTAAATGTGTTAATGGTACCGGGTACCGGGTTTATTCGTTACTGTTTGCTAAAAATTTAAAATTTTTTTAATGTTTTTTTCATTATTGTTGATGTTATGGCTCTCAACAGTTTCTTGTGTTCATGTTCACTGATTTGCAGTCGTTCGGTGACACATTGGCTAATGCACTGGAAAGAAAGAGAACCGGTTGCATGCATCATCAACAATTTTTCTAAAATAAATAGAACACCATAGCCACTTATGTAAATATTGTTATTAATATACAATAAATGGATTATGTGCCAAAATTTTTAATTGTTATTGCCTCGATAGAGATTTGCAAGTTGCAACATACTATGTATTTGAGATTCGTCTCAAGTCACTGACCATCGCATTTCGCTTGATTGTTAAAAATTGTGCAAAACTTCGAAGTTGCGGCAGCAAATATAATTTCAGCTACAAATGAACTATTCGAAGTGGTCACTAATAGTAATTAAGTCGTAACTTGCCTACAATCGCCAGGCGATTAGCGAAACACTTGGTGCGCATGACATTTTGGACAAGGCTTACGTAAATCTTTTTGGCCACCATGGACTAAGAGCCAAACGAGCAGATGTCAGACCAGTGGGCATGTAAGCAAGCATCCGGTCTGCAGTGCTATAAAAGCAAATAATTGTTATATTAGTTTTAATGGCAACGCAAGACACAACATTAATGACGTTTTTCAAGTTGAAACTACGTTGAGATGAGTCGGGGTTATTCTTTTTTATGTACATTTTTATTTGTTTTTTTTTTGGTCGTCTGTCTGCATGTGACATTTGAAGTGGCAAAGCTAAGAGTGCGCAATGAGAAGGTTAAGTAGGCCGCCTCGACGAAGTGCTTTTTGACATTTGTCTTTGAACCTTGGCAAATGTTTGCACAAATATTAATAATGATAATAACAAAAAAAAAAAAAAAAACAATACATTTTACGTTATTTACTTAAACAATTGTATTAAATAAGTATTTGATGACGCCTGCGGCAGATGTCGCCATATACGCGACGAAAGTGTTGCTGTACGTGCCTTGAATAACTTTTGAGTGCAAAAGTAAAATTAAATGCAAAACAATAAAATAAATAACATAAAATAACAGTACAATTACAACAAAAACAACAACAGTAGTCGTAATGATAGTCGAAATGATGGACGCATTTCCAGTTTCAAAATGAACTAGCCGACCGACCGCAGTAGAGTTTCTTCGTGTTAACATTGATTGTTGCTCGTGTGGTTGTTGTGGCAGCAGCAGTTGGTGCGCTGTTCCAAATTGGCTTTTTTGCGAGCTTATAAAACGCGCGTCGCGCATGCGTACCAGAAGCATTACAACAACGAACACGCGCAAGGTAAGCCAAAGTGTTGACGATCGCGAAGATGTTAAAGTGACGACCAAACTAAATAAATTGATAAATAATAAAAACTAAATTAATAACGGGCTTTCTTTTAAAATAAATAAACAAATAACAAAATACTTGTAAACTAATTATAGTTTTCAAAAGAAAAAAACCTCTACTTCGGGAAATTATTCGCTTAAAAGGACATTAAAGTCAAATTGTACTAATATAAATGTTAAAAAAGTATAGGTATATGTTCCTACACATGCATAAGTAATTAATTACAAAATTAACTACAAATGAATAAAAAATGTATTTAGCATAAATCGCATAGCTATACTTAATTGAGCAGAGCCGATATATAAATCTACATAAGCATGTACTATGTGCAGTTTAAGAAAATAAATTTTCCCAGGGACATAGTGAAAAATTATATATATACATATACAAAGCCATTCAAGTCTATTTGTTTTACATTGAAATCAATACAAAGTCGTTTTTTATTTCTAGTATCATATTTCAAGTTGGAAACTTAAAAGAGCCTCTCACAGTTTCACTCATTTTCTTTTTAGCAAACCATTTGCTAAATCTTCACAAACTAAGTTACATATGGAGATGACAACAAGTTTTTATTTATTTGTTTAAATGCAACAATTTGCAGAAAAATAAAAATTTGTTTTAAAATAAATCAAAATTTCTTGTTTTGTAATGGTATAATTTCGTTTTTTCAGTTACAACATTCCTTCTTGCATTTTTAAAAGAAATCCACACCCACAATGAAAGTTCTGTGCTCGCTGGTCATCGTCGCCTTATGCGCCGCACTCACACAGAGCCTGCCGCAAACGCGCGAAGGCGCCGCTTACACAAACGAAGCGATACGCCAGGCACAGCAGACGTTCCTCATACCAAAGGATGCGCAAATACAGAACGTGCAAGAGGGCATCGAGTTGGGTGCCTACGAGCAGATACCCGGCAACCAGCGCATCAATCTCTTCGAGATATTGGGCGATCAAGTGCCGTCGGAGGTGATAAACAATTTGCAGGCGCAGGTCGATCAGATCGGTAGAAATAAGTGAAAATCAAGCCAATTTTGTGAAAGTCACAAGCGAAGTAAGCAAAAAAGAAAACTCATTAATCATTTATTGTAAATTGCATTTGTTAATTTGTTAGTTTTTGTTTTTTATTTAAATTTTATTCTGTTTATAATAAAACATCATAAGAAGAACCAATAAAATATTTAAATGAATAAATCATTTGGATTTTGCTTTGCACATGTGTGCGGGTGCCGGTGCGCGTTAACTTAAAACAAAAAAGCGAAAGTAAACAAATTGAGCAGCGATTTGGAGTTGTTGCTGATTATATAATGCGCGCATGGCCAGATCCTCTGCACGAAACCAGTTGGTGGTGTTGCTTCCTCACGCTTTCGCTGTTGCGCTGCTGCAAGCGACGGCTTACACGATTTTCTAATGCTGGCTAGCATTGACTTTCTCCCATGGATGCCGTCACAGCAGCTCTGAGTATGAAATGATTTACATTTTTTTTTGTTTTTTTTTTTTTTATTTTTTTATTTTTTTGTTGTCTTTTTTGCTCGCGCACACATCCTCAACCTTGTTATGTAAAAAATTGCACGAGCATCAGAGATCTCTTAACGCGTTTTAATGCGAAAGCAATCGTGCCAATGCCTGTAGTTAATATTTTTGTTATTGTTATTGTTATTGTCGCTTGCTTGTCGCTCGACTCATTCGTGCACTGTAAGCTGACCTGTTGGCAGTCTATCGGCATTTCATGCGTTTTGTGTTGCAACGCTTGTTTGCTGTTGTAGCTGCCGCTGCGCGCTTATTGTCTCGGGTAATTGTTGTTAGCGCCAGTGCCTGCATATGTAATTAGGCGCCTCGCATACCGATCCGGGGTCTTTGCTTTGGCTTTGTGTTTTGTTGCTTTTGCATTTTGTTTGCGTTGTGTAGTGTTGCGTTATGTAAGCAGCTGAGTTCGTGATAAGTCATTTTTTTGAAAAGTGGTTTTTGCACCTTTACAGCAAATAAATGTACTTATTAATTAGTCAACGTGACGCCGGTGGTTACGTCTCTAATTTTTTAAGTGAGTTTAAGTGAAATATAAGCAGCTACCGTTGAGTGAAAGATTGCTCATGGTTATTTGACTTAACAGTTGTAAGAGCGTCGAAACTGTTTAATTGCATTTTACGCGGCAAAATGAGACATAAATTATTATTTTAATTTTATAGTAAGCTACAGTGAAAACTACTTTGCTGCAACTGTCATAGTCACACAATTTGTGTGACTCTGATTAAGGTAAATTAGAAGATCTGCAACTCCAAGATTTATACATGATTTAATTTTTTATATATAAATAAATAAAAACGAAGAAGAGCTGTCTTAACTGAAAATTTATTAATTGCGTATAATAGAAATACATATATATTATTCACTACAACTGTTTAATATTATACTTAACCAATTTTAAGCAATTCTTTGCCAAACTCGAACAAAGTCACCTATATTTCGTTTATGAAATTTTCTTTTCTTTTGTATAATTTTTATAACTAAAAACTAAACTAATTTAAACTATGCTAGTGGTTGGCTTAAAATAATATTTTGTTTTTAATTTCTAAATGTTTCAAGACAATAGTTTTAAAAATTTGTAGTGATTAAGTTTATTAAATTTTTTTTTTTTGATTTTAGTTTGGAATTATGAAACAGTATTTTATTTATGTATATTTTTTTTTAGACAAAACGATATGACTTCGTTTTTGACACTTTTTGCTTCAAGTATTGTAGACGTTACATGGAACTTCATATACAATAAAAAAAAAATTGTTCATTATAATTTAATTAAACAGTAAAGTAATAGATTTAAACAAATTTAAATTTTTATTAATTCAGTCTAAAATAAAAGCTTTTCAAATCCAAATCGACTATAAATCGCATGCTTTACTTTTTCGTTTATTTAATTAATTAAAATAATCACTAGAAATTTTCTTTCATCGCGTAGCATTTAGAATTAGAAATAAATTAAAAAATTAAACATTTTAAATATAAATTAAAGAATGCAGTGAACAAATAAAATTCGATGCAGCTTTAAATTAAATATTTTTGTGTAGTAGCGTTTAATTCAAGGACTAAAGGTATGCTTTTTTTTATAGTAAAAATTCTTTTAATGGAAAACTTGTGGCACGCTGTGCACAGTGTATTGTATATGTAAAAGAAAATAATAAATTATTTTAATGTTTAAATAAGCGCAGGCCTAACCTAAAATAACTGTAATGCAGAGTAAACTAAAAGTTACAATTGATTTCGGAACTTCTGCAACTCTCGTACTTTTTTTCATATATATATTTTTTTGGGTTATGGCCAAAAAAAATAAATAGTTCGTTATTTTGGGTTATTGCATTTGGGGCGCCCAGCATTCGATTGGGTTGAATCTTTTGTTAAAAAAAAATTACTAATGCTAAGTTTCGTACGCTGAGTACAGTGTCAAGGTATGTCATGTATGTACAATTTAATAGATCATACGATTCTCCGCATCCAACAGCACCGCATAGCCGTGGAGTTAGTACACTCGGTGCAGGTATAATCTTTGTATTCGCGGTCCCACGCCATCGGCATCGCCCACATCGGTGACACTCTTCTCAGCGCGCGCATTCGCCTTATCGCCGGGGGAGTTCGCTGCGGCCACATTGCTGTCCAACATCTGGTCTTCGTCCAGTTTTAAGCTCTCCGCGTCCAATTTGGGATCTTCGGCTTGCGAATTTTGGCCATCGCCTGACTGCGACAGCTCATCGATGTCCACCACGCCGGCACCTTTGCGCGTTGGCCTGGGCGTTGTGTATTCGCGTCGTTTTACTACGGACGCAGGCAAGGCTTCACCGCTGCCACTGCCGCTGCCGCTTGCACTGAGCATAGCCTCCAGAGAATTCGACTCTTGTGAAGCTTCAGCACTTGTGTCGTTTGGCTTGGACTTTGCCAGATTGCTCAGTTGAAAATCGGTTGAGTTTTGTATAGTTGTCTCGGCGGATGACAGTTCCTCGCCGGAGTACATCATCATGAGTGGCACTTGCGCGCCATTGTTGACGACGCCTTCGGTCGTTGAGCTGCGCTCATATGCAGCGTACGACTCTATGGGCATACCGCTGCCACTGCCACTGCCGCTGCCGCTTTCCATGCCCACTTCGTCAATTAGTTTGCGGTGCTTGTTGTGCAGATCGTAGCTGCGCGATTCATCCTTCAGATCTGACTCACCCAAGTCGTCGCTTTCGACAAGTGGAAAGTTGACATCGCGCAAACTGAAGTCATCCTCCGGCAGTGAGGGATAGGCGGGATTCGTTTCAACTGGCGGTGCGTCTTCATCCTCCAAGTGCTGCGCATGCTCGGGACTTGAGGTGCTCGGGGTCACTTCGGTCGAACTCTCGGGGTTTGTTAAGTTTGCATAATTGTCGTCATACTGAAACGTTGATGAGTAGACCTCAACGCCCGCTGTCGAGCTCTCGGCTATGTAAGCTGGCGCAGCGGTAGTTGGTTTCATAGTCGAAGTCACCAACGACGCCGGCTGTGCTGCGGGTCCGTTGGTAGCTGAGCATATAAATTAAATAAATAAAAAGAGTTTAAATATAAAAGAGAAGTGCGGCTACCTTTTACATATGCTGACGGTGTTAATTCATCTGTGCGCGGTCCTTGTGTGGTTACAATAATCCGGAAGATGTGATCGCTACCTGCCGTATCGGGTTCGCGTTCTGGCGTGAAAAGCTCCTGCTGCACATCAGCTTTGCTGTCGTACTTGTCTATGGCCGCCACTCCCTCTGTGGTAATCAGATACTCTCGCTTAATGGTCACCTTGTTCGGATCAGCGGCGCCACCGGTTTTTTCCACGCCCACGGGATCGAACTCGTCAGCGGGTATGGCATCGTGTATGCTTAGTTCGGGTATTTTTTCAACCAATACCTCGCGGCTCTGCTGCTTATGCGTTGCTTGTTCCGTAATGGTGTTGTAGGCAATGGAAGCGACGAGCTTTAAGCTTTCCTCGTTATGCACTATAATAATAATAATATTGAGCTAGTAAATTCAAAAAGTATTTGTATCTACTTTATCTAAATCTATATAAAAACATAAGTTTGTAATCTGTACTGAACCGATTTGCTTGAGGAATCTATAATTTGAAAGGTAATTTGTTCAATTAGAAATTCGTTTGAAATGACGGTTTAAACATTTCGTCACAACGAAAATTGCTCAGGGTTGTCACTGTGCTTAGGTTTCCTATTGATCCAAACAGAACAGCTGTTGCTGTGTGCTTTCACTGTGATTGCCTACGGAATTGGAAGTAAGCTTACCTCGTTCCAGTTTAGCTGGTGCTTTTTCGGAATATTTCGTTTGCGCGTTGTTGACTTTTGCATTGTGGCTGTTGTCGAGACTAATGAAGCTTTCGTCGTTGTTGCTGGCTTCGCTGTCGTGTGCTGCCGTCGCTTCGGTTTCGTTGCATTGCACCTGCACTGCTGACGTTGCTGTTGTTGCTGTAGACGTGGAAGTGGTCATCGTTGCTGTTTCTGTTGCACTCGCAGCAGGGGCATAGTTGGCTGGCGACTCGGTTGTGCTCGGCTTGCGCGTCGGTATCAACGGCTTCGTCTTTGGCTTATTGTCATCGGTTATGCGTATCTCAGTGGGCTTGGTGATCTCTTTGATGGTTATATTCCAGTTATTAAACGCAGGCAAAGGCGCTTCCGGCTTGACTGTGGTCGTTGTGGTGGTCGACGTGGCCATTATGTCGTCCAAGATGCTGGGTGGATTCTTATCCAGTACTGTGCGTAAGTATAAAGACAGTTTTGAAAATTAACTGTTATTCGTAGTGTACATCATAAGGTGCTACTTACGCGGACAGTTATTATATTCGGGACAGCAGCGTCCGTGCACATATTTCGGCTTGCAATCGTCACGATAGAAACAAGTCACGGAGCTGCAAATGATTTCGCCACCTGTTGACACGTCTTGGGCATTAGTCATGTTTAACCAATTGGGATTTGGCCAGCATACATTGTGTGTGTTGGCGATTTGTCAAAGGTCAAATGAAATGCCCACTTACCTTTGCAGTAGCACACAGTGCAGGGTGTCTCGGGATCAACTAATTTATCGCCATTCAAATAGCTCTTGCCATCCTTTTCGCAGTCTACGGGTGTAGCAAGCCAAGAAACACAAACACAAGCAGGAGCGTGAACGAGAACGAGAAGAGAAGACATGGTGTGAAAAAAAATCAAACAAGTCAACTAAGCGATTTGCATAAATTACTGACAGAGCATAACGACAGCCACTTACCGCATTTGTAGTCGGGACAGCAGTGTCCTGTCTTCTGTATCGCACGGCAGGTTTGCTTTTCGCAATAGACGGTGCTCTCCGCCACCCACATGCCGCCCAGCAGGCATTGGCCTATATTGTTTTAGCCGAGTGCGCGAACGATTGTTGTGTGCCACAACACAGTTGTATTATTATTGTTGTTGTTGTTGTCATTATTATTGTTGGTAATGGGAATGTAAGCAGTTGACAGAAACGAAAACGAAAGAACAAAACAACAGAAATCAAAACAAGCAACAATGCAAACAGAATGTAAAAAAAGAAGGGAATTGAAGAGAAGCGCATAGAAGAAGAGAAGAAGCAGAAATAAACATTAAAAACAAAAAGTTGTTCAGTGCCATGCCATGCCAGCATTTCCACCTCGTTCACACTTGAAGCAAACAAAACGATTTCGACTTTGTAGTTTACCTTGTGGCTGCTGCTGCTCGGTCTGCAGCTCGGTGGAGCATGCCGCATCCCTTGGCTGCTGCTGTTGCTCCTTTGGCTGAGCCGGGCTGGCTGCCGCCGTTGCGGCCGCTGACGATGCCGAGTAGGAGTTGGAGGAGATGTAGGCTGACGGTGCTTCCTCACGCAGTCCGCGTTGGACGCGCGTGCCGCCTGCGCTGCGGCTGTCCGTGGGCACTGCAAGGACAAAGCAAGAACAGCGACACACAATGAATGCTTGGCATAAGGTGGCTCTGCTTCTGCTGATTCTGCTGCTTGTACAGCATTTGAATGACATTTTGATAATAGTTTTCGCCTTTATTGTGCCTTGGCCGCTTTACGCTGCGTACGCAAATTGCCGTCTGCCGACCGCTAACTGTCGCGTGGCCAAGGCACGTGGAGGCGCACTCGTGCTGCTCTCTACTAAGTAAGTGCAGCAAAAGTTTAATGAGTTTAGTTTTGGTTTTGCGGAAAGTTCTTGCCTTTGCCACGTTCTATTGTCATCATCAGCAATGGCCACAAGTGGCGCGTAATTTTTGATTGGCGTTGGCTCTGCGCGCTCCGCTCATGATGAGCTGTCAGGTATTTGTTAATGACATTTGTTTTAACTGAAGCCACAAACAGCAGAATGGAACAGCCGCAGGTGGTCCTGGCTCATGTAGTACAATTAAGTGTTTGGATTTCTTGTGTTCGTAGCATGAAACTCAAGTCAATAATAGAATTTGTTTTCTTAGATGAAGTGAAAAGTCATCTAAATTTTCATCACAATAGAGAAGTAAGATGACTACAGTTTTTGACAGTTTTTAGTTGTTAGTTATGGTGAGCTAAGAGAACTGACTGACACTTGGATACACCAAGCATATGCGTGATGACGCCCGCTCAAGGATTACTAAAGAAACTGCTGCATTCCACTTATTTACTTAAAGTAATCGCAGAGTCGCCATCGGCAGCATGAGGCCTGTGTTGCTGCATGACAATTTGATTTTGGGTTTTCTCTTTAAAAATAATAAGGAAAATCAAGTGCTTCGCCAACCTTTGTCTATTACACTTAGCTGCCACGACATAGATAGTAAAACCGAGATTGAACAGTAATATGCGACCTACATATATTGGAAAAAGTCTCAGTGGCCGCACTTTTCTAACATTGCTTTACAGTTCATCATTAACAATTGGCATAACAGTTTTCCCATAGAAAAGTCTTAAGCAGCTGCAATTTCCAATGTTAAATCTATTTTTAGCCGCTTAAAGTGTGATTTGTCTGGGCTTCTATATGCGAGTGTATTCGCTTAAATACTCGCTGTCACACAGTCGCTTAGGAAATGAAATTAGATACGGATGTGTGTGCATTAATCATACGCACCGTCGTACAACGCAGTGGAATAGTAGGGACATACTATATGATGAGATACAATGCTGCTCATTAAGCTAAGCTGCGACTGCATATGCTACACATTTGCTCTGCGCTTCTATGCTTCGTTCCACTCTGCGACTGTAACTTGAAACTTGCTGTCGGTTGCTGTCTCTTTTCTTGTTATCTTTTTTGTTCCAAGAATATTGCTTTCATTTCGCGACTTCCTCTGGCTGGTTCTTGTGCCGTAGCTCGCGTTACGGCGTAGACTGGCTACACTCGCCTCACCAGATAATAGCTGCAATTGTTTTGCGTTTTACACGTACACATTTGTTTTTTAATAATGTTTCTTGCCTTTTTGCATATTGCTAGTCTGCGAAATTGAGCTAACTCGCATAAGCAGTCGAATTGCAAACTCAGCCAATGTGCTCAAAATAGCAGCGACAAAAACCGACAGACCGGCAGACTCTGATTCAGTTTCTTTTTTTTTTTGGGTTTTTTGTGTTTTTTGTGTTTTTCGTGTTTTTCTATTGCTGTTTGAGTTTAGCTGACAAAAGTAATTTGAGCACTTGTCAGTAGCTGACTACAGACCGACTGCAGACTGTCGACTGCCGACTGCCGGGTTGGCAATGGCGCTAATGTGCACTTGAAATTGAGGAACTGCGCAAATTAGACAAACTCCAGCAGAAACCACTAAAAGCGGCTTGTATGCAAATGAAAATGATGTGGTTAGTGTTGGACTTGAATCTACTTGGTCTCCGAATGGAGGACACGGTAAGGCAACACGAATAGAAAGGCGAACAAGCGAGGAGCCAGCGGCTCAAAAGGATTCCCCCCAGAAGAGCGATCGTTGATGGAAATGATTAAAAAGTGTGCTGAAATAAAGACAGCAGTAAGCCTATTGAATTTGTTGTGTTTCGTTTATTTAATTTAAATCAAAAAATAAACATTTTCAAGGTTTCACTTGCCTACAAATAAGTCACTCCGCAAGTAAAATTCCTAATCAAATACTTAAGTGACCAGCATCCATTTGTTTGTCAAATTTGTTATATGGCTGTCAACATTTTTACAGTGTGCATTTTTTTCTTTCGGATTGCTAAAAATAATTTTTCTTTTATTATTTTTCTGTGTTGTAGCATACAATGGACAGCTGATAAGCCACAAAAGCTGCTACTGTGTATCTTTGCATTTTGTTTACTTCTTTTTGCATTGTTCATTGTGTAAATATTTGTTACGCTAAGCTTTGTCTTTTTAGTCGATTGTTGTTGTTGCTTGTGTTGATGTTGTTGTTATTTCATATTACGCTTGTCATTTCGAAAATAAAATTAACAAGCAGTGAAAAATGTAAATCAACACTTGATTGCGTTCTTGCGTCTTTTATTGCATATTTAAGCGAGTTTCCGCATTTTCTGTTTAAACGCAAGAATTCACATCTGTGCAAATGAGTTTCGGTTTCGATGCAAAAAATGAACTAACTAAGAGACTTTCACATTTCAGCGTCAACGGCGCACAATGCTAATTCACGTATGAAACGCATGCTCAACTATTTCAAATAATTTAAGAAAATGTGAACGTGAACGTGACGCGTGCGCGTGTTGCAATTGCCAAGCGTTAAGAGGAGAATGTGCAACTGACTTATGCGATAACTCTGCACTATGAAGAACGTCAGCAGAACAATTTCAAAAATAAACCCCAGCTGAGCCAAAAGACTTACAATTTATTTATACACATTTGCATTTTCCACACATTTGGGCGTGCTTATTTTAGACACATAATTTAGACAATAAAATAATAAAATAAATAAAAAAAAAAACAAGGAGGCGCGTCAATAATTCTGCAAAGGCAGTCTTAACAAGCGGCGCCCACGCGTCAACGCCACATATACGCGACCGTCCATGAAAAGGCAACCCAAGAACGAAAACAACAAATGAATGGGCATAGCACAGCTCAGCATAAACAAGCTTAACTATTAATAATACTTAAGAAACGCTTACAAAAACGACTAGAGGAACAAAATAAAAAAAAAATATACGATAAAACTAAAGAGAGCAGAGGTGGTGACGTTGCCTTTCTGCTCAAAACTCAACAAAAGGACTTATCCCATTGATATATTTGCAGAGAATTTTAGGCAAAGCATTAATAGACACTTAGAGAAAACCTTAAGAAAATTTAACAGGAAGCTGAAGTCAAGTATTTTATTTTTAATTTAGCATAACAGACTTCAAAGACTTCGATTAAAGACCTTAGAAAACTTTCAATGCCTTCTTTTATTTAAATTAATAAAATATATAAAAACTATACAAATAATACTCATTTCTTTTGCTTAAATAAAAAAATAATTTTAGTTTTTATAATTTCCTTTAATCGCAGCAGATCTTTCGCCAAGTGTATCGTGAATAAAAAATCACATATACAAAACGTAACGTATTCAATTCCATACCGCCCGAACCGCATAAGGAATAAATGGTTGGCTAACTGCGCCTACAAAGTCAAGTCAAACGTTCTGTGGTCTGAGCCGCTGCTGCTCCTCTCAGTTGCGGTTGTCTATGGCAAAACAACAGGCCGTGGATGTGCCGACAGCTGGGCAGCCAAATTGACTTGGGCGCAGTGCAGGGGTGGGTTGGCATGGACTCAATTATGAGCTCAAGACGCCTGTCCTTATTTGATTATCAGGAAGTGGCTGAGTGTCTGGCACTTTCCGGCCACTTGAGCCAAGCTGCGAAGCGACACTTGGCATCCCTTTGTCGGACAACGCGTTCGACAACGTGTGCCCAGGCATATGCAAGTGTGCTTCGAATTATGAACTCGGCTTGTGGTGAGTGTGCGAACTTATTCGCTTGAACCGACTCGATAAAATTTCGACCGCAGTGCAAAAGTCTGTCATAAATGTCATGATTCAACGTACTGCGTATTGCGTAGCGGTTCTGATGCCACAAGTGATGAATGGTTCGGAGTTTAACTGCCACATGAGCAGCTGCGCGCAAGTGAGGCAATGAACTGCTGAGTTTATGTTTATTTGTTTTACTTAAAATTAAATGGCATTTTATTATTAAGTACAACATAACAAAGCGGCGACATTACATTTGA
This sequence comes from Stegana nigrithorax, assembly GCA_037044495.1. Lineage (NCBI taxonomy): Eukaryota > Metazoa > Arthropoda > Insecta > Diptera > Drosophilidae > Stegana > Stegana nigrithorax. Next base: position 615,671 of record JBAMBQ010002580.1, read on the forward strand.
TTTATGCTATGTGGGAATTTATTTTGATAGTGCAAATGTTGGATTCATTTCTTTACCTAAACCTATGTTAATAGTCTTTATGATAATTCCGAAGTATTTGTGACTGAAAATATGTTAAAGACTTTCACGAAATTTTTTGCGCTTTGGTAATTAAATTCGGTTAATTTTTTTTTAAATAGGTCATGATTCCGTTGCCACTTAAGAAAAATAATTTTTAACCTGGTTTCTAGTTGGTGCTTTGGATAATCGGGATTTGTTGAATATAACTCATATTTGCGAGTATTCAAGAACGTTGTGCCTAAGAATGAACAAATGCTATTATATTCTTTATACACACTTTTTTCCGTTAAAACATAATGGGTTTGGTTTGTTTGCATTGTCAGTTTGATTATTTTGACCGCCTTCATACATACATATATAATTATTGAATTGTTCGTCGGATATTCGTACTTTTCCATTTGCCGCCATTGTTAATGCAAAGCAGTAAACTCGTCAATTTTCAAAAATGTTATTAATGTTTCTTTGTTTTGCACATGAAAGCAGTGTAGGAGTGAAAATTATCATTATTACACACTGCCCAATAACAATGAGCTCAACAACAATAACAACAACAACGAGTCTCAACAGTAGGCGACACGTGCAACACGCTTTGGCGACTCAACCCAAATCATTTTCGACAAGTTAATGCCAATAGAGAAATGAATGAACAAGTGGGCGTGTAACACGTGCGCCCACTGTGAGGCGTTCGCTTGCCGCATGCTGACCATCGCGCATTTGCCGTCAATAAATCTGTTAACAGAAGCGAGTATCTATGACTGCAGTGCGATTCTATTGACTGTGGGTAGCTTCAGCTGAACGCACTGCAACTCGTCATTCTCGTTGAGTGCATGATTATTAATTTAAATATAGTGCAGAAACAACGAAAAACTACACGAATATTTTAAATTGCATGCATTGAGTTGCGAGATAGTAAAGTAGACAGGCAGACAGGCAAGTGGATAGACAGACAGAAAGATAGAGAGATTGATGCAGTGTGCGCGACACACGAAATGAAATTTAGGCACTGATAAGATCGCCAGAGAGACAAGTGCACGGCTGGACTGTTGAGTTTCACACGTTTTGTCAGATAGCTTAACAATTTAATGAGCAGCAGCAGCATCAGCCGCATGCAGTGTAAATGTAAAGCATAAGATATGCGCATATGAGTTGAGATACTTTTATATAAAGATAATTTGCGTACGTATTAAATAGCAAATGCAAAAACAGTGCGACGCAAGCAGATTGCCAGACTGACGGACAGACGGCAGACAGCCAGAGCGAGAAGCAGTCAAGCAGGCAATTGCCAGTATGCTGTTTGTTTATGCAGATACAATTGTATCTGCCTCTGAGTGTCTTTATTGCCACTGTCGCCGTCTGTACAAAAATTATTTCAGTAGCTTAAAAAAGTATGACAAAACGCTTCGTTTAAATTTTGCATATGTTTAGTTTGGCGTTTTTCATTTGTACTTTTGATTGAAGCATTTATCATACTGAGTATTATTATTATTATTTGCTGTCTTGTTGTTGTTTTGTCTACTTTTTTTCTTTTTAGTTTGCTTATTGTTTTTTGTTTGTTGTTTTTGGTAGATATTTGTTATTGCTGCTGTGACACGTTTCGGTGGGCGTTGTGCGCTATAAGTAGCCTCGAGCCAAGCTTACTAAATACTCGCTATGTTGGCACGCTGAACATGAGTACATATGTGCGCACTGCGTCAAGCTCACTGACTAACTGGCTGACAGACTGCCGCTGTCTTGCTGACTGACTGACTGACTGACTGCCTGCCTGCCCGTCTGCCCGCCCGCATGCCTGCCTGTCTCACTGTCTGTCTGTCATTCGATGAGTTGCGTATTCATGGCTTTTTAGGCGTTGATTTTAGCTCATTTATCATTTTAGCTTACAAATAGTCGCACAACAAAAAAGAAAAACAAGACAAAAAATAGAAAAAAATAAATGCCGAAACATTTGCGAAAAATCTTTGCAATGCTTTGTTTGTTGCTGCTTCGCTTCGTGTTTGTTTTTATGCTTCTATGGCTCCCACACGCTACTGCGTACGAGTATCTTTGCACAGACAGCTTCTAGATTACACTTAAGTGATTGACGTTTTGTTTGATTCAATTGCGCGAAAAATTGTTTGCCCCTTTTTTTTCCAATTTCATTTTCAATTTTTATTTATTTCTTGTTATTTGTGTTTTTTTTTTATGTTTACATTTAATTTTTATTTAATTGTATGTGAATGAATGTAGTGAAGTGAAGCTGCACGCTACCCAAGCTTGAAACAGTCGAGCACAGCTTATTTAATACGTCGCCATTTTTGCATACAAAAGTAATTATATGTTTGAAATTATATATACTTATGTGTACTCTGAGCACATCTTAATGGACTCAGTTATACCAATTGTACTTATTTGTCTTATTGTTATATTCCGGGCAAGATTCAGTACATATACTTACAGTACATATACTTATGAAAAAATACATGCAGGTGCATAAGCAGCCAGTGTTAATAGATAATGACGACAGAATTGTGGGCATATGCTAGTCACGTAAAACCATGTTATGGCACGATGAAAGATCAATGATGAATGATTATCTGATAGTTGGGAAGATATTAAAAGAAAACTATGTGCGAATTGATAGACTACAAATTAAGAGTCACATTATGTTTTATTATCAGCTAGATACGCAGAGATTTAGGCAAATTGAAAGTTCTTCACTTTCGGTATGAGTTTTTCATGCCAATCGCAAGGTGGTCGTTTTTTGCTGAAGTGCATACACTATTCAACACAATTGATGATGCGAAATATTTGGGAAATGACTAATTGAAATTGTTGAAAGTAATTAACGTTGAGAAGATTTATTTTTTTTTTTTCACAAATGACTTGCGATTATTCGACATTTAGAAGTATTCGCGTAAGTTTTAGTGTATTTAAGCTATTATCAAATCATTGTGCAACATTACGAAAATCTTGATAGGCGACACAGAAAAAAAAAACTGAAATTACGCCATGAAATTAAGAAACAAGTGACAACGAGCTACAGATAAAAGTAAGCATGCAAAAAAAATATAAAAATAAAATATACACATGTCACTTTCATTTGACGATTTTCTAAGTTGATTGTGGCGGCTATTTGTTGCTGTTTTTGCTGTTGTTGTTGTTGTTAGTCATAAAACTAAACAAACGAAGCAAAAGCACAAACAAGCCCACGCGCATACCAAAAAATGAAAAATGCTGACAAACAAGCGAACAAGCAAACAAACACAAACAAACACGATGAACTTCTAAAACGAAAAGTGTTAAACTTTTACTTTCTACGGCGGCGTCAGCAGCAGCGGCACGTTGATACAATTTCAGAGGCCTCGACACTACGACTTGCCACGCGTTTGACAGCCCGCTGCGGGCTGAGACACTTGACATGCGCCAGCATAAATATTGTATATAGACTTAACTAAACTCAAATCAACTCAACTCAACTCAACTGAACTGAACTGAACTGAACACGACTCGACTGAACTGAGCACTGCTAAGCTACAAATGCAAATTAACTTTTGAAAACCGAACAAATGTGTCCACCAGAGTGCCAAGAGGCCAAGTGTGTCGGTTGGGTAGTGGGAGCGGTTGCGGGTGCGGAAGCGGCAGCCGGAGCCGGAGCGGCAGGCCGAGCAACCAACAAGTGTGCCACAGCAGACCAAGTTGAGGAAGTGGAGCAAGCTTAACTGAGTAAGTAGTTAAGTGAGTGCGGGTAATTATATTGTGGTCACGTTTAAGTGAAGCATCTGTTTTATGGTGTGTTACACTTTAACACTGATCTACAAGCGAGAAACGAAAGGCAAACCATAAATCGAATAAACCGAATAAATCGGCCGCGTGCCGGTACGTCCAGCGTTGCTTGTTTAGCTTTGCCCAGTGACAGTGACTATGAAATTAAGCACAGTGGGCTCAGAATGCGCTGCTTTCACTGAACAGGTGTCAGCTAAGCAGATATATGTCGAATTCAATAAGATCTTACAAGTTACAGTAATTAGATCATTTCTTTAAAAGAAACACAAAATGTATAGCAACAAAGTTTACATTACGATTCTATTAATGATTATTATGTAATAACAGTGAGTTAGCAATATTTTGGCATAAAGTCTAGAATAGATTCTACTTAACTAGAAAATGGCTAGCAAAATGAATATTATCAAATATAAGATTTTTTAAAGGGCCTGACACATAAAAAAGAGTTTACATTTTAATATAATTAGAGTCAAATTTTAATGCCAATAACCACAACAAAATTCAATTTCATGCCACTGTAAGCCGGCAAGAAGCAAAAACAAAACATAAAAAAGGAAAAAAAAGATTACGTTAACTGAACTAATTGGCTGTCTCTCTATTTAGCATTGCTTCTTTGTGACTCTACACTGGCGGTGTGTCACTTGACAGCCAAGACAAAGACGCAGCGCACAATAACTCAACATGGCCGACGTGTGGTCGCATTGGCAGCTTGCACGGCGTGCCGGCTGGCGGCTGGCGGTTGACGTCCGACATGGAGCCAGCCACACGCTTAAATATGCCCATTGCGAGTGTTACATAATTTGACTTCAACTTTAATTAATGAAGAAACTTTTTATACGAGTATGCATTGTTTTTGTTGCCATTTTGGTGATATTTTTTTTTTTTCTTCAACTGAAAATTGCATTGTACGTGCATTTGAGCGCATGCCGTATTGCTAAGCCGTATTTGGCAGACACGCTGGCGTATGATTAATTTAATTAATAAGGTCAGTAATTGCTAAAAATTTGTGTCAACATATTTATTTTTTATTTACTTGTTAATGGCAATGAAATATTTTCGTTTATTATTTGATTATGTATTTGTGATATTTATTCGCTTCTATGCATATGACTCTCCCTTGTCTTATAATTTTGAACATTGGCTAATAAGAGTACGACACTGTAACACAGATATTTTTTAGTGATGCTTATTTGTCGCTGAATGCCATGGGCTAAGGGTGAGAACATTTTTCATGCCATTGTACAATTCCCAAAAGATTCTAATGCTATGAATTTCATATGTGGGAAGTTTTTTCCCAAACCAAAAATTGGCAAATCAAAGTTGGAAATATGCCGACTATAAATTATTGTAGCACACATTTTATGATACAGTGTGGCTTATATACTTTAATGCACCCGAAGAGACATAAACATGGCTATAATAATGACAATGACAATGATAATCAATATTTGCCTTGCCGAGCCTGCTACGCAACTGACTAACTAAGCAATTGCCTAACGTAAAACGTGTGCCATATGCGCCAATATCGCAAACTGAGCATAAGCTGTGCCATATAACGTCGTAAGCACGGCAGCACTACAGACACAGCGAAATCCCGGCAAACAAAAATATTCATGCGGCAAGCAAACACGCGGCATTCCTGTATGGTACGTGCCTCACAATATGACTACTAAAAGCGACATAACTGCTGCCAAAGGTTAAATGCGGCCACATGAGCCAGGTAGCATAAGTCTGTGTATGTGTGTGTGTGTGTGTGTGTGCGCGTCGAGGTGTGCTGCTCATGCCTTAGTGATTTTGTTTGCTTCTTCAACATCGACACTGCCAGCAATGGGAAGCGACCGACGAGCGACGCAAATCTGAAAACTTACAAGCGACACTTGCAAAGTTTTGTCACACACATACACACACGCACAGACACAGTCGCCTTGTTTATTTTTTGGCAACACTCGGTTGTGGCATGTAATACCCGTTGCTCATGTGGGAAAACGTAAAATTGTGTGTGAAATCGGAAAATTAGTCCCCGAGGAAGTTGCAAATATTAACTTCGAAAACGACGAATTTAGGAAGTCTCTGCAACAGCAACAGCAACAACAACAGCAACAACAACAAGGAAGCCAAGCAGATGCCCCCAACTACGGATACATTTGCTCGCTGAATTGTTTGTCGTTTGTTTGCCACTCCAGTGGGGACATGTGAGCTGTGCGCAGCTTTTGACATATTTTAGTGTAGGTTAACTGCTGCCGAGGCTTAAAGCTGCTTAAGGTGCTCGTGTGCACATTTGGCAGTTGCTTGATAGCCGCCGCTTGTTTTGTGGGCTACTTAGCCATGTTTTTTTTATCAGGTGTCAACGCCTGGCCAGCTCAGCTCAGCTCAGCACAGCTCGGCGCCGCAGTTCGTGCGCTTGTCTTACATGGCAATGTAAACAATCTGTTGCCCAGACAAGTGCTTAAGTCTACAATGTGAACAAGTTTGTGTTCATTTCTTGCTGCTTGATGACTGGCACAATTGCATGGGATGAGCAGAGCACATGCGAAGACGCAGGGCAGGGGCGAAGTGAAGTGTAGCATATTTACGTTATGAGTTCATGTAAAATACGTGATTCTAAAAAGTTAAGCTTATTGGCTGCAAGTTAGCAACTGCAAACTTTAAACTTTTGCAGTGCGTTGCATGCATACAGAAAAATTGGCTTGTATAGATGAACTGCGAAGTGAAACCAAAATGGTGCAGTCCATTAATAAATAGTCACAAGTTGAAGAATATTTTCAACGTATGCATATGCTAGATTAATTACTGACATTAAAGACATGATAACCGATTGTTTTACTGTCTTCATTGTGCTAAGCCTATACGGTTTGTCTTCTCCTTTAGGATTAGGAATTTACATAGTGCAAGAATACTTGCACGGTGAGTGATAAAAAGGGTTATCAAACGAACTTTTTGTATCATTTATCTTGTGCATTTTAATTTATTTAAAAACTTAAACTTGGAATGATCGATCATATCTCGATGAATTTCCAAAGAAAAATTGCCAATAGTTGCTTAAGTTCACATGCACATGCCAATGAAGCCGCACACGGATAGAAATAGTGTATGTATATACATACAAATAAATGTTTGGATTGCTGATGCACGTTCATAGAAAATATAAAATTATCGCCACTGCACGGACATAAGTTTCGTTGGACGGTAGCTTAGGTAAGCCAGCTTAAGTCCTGAATAATGCCATAGATTTAACTTTTGCCATTTGGTTGTTGAGAAGTTTGTGAAGTTGTGCAAACTTCACGCAGGTAAATACCGATGAGGGCCGAACCGTGCATTGATAAATAAATAGAAGAACAAAAATACGAGGGTGAAGAAGTAGTTAAAAAGGTCGAAGCAGGAAATTTAATAAAAATTACAAAATTAAATGTCTGCAGCATAGATGCAAAGATACAAACTTGTTTATTTTGTAGTCAGCATTAAATTCTTTGATAATGGCAAAACTAAGAAAACGTTTAAGGCTTCTTTAGCGGCTAAAATATGCCTAAAACAGAAGTACAGTGGGCTGCAGCAGTTAGGCTTAGCAGATAAAAAACGACACTGAAATATGCTTTTATAAATAAAATAACCTAAGTAATTGCTTTGTAAGTGAGATATATAAAATTAAATTATTTTTAGCATAAATTTAAAAAATGTGAAATTTATTTCGAAAACAAATCTAATTGCCGGAAATGCCAAAAAGTTGCAACATTAATTTGCGTAACTCACACTTGCCGCATTGCCGCACTGCCTTAACCTTTCGTCACTTGAAACGTAAGCAAATGAATTTTAAGTGCTCCATTAATTGACCATTGCTGACGCTTATCGAACCTTTTCGGCTCACGGTGCCGCGTTGTCTCGCTGCCCTTTTTTTTGGCGATAACTTGTTACGACTTTTAATGCCGCACGTTAGCCATAAATTGCGCGCTGCCGCGTGGCTGCAGGCACTTGCCGCAGCATGCGTAGGTAAGAGTTCAGTGTGCACACTTTGACCCTTATTTGTTTGTCTTAAGACCTTCATTTTACGGCGTTTTGATTTTTTAATGCCGCGTGTAAGTCGCCATAAAACAATTCAATTAAGGCGCAGGCGCATGCTCAACATGTCAACCCAGCACTGACCGTAGTCAGGCTGCCCCAACTGGCAGTCGATCGATTAATGCAGCTGCTCTGCTTATCACACCCACGCCCCTTCGGATGGCCCACTGTCCGCCTACGCCTCGCTGTTGGCAACTGGCTGCTGCTATGTTAAAACACTTTATGCAAATTGTTGCTTTTTTCGAGTAGAATTCTTAAAGCATCTCTTGCCAAAAAAAAATGTAAAGCAACCAAATATCGACGCTCTGCGTTGATTGTGTACTTAAAGTATTTGCGTAAATTAAATACGCAAGTGAAAAAATGAAAAACAAAGCGACGAAAGTGTCATCAGTTTATCTAATAAGTAGAATTTTTTTTTTGTGCTTCCTTTTTGTCTGTTCCGTTTTTTTTTTTTTGAAATTTTCTGTTTTTTTGCTGCGGAAATTAAAATATTTCCGGAAAATAATATATGTCGTGGCGTTTGTTTACACTGAGGGATCTCGCTTTGTTTTATTTTGGTTGCGAATTTATAAGGCAGCACTTTATTTTTATGCTAATTGAAGATTTTTTAGTCAATAAAATTAGTGAAGCGTAAACACGACTTTTCAATGGGCCCAGACAAAAATATGTTTTGCTTAATTAACTTTTGTTGGGGCTGTTTCTTTTTACAATTTGTGTATTATTTATTAAATATTAATGCAGCATGAAAAATGCTGCTTGTTCCTTTTCTAGCATTATTTATTTTTCATTTGGCCGGCTAGGCTTAGGCTTTACTTATCTACAATAATATTAAGCCTATTTTTTATTGTTATTTACTAAGTATATGTGTATATATTCATTAACTAAATAAATTATTTTTAGTTAACTGCATTTTGCATAAATTGCCAATTTTTGGATTAACATTGATATTGCCGTTCTCTCAGCATAGGCAACATTGCGTATACGCCATATGTGCCCAAACCTTATTATAATACCAAAGTAATAAGAAATTAATTATTTAATATTTACTAAGCGGTTTTCTTAACGTTTAAAAACATACAAACTTTGTTCAAAGCCCACACAAATTAAGTATTTTAGCGCAAAGCACTAAACAACATGAAAAGATGATTATTTTGTACATTTTGCCTGCGTCTGTTATCATTAAAAAGCTACATAAGTGCTCATGGCGAAAGCAAGCGACTTTAAACAAAATGTGTGTCTCTCGAATGGCATTTACAGCATGTTGCTTTACTGCATTCAACGTCAGCGACGCGCTTTGCAATTGCTAACAATTGCATATTATGCGCAATAATCCCGCTAAGCCACGCCATTGTCATTAACATACGCATTATTATCGAAGGATCTATATTAACGGCAGTCTTAGCAGCTGAATAAGTGCCGTCTGCGTTGCATATAAATGGACACTAAATGGCGTTTGTGTTGTTGCTGTTGCTGTGGCTCGTGCTTAAGCGTAGTATGTATGCTATAAAAAATTGCATACCAGGGCGCTGCTGGGCAGATGCGTTGGCTGCCGCCATGAGCCACATGCACGGGAAGCAGCTGCTGTTGCCTTGACGTTTGTCTTTACTGCGCGTACTGACAAAGTTATGACAAGGATTTATGAAGTTTGCCTTACAAAAAAAAAAAAAAAAAGAGAAAGAAAAAGGAAAAACTAGACACAGACAAAATGTTGCTTAATATTTGCAGTAAGTATGCAAAAGCAATTTTTGCAATGCTGCGGGCTCTGGGGCAGCAGAGCCTTAATAAATGTGCGGCACATTAAAGTGGCTGCGTGGTTAAGTGGTTGACGTCCTAGAGGAAAAGTATTAAAAATAAACCTCTTACCTAAATTCTCCGCTGCGTCGCTTTGACGCGCGTTAAGACTAATAAAGCGCCACTTAAAACTTGCATAGCTTATTAAATTTTATTTTATTCACCATCTGTGGGAGACTCTTCTTGCTAAATATGTACAATAAGTTAGCAAGTGATTCTGTAAAACATTTTTGGTAATTGATTCACTTATGTTGACAAAATTATTTGTAATCTTAGTAGAAAACTCAGTAATGCTCAAAAGGAATTTAAAATGAGGCTAAGCACTGGCAGCTGTGAAAGTTGTGTAGCTGATGGCTCACTTACAAGTATTTAAAGCAATTCGAGGAAAATTTAACTTATACGGCATCGCTTTAAATATCATTCAGGGTTTGCTAGGTAGTATACTAAAATAGGCCGCGCTTTGCGTAAACTAAACAAGCATTTAACAGTAATGAAGTAATATTAAATGAGTTTAGCCACAGCCACATGGCAAATATATTAAAGTGCTCCTTGATCACAAAATGTTGTTAAAGTCAAGACCCAAAAAATCTGCCAAATCATGCAAACAACTGCTAATTACTGAGGCTTCTCTCTGTATTTGCGGTACTTTTTGTTTTGCTAGTCTAGAGGAAGGCCCACAGGCAGCTGCTTCACAAATTCAGGGAAATATTGACTGGACAGCATTAAGCGGTTTTAGCTTTTAATGACTGTGAAGCTATTGTCAAATCGAAAAATCTTAACGTTTAAATTAAATGCTGTGATGTTGTTAAATGATATTGAAAACATTTAATTTACGGACTTTTAAATGTATTAGCACAGCATTGTGAATATTTCGTGGGACTTTACTAAATGCTCGAACATTCATGTAGGAAATGTAATTAGAAAACTTCTAACGACTGTTATCTTGGTAAGTACATTCGCAAATTAGCTACACTTGGAAAAAATATACAATAAATTGAAACAAAAATGGCCCATTACGACGAAACACGCCTAGTCTGATGTGTGATATGGGAATGTGCGTTCATTTAAACTTTTGATGAAATGCTAAAGTTTATCGATAATACGTGTACCCACGTGCATGTCAGTTCAAGTTCGCGAATACATGTGAAATAAGCACATGAAAAGTGACAAAAAAAACAAAGAAACCGATAAAGCTACTCGTCGAGCAATGAAAAAATCACACAACATTATCCTGCACTTGAATATAGCACGTGTGAAAAGCAAATGCGAACGTGTTGCTGCGTTCCTTTTTTCTCCTTTTTTTTTTCTTTTGTGTAATTTTTCGTTTTGGTTTTGTTTTTAAGTAAACGATTTTTTCGTGTGCTACTTTGTTAGCTTTACATATTTGTTTGTATGTATGTACGTGGGTTCAGCTAGTGGCGCCTAGGTGTGCCTGTCACAATTTAAATGCACGTTACGTGTCGCACATATGCGCGCGTACTTAAAATGTGCCACAAAATCCGCGCTGCAAATAGCAATGAACTGCGTAACCAACAGCGAATCAGCGAATCAGTGAATCCTTTTATGCAACTACTTTGTGTGCGCAGACAGACAGACAGACGACGGTGCCGAAAGTAAACGCTTCATTATTTAAGCATTTACGCGCTTCGCGCGCTCTGCGACTCTGCGCAAGTGAGCGATGTGCGCCAGCACTCTGAACAAATGCATGTCGAAATCGCTGGGGAGCGGAAACGGGCGAAGGACGACGACTGTTGTACCGTTGTGAGCAATGTGTAGTCATTGATTTGATGCTCTTTTCTGGTTTGGCTTTATTTATTTTCCATAGCATATTTTTCTATGCTCGCTTTGCTCCGTTGACAATTTCTATGTCGAATACAAACGATTTTTCAACGTCATCCATTGGGGTCTACGACTGACTTGGCAATTGTTATAATGCTAAACTATCAACAACTGCTTTGAATTATCGCCCAGCTTGTTGTTCTTCTTGTTGTTGTTGTTGTTATTATTGTTGTGCTGTTGAGGTGGGATGCGCCTGTGGTGTGCGCAAAAGAGTAACAATCTTTACAATACACAACTGCAAAACGGAACGGAACGGAACTTTCGGTTGCTTGCAAGGAAACAGGAAACAGCCACATACTTGACTTGCTACGTGACGTCTTTCTCTGGGGGTCTTCAATACCAGCAGCAGCAGAAACAAAAACAACAAAAACAACAACAGAAGCAATGCGAGAAGAAAGATTTATCGTATGTAAATGTATCTGTATCTATGTACATTACATATGCAAGTTTTGGGGGGTGTACGCTTACATGTGTAGTCGACTGTACGTGTGTGCATGCGTGGGCGTTGAAAAATGCAAATGCAAATCTGTTACAGTATTCTAACGACTTCTTCACAGCTAAAGAAATGTGCTTAAAATTTGCAAAATTGTAGTTTTTCGTCTTACGCTTTTCGTTTTTCATGCTTTGCTGCTGTTACGCTTTTGGCAAAAATATAAATAAACAAAAAAAAAAAAAAGATATAAACATTTTTCTTCTATAGTTTTTTTTTTCTTTTTTTTTTGGTTTTGTTTTTCAGTTTGATTTAGTTTTCCTTTATGGATAACTTTCGTTTTCATTGCCGACGCGCTTGAGGTGCAATATAAATTCACACTTCTTCAGTTTGGCACGTGTTTGATGTTTGTTTGATTTTTATATCCTTCGCAATGGGATGACATGTCATTCCGATTTTATAACGAATATATCTAAATGCACAACTCTCATAGTGTAGACGAGATGCGTCAGTTGAGTTGTTCTAGATTGCACACTACGAAACAAGTGAGTAAATGACACACAACTTTTTAGTTTCCTTTGACCTTTCTTTGACCAATTTCGACTTTAGACTATGCCTACGGATAGCACACAGTATTATCGTTTATTTATTTTTTATTGGAAGACGCTGGTATTTTTGGCAAGGTACTTTCTTGTTAGACTTTTTCGCAATATTCATTTTGTTATAATAATAAAAAATTTGCAGGTTCCAATTCTATCTCTCTATATCTTGTTTATATAAGACTTTAGAGATAAAAATCAATTATATCAATTACAGGATTATAGGATTACTTCTTTTAAGATATCTATGACTATTTCGCGACTTTATTCCGCCTTGGAGTTCTAGACTCCGGAGGCTGCATGTAGCCATCAGTGAGTTTGAAAATTATTTAGACATTTTTTGTTTAATATTTAATTTTGACATCAATTCATTAAAGCGAAAGTTGCAAAACGGAAGCACCTGCTGCTCGAAAGTAACTTTTCACTTCTGCGTCTTTGTTTACAGTGTCTGGCTTGTAGCCGGCGTCTCGAACGTAGTCGAGCATTGAGCCAAATATTTGTCTTTAATCAAGTACTTACAAATAATTTAAGCCGCAAACAATGGCCTAATACAAGTTAGAAGCTAACAACCCTCGCAACAATTCCACTTTTGCTATTGCCGAGTGTTTGTTGTGCTTTGCTTAGTTCACAATAAGTCAAGTCCATAAAAGTGTCGAAAATATGCGGCTTCTACTAAACTGCTTCTTGTTTAACAGTTGCATATTTCCAGGCAATCTGCTTTATGTATGTTTTTTTTTTGTTTTTGTTTCTATTTTTGCAATACACAATTTTACGTTTATGGAGTTGGCATGTTAGCATTTTTCACCGGCATTCATTTGCTGTTTTTCATCACTTGTTTGCCTGTGAATTTCCCAAGGGTAGGAAAACACAGTGGAGCATAAAAAAAATCCTAAAACGATTTTAAATGGTTTACACGTTTTTAAACAAAATGCCGCTTGGGCATTGTTGCTGCTGCTACCTGGGCTCCTGTTGCTGCCATTGCTGCTGCTTTAATGCATTAAGCACTTGGCACGAAATTAACAATTTCCTGTAACGTGGCCTTTTCTTGTTGCGGCCAGTTAATAGAAAATTAAAAAGGTCACCATCAAAAATTTAAATTAATTTTCAAGTGCGCAAAGGCAAGACAAAAAAGCCATTGATTTCGTGTGCTTTTCAAATAAAAATTTTTAATGTAGTATGTTTGTATTTTACGGCTTGTAATTTACGGATTTTCACAATAGTAAAAAGTCAAAAACAAAAAAAAAATATATATATAAAGATAATAAAAATAAATAAATAAAAAGAAACAGCTTAGAAAAGGTTTCAGACTTGGGTAAACGCCTATTGTGAAATATTCTAATTTACAGCAGGACTGGAGCAGCATATTAAAAATAATTAAATAAAAAGGTAAAAACGCTTTTCGTTTCTCTTTTGTTTTTCGCCATTTTCACGCTGTTGGGGGGTTTTTGAAACTTCACTCAACACAAGTGTGACCTGTTTGAATTTCCTTTATCCATTGCTTGCCGATTTTTGTCACAATTGCGCGGAGCGGCGTTTTAGCAGAATGCTGTTTGTTTATTCTTTTTGTGTAAACACAATGCACGTTGAACTTGAACAAACAACGACAGACGCACAGACTGACAGACGGATGGACGGACATGCATGCGCTAACGTATGCAAAAGCCGCAAACCACTTCCGCTAGCCGCAGAAGGGTTGCCCACTCGCTTGGCATGAGTAGCCAAAAGCAGTAATGTAATGTTGCATAGAAGCAACATATGAGCACATGGCAGCAGCGTACTCGCCAGGAGCCTGAGTTGAGCCAAGGAAGCGCGCAGCGAATTGGCGTTAAGTGAGCTGCAACAGCTGCCACTGCGGCTTTGGTGGCTGGTGCTTCCGTTTTATGTATTTTGCCTTTGTTTTTTTTCTTTGCTAACTCCCTCTCTCTCTCTCTCTCTCTTTCTGTCTTTCTCTGTCTGGCTTTCGTTTTTGCTCGTGTTCGTGCTGTGGTGCTGGTTGCTGATGCCGAAAATTGTGCCACAAGTGCGGGTCAAAAAAACGGGAAAATCATTCGAGAAAAGAAAAAAAATAAATGTACTACGAAATTGTCGTTAAACGTCTGCAGTGTATACAAAGGGGAAATGACTGCGCGCCTCTGTGCTTTGCGGCAGGCTGTTTAACATTTTAACAATGACAGCGTTTAAAATGTTGTTTAACATTATGGGTCTATAATGGAGTAAAACAGCGCAAGTGGGTGGTTTGTTTGTAAAGCTAAGCATAAGAGACAACCTAACTGTTGCTTAGGAGATAAATTTGAAATATGCCTTGTATAATAAAATGGCGCAATTTGCGGAGTATTTAATAAACGATTTCTAGTGAATTAAGGACGTTAAAGTAGCAACAGGAATTTACGTAGCAAAATTTGCGAAGCAATATAACACCTATAAATTTTCAATTTGATAATCAAGACATTCAGTTATGTGCCAAGGTATATCTCCGTAGGAGTGGAAAAAAAAATTGAAAGATAGAGTCTTTCATTGAAATGAAAAATATAAACACCAAATTATAGTCCAAGCATACTTCAAGACGTTCTGCGCTGGGTCAAAACTGACACATTAGTCTTTTAGTCCAACACTTCTGCTCTATGATTATCAAACGCACCATGCTGACGCTTAGCGGTACTTGGCTAATATAGCTAGATAGATAATTTTAGACTTTGTTTTAAGCCTTGCCGAAACGTTGCAGGCTTGGTGCAGTTGTCAGCTGCGTTGTTGCTGTTTGTTTAGCCAAGCACAACAAGCAACATTGTCAGGGCAACTATTTTTGGCTGAGTTTGTGTTTTTAATTTTTTTTTTATATTGTATGTCAAGTGGCGCAAAAAAAATGAAGTTAAAATGCAACAAACAGAAAAAACTATCAATTGTTGTGTTTGTTGTTGTCGCTTTGCCTAGCAACATTTCAAGCACATTGACAGCAACTACGCAAATGGCATGATGCAACATATTGTTCCTTGTTCGCTCAACCCAAGCGACATCTAGGAGGAGGAGTCTTTAAATTTTGCTAAAAAGGGAAAATGAAATTCGCAGACTGCTACAGAATGTCATTGCTGTGATAGTGTCATGTCATGCCGTGGCAAGTGTCTTGGCTTGTCGGCTGCCCACTTAGCAAATATCTGCCACGTTTCATTGATGTGCATTTAATTGAAGTTGCAATTTGCATTGTTGGCATTGTGCTTTTCTTTCATCAACCACGTATGACGCCGTTGGCACTAGGCGTATACGCAATATGCACTCTTATACACTCCGTAGCTGCGTATGCTTCGTGTCAGAATTGCTTAAACACTGTGAATTTTATTGACACAGTATATCGCCTGAAACATTTACGCATTCGTGCAAACTTACCGGCATTTGTTTTTGAAATTCCTGTTGCCAGCAGGCATAACAGTACGATGGCAACACTGGCAAACCAGTTGTTGATGCCTGCGTATTTGTTCGCTCCTCTGCATTTTGTTCGTTCGTTGTGCATTTTTCTTTTTAGGTTTTGCTGTCGCTGCTGCTGTTGTTGTTGTTTTTGTTGTTGTCGCTGCTGTCCCTCAAACATTTGTATATGCATCTGAAGTGCTGATATGGATTGTCAAAAATTTAGTCCACTATTGAATAAAACTGTAAAATGAAGAGTAAAGAATTTTCCATTAGTAAAAAATTAAAATAAAAATTTTTGCGAAAAACTTTGAATTGGAAAAGCAATGGCTCGGTTTATGCTTCCTGAGCAAAAATTTTTTTAAATGAATTGTAAACTTGATATTTTTCGGTAATAACTTCTTCAAATGCTGGCATTAATTAATTCAATGCTCCAATAGCCACGTTTCATTTCTAAATGCCAATTTTTCAATTACAAATGTAAACGAAAAGGAATACCACTCAAATGCAGCAATCTTTGTCAAAAATTTCAATCAGTTAGTGACAAAATAGCAACCGTAAAAGTCATTTACCGAAAATAAAAAAGAAAAACAGAAACAAGAAGCAGAAAATTCAATTTTCCAATATGTCGTAGTCATTTCCTATCACAAAACGACAATCCATGCTATAAAAGCTGACACACTGTCACTGCCAAAAGATTTCGTACACAAAACTTTGGAACGTGCGCGATATGCGAAGCTAACTTGCCACGACTAGCGCATGGCTCACGGAGATGCTCTCAGTTGCAGTTTATGGTCATTGCAGGCACGCCAAGCGTAAGAGCTGAAACTCACAAAATTGTATAAGCCATGATTTTATTGAATTTTTTTAGTTTTCATATTTTTTTTTTTTTTTGTTTTCTTACATATAGATTTTTTATGCATACTTTATAATATTTACACATCTTTACATTTATGCTTTTGAAAAGTTTTTACATAAAGTTGTAAAAAAAAAAAAAAAAACAAATGAAATATCTGAAAAATTAAAACTGCACGAAAATTAAAAGAGGCACAAAAGTTGTTCATATAAAAAAAAATGACTTGCTTGCATATGCATTTGCGCGTAACATGAAGTTTTGAGAAAATAATATAATAAAAAATCCAGCAAGCAACCAAACTTCTACTCATGCAAAACAGTTAATTTTGAGCAAACAAATAAAAAAACAAAGTAAATAAAAAAAAACACGATTAAGACAAAAAAAAATCATTATTAATTGTGTTTCTTTTTTTTGCGGTGTTTATGCGTGTTAAAAATATTTCAAATAAATCAATTTGAAGACTTTTAAATTTTACGAATTTAACTTTGCATATGTTTTTAGTATTTGTTATTTTCTATATACTAAAGTAAATGTCTGTTGGTTTGCATGCTTTGTAAATATTTATTAATGCGAAGACGGCCTTCAAGTCGGTTCTAGATTCATTCAGTGCCAGGTCCATTACCCGTCATAGGCAAGATCACATAACATATGAGAAGAAAGCTATTTTTGTACTATCAGCTTTCAATAATTTGAGCATAATTTTGGATTTAGAGACAAACTGATGAGGAACCATTCATAGCATTAAAAGAAAGACTGTGAAGGCTGGGCCTTGAGTCCTTGGTGCCAGAGGATCAACAAAGAAGCTGGCGATAAATAGACTTGAATATCTTATTCATAAACTGTCAATCAATATCGTTTTAGTGCTCACTTATGACAATTAAAGTTTTACCGCAACCGACACCATAGCTGAATATTTATCACTTAAAGTCGGGTATTGTTAGTTTTAATTGCATTCAATTCATTTTCTTAACATTTTTAGAAACGAAATAATGATTTTTTTTATTGCTGAATTTTTTTCCGAGAAATGCCGCGGGACTCTAGTTTGTTTTGTATCAACACCTAAACGATAACAATTAATTTTATTTGACTTTTTCTTATTTGATTTATGCAAAAATAAATTTTATGGATTTTGTTTTAAGCGCACCATTCAATAAAAATATTTTATTTTTTTTTTCTCTTTTAATATTTTAGTTTGTATTTATTTTGTATTTGTAATGTTTACAGCGTAAACCTTATTAATAAGATCAAATGTTGCAAATGAAAATATTGCCAACTTTATTTAAAATATTGTTTGCCGCAATATAACTTTTTATTGGTGCTATAAACTTTTTTATATAAACATTCGTAGGGTTGGATGTATTAGTAAAAGACACTGTATTTTGTTTTTATTGGACCACACGAGCATAAGTGTGAGAAGAAGTGCGAGCTGCCACACTCAGCGGCCAAATCAACATGCCCGCCATATATTTCTCAACTGTTTGTTGTTTAGTGTTTAAATTGGTGACTTAATTTGTTGTTTTTGGTTTTAAAATATTAAATTTATGTGTGCCGCATAAATAAATCTACAGACAGTACCTGTGGCAATACGCTGAGAATTTCTACTGTTTGTCTCTGGTTTGTTGTGTGTTTTCTACACAGTAGCAGCAATATAGGCGGCAATTTAAAATTTTAATAAATTAAATATTAATTAGCATCGCGTGTTGACTTTTATCAACATCAAACATATTTACGCCAAAGGTGTTAATACACGGCATGGCTGACGTTATTTGTGTGACTTTGCATGTGAAGACTGAACGTTGTCTGGTTCAGATATTTGTTTTTTCACATATTATTGCAGTTTTATTTTTAGTCATTTGTGTGTATTATTGAAAACATCTATTGTTATAATGCGAAATTAAATACAGCTGAAAAATATAATTTTTTTTTTTCAATTTATAGCTTCATGGTTGACCATATTAGCGACAAAATGACGTTATTCGGGCTTATTTGTCAAATAAATATATTAAGCTAAATCTCCACAATGTTTCTTTGTGTCATCTGCTACATCAGAGACAAAATTAGTTAAATTAATTATAAATTAAGGAATTATTTGTGTCAAACTAGTCAAATGGGAATTTTAAAAAGTTATGGGAGTCTTGAAATTGTTATTTCAATGTATAATTCCTTCATTTAAATTATGATTGTGGCTATAATGGTTATTTAATACATAGTAATTTTTAAAATTAATTTATTAATTATTTTAATTTAATTTTTTTACCTCTTTAATTTATGATTTCTCAAAAATGTTTGCTTGTAATACTAAGAATCTGAAATATATCTTTAGAATTTCTCAAATACTTTTAAGGATAATTGTTTTTGTAAAGCTTAAATATCAATGCTAAATGGCGAAAAGAGGCTCTATATATAATGGCTTATATAATCTATTTTTAGCCATTAATATATGCAGACTTGTTTCATTTATTGCAGGCAAAAATTCTTGCAGCAGCAATGAAAATCTATTGCACGATCTTTAAAGCAAAGCACTAGCAAGTGAAGCGCAGAGTTAAAGTAATAATTAAGTAGGTGCAGCTACTAAAAATAGAACAACTTCATTAAATATGCCAAAGATGCGCTCCTTAATGGGAAACATTTTATGCTATGCGCTCGAGTAGTCAACGCATGCAACAATTATAGTGGAAAAAAGGAGGAAAAAAAGAAAGGAAGCGAAAGGGTACGTCTAATAATACGAAATAGAAAAAGATGCTAAAAATAGATTGGCTTATTTCTAAATGCAGCGCAAGATGGCTGTGACGTTGTTGTTGTTGGCACAGAACAGAAAATGTTGCCGTTGCTGTTGCTGTGGATCGCTGTGCAATGCGTGCAAGAAGCTGTTTAGTTTCTCCTTTTTTTTCTCATTTTGATTGACCATTAATGCGTACATGAAGACATACCAATGATTGACATTCAGACTAAAGAGCGAGTCAAGCAATAAAAGGCGAAATAATGTGGCAAAAGAAGTTGAAATGTGGGGAAAAAACAAAGAAATCAGAATCAAAACCAGATCAAAACTTCCAATAAGTGGAATATCGAAGAAGATGAATCAACATTCTTTGCGGTCAATGTACCGCCGTGGCATGCCGTGAATACAGCAACAATTACAACAACAACAACTGAAGCTGTTAGGATTGCTGAGATTGCTGTTGGTCGATTGGTTCGTTGCTTACTGCAAGAAGTTGATGACGATGCCGTCCGTGTCTTGCTGTTGTTGATGCTTAAGTAAACCTACGGACCATGTATGCACTTGAACGCGCTGCGAAAGTGCAAACGGCAATAACAACAAAAACAACAACTACTTCACTAACAACGGCACTAAGTATAAAAAACAAAGGCAGAAAACAAAATAAAGTAAAACAACCAAACACTAAAATCGAAAAGAAAAGATGCCAGAACGTAACATTAAAATAAACGCGCACAGATAAATCTCAAAGGTCTGCCAGCCTGCCAGCCCGACTGCTTGCCTGACTGACTGCCCGACTGCTTGACTCAGTATCAGCCTGACCGGCTGTCTTGGTCAGCTAAATAGCCAAGAAGCGCGCATAAGAGCACTTCAACGACTTGATTTGCTCAAGACAGACACTGAAAGCAGCAGGCAAGGAAAACGGAAAGGACGACACCAGAATATGGTAGATGAAATGCGTGTGAGAGAATGCGTACGTGCGCGCTTACAGCTTACTAAATAAGTTTTGCCATGGCCATGGCTATGCCTTCTGCTGCCGTTGCTGCTGCCTTCGACTTCTTGGTCATATTAGTTGACCATCTGCAAAATGCACGCATGACGCACACACATTCCCTATATCCGTGAAATTCCACAGATACTATGCATTTAGTTTGACGTTGCAATTACTCAGCAGCAGCAGCAGCAGCATCAGCAGTAACTACAATGTTGCCAAGGGGTTTGGCTGGCATACCACTTACTTACGTTTCCACTTACATGTACACAAGTGTATATATGCCTTGTATATATGTAAGTCTGTCTGTATGCTCAGTTAGCTTATGGAACTCTTTCTTTTGTTTGACTGTTGCTTATTTTTCTCACGCATCTTTCAAAGTGACTGCCCGTCTTGGTCTTTGTTGGACATAATCGGACTACAGCCTGACTGCCTGGCCTGCCTGACTGACTGCGTGCTGGCTTGCATTGCTGTCTGTTTGCTATGTGATTATTATGACCAAATAACAGCCTTTCAGACATTTCTACTTGGCTGCACTCAGATTTAAAGTAAGTTGTTGGCACTTAAGCACTGCCGCAGCAAACCAAACAATTGCAGTCGTTTGCGGAAAAGACATGAAATAATATTCAGATATGTGCAATACCCACAGCAAATGATTAGTAGGTACAAATGCAAAAAAAAGAAAAACAAAAAAAAAATATCAAAACTCCGCAACTCATTTTGATGAGTGGCTCTTGCCACTTGCAGTTGCATGGCCGACTACCTTTGAGTTGGCCGTAGATAAAAACAATTGCTTTGCAAAACGGATCCAACAGTTCTGTAAGGTACACATAGCAATACGTATGAAAATCCTACATCCTTGCGTTGTATATCCTTAATTTGCCTTTATCAATGCTCAAGACTAAGTTTAAGGGAAATTGCCACATTGCAGCCGTTTTCTAAGCTTTTCCTAATAATTGTCACAGCAGGCTTGCTGGGGACTAAAAAGCCACGAAATCATAAATATTATTTATTTAATTAAACTTATCAGGACACGGACAGACAACCTAATTATTTCCATAAGCTTTAAATGCACAAACGAGCTTGGATTTCAAACTTTAGTAAGTTCCATTGGCACTTTGGCAATTGCTGCTTGCTGTGCAATTTTCAGTAGCACACTTATAATAACAACAACAACTACAACAAAAACAATAAGCTAACATAAGTTAACACAAATGAGTTTCATATGAGATCACACATGCTGCAGTACACTTTGCCATTTGCAATTACTGTCAATAACTAACATTAGCATTAGCATTAAGATGACGATGCTGCTCATGCTCCTGCTGATGGTGCTGATGCCAAAACTGTCGCTTCGCTGATTTGTCACTGATAATGTCCATGCCTGTCACATGTGTAATCATGTCATGTGTGTAATCGGGGGCATGCATTCAATAACGGTTACATGCCACATATAACAATAGAAGTTGGTGAGTGTGTGTGTGTGTGTGTGTGTGCGTAAGTTGCAACTAAGCAGTTGAGCTGAGCACTGAACATCGATATTGATTGATTGTGTTCTCTGTTTTATGGCTAAGCACTATAAACCCTTGTTATGTCTTGTGTGCATGACACTGCGTAGGCGGCAATAAAAAATACAGCACATATGGATATAAACATAAATAAGGCATAAGGAATAAAATAAGGAAATAAATTTATGAGCGCCAGTAATGAAGATGAACAGTGTCCTGTGCGCTGTGCTAAGAAAATCCTAGTAAGGGACACCTCATGTCAAAAAGCTGCAATATGTTGGCGCTCTAAGTGAGGCTAGGGAGGCATATAAAATAAGGGTTAATAGATGTGTCCATTTATTGTGTTTTTAGCATATTGCGTTAACAATATTTCGATGTAATGTTTTTTTAAGCATCGCCAGCAAGTTGTGCGGCTGCTGCTCCTACTGCCAATCATTGTGACACATGGCATGGCGCAGCAAAACTCTATTAAAACAACGCAGCAGCTGACAGCAGAGTCAATATACTCTCAAAGATGTGTGTATGCTGAATACACATATGGATTTAAATATCTTGCATATTGTATGACATAAAAATACAATGAAATCGGATACTGCGTTTGTGTGAATGCGTGTGTGCTTGTGCGTTAGTATGTATGTGTGTGCAATATTAACTGACAAACTTGTTGCACACTTTTGTTTCATTTTACAGATTGCGATGCGCCATGAGCTGCTGTGATTTATTTGTTTACAATTTTTTAATTGACTTCAATCAATTATCGGTTTATTGAATTTTAATTTCACTGATCGACACGATTTCAATTAGTACGAATAAATAAACGACTGCGAACAGAGAAAGTTTATTTATTGCGCAAAAAAGCACAGAAATGTCAAGTACTAATAAAAAGAATTTAACCTTTGGTAAAAACATTTGGCAATTAAAATTTGGTTGAGATCATAAAAAGGTTTTTTTTAATTAAAAAGCCAAAAACCCAATATTTGCCCAAAGCTATAGTATTACAGCTGCTGTCAGCATGGCAAGCATCTTGGAGCACTATTGCAGTCATTTCTAAGGAGCAGCGCATTTAATGGAAGTTGCATGCCAATGCATCATATTCAATGCAAAATTAATGAAGTAATTGAGGCAGCTCCAATGTCTTACATCCTATGGTCCAATTAGAAGCAACCAAGGTAAACCATGTTCTGTTTTGAGTTCAATGGAAACGTTGCGGTGCACTTTATGCAACTCCTTCAAGATTTTCCAATTATGCGGAAACTATTCAACACTTTAGAGGAGGCAGTACGTATACTTGGTATATTTAGCGCGCAAATGAATAACAGGCTGAAATTGGTTTAAGCTGCAAGTTGTTAGTTTTGCACAAATTATCCTAAATATTAAATAACCTAGGAAATGTTTGCACATATGTATTATATTTTTCAATTATAAAACACTGTTTTTTTTCTTGTTTTTATGGTGTATTGCGGCAAAATACAACAAACAACATGAACATGTTAATTGTATTCTTAAAAAAAGTATCTTAGTAGTAGTTATAAAAATATTTATTAAATCAGCCAAATGATTTCAACTTATTAATATGCACATAAAGTTAAACCTGTCAAAGTTGGATAGACAGTTGGTTTATGGTTTCAAAGCTATTAATTCTCATATGCAACTTTTTGACTTATTTTTATTTTAGCAATTTTTTGTTATCTGTTATTTATATGGGTTCCTGTTTTCGAATAAATTAAGAATGCCTTAAATGTGATTTTTCCATTCCTTTACACAAATCTAAAACAATGCGTGGGTAACTCGTTGATTTATAGTATTTATTTATGTTTCTATTACTTTTTATATTTTCAGCTAACAGTTATAATAATAATAATTTTTCAAAATAAATCGCAATAGTCGCAAAATATTTATTTTTTTTTTTTTTGTAAAGAAATGAATATATACTGAAATAAAAAATAACAACAAATGAAACTCACCGGATACAAAAAACACATAATAAAAGGCTGTTTAAAATAGATGTGAGCTTTTTTGTTTCTCCATGGCTATAAATTCTAATGTCTCTTTATCACAAATGACTAAAGTAAAAGCAATCGCTCGCGTTTTAAACAAACTTAATAAATAATTGCAAGGGAACAATGAGGATCTTAAGAGATTTTAAAAGTAATTATTTACTTTTCCCTGGTTGCATTTACATAGATAAGCTAATTTATATGTTTTTTAATATGTAATATGTCTTTTAGGTTGCTAGTAATAAAATAAAATTTAGTTGATTATTTCTGTAGTTGATAACAGTATTTACCTTAATGAAGGGAGGCGGCATATAGTTCTTTTTCATTAAAAAAGTAGTAAACATGTTCAATCAAGTTTCACGGTGTAAACATCGTCTCGTGTATACAACTGGAATTTATGTTTACCATTTGCTGTTTGAACAACATATGGCGTAATGTTCATATTGATTGAATATTATTTAAATTTAATAACTTTATAAATGTATATTTATTTAAAACTAAATAAATAAAATATAAAAAGCCAATAACCGTTGTCATCATTGACAGTCACTGCGACAATTGCGGTGCTTACAATGCGTTTGTCATTTTATAATTTTGTTAAATTTTTAATTGTTGCGGTTATATACTTTACATTTTTTATATTAATTTTTCATTTACAATTTTATTGAATTGCCATTTGGTAAATTTAAATTGTAGCAGTTTGCAAGCAGATAATCAATTTACAAAATCAACCAATAGTCAAATAATCACATACTTTTTTTCATGGATAGGCGTGAACAATTGTCATTTACATTTTTTATTTTTTTTATTTTTTTTTTTAAATATATTTATTTAGTTGCACGTTTTTATTTTCGTTGTTGCTTTTGTTTTAACGGAAATACACAGCGACGTGCATAAATCGATATGCTGCACATTTGTGTCTATGGGTACTGACCAATGCTAATGGACATGGCATTTGTTGTTGTTTCTGTTGTTGTTGTTAAACTGCGTACATATTTCACTTACACAATTTGCTGAAACACCACAAAAACAAAACCATCAGTCAAGCAAGTCACGTTCAGCAAACAGTCTTACCCGACGCAGCCACCCACCCCCACACCCGCACACCATCGCAGCCACATGGCAGCCACACTGCTCGGTTACATATCGGTTAACGATATGCATGTGTGCGATATGTGCAAATCCCACCACGACACCACGACGCTACAAAACAAGCGTCCAGCTTGCGTGCAGGGTCAATACTTGACCAAGGAGAAGGTAAGGAATTCCATTATTGTCAAACAGTTGAAATTGTCTGAGACATTAGAGGCTCACTCACATCAATAACATTCGAAACCACACGCGGAATTATTTTTAAATATAATTTTAGTGACATTTTTTTATTCGTTGTCAAGTTTTGTTTGATTTCAATCAAAACAAAAAAGCCGCAATTAACAAACACTAAACAAAGCGTGCACAAAAACAACAAACAAGATTAGAAATAAATATAAATAAAATAAAACAAAGGCCTCACAAGGCCAAAGAACATTTATATTTTTGCGTGTTTCCAAGCTCGTGCGTGTCGTCACATGTAATTTGTATTAGCGCACTTAACTTAGCCTCCTGCCGCCATCAAAATTTTAACATTTATGTGCCCAAATAGTTACAGCAAATGGAATTGCGTTTTCATTAATTGTTTCTGTGGTTTGTATTTAGCATATTTGCGGCTTATTTTCATTTCAGATTGTGTCTGTCATGTGCGTTAGTTGACCACTAAAAATCTCATATTGTGTGCATGCCAAATAATATTTGGTTAAAGTACGAGCATACATTTAGCTATGTTATTTTCTATTTTTAATTATGTTATTTATAAGCAAATAAATGTCTTTTTTTTCACATTATATATAGCAGTATAGCGTATTTTATATATTTATCAAAATTTTTACTTGCAATGTTGAAGGACATCTTTTGAAAATGTTTTTGTTTGAATGTTAATATAATAATAATTCTCACACATATTGAATAGATTATTTATGTGGCGAATGAAGCACAAACCACATTTGTAATAAAGTTACAATAATAAACCCTGTTAACATGTTCTGAATTTTGGATTATTAATGAAAATTTTGAGTTTTAAATTCTAAATATTTTCTCACAATTTTTAACATTTTTAAAGTTGAAATTTTACTCTGACATAAAACCAATTATATAAAAAATGAAGTGTCAAAGTTATCTAATAAAAAATCTGTCTAGATTATATAATTAGGCAGATATACAGTTTTGCATATAATTTTTCTTTGAGTCGATTCACTCACCTACTATAGTTTTTGTGCAGGCTACACCTGGTTGTGTCATGCTCGATTTACATGAGCGTCACATACAACACACGCATTATCAGATTATAAACTTTTTTATTAAAATAGAGAAGCATTCACTGCTGCAAAAGTTACACATAATTCGAATTCAATAATATTTACAAAATTCCAGTCACAATCTGCCATTAATATATCAGCGCCAATCTAAACTAACAGCTTTCACATATTAAACGAATGCAGCTTAAAGACTTAAACACATGCAAGGGTTGTGTGCCACGACGACACGAAATGAGGACGAGCAATCCTGGCGCTAAGCAAACGTTTTGTCGTAAGTAAAAGTCACGTAAACCGACCGAGTGCATCATTCACAAGCAAAACTAACTTTTTTTTATGTTGATGCGGCACTCCAGGGGTTAGACTAACTCGTTTACTCATGTACAAATACACACACAAACAAACATGTACTCCAGCAAAAAATAAAAAAGATATATACGCACCCAATGCACTTAAAAGAGCAACAACACAGGCGACTGCCGTGTGCGTGTTATTGTCTTTGCTTAAAGCTCGCTAAGCATTTATTTACTCCTTTGCAGCCGTGTATGGCATTTGACATGAATGTGTTGGATGAATTCGTCAATTATTTCATTAGCCGCACAAGTACGAGAGCTGAGGTGCGCCGAGTAGAGGGCACCTAAACATGGATAAGCAAGAATTTCGCAAATTGTCAACGTGAGCAAGGAGAATGATGACATGCTTAGCACATTTGCTTAATTTATTTATTTCATTATGCATTTCATGCTTAGCTTCGAATGCCGGCTAATAAAAATTCTACTCTTTGCCAAATTAGTGGTGTATGAGTTGTTTGCTTTTAGTTAGTTTGTCTAAAACTTTCTTCTTTAATATGGAAAGGAATATTTCGTTGCCTTGCACACTTTCTTTTGTTGACATTTGTTATTGTTTGAGAATATAGATGTTTCACGCAAGTGAAATTCACTTTCTATGGCAATCATAATTTCCTGAAATGTAATGTATTTTTTATGTTTATGCAAATAAATATTCAAAAAAAAAAATAAACAAAGGCACAACTTTTACTTTAAGGCATTTAAATATTGGCAAAAGAAGACAAAATATTTACACACAAGTAAATTAAGAAATATTACAAAAGCAAGAACAAACAAAATATTGATTAAAAATGTGGGCCAACGCGTGTTACGATTTTGTTTCTTATTTTTTTTCATTTATTTTTAGCGTCTTGTTTGACTTGCCTCAGTTTGGCTGCAGTCGCCCTCTTGTTATTGTTGTTGTATTGTATCAAGGCAACACGTTTTGTTGTTTATACAACAGACAAGAAAAAAAAAATGAAAAAATCAAGCAACACATTTTCAAGCGAAATGACAAACGTATAAAAAAACCCCAATATTCAATACCCGGTATCCAATGTCAATAGCCCCGCTTGGCGCGTCACTTCATCAACATTGACTCGACTCGACTGAGGCTCAAGTTAAACGTCATTTTGCCGTGTTATGGCAGCAATAATTGCCGTCATTTCCGTATGCGAAATTTCATTTCATCACAAAATAACGAAATACTTGGCATATATGTTATGCAGACCTGTACCGTGAGTATGGCACCGTTGCCTTACCATATCTACACACGTTACCTACAATGAGCTCTATGCCAACACACAAACATACATATGTAGTTCTTGCATACTCATAAGTCGGTTCTAATATGACATGCAGCATTTGTTGCTCGCTATCTGTTCTTGTTGTTGCTGCTCTGCTTGTTGTACGAAGTTTTGGCTCTTTGTATATACAATTTGTTTGAATGTTATTTTTTTTGTGTTTTTGGTGTTTTCATTTTTCGTTTATTAAGGATACTCATACAGGAAACAGTTTGATAGCGTTTTTGCAAAAGGCGCGTCAAGTTTTGCGGCGTTAACAGAGAGTTGACGTAACTAGACATCGGAGCTGTGAGTGTGTGTATGTATGTGTGTGTGTATGAGTAAAATGCAAATTGTGCATGAATATTCGGTTCTGTTCGGTTTGTGCGCAGTTCACCCTTTCTGTACACTTCAGATGTTGCTTATTTGCTGTAATAGGGTGATACATATCGACTAGTTAGCTACCATTATTTTATTTGTGCTTGCATGGCATATAAGCTATGGCAACGCCGGGCAATTCATTTTGAAAAGGCGGCACTGTCTGAATGTGTGCAATGAAGACGTTAAAAAATTAAGTCACAATTATTTATATATTTCTAGATTCAGCCTTAACAACAGTTGCTCCTACATCATCAAGTCAAACGCCCATGTAAAGAAAAGGGTCTTCCGCTTCAATAAACCCTGTGCTGGGCTTAAGAACCATTCATTCGAAGTCCATTAGTTCCTGTAAGGTCAAAAAGGTAAGAATATGCAAAGCATCACATCAACACGTTATCCTTGTGCAGTGCCTTGACTACAGTAAAGCATTGAAAATGTTTAATATTTTGATTGCAAATTGTATTCTTAAATGGCAAGTTCGGGTTTTTCCTCTCACTTTACGCATCAGTTTGTGTGTTCAGCTTAAACGACAGCATTGCATTTGCTGTTTTTATTCATATACAACTTTTGTCATATTGCATTTCAGTTTACTATAGCACATTTGTCATATAAGTGCATACGTCACGACAAAGGGTATTTCGTAAGCTCAAAAAGTCCGCTACATGTATCAGGATCAAACAATTTTAGAGGGAGAATATAAATACAACAGCAACTTGCTTCTCTGTTTCCTATCATTAAAGAATATATGCTGCAATATCATCAAAGCAACTAAAAATGTTTACTTAATAATAGACCATCATTATCTGAGAATCTTTAGAAGATTGCATAAAAAAAGAAATCATGAGTGTAAATTGTGACGTATTAAAAAAGCACCCTTTTAATATGTAGATACGCTTGTTGCCCAGCACAAAATAAACATTAACAAGAATTATGTCTGTCCAAAAAAATAAATGCGAATTCTTAATGAAAGAAAAATAAAGCAGATTTATGCTGAAAATATTTATTTTTTAAAAGCTATACCGACAGTTTAAAAAACCTTTTTCTCTTTATTTGTATATTGTTCTTGTTATTACTGCATTTGTAGCATACGCATACGAAATTGTGCAAACGAACTGAACGTTGGCCCAAAAAGTTAAATTTCGGCAAGTCATGTACTATATAGTGATTCTTCTTTTTTGCTTTTATTTTTTTTTTGTTTTTTGGTTTTTTTGTCTTCTTTTTGTACTCATCTCCATTTCCGGTCGTAAAGTGCAGCTCACATGCTTTGCTGACTAATTGCTTAAGTATTGGCATTAAAAACAAAAATTCTTAAACTGCTTTAAATACTTGGAAAAATCTTATCTCGAATGAAAAAAACCGTATTTATTGAATGGATTTACTGAAAACCGTTTTAAGTAAAAGTCATTGACGCAAAGCGCAAAGCTGTGAGCAAGCATTTATACAGGCAATAGCTGGCATGCGGCTGAATGGGTAATATTGTATACGGCAGCTTCGCACGTCACTCGGCCTTTGTAGGCATTAAACAAAAATATTGTGAAATTAAGTTTTAAATAATGGGTTAAGCCAGTGAGTAAATGCACATAACTTACTGATGGCGCCATGTCGCTGCCAATTCGTTATCAACCTCTAAGCAATGGAAGTAATTTAGTGCAGAGATCCCGTTACCCGGTTGGCATATATGTACATACATATGTATGTTTAAACGTTGATTGATCGCTCTGTTCAAATCGTTGTTAACTGTATATGAAATTTAATTTGCGTTAAATAAATGTGCATTTCGTAAGCAATCAGGCTCAACTAATTAGTTCGTGCGCGTGAGGCAAGTGATGTTTAAAATGTTCTCAACACACACACATGCACACTTTAAGGCATTTAACTTTCGACAGTTTAAGTGCTTTAATTAGAAGTCAAAGTAAAAAAGGCAATTCTATTTATAAAATCGAAAAAACTCACACGGTCTTTATGAACATGCAGCAACATGCGCTGCAATTTCAAATTCAATGCCAATGTCATACCCGCAGCACGTCTGAGTAAAATGCGAATTTACCTAACTAATTTCGTCTAACGTCTAACGCCGTCTAACGGTGACATTGATTAGCGGCGACATTAATTTCACCTGGCGCTTAACAAGAATTACAAAAATCTGGTCAAGCAGCAAATGCTAAGTGGTTGCCTATTGACTGTTGCCTATTACCTGCTGCCTATTGGTCATTGCCGATCGCCCAAACAAACATGAGTATTGATGAGTCTAGTGTTCAGTTTTGTCAATTTGTGTATTACGTCGCAGCAGCAGCACCGGCCAGTGCCTTTGCTTCAGCTACGTTGCGGCTTGGTTGCAGCAGTAATCACTTGATGTTATCCGATATCTGTTTCGGCAGCTGTGTCGTTATTAAGATGTTATTGTGCTAAATACACAACTTGTACGTTTAATATTTATATTTATATATATATTTATGCATATATTTTTATTTATTTATTTTTCATCTTCCCCGCTTTTTTTTTTTTTGTTTTTGTTTTTGTTTTAAAATATATTTTTCAGTTAAATCATGCTTCGCATATTTGGTCTTTGTTGTTGATTTGCTAAACTCGTTTTGCGAATTTTTTTGCGTTTAGTTTTTTGTTTTCTTTTTTTTTTTTGTGGACTTAATTTTTTTTTTTTTCTGTTTTATTTTTGAGTCATCTTTGGGCGTTCCTACCTATTTCATTTTTATGTTTATTGTCTTTTGTTACGTATTAATCATTTTAAAAAAATGTTAATAATATGTATCTGCAGAGTTTCAGATTGTGTTTATTGGGTTTCGACAATTTATGCATGCCATTAAATTAAACGTTCAATTAACGCTTAAGCGTGATGTTTCACTCAATGGTCTTGACTTAACTTGCGACAGATCTACGTAGCAACAGCAACACGCGGTTCACTTTTGAAAGTTGCCACAGACCATTGCCGTTCTTGTCTTGGAAGTTTTATAGTATAGTTTAAGTTGTGTGATAATGGCTAAGAATTTATATGCGTGCATTTTAAACATAATATTACGTTGGATCTTAATAGGTTTAGTGGTTTGGAATTTAAATGTTAATTAGTTACTTAGAAAGAAAGCTTTTTTATGGTATATGGGATGGTTAGATATTAAATTTAAATTGCTGGCGTCTTTCTTCTTTTTTAAATAAATGTCATTGTCTGCAAACTTTTAAATTCTTCAATAAATGCTATTTATTTATGCCGTTCTACTCGTTTAAGTCTGGAGAACAAGATTTGTGACACATAAATTCTGAAGGCGTTTCCCGTACTCTGTTTATTAAGTTGATAAGAAGTACATTTTTTAAAATGCATTACAAACTTTTTAATAATTTCAAAATATATTTAGAGCCAAAAACTATAGTCTAGACTATGTTTATATATAGATTTCATCAACATTAATGATATAAAATAATTAAACGACAATCTATCCAGAGTAAAGTTATTAAAAAAGCATCAACTCGTTATAAAACAGTAGACTTATTAATAGTATATATTGTATGTGTAGCTAAATTAAATCATTTCATTATTATGAATTGAATATTTAATCAGAATAATACTTAGTTGGCATAATTTTTTTTACATTGTAATTAGTGGGCGCCAAGCTTAGCCATCAATCATGTAATTTATTAAGTCACATTAAAGCAAATAAGATTATTTTTCATTAGTGCCCAAATACGCTGTGCTATTAACTTATCTACAGCAAACTCACTGTCCATTTTTAGAAAAAATGACAACGTTGTCCACAAATTAAATATATTTATTTCTATAACTTTTTCTTATTTATGAACTGTATCGATAAATAATTTAAATTTTCAAAGAATTAAGAATAATTGCATGTCAACACTCAACGCTGAAATAAGAATCAGTTTGAATACTATTAGTCACGCAGATATTTGCCTTTGTTTTGTCATATTATTTTTGTTTATTAGCTTTTAATAATTTCACCTTATAACATTACTGACTTGTTGTGCTTATAATACAAGTAAATCTCTATATACATCTCTATAAGCATTATGGAAATAATTTATTTTTACTTACTCTTTTTATATTTATTTATTTGTTTATTTATTTTGTTTTAATACTCGTACAGCACGCAATTAAAAATTGTTTGTCTGTACACAATAGCAGTAATTTGCTTCCTGGTTAAATGCTTTAAAAAAATTTTTTAAAGATAATTTTTTTAATCAGAAAAAAAAAAAATTTAAATAAATATAAACAAATTAAGTAAAAGAGAAAAATACATTTTGAACGAATTTTTGCTTAAATATATTTAATTACTGTTTTCTGTTTTGATTTTTGTTTTTGTTTTAGATATCGGCTGTACCGGCCGACGCTTTGTTTAATGTTTTTGTAGTAATTTTGCCAGCAAGATTGTTGTTTTTGTAACAATTGGCAATTTAAGACCGAATTTAGCTGCAATTGTTCATGTGCAACTGAACGTGTTTGTTTGTGGATTACGTTTATTTACAATACTTTTTACTATTTTTACCTTTTTGTGTTATTTCATTTTAGTTTGATTTAATTACTGTTTATTTTTGCAGCTTGCATTACTTGTTGATTTTTATATTAGATTGCTTTTGCTGCTTTAAGATGCATCACTTTGATTTTATTTACGCTCGTACTTGGCAACCGTAAAAAAGTTTTGACTATACATACATATGTCTGCGTCACCGGCACAGAAATCAGTTGTAACCAAGTAAAAAACATATATATAAAATAAAAACAATAATAAACACAATTTATTTGCGCCATAATGCCATAGCAACTTCCTTCGAGCCAAATACGACTTTAGACCAAGTTACAAACATAAATTCAAGTTTGATTTGTGCTGTTTGCAAGACAAAAAAAAAAACATATAATATTTTATGTGCATCAGAAGCAAAGACAACAAAAGCAAATGCAAAACTATTCGCATTAATAAACTTCATTCATAGACAAATGCAAACACATATCGAACACAATAAAAAAAAAAAAATCAAAAAAATAGTATTTTTAGAAGAAAAAAAATTGTTGAATAAAGAAAGAAAAGAAAAACCACAACGAAGACAAAATGTGAAAATCAGTTAACGCTTTTAGACAGACAAATACATATTGCCACTTCCCGCCGCGCAGCCATACGCAACGCCACGACCCACGAGCACGGCGCGTGGACTTATTTAAACTAGTGCACACCAATAAAATACGAAAAAAAAAAGAAATAAAGTTTAAAAATGCTGTTAAATATTTTTTTGAATTTTATGAATGAAACGCAAATGTTTTGAATTTGAATTTTGGCCGCATAAATTTTTGCATGCGATATAAATCCGCAGACAATGCGCGAACTTGCTTTAATTTTACTTTTTATTTCAATTGAAGACACTCCACGTCACAGACCAGCACCTTACTTCACGTTAACGTTAAAGTCGTGTTTTTTTTTTCTGTTTTCCGTATGTCTGTAAGTGCATTTGTGGGTGTTGGTTTTGCTTGCTGTGCTGCTGCTGTGTGTACAAAAATGTTGCGCATGCGCGTAAGTGTATAACTGCGACAGTCGCGGTATGCATGCGCAATTAAACTTCTGCAAACGTTGAGTCGCTCTATCTGCCTGGCTTACACTTTTTATATTTAAGCGCGTGCATATAATAAAAATAAATTCAATAGCAAAAATTGAATTTTATGCCATATGACTTTTGACCTCATCTGTACTGCAATTTCCACTTGTGTTGTTGAAGCATTAATAAACATCTGATAAGTCAGAGTCTAGATAAGCCCCGAAGCTTACGAAAAAATAAAAGTAAAAAAAAAAAAATAAATAAAAATGCAAAATATTCGATTAAAAAAAAAAAAAGAAATAAATAAATCTGTGATGTTACATTTTCTATATTTTTTATTTATTATAATTTTTATTTTTTTTTAAATAAAACTTAGAAAACATGAATTGCAGGACTCAATTCTGTTATTATATTTTTAACTAGAAAATCAATTGGAAAAGTTGAGAAAAAAAAATCTATTGGTTAATTGCACATATGTGACCGGTTCGCCATTATTTGAAATAAATATTCGGTTTTTTATTCATATTCTTTTTTTTTTGTGATGAGAAAAAACTTAAAATTCGATAAAGAATAGAAGACAACAAATGTAAACAGAAATTGCGATTTATGCGAATTGCATTTTAAATGAGTTTAAAATACATCAGAACCAAGACGAATTTACCACATTTTTCTAAGAACCTACCTTGAACTTATATTAACAAAATTAATGTTAAGCAATACTTAAAGTAAAAAATAAAAAAAAAAAACCAATCAGTCAATATTGGTTTTTGCAAGTAAGAAAAAGCAAAAATGCTGGAGACAATAACTCTTAAGGCAAAAAAAAAAAAACTTTAATAAAATACATGAGGAATGGACTGTTACATAAATTTAACATTTAATGGCTATTTTTTCATTTCACTTTTATTTGTTTTTATTTCACGAGAAGTCTATGCCAAATAATAACTATCAGAGTTATACGCAGTGCAAATTGTTAGCCTGCTTATCACAAAAAGCCAACAGACACTTGTATGCTGCCATCCGTACTCCAAGTCACACTTGCTTGGAGGAAGCGGCGAACGTACAATGCCATTTAGCATAATGCTGATTAACTACCGCGAAAGCACATATGTGCATACATATATATGTACATAAATATACAATAAACATAATTGCCAAAGTCAAAGCTAAAACAAAAGCAGTGTAAGCAATTTGCTGCTACAAAATTATAAGTGCTAAAAAAAAAAAGAAGATATAAACAAACCTTGTACGGTCTTTGCTTTGTTGATTTTGCATAGTTATAAAAAATTTAAATAAAATTTAAGAAAAAAAATAAACCAACTCCTAAAAATTACAAAAATAAAAAAATAAATCAATGCATAATTACCGTAAGAGCTGCTGCGAAGTTTACATAAAAACAATGTTTCTGATTTTCAATCGAAGTTTTAAACAATTAATGCAAAACGAGCCCACTCGAGTGCAATAATTGTGTCGTTTATGTATGCGTATTTATAAAATTATTGCTTCTCCGCCTTGAGGCGAATTTTCTACAAACTTATGTTGCACAATATTTTCACTTGGCAACCGTGTAAACAACTGAAAAATTTTTATATATGTACGATTTTTTTATTTATGTTTTAGCTGCATTGGCGGTGTTTTGTTGTTGTTGTTATTTTCTTTTAGCGCAACAAACTTGTGCGCATTGAAAATATTTTATTTTCTTTTTTTTAATATTATTTTTACACACATTGGCGCGGCACTGGCACAGCGCAAATCAAACTACATTTGCACTTTAATTGAACAATGCTTAATTTTTCTTTTATTTATTATTATTATAATTTTTTATTTATTTATTTCTTACGTATTTTAATTTTTTATTCACTGCATGTCTGTGTACAATTTTTCAGCTCTTGCCTTTGCACACTTTTTTATTGTTGTTATTTATTTTTGTTTGTATGTTTGCTATTTTTATTTTTTATTTAAGCCGCGACGTCAACGTTGCGCGCTTCGAATCTCGTTACTAACTAAAAACGGCGACACGCGAAACCAAGCCAAGTCAAACAAACCGACCAAACCAAGCCAATGCGAGGCGATATGAAACACAACAGTCAAGCCGTAACTAAAATAAAATCCAACGGCAACAACAACACGACGGACAACAACCACATGTGAACAACGAAAATGCTAAGAAAATCGACAGCAACAACAACTGCGGTACTTGTGTTAAAATAACAACATCAGCCACAAACAACTATACGTTGGCTACTGGCTACTGTCTACTTGTACTAGCTCGCGAAATACTGTTTGGCAAGTTCAAGTCTCAATGTTAGTTAATCGACTCGCAACCGAGTTGGTTGCTTTTCGACTGCAGCATAAGTTCGATCTGCGTCACACAGAGCTCCACGAGCCGGCGAAGGTGTGCAATTTAATTGACGCCGCGCTCGTGTTGGCCAAGTCAAGTTTGAGTCGAACTTATGCGGCAGCCGGCGAGCGATCCAATTCTCACCTTGTTGCAACGCAGTTGACGATCGAACCTGTGCCATGGGCACCCACACAACAATGCATGATCATATTCGGATGTTTACACTAGCTAACAAGAAATTGGGTACGTTTGACATTTTACTGTGTTAAATTTTCACTGCTAAGTCGCCGCTCATCAACTTTTAAATTCTACACAAAGTCTACCTATCAACCAACTTTAACAGAGAAAAGCTAAAAAATAGCCAACTTTTGAGCTAAAAAACTTAACAGCTTTACATTTTTTCTGCAAAGTAAATTGTTTGCTTTTGTAATTAAATAGCATATCTCTTAAATTTTGTTTACCTTCGATCACAGTTTCGTCCCGCAGCGCGAACGTCAAAGCGCCACACATTGCACACAAACCACTTCCAGCGAAAAATGTTGCAGCAACTGTAGCCCAGCGCAAACATGTTGCCGCAGTATATTTAGTTGGCTTGGCAACCAAAACAACAAAAGCATTTTCCAACATTTCTGATGCGTCACTATCATTAGGGTGTTCTGTCTATGCAGTTTGCTTTGTTAGCTAATGTTAACATATTGTACACTGTGGAGATAAAAAATTTAGTAGCACATTCAGTGTCCAAATGTAGCTTGAATTATAAAATCTATACTTTTACCCTTTTTTTGTGTTGTGTGTAAGTTTGCATATTTCAAATTTCATTCGATACTAAAAATTCCTAAAAACTCTGACTTACGTACATTAGTACATAATCAGGTTTTCTAAGTCAATTTTACGCATATTTAATGTGTGTGAAATATTTTTACCCAGAGTCTTTGGTAGTTAAACGTTTTCCTACCTGTGCTGCTCAAATAACATAGCACTATTGTGCGTTGTTGTTGTTTATTTAGTTATTTTTTTTATTTTCGGCTTCGTGTTTAATCTGCCGGTTAATTTTTAAACTTGTTTGCTTACTCACACACGAAATTATGCCAGGAATGCGCGCACACAATAAAACAAAATGCCAAAAAGAAAAACGAAAAATAAAGAACATTCATCTTTGAGGTGCACAAAGCAAAAGAGCATAGGTAGCATACACAACGAGCCCCTTTTTAAAGCATTAAGTGCAGGCTTATACAGCATAGCTGCGGCATAAAATTGTGCAGCATGCTCATGTCTGCTATTAATTTTTTTATTTTGCTTTTGGCAGCTTGTAGACATGCTAGCATTTTTTTGTTTTTTTGATTTTATTACTGCAAAATGTTAACAGCCTTTTTTGCAGTCGATTTCAGTTAGACAAAAGCCAAGTTGCGCGCGTGCCAAACACGATTGTACACGATTTTTGTGTCTGCACGTATAAGCTTAAAATAACAACAACAACAAAATCAAGATCATGCTGCATAAACTGTTGCCACGATCAATCGATTACGCATATAAATCAATGGCTGAGTGACTAAGTGAGCAATCGAGCCAAAGTATTAATGTACCGACCTGCAAGCGTACATAAGTATGTACCTATCTATATACATACCTACTTAATACATTTAACAGCATTCCATGCTAGTGCCTTGCCCAAGAGCGCGTATAGGGTACGTGTGTAAGCGAAAAGGTTTTTTCTAATGTCACTTGAATGAAAAACTATTTAAAACTGAAAAAAATGTCATTGCTTATGCAGTGACTCACGTTATATGATTTTCAAGTTTGCATTATGCTGTTTCACTTTGTGTAGATAATCGAAAACCAGGTTTTGTCATACGAGCAACCCAGATGAAACTTAAGTACGTATTGTTTACTCCTCTATGAGTACGCTGTGTGAAAATATTATGCCTACTGGATTTACACAGTTGCCTGTATTAGATAATAGACATTTTTGTACAATGTATGCATTTGTAGATTGGAATTTACGCGAGCTTTTTAACAAATGTATTTTCACTTTTTTCTGTTTTATTAAATTGTTTGTGTTATGTGCATTATGAAGTGACATGAAATCATTGAAATAGTTTCAGCAACTATTCTTATTATAAATTGCAAATGGAATTTATCAGGGTTTACAATTTTCATCTTATCAAGGTATGTTTTGGTATTTATGCATTTGTAACTCATGTGAGCAAGTGCAATGTTTTCTGGTCAAGATTAAATTAATTAAACACATTTTCACTTTACTCGTGAGACGGTGCTTGGTCGAGAATTAGTGGGTAATAATTCGTAAGTATAGATTTTGTTACAACTGAAATGGTGAAAGTTTCCTTGTTCCTTTCGTTTATTTTGTTGTTTCATATAAACTATTGAATATCATTTTGTAACTGCACACTGATGTATGCGGGTTCAATGTCATGAATATTGCGTCATCTTTTTTTTGAAACCCCTTTCGCATGGAATAAAATTTTCTTTAGCAAATAAAAGCTGCATTGCAACACTTTTCAGTTTTTTCACTTACCAGGCTGCAATTGACAAATGTAACTTGAGACAAGTTGAAATAAAAAGGTGTTTCAAAATTAAGTTCTAATTACAGTTAGCCTTAAAACAAAAACAAAAAAAAAAAAAAAAGAAAACCGAGACGTAAGCTCTTTTATTTGCAAATGCTGAGTAGACATTACATGGGCACAAGAGTTCGTTACCTTTTCGGTTGGAATTTTAATTAAACATTTTTGGCGCGAGTATTCAACAGTCAGCATGTCGCCAGTTCGATGGCAAAGAAAAACTTGATTTAATAAATTTTAGCAGATGTAAGCAACAGGCGATTTATGATTTTTATTTATTTAAGATATGTGTGTCAGCATACACGCGTTCAAAGCACTCAAATTAGCCGACAGCGCGTGTTGTTGCCCTTTGCTTAATTTCTTCTTGTTAAGCACATAAAA
The DNA here is from genome assembly GCA_037044495.1 of Stegana nigrithorax. Taxonomy (NCBI): domain Eukaryota; kingdom Metazoa; phylum Arthropoda; class Insecta; order Diptera; family Drosophilidae; genus Stegana; species Stegana nigrithorax. The sequence continues at coordinate 654,843 of JBAMBQ010002580.1, forward strand.
AACCTTTTGACACATTTGCAATTTTTCCAGGGTAGGAAGGTGTATCCATTACATGCTGAAGACAACTCGGCAAAACGCATGTTAACTAACGGTTTAACGACTTTTTGTTTAAATATTTATAACAAACGAAAAGAGAGAAAAGTTATAAAATATGCATTTGGCAAGTGCAAATTTCCGCCTGCTGTTGACATTCGTTAAGTACTTGAAAAAATCAGATGAAGCAAAAAACAAAATAAAATCATTAAATAAAAGCAAGCGAACGCGCGCGCGTCATTGAATACGCCAAATGTCAATCAGAAGTCAAACCGCTGTTTCTCAATAAAATTGCAATTTCCGTTAAAGCAAATGGGGAATAGCAGCAGCAGCAAGAGCGCTCAGAATTCGATTTAAAATTGTAATCAGATACTCCACTGTAGCCAGCCAGTCAAACCGAGCCCGCGTGAGAGGAGGCACAGCGCACAGTTAGATCGGCATACAGGCTAACCGGCGCAACGGCGCTTAGGCCTGAATTGCAGCAATGTTAACTCAATATGTAGGCTGTAGTGTGTATCACGTATGCGTACTTAGGCACGAAGAGTAAAGCTGTTCTATTACGTACGTTACATATACTATACCTAATAGAAGGCGATATCATGCGCATAGTCGCGCTGCTGTAACCACAAAACCTTTGGAATGTTGACATTAAGCTAGCGAATGCGCGAGAGCAAACAAAACGCAAAGCAAATCTTCATTATTAAGCTGTAAATAGTCTTACAATAAATGTTCGCGAATGTCTGACAACAACAACAATGATAACAAAAACAAATGCGTTTATATTTGCGGAAGCCGCAATTCCAATGAATGCTAAAACTTTGAAATTGAAACTGATTTTCTAAAACGGTAGAATTGCAGCAAAAAAAAAAAAAAAAAAGAAACAGAAACAAAAAAAATTAAGTAAATTGTAGCAAAGGTTTTTCACAAGCTACGCAGTTGTATAAATTTAAAGGCTGCTCATGCCGCCAGCTTTGCCGCTTAAACGCGTTTTAGTGCGTTGCTGAGCCGCCTTCTCTACCATCTAATAATGGCTATGGCCGCATTAAGTTCCGCCTGATTTACGTTTATGTCTGTGCGCGCAATTGAAATTTCCCATGCCCGATTAAAGAGACACTTTGGGTTTTTATTTATTTAATTTTGATTCAACTTTCGCTTTATTGATATGCTGTAATATATTATTTTTATTGGTATTTGTGTTGGCCAAAAAGTTTTGATTTTGTTTTTACACTTCGTAAACATTAGTTTTGACTTAAGTTAGAAAATCTTGAGTTGTCTTGAGTTTAAATACAGTATTTTGCTTAGCAATATTAAACTGTTATGAATGTACGATTAACTTTTTAAATTTTAATGCAAAAAAGAAAACAAGCAACATTTATAAATTTCATAAAAATATTTCATTAAATTTTTTCCATTAACTTCATAAGTTATATATAAATTTTCACTTAATGTTTTGTTATATATATATTTCTTTTTTATATTTTGCACTCATGTGGTTTATAAGTATTAATAATGTAAATGGGGTTGATTATTGTTTTTATGCAACAATCATGTTCGCTTTCGTAATTTGACCTTGCCTTATCTTACCATATTTAAGCAATTAGAAGTAAATATTTTGATTTTTTAGGCTACCTAATATGCAATGAGTACAATAGCTTTGTTACTCTTTATAATAAATTAAGTTTCAAATGTTAATTACGAAAAACACTAATACAGACAAGGAGAACTTAAAGTGAAGAATAAAAATTTGTATATCTGGTATATACAATAAAAAATAAAATAAATAAAAACAAATGCTTTTTGAAAAGGACGGTTTTTTTTAATGGATGTGTTAAATATGGAGCCCCAATTTTAAGCACACATCGTTTGTTTATTTGATAACTTTATCGGTGTATAGTAAGATCCTGAGCGATCCTATGGTTATATTATAAATGTAAATGAAAACAGAAGATTTCGTTGAAAACAATAAATTATAATAATTTTATTTTTTTTTATGTTATATTATCTATTTAAATAAGATAACATTTAAACTGTAAATTTATATCATATTATTTCGGTCCCTATTACACACCATTTATGCGCAGGCTAGAAGTATGCTAACAAATAATACGAGTATTACTATGAATCTCTTATTGTTTCGAACGTTTATAGCATACATTTAGGCAGCCTTTTTTGTTTTTATATGTTATAATATGCAAGAGAATTTTTCTGAATTTATTTATTTTTTTTAAGATGTTCCATTTAATATTTATACTAACTGTGTATGATATTTAGTTAAAAGAGATTTATTTACGCAGTAATGGAGAATAGTTAATTGGAATTTCAATTCTTTATATAGGTTTAGTAGGACAAACTAAAACAGCTTAAATAGTCAAAAATATTACTAAAATGTTTAACAGACTTATTAACATATAAGGCATCAGATTTGACTCAATATTAATTTTAAAAGAGTACTTTACAAAAGTTGATTTAAAAATAAAAAAAAAAACTAAATGCAGAAAAATCTGTACAACAGAATTACAAAGAGTGAAAAGAAAGCAAATAAATATTCAATTGTTTAAATTGAACAATTGGAAGGGTTTCATGTTGAAAGCAGATGTATGGTTATGGTTATTATACTATATAGATAATCTTCATGAAATACTCAAGACACTTAGTTAATGACAGATGCGATTTGCATTTCTTATACTCTGTATTATTTAAATTATTTGCCACGGTGGGTCAATATTAAACACTTTTGTTCATAGATAACTTCGATGCATATGTAGTTGTGTAGGTTGGCATATGCAGTTGTACTTTTTTTTAGAGAAACAAATTTCCAGAAAACAGCCGAGTATTAAATTATTCTTGTAAAAGCTAGAAGAGATCGAATATACATACATACATCTATGAGCTGTGCTGCACAAGCAAAGTGTAAAGAGTTAAAAATTTAATTTAATAATATTACAGTTAAAATCTTTTTATTGAAATTCACTAAAAAGTCGATACTCAAACACAACGAAGGTACATTAATTTTTATTTCAATTGTACACACATGAAATTGAATTTGCATAAGATTATTAACTATTCTTGACTAAGTACTCATGCCATTTGTTTAAATCTTGGAATTTAAAGACTTACATACTGAAATCGTTTATTATTTATTATATTATACATATCATATATTTGTAGTTGAAAACTGCTGCAAATCTGTTGAGCGAAATCCACATAAATATTTTATAAATATTTTGCTTAGCTCGACACAAATGTGTGTAGCGTGCAAAAAGCTGCTTACGGCTCCGAGGCCATGCGTATGCGCGCGGTCGCACGAGACTTTGTATGGATTTCCGCGGTGCGCAGAGTGATGCCAAAGATATCCTCATGATAACGACTCTCATCCTGTGGGCGGTTGTGTATGCATATGCATGTGCGTGTAGGTACAGCATCAACAGCAGCAACATCAGCAAATTGAGATGAGAAAAAAAAAAAGACAACAATAACACAAAAACGTAAAATCTTTGTCTTTCTTTTTGTTTGTTTTCATTTTCTTTGCTACAAATTTGTAGCTGTTATATATGACACTTGCCATCATAACTTGTGTACTTAAAAAGCAAAACAAAACAAAAAAGAAAAGAAAACTACAAAAACAAAATCATGAAAATCAGACATACTTGCGCAAACGATTTCATCTCGTTTAAATATTTATGACAAACATTGTTAAGCAAGTATCAAAAAAGGATAAAAGAAAAACATGAGAGCAGCTCCGGCTCGTGCGCTGGCGACGTTTGTAAGCACACTGTCAGCATATATTTTTGTAATAACAAGCAAAGCACTCAAAGCAAATAAAACTCGCATACAACGCACATCCAATGCGAATGCCATGCGACCTTTGTCTTGCCTCTTGCCTGCTGATGCACGCTCTCTTTCGCACTTGCATGGAAGGCGCGTAAACAGTTGTGCGCGATTTTGTTACTTATACGCATACGTTGTATGAAGATTTTTCTTTTCACAGTTATTCAAGGATACTTACGCGCAATGTTAGCAAAAATGTCTCAACTTCCGCTTCAGTTTTTTGCTCTTTTCCGGCAATGCATTTCCTGTTGTGTGTCGTGTGGGCAACAAACGATTTTATTTTTATGTGTTAGGTTTTTTTCGTCATCATTGTAGGCGGGCAGACACGCAACCAAGTCAAACGCAGTCATGTGCCATATGAAATGAAAAAGGTTAGAAAACAAAAAAAAAAAAAAATATTAAAAAATTTGAACATTCAGGCAGAGCAAGAGACGCATAGTGAAAAGTAAATAAAAAGCCTCCACTGTTCTGGGTTTCCTCTTGATGATTTTTTTTTCTACTTTTTTTCTGGTTTACTTTTTTCTATTTTTGGTTTCTGTACGCTTTGCATTGCTGAGCCATGCTTTGCGGCGCGTAAGTCTATTTCTTTAACAAGTTCTGTGGCATTTTGATGCTTTTTATTGCAGCGGCGCTGTATGCTTTGCGTTGCATTGCCTTACGGCTCTCATACGCATACTCATGTGTATTAAGCGCTTGAAATGGCAAGCCATGGAGTGTATTAAAGTCGAGTAGTAACGTTAAGCACAAAGGAAAGCTCTAAACATTTTATTGGTGTTTCATTTTGTTGCCTAAACAAATTTATATAAACTTGTTGAAAATGCTCAAGTAAACTGTTTGCCTCTTGCTTATGCAAACAATCAACTAAACGTGATTTAAAGTAAACTATTGAAAGTTGTCAGTTTAAAATAAGACCTTTTACAAGAATTACTTATTACCTAAACCCCTTTTCTAAGAATTTTGCTGACTCAGCGTCTCATCAAAATGTCTGCTAATGAATTGCAAAAAGCAATTGGAAATGTCCTGCATTCCTATGACGCAGAACAGCTTTATTAATATCCATTAATTTGCGCAGCTGAGCTGCGCTATTGGACTCATAGTAAACTACACTTCGTTTTAATTATGCCAGCATAACTTGCAATTATTACTCAGCTGTAAACATTGCAAGTAACATGCCATACATTTTTAGCAACAAAAAGAAAGAAAAAAAAAAAAACAACAGCAAACAAACAAGTAAGCAAAACAATAAGTAAAATGACAAGTGAAAATACAATTCATAAGACATTATTACGCTCATTTCCTCGTGTTTGTGTTTTCCCTGCTGAATCGTTAAGGCAAGGTAAGTAAAAGTATATTTCAACATAATGCAAGTAATCAAAAGTATGTTACAAAAGAAAAGTAACAAAAAAAAAAATAAGAAACAATGCAAAAAAGTTAAGTAAAGTAGTCACAGCAAATCCCACAACGCCACAGAATAAAAACCCCAGAAGCAGACGAACATGGCTCGAAGGTAATCAAACTAAGGTAAAGCAGAGACAAGCAAACCTAAGCGTAGCAAATCAAACCAAAGCAATTCAATAATGTGAAGCAAACTGAACTGAACCGTACTGAACTGAACTGCACTGCACTAAACTGTAGCAGACCTAGCTGAACTAGACTGAGCTGAGCTAAACTGAACACTTACCTGAGCGTCTGGTAAACATGCTCGGCCATTGTGACATCGCCGCAAACGTAGACATGGCCCCGCTCCTGCACAATCAAGTTATATAACGAATCGAATTCCTGTTCAATCAGATCCTGAACATAAGTCTGTAATGAAAGCGTTAAAAAAAATAGGAAAACAGAAACAAATGTGAAAAATGAAAATCAGCAGGAAAATGAAAACGATTGCTGAAACAAATACGTGTATGTTGTAGTTGGTAAGCGGAAACGGAAATGCTGACTCGCAGTGGGCCAACGCAGTTTGTTTGTACTTGTGTTTTTATTTGATTGTCAGTCAATGGGTCAGTTGCACTACGTTGAGTCAAGTTGTACTGAGCTGTGTTGAGTTGAGTTGAGTCCTGGCCGCTTTGTGTGCGGCAAATGGCAAAAGTTTGTTTGCAAAACCAAACAAAAGTCGATTTGCGGTTATGGTGACATTATTTAAACTTTTGCGCTTAAATTCATGCCATTGTTGATTGCCTACATACCTTTGGTATATTCGGATCACGTGAAAGCGCCAGAAAGACACGATCTAGTATTTTATCACGGGCCAGCTCCTCCTTATCCTCTGCATACAGGTCAACCTCACGATTGCGACAACCAAAGAACAGCCAAACTTTTGGCAATTGCATGTCAGTGTCCAATTCCCGCAGCACCTGGAACTCCTGCCAGAAGGACCTAAAGGGTGCAATGCCCGTGCCCGGGCCAATCAACACAACGGGTCGACTTGTGTCTGTCGGCAAATGGAAACTCGGCGCACTGCGCACAAACATATACAAGTCATCATCTGCACGCAGACTCGCTAAGTAATTCGAACAAACGCCAAAGCGTTCATCGCCTTCACCATCCTCAGAGCGATACCTGACAATGGCCACTGTGAGATGAATCTCGTTATTAACACGTCGCGGCGACGACGATATCGAATAGAAACGTGACTGCAGCGGCGTCAGATTAGCCAGGACTAGAGACGCTGGCGGCTTGCACGAGGGAAACTCCTCGAGCACTTCCAGCAAATGCGGCAGACGCCAGTGACGCCAATCCTCATAGGCAGAGGAGTCAGTAACGAGCAGCTGTAGGCGCTCGGTGTCTGCATTGTCGTCGCAGAAGCCCGCCAGCAGCGTGAGCATCTGCCTGTTGGGTGGCGTTGTCAAATCAAAGAAGCGCGCGAGTAAATTTCGCAAAGTATCTGCGGGTATTTTATCATGCGGCTCCCAGCATTTGAATATGCCATTCGATGTTTGTTTCTCCTTGAGCAATTGCAGCTGCAGCACCTCGTCGGGATTGTCAACGCCAGTCAACCTCTGGAGTATGCCATCGACAATCTCCTGTTGATTGGCGGGAAATATGCCCACATGATCGCCAGGCTCGTAGTCCAAGCCAGGTGCGCTGATTTCCAGGAGCATTGTTGTCTTCTCGCCAGTGCTGAGCTTGGTTAGATTTTGTGGATTCGTTTTGATTTTGCAGCAGTGCACTTTCTTATTATGGTACTTTGAGAGCAGATTCTCCAGACTGGCCTTTGGCTTCGAGGGCACGAATCGCACCGTATTCACTGTAAGAGATTCATTTTGCAATGCAAGCGAAGCATCTGAGAGGCTCTGATCGGGATCCAGGCAGAAGGTCTCACAGGCGAGCTAAATTACAAAATAACAACAGCAATGCACATGTAACATTAAGTTATAAACTATAAAATGCTTTATTAGGTTAGAATAAGTTTCAACTACTCTAACTTACCTTAAAGACCTCTGGTGCCCATTTTCGAAACGATTGTTCCTGTCCGCACATTTCATCGCCAAAAGCGACCTTTAGCAGACGCTCACCGCCCAACTCACCCAAAATGTTGTCAATGTATTGCCCAAAGGCGCAGAAGTTCGGATAAGCTGACGAACCCAAGGCGAACACAGCAAATCTGACATTCGACAATGGGCCGAAAGTTTCCTCAGTGAATGTATCCGAAGTGGAGCCACGCAGTGAATCCCAACGATCGATTTTCTTGACTTGTTGCAGTGGCAGTTTTTTAAACTCCTGCCGTGAGCTGGCCTTCATAAAGGACTTAGATGAGCCGACGCCAATGCTATGGAGCAAAAAAGGCAGACAGTTGCAGTGCGTTAAGCCAACTATAACGGCATACAAAAGCTTTTACAATGCAGAAAGAAATTAAAAAAATAAAAATAAAAAAAAAATTAAGTAGAGGCGCACCGAAGTCAAAAGACGCTGTTTCTTATATTAAAATGTTAGATTGTTGCGAAAATGCCGTACACTGAGCTCATATTTCAAAAGCAACGAACAAAAGCCATGCGTATGTTGTTGCTACTAACGAAACGGCCCTAAACGAAACAATTCAACCAAAGCTGAACTGAGCTGCGCTGAGCCATATGACGAAGGCAACTCAAGGCAACTGCAGGCACAACAATAAGTTGCACAAATAAAAAAGACAAAAAAAACAAAACACAAAAACAAAAAAAAAATAAACAAAAAAGGCTAAGAAAACGCAACAAACCCACATACAACAAAATGACAGCGAAACATTTATTACGCTTGTCATTTTTATATACGAAAACGTTGATAAAAAATAACAAGAAATAGCAACAACAACAAATGTAACACTGCAGCAGGCTTTATGACTGGCCTCATGCCGTGGACTGTAGTTCAGTACACAGTAACAGTAGCAGAGCAGCACAGTCGCCGCAATGAATGTGCGGGTATAAGAGAACTCAACGACGTCGCATATATGTGTGCGGTGTAGGATAGTCTTAGCAACAACAAAAGGACAACAAACATAAAAAAGCACTGGTACGGAACTGTAAAAGTAAAATAAATATTGCGCGGGCGTAGCGTGTTTGCGTCTCTACTTGCGTTCGTTTGTTAAAAAGTATCTTCATCAGCAGCATCAACAAGATGAGTACGGCACAGCAACAAAAGCAGCAGTAATAAAAGTAACAAAAATTGTTGCCGAACTGTCAGCAATGCGCTTGGGTGTGTCAGCAGTGACCACTGTAGTCGCCACAAACAACATGAGTGATGATACCACAATGAGTAAGTAAGACAACAGAAATGAGCGAGGAATGTCATGTTGGCAGCCAGCAAGAACAATAAAAAATGCTTTAAGCATGCTCAAAAAAAAAAGCTACTTATATTCACGAGTATATATTACATATAAACTTGTATATATATTTATACATTAAGTTGCTTTTTTTGTTCATTGCTAATACGGCGTGTAGTTGGCTAATTTTCAGAGGACGCTGCTGGAGATTAGCTCTTGTCATTTGACGGCAACCTCTCAGCTCGTCAGGTAAATGATGCTGCACTTCAGTTGATGTCTTTTTAAAGATTATGGCGCGTGTCTTCTTAAAAATTTGACAGGTTAATAAGACTTATTACATAAAATTGGATTATTGTTACTATATTTTTATTTTTTTTTTTGGGAAATCAATACGTAGTTCACAATCTAATCTAGCTCATATACATTGCCCATTTATATGTGGATTATAATGACACTAGAGTCTACATGAATGCAATCAAAACGGCATTTTTGGAATTCATACTCAAATTAATGAATTTGGCATTTGAATCAATTAATTCAATTTCTATGTGTGCAGTAGCTGAGAAAATTATTAACCTGTTTATATGATCATGAGAGCAATTTTCATTTATTTGTTTTTAACATAAGCTTTAATATTCAAGTTGAAATTAAAAGTGATTCTTGGGAATGCTGGATTAACGGACGCAGCACCTCTCTTGGCGTTTGTAGCAAATTTATAACGATGCAAAAATCAAAACTTATTTGTTTTGCTTTAAATTTTGCAGCTGCAGTAAAACTTGTTAAAAGAGAAAATGAGAACATTATTTGCCGCTTAAATTGTTTTGCCTAGATGCACATTTTCCTCCACCGTGCACTGACACGCTTTTGGGTCATTTTATCACCTTCTTCACTGGCGTATAAGCGGACGCACAAAAGTCTTCTGGAGTGGCACGGGAAAAACGGTGAAAAACCTAAAAACGCAGTCGACGTGAAAAAACAAGTGCGTGTTTGTTGCTTTGCTGCTCAACTACTCAGATCCTTTGTGAAACTAGACGCTGTGTAAATATTACCAGAAAATTATGACCAGCTTAGAGTGCACGAAAGTAATAAGTGCAAAGCAGAAAAACTGCCAACTGAATGCTGAACTGTAAATTAATTGCTTGTTGCCAGCAGAGCCAACCACGTCTTGTACACGACACTGGCGAGCATAGCCTTGCTTAAAGGATCTGCTGCTTATTGCATCGTCCCACCATCGAGCAGTTTGTGGCAGGCAGGCAGGCAGAGTGCACACACCCACTTGGCAAACTTTTCACAAATATTGACGAACTCAAGTGTTTAGTCGAGTGCGTTGTAAGCAGTTTTAATTATTGCTGCACTTGAGTCAAATAAGTGAATTGCGTTAAGTGCCGCCACTAAGCTGCGTGTTTGTTATATTATTTTCTATTTTTTTTCTTCTTTCTTTTATGCTTATTTGCTTGCTTTTTCATTCCTCATTTTGTGTGCTTCATTATGTGAAGTGTGCTGCACTACAGCATTTATATCTCATCTCATTCGTGCTCTATGGCCTGACATATGCACACCTACACACACATATACATACATATGTTTGTCTGTCTGTAGTATATCCTGTTGAAGTTAATTACTAAAAGTAAGCACCTCTAATGATTTAAGGTGGCTAAATGTTTGCTGATTAACCTCCGCTCCTCACGGCGACTTTTGCACTCGAATTCATGTCAGCCACCACTCCTACACGAAATTAAAAGCCAGGACTCAACTCGTATTTCGTTTGGCAGTTGGTATGTTTGCGCGTGCTATTTAAGCCAAATGCACCTCCACCTCTATCTCCACCGGCAGATTCTGCTGCAACTCTCAGTAATTTCTATGCTAAGTTTGGGTCTGTATGTGCTTTTGCAGCGGAAACGGAAGCGGATGCCGCCATGACAGACAACACTTCGCAGCGTACTTACAGGCGTTGATGGCGTAATAGACTGCAATTAAGTGTGCCACTTGCGCTTGATGGCACCTGCTGCAGCTGCATGCCAACGACGATGTAATGTGCAACTTACAAAGTTGTCCTGGCAGCTGCCTGCGCACAGAGCATATTGCTACAATATGCCAGCAACTTGGCAGAGCGTTGTTTATTTTACAATTGTGTCATAAGTTTTAAGTGTATTGACGTTTTACTACAGCATGAAAACCTGTTTGTCTAAATTGAATTTCAAATTGCTGATTGCCTTGTGAGATGCTCTTTGGCAAAATAATAAAATTAAAATGTGTCAATTCTGTTTTATATATTTTAGTTGAACTCAATAAGTTAAGCAGACTCTGAATACTTTTTTAAGCGAAGCTTTATTTGATTATTAATGTAGAGTGCAATAAACTGCTTGAAGATTTCTTTTTTCTTTTAACAAGGATGCCTCAATCAAAAATCTGTTTGATATAAAGTGCTGCCCCAATGCAGAATTTGTTATTTTCGATAGCTTTAAAGATTCTACTAAAGAGTTCGTGGCTCATCATTTTACCCCATGACTTTTTTAAAACTCTATTTGATTTTAAAAAAAGACTACTAGATAGAATATTTACCAACAAATGTCTCAAAAATGCCCACAATACCCCTGAATAGACTTATAGTCTTCAACTTTGCAAACTGTTTCTGCCAAGCATACTTAATTTTCGCAATTTTAGCCAAGCAACCCAAAAATTCAGTTAAATGCTCGATAACCCTATGCGCCTTTAACTTGGCTACGCAATACCAACAAAAACAATTTGCAACTTTTCCAAAGAAATCAAAAAGTTTTTAAGCAGCGTAAAATGCTCTAAACATGTGCTGAGCTTGTGCCAAGCATGCAGTCTGCCATAGTTGCAGTTTTCAGTAGAAAATTCCTTCGACAGTCCATCAGCATGAAGCTGATCGAAGCATACAATTAACAACAAAAAGTTTAACTTGCTAACTAACTTAAGCAGAAAAGTAATCTAGGATGCCCAAAGCATGAAATTGCGTTAAGATTTGGCATTGAATTACTCACTGGCCAGATTGCATAGCAATTGTTGCAGGATTCGCACTGTTGTGGATTTTCCTTTGAAATACGTGTTGGCATGGAAAAAGCCATGAACTGCTGCGAATTGACTATGCATGCGAGTAGCACGGAGAGGCATTTTATTTTGTGTCTGACGTCAGTGCACACTTAAATTTTAAACTAAGCCTCAAAGACTCCGCTCATTAATCACTCAGTCAGCTATAAAAAGTCTGCATATCACTTAAGGCAAATTGTCAATTAAATCAAGCTAATTGATTTTCTTTCAACGCGCTGCCTTGCCGACGCCCACAAAATTTGTTTAACAAGCCAAAAAAAAAAAAAAATTCGAAATAAAGAATAAACGCCAATAAAACAATATTATTAGAAATGCAAATTGAAAAGCAAACAATTCAACACATAAACAGAAAGTGGGAAAGAGACAAACAGCATAACGCACACAGACAAGGAACGCGTTGGAAATTTTATAAATTTTCTTATTAATTTTCATAAATACGCAACATAACACCGGCAGCAGTCGTATCGTTGAACAGCACACTGCCGCCTTTGCTGATGTGTCTGTTTGATTTTACCCTGAGGCATTATCCTTCACTGCTTATCAGTAGAAGAATATTTTATTGTATTGACACACATTGCATACTTTCAGGCTTACCGTTGCCTTTGCCATTCTCATCAATTTTAGTACCACTGTTGTTGCTATTGTTGTTGTTGTCGCTGTTGCTGCTGCTGTCATTGTCCTTGTTGTTGTCTGCACAATAAATTTTCATATGAATTTTCCATTTTTTAAGCTACGTCAGCATGTGTGCGTGTTAACAAATTTATATAAACAGCTTTTCTTTATGATTGAGAGTCAACGTATATTTAAGACGATATTTGTTGTTGTTGTATTTCCTTTTTTGCTTTTTTTTTCCTGTTGCTATTGCTAGAGGTTTTATGTCAGCATTGCCATTTTGTTGTTTTTATTTCTGTTGCTGTTGTCATACGTTGCTGTCGAAACTGTCAAGCGGAAATCCCCTTTATAATATACAAAAACACAAAAAAAAATTTATATCGAAATAACAAAATTATTATTGTTGTCAGCAGTGGGTTTGGTGGAAATTGCGCGGATATTCCCATTGGAGCTTATTAGTCAGACTTTAATTGAACAGAAAAGAGCAACGCATGTCTTCGTCAGCGGTTTAACGTTCAAAATATGACTTAATGTAATAAAATTTGACGGCTTTATGACATTATTTTTATTTTTGGCAGGTTTTGCTTATTGAAAATTAAGTTACACATTTTGTTAGGCAGGCAGGTAGCCCACTAGATTACAGTAGCTGACAGCCACCAAGCAATTAGCTTTGTAAGTGTTAGGCAATAAGATAGGCGAAAGTCTGAATTTTATTATGCTCAAAATATCTCTGCTCTTTAAAAAATTAAAGAAGCATTTAACGAGGGATTTTACTCATTTTTGGGAAAATGACCTAGGAACTCTAATGTTGACATAAGACAAGAGTCAAAATATAAAACTTTTGGAAGAAGTCCTTCCTAATCAGAAATATATTTACAAATTCGTTTCAATATGAATTCTTAACGTTCCCACTTTTATATATAACGTGCAAATTCACATGTCTAGCCCAACTAACAATTTATTTAAAACAGTTTAAAATTTCATTTGCCTGAAAATTTGCAAAAATACTTTGCCCAAATTAATTCAATTTTCCAACCCATATATGCTTTATACAAATTGTGCTTATATATTCTATTAATTAGCAACAAACAAATGTGCCTATCTTCTGGAACATTTCGTATTTAATGCCTCTATAATGCCTGTGTTTGGCAACTTCAGGCGAAATTAATTTAACGAAAGTAATTTTTGTCTTAACTGTCCGGCCCCTAATTTAAACAATTAAAACAAAATTAGCAAATTGTGTGCATACGCCACAAAGTATGCAACAAAAACCAATGCCTAACACTTCTGTCACAGGCTCAACACACTAACGCACAACTCTTAAGGCTTAATCGACATCCGAGCATAACCACAGGCATTCATTTTCGATTTACCATACAAACAAGATTGGCTTTCTCGGAAATTGAAATTTTGGCCACACGCAACATTAAAGTTCGACTTAAGCAAGTGGCTGATGCTCCCATTTTGACAGGTTTTGGCTGAAAACTTAATTTGGCTGAATTAAATACATTTCCCGTGGAAATTGCTGAACACGCTATTTATATATGCTCTACAAGACATTGATATTAGTCGAAGCAACAATATAACACAAGTAAAAAAAGAAACTGAAGCCGGCGCACTTGTATTAAAAATGTTTTCAAAATTGATTTATTTTAAATTTATGCACCGCGTACAAAAAGCATAGCTGGCAAAAATTCTTAGGCGGCATCTTTGCAACCAGACAGAAATAAAAATAATACGAAATCATAAATGTGTAAGCTAAAAAAAATAAAAAAAACGAAAAAAAACAGAAAAAAAGGTAAGGCCAAACACAAAAGGCCACAAAGTGGTCGCATTTGAAATTTATTGACTTTTCATTGACCTTAAACATTTCCATTTATATTGCATGCCTTCATCAAGCAACTGCCGTCGCTGACAGTCGGTCAGGCTACAGTTATGGCTACGGCTACGGCTATTAACTTACCTGGAATCCTGCAGCCCATGCTCGCCCGACTCCTGTATACGCATTGCGTACAAATCCTGTGAGAATAGCTGTGTGTGTATGTGTGTGTGTGCGTTACGGTACGGCAACATTTTGGCATACATCGCATGTGCGTGGGTGTAAACACAAAAAGTGTAGAGAGAGAATAAGCAAAACGGAGTATATGTATATCATTAGCCTTGGTCTCGCAGGCAATCACATAATAATGATGCTTATGTTGGCCTAATGAGTGCATTAGTGTCGGCAGGTTGCCTCTATTGCACACAGTTGAGTTGAAAGTGAAAGTAAAAGTGAATGTAAAAGTTAATGTCATTGATATGCGCACATGTAGCGTACTTAAGCACAGCAATATCAGCTGAGCACTAATTTTCTTTAGCAGTGAATTAATTATGTAAATGATAATTGCACGTTTAACATTATGAGAATAGCTAAATTATGTAAATGCTGCCAATTTTTAAGTGACTACACGCAACACAACTTACCTCGCCGTTCTCCGGCGGATCGCCGTTGCCGAACGTGGATGCCACAACAATAAGCAATGCCTCGTGTTCAATTGAAGATATATCGTAGTCCGACATGCAATATATCTGCGAAGCAAAGTAAGAAGCAAATAGGGATGGGAAAATATTAATGGCTGCGCTTAAAGATTCTTTAGTCAGTTAGTTAGTTAATTGAGGCTACAAAAATGAATTCCTTTTGCTACTTTAAACAAATTGGCTAAAAACAAATGCTGATTTGGTTAGCATTAAAGACTTCCAGGCATTTGTATTAATAGCTAATGCGTCGTTAAGCGATCCTAGGGCACACTCACTGTTGGCACAGTGTTGCCTCAATGGCATGCCACCTTTGTCAGTCTGTTTGCTTTTAAGCACGTATGTTAACGTCAACGTTTAAGCTCAGTTCACTCCGCACTGCTGGCTAATCCGCATTTTTTCTGTTGCTGCCAACACTAGCAGCTGTCTTTTATTTGCCGATACGCATGAATGACAGCATTATGAAAACCAAATTGAAAAGAAAATCATATAGAAAAATATTAAGCCCGCATAATGAGTGTTTGAGTAGGGCAACCGAAGTGTGGCATGTTTGCCATGTTCTTTGTTTTTTTTTCTTTTCTTTTTTTTTTTATTTACCTTTAAAGGTCGCAAGCCGAACGTGGTAATATAAGTGTTATTTCATATAATTTTGCAATTTTGGCGAAGTAAATGCTTTGAATTACTTGAGTGGCAAATGTTTATAAAGCGACTACTTTAATGCCTGTATAGTGTTTATGCAAGCTGTTTGAGAAGCTTTTCAGCACATTTTTTTGAAAAGTTCGCAGTTTTTGTCAAAAAGGTCATTGGCCTTTTGCACATTGGTGTCTATGTAATATTTAAAATTATTTGTAAAATGTATTTGTAGCCTACATACCAATAAAAAACAATTATTTACTGCAATCAAATAATTGAACAAAACTTAATTAATCTGCAAAACAAATTGTTAACTTAATTAAATAATTAACAACATAAAGTTTTTTTTTTATGAGGCATTTTGCCAACTCAGACCATATAGCAAAAGTATATGTAATATTATATACTTGCGACACACGCCCTGCATTTGCTGATTTAACTCTTTAAATGAAGAGCAGAAATAAATCATGTAAAAACAATTAATGAATTTAACTTACCTGCGCATTGAATGCATGTCCCAGAAGTTCGCATAATTGCTTTGCATATTGCTCCGACTTGCCCGTCTCGGTTGCATAGAGCACCGTTGCCTTGATACGCTTCGACAATGCACGCCCAAATAATTTCGATGTAAATTTCACAGCCCTGTTGTGTGGCAAAGAGCAGACAAAAAATTCAATATTTTCGCCTCAAAAGCAAGCAACGTTGTAGCAGCTGCTGCTGCTGCTGTTGCTGTTGCTGCTTGTTAAAGTTTAAGAAGTCGAAGCAACCAACGACTGCCACTCACATCGCACACATCATCATATGCTGAACATATAGATTCTCGTAAAAGACTTACATACATGACACACAAGAATGCAAAAGACACCTGAAGCTGTTCACATACATACACATCACATCTTCAAAGGCATGAATTTTACAAGCATACCCACGGCTCATGCTACATCGCAAACTAAATAAGCTAATAAAATTTGCGTTAGATTGTGCGCACTTATTTTTGATGGGTTCGGTACTCCTTAACTATTGATTGACGTGTTCTATAATTGGAAAATTAGCATAGGTTCAGGCAAGACGCAATTTAATGCTGGAAAGAGTTATGCCTTTGGGTGTGTGGGTAGCATTAATTAGGGACAGCAACTCGTGTTTCCGTTAGTGCTTCTCATTCAACTTCGAAAGTTTCAAATTTAGATGGAGTCTCTGCTAAGCGTCCTTCTGCAGAGTAAGACTTAAGGTTGCACCTGGTCCCTGGATCAATTTTCGATTCGTGCATGGCAAGGAAAATTCGAGTGCGTTGAATTTTTACAACATACGCAATCAATAACTGTCATATGGTAAAGGGCATAAAATTCATATGTTGCATATTTCAGTAAAGTGAACCACAACCGGTATCCCGTAACATGATAAAAAAATCGATTATTTCACTTGCAGGAAGCCATACGAGAGCTGAAAAATTGTTACAAAGCAAATAAATAATTTAATGTATAAATAATGAAAAACCATAAAATCAAATTCGTTATGAAATAACAAATTGATAAGCCTTGGGCTCTATTGCGGTTACGTAAAGCAACACTCGTGAAACAAAGTGAAAAGCCGAACATTAAGGTTTTTTGGCAAATTGGCCTATGAGTTTAATAATGAGTGAAAAATTTCTACCTTGCATTCAGAAACTTGAGTTTGCTGCCACTTTTGCGAATATCCTGGAAAAAATCCCATAAAGGTTAATTTGGCCCACATGTTATAAAAAATGTATGCATTTATTTAACTACAATTTCATAAAACAATAAAAAATACAACTTCACATTGCTGAGTGAGATTATAATGCGTTTTATTGATACAATCCTTAACAAACCGAGATAAATCGTAGCTGAAAATTATTTTTCATTAAAATATGAAATTTTTTATGTTTTGAAGAGCTGCAGAGCAAGTGCATATTGCCAAACTATATAAGGCTGTTGTGAACATTTTTCCCGTGCTTATTGTGCAGTGTTGTCACGGCAACAAAAGCAAGACAAATCAAATGAAATTAAATAAAAAATAAGGAAGACGTGCCGTATTGCGAAGTTGTAAGCAGAAGTAGGAGCAGCAGAGTAAGCAACTGTGCTGTTGCTTGAGCACAGAAGTCATTGTGCTACTTGAGGCGCCTGTCAGCGCTTGATGCGCGCTCAATTCAACTCAGTTTTCCCCGGCTCATTTCAATTTATCACAAGTCGTTGGCTGCTGTTATTGTTGTGTCTGCATTTGACGCTTTTCTTGTTTGCTTTTATACATAATAAGTTAAACTACTTTTATACTTAAATCAGTTTTCTGTGGCGCTGTTTTCAAATGTAATTCAATAACGCAAAACACGCCCACACACACACTTATGCGCACTTATACGCAACTCGCGTAAGTGATTGTCGTTACATGCCAGCGCATGAGCCTAGCGTATGTGTGGCAATGTCATTTATGTAGCATACTTTTGTACGCAACAATAAAAGAAAAAAAAATGTGAAAGAATCATAATTTCATTAAAATAAAACCGTTGATATGTATGTCAATCTGTCTATGTGCGCATGTGTGTGAGCAGGTGGGTGGCGGGTGTATGTTAATGACTGCCGCTTGAATTTTTGATGAATTAATTCGAACATTTGCAGTTTAATTACATTAAACAACATCATCAACGTTAAACAATTAAACTTAATTAAAACATATGAGTTGTGTAATCTGTCTACAACTCCGCAGCGACGCATATTTTCAGGCAGACGCATAACTGCGCAGATAAAATAATGCTTTAACTTGCTTAAAACGGAAGTGATTTTTATTTAATAAGCTCGGCTTTGTGTTCATAAATAAATAAACAATTATTTTTGATTAAGTGCATCGCGTAAAAAATTTATTTGACATTGCAATTTGCATTGCAAAAAAACAATATATATATTTAAAAAACGAAGGGTAAATTGGAAACCGTAAAGTATCAGCGCATTAATTAGTAAAACCGTTTTTTTATTTGGTGTGAAACATTTATGTGCACAGAACATGACACTAAAAAAGAGCCTATGAAAAAAGCATGTCAAATGCAATGACTAGCAACAAAACAATGCATGAATGTACGCTGAATCAAAGCTACTGATTACGGATCGGCAACAATGCCGACAGAAATATACCATTTCAAGCAAAAACCAGGCCGAAAAAAAAAATAAACGCACTCATAGCTGTCATATACTATGAAGGTTTATAATAGTAGAGGAAGCATGGAAAGAGGCAATTCGAAGCCTTGAAAATTGCATATCCACATATATTGAAACAACATAAATATAGTGTCAATGGACATGGGACGGCGGTCCTTTGTTTACCACATCGTCTCTGTATTCATGATGACTATGTGGCTTGAGTAGATTTTGTCAGTGTAGTCAATCGCTTATGGTCTCCTGGTATCAATATGGCTCCATTCCGCAACAACTATATCGAGCAAGGCTTGAAAAAAAAGAAAACAAATGCTTCGCCTTCAATTCTTGTTTTACCAAAGTTAAAAAATAACTCAATATATTTTTTATGGTCATTACACCTTTTGAGAACATGGGCTAACATACTCAAAGAGTTTTTGCTTTGCTATTGATACAAAATCTATAAATCTTTTCATGCACAGTTTGTCTTAAGTGCAAAGCATAAAACCTGAAAAACTGCGCAATTGATTTTCTCTACATAATAAATAAATACTTGGCAAATTTATTTATTGCCAACATTGTTTTAAAACTAAAAGTTGCAAGTGACCTGTGTCAAAGATCGATACCAGGACTAGCAATTTTGGTTTGCCATTAAGTAAAACGCCAGAAAACTCAAGCACAAGTCATTTTTCATTTTAAAATGTGCCACACAACAAAAACAATGCATAAACGTTGACTTTATTTGCTTAACATGTCTAAGCATGGCCGTCAAAAGGAATGCCAAAATAAATGTCAACAGTTATGCTAAGCACACACACACACACTCTCACAAACCCAGTCAGTCAGGCGATAGCGAAAATATAAACATTTACAATAAATTTAACAATAAAGCAGGAACGGAGGCAATAGCAGCCCAGCAGACGAGCAGTCGAGCCCAAATGATGACAAATCCAGCAACAGTAGCAAGCTGACAGCCGGTAACAATACACCACAAACCCGTTGTAATCCACTTAAAGGCTAATCCTTTGTGAAGCTGACATTTTACACACATGCAGCGTTGTGTGCATACTCACTTAAATGCGAGCGTACGCTTGCTTAAACAAATACAATTACCCACGTCTGGTTTAAACGTTTCGCACACACACACACACACACACACA
This sequence comes from Stegana nigrithorax, assembly GCA_037044495.1. Classification (NCBI taxonomy): domain Eukaryota; kingdom Metazoa; phylum Arthropoda; class Insecta; order Diptera; family Drosophilidae; genus Stegana; species Stegana nigrithorax. Next base: position 674,573 of record JBAMBQ010002580.1, read on the forward strand.
AACTCTTACACAAACAGACACATACACAAACTCGCGCCATGCATATAAGCGTATACAAAACGTCAACAGCAAGCAAAGGTCGTCGTCGTCGGCATGTCTGTGAAATCAAGCAACTTACCTAGCCATATAACACACATACACACACAGACACATATAAGCTCATCCATATGCAATGTGCAGTAGCTGGCGCACACGAGGTGAGTACTTACCTAGCGATTTGTTTAAAATTGAATTTACGTCTTGGCTTCTTGCCCTTGCTCTCACCGCGCCCCTTCTTCCAGACGTGTGTACGCCATGGCGGGTCCTGATATTCAAATGATGGCTTCAGGTAATAGAGCGCCATCTCCTGATGAAAAACGGGCGTTATCGAACCCGACAGCGGCGGCACAATCCAAATCCAATCAGCGGGGCAACCGTTACTATTTTTATCGAACGTTAACGAAGCGAAATAAAGAGAAAAGAATGCGAAAAAAAGATGGTCTAGGTTAATTGTCTTATATGGTTGGGTTAAGCGCTTAATCGCAAGTAACGAGCTGTAAAAGGTAAAACGTTTGCTCGACAAAACAAAATTGGCAGTAATTGAAATAATTCACCTTAACCATGGCTTAAATGCTAATAAAAGGCGACATTTAACACTAAACGTTTGGCTTTCGTGTGTTTGACTTGCTGCTTATATATTTTGCGAAAGGATGTGCCATATTTTAAATTATTTATGTAATTTTATTTGATTTCGTTGGCATAAAAAATGAAATATAATTCATTACGTGTCAAAGTCATAAATACACAAACAGCCAATAAATTTTATATAAGAAAAAAAAAATTGAAAAAGAATAAAGGCAAAATAAAATATGAAAAAGTGATCGCATAATTTCTCTGCTAACAAAACACCTGCAACCAGCAGAACCACAAAAGCGTGGGTGGTTTGTTCCACTATGCGATGGTGCAATTGCGTGATAAATTGTTGAGGTGTTATAAAGGGCTTTTTCTACTAGCAGTCAAAATAAAAATACTTAATGGTTGTTAAATAAGATTTCTTTGTATTTATTGTACACTCTGATTTATTTCTATTAAGCAACGTTAATGCTGAAAAGAGTAATCAAATTTGTGCGCTTACTCAAATGGCAATAGAAAATAGAGTACACCGTTTCAAACCAAGCTACCAGCTCTTCAATCTCACCCAGTTTCCATATTTTCCGAATCTCAAGTTTGCGGCATTAATAAGGATATTATCCTCTTATGAACAACAAAGTACTTCTAGCTTCTAAGGAAAGTATTAAATATTGTTTGCGGATTGGAGAAACTTTAGTAGAATAATTCTTTGCCAAAATAAAAGGCTTAGTTACTATTATTTGGTCTACAATTTAATGCACAATATAAGTAGCAACTGACAGCATAACAAGGAACTTTCGTAATTAATAATTCAGTGCCGTGTATACTTTCTCCAGCACCAAGATGAGTCAATTTTAAAGTATTTTTTTTATATTATTCCGAAATTTAACTTAAGCAGCTTTTATTTAGCATTAATGACTATTATGGCTGCTTTATTAAATCATGAATTAAAATTTGTTAATCTCTGCAACATCATTGGCGCAACAGTTCATAAAAAGTCACAGTTCAGCTCGCGCTTATACATTCATTATGTTAAAACGTTGCTGTAGGCCTCATTTTATGTTAATTAATTCTTACGCTTAGTAATTTTATTCAAAAAAACCTTGTCCACCAATGCTTATATATTTGACAAAAAAAAAAATAGTAAATAAAACCCAACATTGCTTTGCTCTTCAAAATAGTAATATTGTCACTCTTCTTATGTTAAATAAAACGAAAAGTAGGTAAAAGTAAGACAGATATAAAATAAATAAAACTGTGTGTTAATGCCACGTAACGTATTGTACATTAACCCAAATCAGCTCTGAATCTTACCAATTTATCGCTCATTAGCACAAAGTATAAGTGCAATACGAGATTATCATACCTAGCAGGAATTTCTTTTAAACCACCCAGCCGCGGCGCGTATGCGCAGCAAAAACAATGAACGCAAATTGAAAACAATAAATTTATTTTACACGTTTAAAAGCGTTGCTGTGATACAATCAACGTAAAAAGCAACCGCAAACAGACTGATAGACAGGTGCGAGGTGGAAAAAAAAAACATGGAACCACAAGGCAGATAAGAGTACGGCAAACATGTCGATGCACACACCCACGTAATTGTATATATATATGAAAAAAAAAAACAAACGTAAGCGGAAGGTAAATAAAACACGTTGGGCATAAACTAACACAAAAGTAATTTCACAATGTCGGGAGTGCGTAGTAAAAAAGTATAAAGTCATAATAATAAAAGTTACGTATACGACCTGTGCGCATATTGCACATACGCCTCCATGGACGACATAAATAAAACACAAAAGCAACAACACGATAATCAGTGATAAGTAGCAACCGCAATTTACCGTAATTTCGATTCATTCTCGAAATGCTTCATAAAACTCTCACTCGCCGTATGATGGTCCACAATCGTCACATTACGACTCTGAAACGAATGCAGCACGGCAATGTTGGTCTCCACCAGAGCCTTGTCCTTCCACAGCGAGGTCGGTGTGCGTGTATCCAAATTCATTTTGAGCGCAACAGTCTGTTGACCCAAGATGAAAAAAGAAAAAAACAGTTGAAATCATTTAGGAAACATGAAAATGTATGCAGCTGTATGTCATTTTTAATTGAAAAAATGAAAAACATGTTTTACATATAATTATTGATGAGTGCCTGTGATGTGCTGTGTATTGGAGTGTGCAGTGGTATGAGTTGTGTGGCATTGTTTGTGTACGTGTGGTCTGTGCGCACGTTTTGCGGGTTAAAATTGCAAAATTGAAAATTACAATAAACGTTGCAGGCTGGACAAGTGCAACAAGTTGACCATAATCTCAATGTGGTCAACTCGAGTGTTGAAAAAGTTTGTGGCGCATGGCATCAAAATTTGAAAAATGTCAACAAACTTGCAAATGAGCAACTGTCAAACTGACAAATATGTATTACAGTGACAATTGATTGCCTTTGCCGACATTAGCTAACATGTGCATACACAATTCTATTCGTCATTTTATTGCAATCAGTTATGGCACGTGTGTTAAAGAATAGTCTGCTTAAATTATTTTAGGCAAATTTAGATGCACTCAAGCCGCAAAGTTTGACAACAAACATTGCTGAAATTAGATGAGGCTAGATGATGGCAAATAAAAATATGAAATTCTTTCAAGTTCAACCTCGAGTTCATTGCAAAGTGACACAGTCAAGGAAAATATTATAATTAGGCATTATTTATTTGCTGATGCATGCAACGTAGCTGGTGTCTGCTAAATTTGCACAAAACGTTTTCATCTTTAAATTTTTCTTAATTTTTTTATTTATACTTGTTGATTTTTTTCTTCATTTTGCTATTTAATGTTTAATTGAATTTGACATCTTTAAAATGAATTATTCTGTTTTGCACATAATTTTCTGCTGGATCTCAGCTTTCATTTATATTTGCCTTTTGAGCTGCTTGCAAATACGCATGGCTAAGCACAGAACACATAAGCACTTTTAATTTGCCTCTTCTCTTTTCCAATTAAACGGAATCACTGCAGCTTTATCGTCATGGAGTTTTCACTACGGCGAGTTTATGTTAGCAATCCGTTATGCCAAAAAAAAAAAATAAACGTCGCAGCTTAAAGCCCTTTAAAATACCACATAACAATAAACGTCTCGACCAAGGACACGCACGTCAATAACTCAATAACCACCATAACCACCGTCACTAGCATCGTATGTATGTATGTATGCTTGCCATATGCCACTTCAATGGCTAAATGGCTTGCAATTTTTACACTCACACAATGCGCCAACATGTGAAGGCAGGCGATGTCATTGTGAAAGCTACTGACAGGTGGCATTATGTGGCGCAGCGCACTCCCACATGCATGCAGGACACAAAACCGAAAACCCAGACAAACTCTAATGGCATTTGTTCATACATTTATACTCCTACACACATATGCACCCACATATATATATGTAGATATATACATTCATTTGGTCTGTCGTCGAGTCGCACATCTATGCATGCACAAATAATGATGATGATGATGATGATGATGACAACGACTTACCTCCAACATATTCCGACGATTTGTGTCGCATAAATTCCGGCAGCCAATCTCCGTTGACATGTACCAACCGCTGAATGTGGTTGCTGTAAACTGAATGCCGCCGACGTCGAAGAGCATGCTGGACACAGCCGGCAAAGCATACCAGCGCAAACACAATTCGGCAAACCACTCGAATCTGTTCTTGCACATGTGTGACACACGAATAAAAAAATATACGAAAAAAAGTAAGCACATGAAATTGCATTGAAATGTCAAATATATTTTTTTATGCTGTTACCCGCTAGTTTTGTCATTTTTATTACTTGGCATTATGCGTATCAAGTATGCGGAGAGTATTCCGGTAAAATAAATGAATTTGTCACAAGAAATTATTGTCGCTTGCCTGCGTCACATTACTGGCCACTGGCATTGCACGTGCTTATCTCGGTAAACAGTTGAGCCCATGCACGTATTGCCTTGTGAAGGCAAATTTATTTTTAACTGCACACCACACACAGCAAATCCACAGTTAAAAACACATTATACCCAACAAATGTGAGCACAAAAATAAACCAGCATCATAGACGCACCTCAGTCAAGGGCAAATGTCGGCTGAGGTGCGGGGGGCATGTGGCACAAATAATTTCCACACATGGCAAACAGTCCATAGCCTTAAAGCAATAACTTACTTGGGATGACTTAATGGTACTTCTAAGATTAATTCCGGTGGATAATCGAAGTAGTCGGGATCATGTCCATTTGCTGACACAACCAACGGCAGAATATCCCATTCGCTGCCCTTGCCCTTCCAGCCTAACTTCATGCACACCTAAAAATGCGTAGAATAGAAAAATAAAATAAATTCAATATATATGTAGAGAAAAAAGAGAAAAGGTGAAAAGTGTTTTGCATTAAAACACATGCAGCTAAAGCAAATTCACTAACATGTACTGCGTTGAACCCAAATGTATATGGGGCACAGACGCAATGACATGTGCCCAAATAAATGGCCAACAAGGCACACACTTTGGTCCTGTTGTTGTTTGGCACATGGTGTGTATTTTGTGGCACTATGAAAATATATCATGATATGTGTGCATTCACATCAATGTGCACAAGTATTTATTGACAGCTTTGACTGTAGTTTGGTGGGCTTTAAATATATATATATATATATATATATATAAGAGTTTTATTTTTAGGCTACCAAAAGCCATAAGTTTAAAACTTAAATAATTTATTTTGACTTGACTTAACTTTGTTAAGCTCGTTGAGTTTATTTTGGAAAATCCACCTAAGTAACAATTTTTTTTAATTTGAATTTAAAAGCCATTTGCTACAAAATAAATTTCGAAAAATATACAAATAATTGCATTCGTTATTAAAAAAAATTTAAATGGGTTAGGCAAAGATTCTTTTAAAAATATGCAAAGCCAATTTCCGATCTAATAACTGAGTTAATATTTTTTTATATTAAATTTATTTAATAAAAAGATTTTATTCCAAAAAGTTAATACTATTTAATTTCAGATTTTTGAAAAACAACTTCAAAAGCATAGAACATATATAAACTATTTGGCAATACAGTATATCTTATAATAAATATTTCGTTCTCGTTATTCTAGCTTGCGTCTGTTCTACGTAGCTAATTATATTTGTCATTATGTCACGCCCGATCACGTTCGCTAATCAGTTCTTAGAATTTTTATTTCTTTTCTATTCTGCCCGCTGGTCAGCAACCGTAGCAAATGCCAATAAAAACAACCATTCGTTGTCTAAAATATTGCTGGATTAGCGAAACGTTGCGCAATTACGTGCCTGCATTTAGGGCAAGCCATTTAGACAACGCCATTGAAGGATATAGGCTGGACAGGAGACAGACTCAAAGAAACTTGACAAGGCCATGTGGAGCTAGACGAAAAAATATGGCAAGTAGCAAAAATTAATTACAAACAAATAAGTACATAATCTTGATATATTTTTAAACTCTATTTCATCATTTTAGTTTAATATTGCAGCTGTTTTAATTGCAATGATTCTGAATAAGTTTTTAGTTTCCAAAAGGTCTAGCCAAAATTTGGTAGAAACCGATGGTGTATTCAGACAGAATTTACTGTCCTTGAAAAATTACCGGCTGATTAGATATAAACATCAATATGTATCAAGATGCTCTAATGAAAAATGTCTGCTTTGCGTTGAGATAATCAGGATAATGGATTTATTTTTATGCACCTACTCACATCACTTAAAGTTTGACAGCGCGATCGACCCATAAAAACTATTGAATTGGCTTTAAACCAGATTAATAATGCTATTATTGCTTAAAGCTTGTAAATAAAAAAAAATCCATTTAGTAAATAATATCAATTATCAAACAATTAATCATCTAAGTCTTGAAAAAATAATCTATTAACATTGTGACAGATGGAAAAGAAAGCAACAATGAACACAAGTGAACACCTTACCGCAGGTTATTAAGATATTTTATCACAGAGTCAAGCAACTTGGCTGCCATAAATGGATATGGGCTTGTGACGTCAATTGATGTATAATATATTTATTAAATGCATTTTTTGAAGCCACAATTTTACCAATAACAGCAGCTGAGTCGAAGTCGGCTAATTGAAATAGTTGACGTGCCGTTAATCATATTTAACTATTTTAGTTGAAAGCGGTGACACAGAGATTTGTGAATTATGGAAAAGATATACAATAACAAACCTCAGTGAATTCAACATTCATTGGATCACCAATTATTTTTCCATCTGTTTGCTTATATCCGGCGTATGAAATTAGCTGATTATTCCATATGCGATAATCATGCCGTCCATCTGTGCGCTGCGGAAATATTGTGATGGCCGACCTAAATCACAAAAATGAAAACATTTTAGAAAATAAATGCAATGCTTAAAATATTCGAACAAAAAGCCTTTGCGGCTCTTCAATAAATTGCTTAATTGAATTAAAATCAAAACAAAAAATCAACTTATTTTTATTCGAATTTAGAGGAATACTAAAATTAAAAAAGATTAAATACTCTGCTAAATAGTTTCATTTATTTAAATAAAGCCGAAAAACATAATCTTAAATATAATAACTTAAATTATGCACAACGGAAAATATTTGTGCTTTTCTGTTTTAAATACTCCGACACTTCGCAGCGACAATTAGCAAATATTACGCATACGTTGTTTAGTTAAATATTTTCACATATTTTCGGCAATTAAATTCGGGCCACAAATTATTGTGCATGTTCATTTCAGAGCTTAGCATAATCGGATTAAACATTAAAAAATTATAGCCTGCTGCAATTATACGCTTTGCATTTGTCGCTGACTTGCTCTGGCGCTATCATTCTCATACCATGCACCAAATGTTAGCTGCCATGACTGGCATATGCGAAAATAAAATAATGAAAAAAAATTACGTAATTGTGTTTGGGTTTGTTTTCATTTCAGGTGTATTATTTTATTATTTTGCTAAATATAAAACTGCGTTGTTAAATAACTACAAATTGTATTGGCTAATTATCTTTTTGTGTTAATATATTTATTAAATTTAGTTAATTATGAGCTTTATCAAAACAATTATGACATATGCTCACCTAAGATTTCCTTTATTTGTGGCGTATTTTATGTGATTGCAAATGGCCTCAAACATGCCACTAGTTGTGGTTACATAGCGGCAATCAAATACCTGAAAACGAAATATATTTGTTTTTTTTTTTAATTTTTTACTTAAAATAGATAATGACTTTAATCAAATGTTTATACTACTTTCATTTTAAACAATTTAAATTACAGCAATTATTTCATAATAAGCGATTTCAAAGCAACAACATCAACACAATTCAAATGAAAAATATGGCCTTCAGCATATAATGCAAAATGTTGCTTTTTCTTTTAAGCTGAGAAAGTGTTAGGCAAAACACATTGAATCTAAGCTTAGCTTAAATAATCCACCCACATCAAACGACGATTAAGCTTATGCCAACTTGCAACGACTAACAACGAAAAATCACGATATCCAATTGAACATTTCCAAAGAACATGTAATGTTACGTTCAGCGCGAAAACAATGAACGAAACTAGCAAATCGTTCTACAATTAAAATTTTTGTCAATCAAAAAATCCAAGTGTTAGACTTCTAAAGACGACTTTAACTAGCAATTGACTCAGAGAATTATACATACACGAATACATAAGTTAAATTGCTAAAAACCACAAATTAAAACTTAAACTCTAATGCGCTTAAGTATTCAACTCGAATAAATTGCTGTGCATGCCAACAACTAAATCAATGCAGCAGACAAACCCCCCAAGACTAACGAGCACACAAAACAAATGAAAATGCTTGGCAGGCAAACTGCGCACGCAAAGGAAAAGTTTAAATTAATTTAAATATGCAACAAAAATCAGCAGCAGTCGCAGCTACAAGAATGAATTGTTGTTTCTTATGATTACAATTGTTTTTACAAACATGCAGCAACATAAAACACGAACGACATACCCATCCTACGAAGCGAGGTACAACGGGGCGTATGACAAATGTGACATAAGCTTTTTGTTTTGCTGCGCCATGCTGAAACACACACAAAACACTTTGATGCACAGACAGATAGCCTTTTTTCGCAGCACATTGACACCTTTTTTCAATTATTACACTTGGATGCATTATTTGTAGTTTTGTTTAAACTTCTTCATTCTCATTTAACTCGGTTTGGCTTAGCAGCCCCGCAGCACATTGGGTTGATTGTTCGTTTGTTTGTTTGCCTGTTTGTTTGATTTGCTTGGGTTTCGTTTCGTTTTGTTTTGTTTTGATTTCACTAACAGATGTGTAGAATGCTTGGCTTTGATTTCCTTGTGGCTTTAAGGATTATCAGTTATAACGAAATTCAATTTAATTCGTGTGCGTAGACAACGGCTGAGTAGGTATGCAAGCATTTACCGAATTTTAGTTTTTCCGACTTCTTTCAACTTTTTGCTGATTGCAAAAAATATTCAACTGAAAGACTTCCGAGACTTAAATAACCATTCGAGCACAATTGGTAAAGTTACGCAGTCAGTAGTCAGTTTTCTCTGTTAGATTTCTTGTTTTGTTTGTTTTCGCATTTTTTTTGGTTTTGCTTTATCGAATCTCAAAGGATGACCTGGCATTTGCAGTGGCAAAGAGCTTACGACTCGTGCCTTTTTTGAACTTGCAAACGGAGCAAAGGTGTTAGACCGTCGCCGCCACATGAATGCGGCACTTGTAATCCCTTTTTGGTCACTTTATTTTCTGCTGTGTTGGTTTTTAAGTGTTCTTTGATTTATTTGCTTTGGCCGCAGGCAAGGCAGGCTAGCATGCCGTGTCATGCGTGAGTGTCTATCTGCCGCTCGTGATGTTTGTGGGTGTCTGTTTGTGTGTGGACTTTTGTAATTAAGTTTATAAGCTGACAGAGTACCAAGAGTATTTTGGTTTTCTAAATCTATTTTCGGTATGTGCGAAGTTGCTTCTCATGCGCTGCGTGCTTTATGCATTCATTTCCTTCTTTTTGTGGCTTTTTATATTTATGGAAAAGTTTTTGACTTTTGTTGAATTTTGTGCAAATATTGTTTTTTGAAAAGTCATACCGTAAAATTAAAATAACAGAGATCAGCATTTTAAAAGTTACATACAAAAAGCACATAATCATTTTAGTTCTGAATAGTTTGCATAGATACGGAAAGTGAAAAGTCGCATTTTGTCTGTCTTTGCTTAATAAAAAGTGACCCCATTCAAGATATGTGAATATTTTGTAAATCAGATATGCCAAGTAACTAAAATAAATTTTTGCCAAGAAAGAGGCACAAGAAATATCGTTTTTAAATGAATTATTGAAGTAACATTTTCGAGAAACTCAAAACTTATGCAATCTTCATTTTGGGTTCATAAATGGCTGATTTTGACCAGGCTATGCTCATCATCTTAAGAAAGCTTTATGAATCCATAACTCTAATATGAATTTTACGTCAAATAATTTCTGCTGGTGTTTTTTATATAAATAGCATTTTTGATTATTATTGGCGTATGTCATATTCGTGTAAGATCAGTTATGGTCAACTTATTTCAGTTTGCAATAACAAAATTAAATTTTCATTTTCTTAAGTTTTAATTAAATTTCCAAGGCATCCCAGACATCCTGACCATCTGCCATTCAAAATATTTATAATATTCTCACATGGTATGCAATATACACATGGTATGCAACTTGTTGTTTCTGCAGATTATATATATTATTCAGTACATCTTATGTGTGTTTCTCTTATATTATTCAGTCAAGTGTAAATGCAAATCTGTCCGCACACATGGCATAGACAACAAACACCTGCCTAAGACACACATCTGCATGTCAATGTGGAGACGTGCAAATTCACTTTCTAATGCGCTCGACTTGTGCTCAGTTGTGAAGGTAAAAGAAAAATGAACGCCTCAGACACACCTACAAGCGTAATAATATTTATTTATATTCGTGTATGAATAAATCTGCGAGCGAATTTGAACATGAAAATTTACAAGCATTTGCATTTCAAATTTATTGCGTTCTCTTTTGTTACGCTTTTGTTTTTGCTCCTTCGTATCAGTAACAAACTTGCGATAAAAAACTAAGCACATTAATCTTGCAATAATGTGCCCAGATTTGATATGAATGACACGAAGTCATGTTAATTTGAAGACACTGAAACTTCTGCGTGTTACAGCGAACACACGAATTTTCAATGAAGTAGGGAATGTTTAAGTGCAAAAAATAAAAAAACGCTGCAGCTTATTAAAAATTTTAAACTGAATTTTTTTAGCTTTCTTTTTATTATAACATAATTTTTGCGGAAAACATGCTGCGTTCACTTAAAGTTGGCCCCAACCGCTCAGGTACTGTTCGACTTGGGCTTCAAATTATATTTTAATTGAGAATTGAAATTCTGTCTAACTTAAACGAAAGCCCTAAATAATGCTTCGTTTTTCATGACTCAACAGATACTTTCATAATAATAATTTTTTTTTTCTTTCAGACACAGCTCACCTGGGCTACCTCAGCTTAACAAAAATCGCCAATGTCATTTTGCAAAAAATCTCTAATCATGCCAATATTAAAGCAATCATAAGTTTTAAAATTTTTTTAAGCTTAACGAAGATTTACAACAGCATAAAAATGTTTAAGCTCACCTGCAGCTTTGACCACTGTATGCGACCAATGCAACGCGATGAATTGCGCCAGGCTAATTTGGCGCCATAAATTAGCTCCGTTTCGGTTAACTGATAATGTCCTGTCGATTCAATGCTTTGGCGCACCTGCTTCCAGCGTGTTTCATGTGCAGCCGACGAAGAGCTGCAAGGCCAATACATAAAATTTATTATTGCTTTTTTCACTTGATTTTTTTTTTTGTTTACATTATAACAGCCGGGCACAATAGCCTGATTAGCTTACCGTTTTATAGAAGTGAAATACTGATCAAGAAAATCCTTGGCATGTTCCAGTATCAAATCCGGTTTGCGTGCCTCCACCGGCGCGTTGCTGAAATGCATGATGCTGCTCATGCATGTTGCCTTCGAGCATGAGAGTATCTTAAACGGGCAAAACAAACGACAACGCCAACGGCAAATTAAATGACTTTTCAAAATGAGCAACAGTCGTAATGAGACAAAATAACAAAATTACAACAACTCTACGCAGTCTCACATCTTTGGCGCAGAAAAATATGTTTTCGTCTGCTTTTTGTGCGTTTTAATTAAAAATTTAATTGCGCTGCACTGTCAGCAGAAATTAGTTGTGAAAACAATTTATGTTAAGGCAGACACAAAGTTGATATATCATTCCCAATGTCGCACATATGACATTTGCTAACAATGCATGTACGCCACGTAGACATGCCATACCTCACATGTAATGTGCTCGTATATCCTGCGGTAGGCAATAAAAAGTGTATAAAACACTGCAAATCAAGTAATCAAAGCCAAAACCTAATTGCAGAGAAAAGACAAAGCGCTAAACTGAACATGGCTTTCCTTTTCATTTAACGTCAATAACTGCCAAAGCTGCTATTATTTTTATGACGCCCGCCACACCAACTGCATGAAATAAAGACATAAATAATCAAAAGAGCAAAAAGAAAAAAGAAAACAAAAAAAGAACACAATACACTTGTTGCCAAAAATGTTGATCACAATGCAATGAAAGCAACACAACTAAATGAGCAAGAAACGAAATGAAAAACATCAAGTATGTGGATTTACTTGTCTGCTGCTGCTGTAGCCATTTCCTCGCCTCACTTCCTTGAAGCTCAATGCTGCAGCACAGTTTAAAAAGCATTTCACTGTCAATTGTGGATGCCACTTCGACGTCATTTACCATTTATTTTTTATGACAATCTCGTCTGCCGCGTATCGTCTGCAGTATGCCGTGTCGACTAAGTCGATGATGTTGCTTTTGATTGGCACGTTTTATTTTAACGTTTGCCGTCATTTTTTCTTTTCTTTTTTTCCTCATTTTTTATTCGTATCTCACTGCGTACAAATTACCTGTCGCCGTTTGTTTGTTCACCTCTAAGGTATTTTCTCTTTCCTAAGCTTGCTTACGTTTAGATTTTACGCCTGCTGCTGCTGCTACTCTGAGTTTAATTCACTTGACGCCATAATGCCATTGTAGCTTATTTTCTTAGCGCAGCAGGTGCGCACAGCACCCATAGCACCCGCAGCAATAATTAGCTGTGTGCCACAGACACTTGAGCTCGGTTCGTAAATTGAATTAGTGTGAAATGCTTATAAAAAAAAATGCAAAAATCATAAATACTTAAAAAAAACCCTGATATGTTGAACATACCTTAAATTGACATTTTGATTTTATTAATTACCGTCTGAAATGTTTCCGAGAACACAAATAAAGTTTCCATTTATTAACATTAGACATAAGGTTATTGTTTAATAAATGTTTTCAAGCTAAATTTATTAAAAAAATTCTTATTCTGAATATGAACAGACATCTTATACATCTTCAGCTTGATAAATACATATATGACAGCGCTACCAAAATTAAAAAAAAATATCGAAATTCTTGCTAAACTGCGGATTACCCTACAACGAAAAACAGACAACAGTTCAAGTAAATTGCAACGTTGTCATGTTAAATTGTTAATATAGGTCGACAAAGTAAAAACTTTATTTCTTTTTATTTATCATTTCTTCTTTTTTTTTCAGCTGCTAAAATATTACATTATTTATATACATTATATATTTACCGATCCCATTATGAAGCCTGTAATTTTTTGTAAAGTTTGCGTGCAAATTGTTTCGAACGCAATAAATTCATTTTAATTTCATGCTCAGCTCGTGCAGCAGAAACTCGCATTTCAATTTGCATCTAGCAAAACTCAAACTAAAAACAAAAATAAAATATTTAAATAAAATAAAGAAAAAAAAACTCAAGAAAAAACGCGCTTATGCGGCAACTGAAGAAACTAACAACTACAAATGATTTTATTTCTGCACTTTACACTTTGCCATTTTTTTTTTGTTTTTTTGCTTATATATATTTTTTTTTTTTTGTTTTCATTGTTTCCTTTGCCATTTTATGCTTATAATTTTTTGCTTTTTTTGGCGCATAAATTTTACAAAAATTTCTGTGAAAACGTTTGTGCGGAGAAAACGAGGCAGCAGTATTAAAAGGCGCGTGCCTGCGTGCAGCTTAAGTCAAGACAAGTCAAGTGTACACAGAGAGAAGTAATTGACGTAAATGTGACTTTTTATATTTATTTTGAGTAAGTATTTACTTCGTGTGAATTTTTATTAAACAAGTCACATTTTATTAACACATAAAAATGCTAAGTCGCTAGTTCACTATTTGACTAAGTGAGACCAAATGTGCATTAAATTAAGTAAAAATAAATTTCTTGATCGTTAGTCGTAAACAAAAGTTGCGGTTTATGGGCATTTGCTTATCTTGAGATTGTAATTAAAGTTAAGACGTTTAAAACTGAAAAACTTTTTTATAATATAATAAGGGAAGATCTACGCCGATAATGGAAAATTGTCTGAGTCTTAAAAATCTGTGATGGCTAACGGATAAAACTGTGGTACCGCTTAACTTTTGGTTGATTGAGTAGTTCTTTTAAGTATATCGTTTGCATATTTTAAGTTAATAATATTATATGAATCAAAAAGTTTTTTAAAGAACATTTTGGTTCTTCTACTTCCTTCTACTGTCTGTGAATATTAATCTAATATTGAAAGTTTAAAAACTAAGCATACAGGATGTGGTCTTTATTTCGGCAAAGAGAATTTTGTAATTTAATCAGATAAAGGTAGAAAGAAGAAAGCTTTCGTACATTTGTCACACAGACCGCCACTTATACCATCGGAAATGTTTATGCTTTCCGATTGTTCAGATGACTTGGCTTAAATATGCCGTTCAACTCTCACAGTGCACACTTAGCCTTACCCCAATGCATAAAACTTAGACGTTTTACGCCTTGTGTGTGTGGGTGCTTCAGTTTGTTTGCCGCTTTTGCAGCTGCAACAATTTCCGTATCCGGCTGTTGCAACTTTTCGCGCTCCTCGTGTTTATTTACATAAAACAATTTGGCCAACTTTCTGTCTGCCGACTTACTCGCACTTGCAGCATTGTATATCCTGCACCTACAGACTTGCTCCGAATTTTTGGCAAAACACAACGTCTCAAAGTGGCATTGCAATTATTTGAATTTCCTTCTGCGCGGTGCTGCCGTGCCGGCAAGGCAGGAGCTACTTTTCATTTAAGCAACAACTTCGCCCACGCGCATACGTAAATAGTCAAAATAGCCAATAAAAACCAATGACGACGAAGTCTTGTTTAAATATTTTGCAGACTGCTTGCAAAAAACGTCAAAATTAAAAGTTTCCAACAAAAGTCACATAAAAAAAAAATAATAAACGAAAAGTTGTGGTAGCGTAGACGCGTGCATGCGTAGGTTTCTTTCTTTGCAGCGTGCTGCATTGCTTTGCAGTTTGCTCGTTTCCAAGCTAAGCGGCTTACAACGCTTCATCGCTGTGTTGTGAAGTTAATTTCTGCCCTGTGCAAATAGAACAAACCACAGTACAATACCGCGAAGTAGAGTACATAGACAACAGCATGGCGTACGTGAGTAGTGCATCAAAGTGTCACAATGTCTTGTCTTTGGTTGTATTGTGTTGTGTTACGTTACACTGCGTTGCGGTGAGATGCGGTGCGGTGGGTTGTGGCTTTATGCATACTTGCTGCATAAACACGAAGGAGCATATTTAGCTGTTGGCATATGGAATGTTTTTGTCATTGAGCGAGCTTATTAAAAAATTATATTTTGTTTCATTTTTATTTGTTTTACAGTTGTGAGCAGGCAAATTGCGCAAGCTGCTTTCACTGTTTCACTTTGTTTGGTTGAGGTTTGCCGCTCTGTGTGATGTTGCATATTTGCATGGCGCATAGTTTATAGTTTTTAGTTTCGCACAAATTAGTAAAGTTTATCATGGTCTTTTATTTTTATTTATTTCTTTTTTTTTTTTCATTAATGTCATATATTATACTAAACGTACATGGAAAATGAAAACAGTATATATGCGTACGGCGTATACGCAATATTTGCTTTTTGACGTTCTATTTAGTTTTGTAAAGTTTCTTACCCAAAAACAAATGTTTGACAGCAACAAAATAAAATCATATAAATTTAATTAAACATGCAGTTAAAGGAAATCCCAGCAATATTTACAATTTATTAATTTTTATTGCCTTTTCTCATATATAATGTACGTACGTACGTATGGGGCTTAGTGAAATTTTATTAGAAAGCACTCATGTGCAAACAACCGCAAAAAACCAGCCACACACAATGCTAACTGAACGGTACTGCCTGTAGGCTACAACTGAAGTTTAATCTGAAAACCAACAGCCAATAAATATAACTTTAACATTTAAACGCAAAATCCACTTCCAGCTCATTAAACACAGGAAAATCACAAAAAGTCGTAAAATTCAATTTGTACGACTTGTGCCTTGCAAAAAAGAATCTTTAACTATCCACACTACATTCACTCGCACAAGAGTTGGCATAAGCGCCGTGCTGAGTTCGGTTTTTCTGTTTCAAAGCGTTTTTCACACGATTATCATAATTACCTGCATTCATATTTATGCCGACAGCAGCCGACGCAACCGGTACGCGATGGTTTGTGCACTCCACTCTCTGTGAACGCGTATACTTTCATTGCATAATTTCAGGCGTTCGCGCTAAATATGAATATCAAAATGACCCAGCGAAAAGTTACTACGCTAAATTTGATTGCGAAAGGATTCGTTGCGCCATTTCCGTTGACTTAATTAGCATAGCGCGGCGGGATACGGAATACGGAATACGAAATTGTGCAGCTACTAAGAAGCGAAAATAAAGGATTTATGCACATATATAAAAATGTGCAAGCTGACAGCTAAAAGATGGCATAGTAAGATATGCTTCCGCCTCCGCGTGCAACTCAGCTGCATTAGAAGTTCGCGCCTATGCAATTTGTGCACGGTTTAATTAGGTTAAAGGGCAAAGCATGAACATAACGAAATTAGGCGCGCGGCTGTATGACTGTACGCCAAGGTTGTCTTGGCTTTGCCACAATTAAATTAGTGCAGTTTAAAGGCGGCTGTGCGAATGCAGAAATATTATGAGCAGCATCAAGTGCTTTAAATAATTGAAATAAATCTTAAGGAGAAGACGAGAGCACGTGACTTTTACTGCATAACCGTCTTGTCTTCAGGGCAAGACTTTTGCACTTCTGACATGACCCACAAGTGTGGTACTTAAATAGAGCGAAGACGACTACAGAAGGAACTGATAAAAGCTGAATTTATAGTGCAAGGGCAATGTGTGTCCTGTGTGCAAGTCAATGTACGAGTAAGAAAAAACTTTCCCTTTAAATTACAGAAATACTTTACTTTTACTCTTTAGTTCTGTCTGGTATGCACCTTAACGTTGTGTTTATTTATTATTATTTTTCTTCTTCTTACATACACTTTAAACATATTTCATATTCAGCGTTGTGTATTATATTGAAACAGACAGCGGCAATTTATACTCGTATACAAATAAATCTTCAACAAAAAATTAAAAAATAAAACTCTACCTAAAAACTCACATATACTTACAGTAAGGTCGAGTGTATTCAAATAAATAAAAGCTAAATTTTAATGAAAAAAAAACCACTTTATAACGAACTTATGCTGAAATAATTTTTTTTTTCAACTCGTTGGGAACATTGTGATAAATGTACGTTTTTGTTGATTGTGTGTGCCATGTATACGCTGTATATTGACGAGGAGCAGTTCGTAAAAAGCAAAAGAAAAAAGCAAACCCAAAACATAAATTCAACCACACCATAAAAGAGTTCCTCCATTTTTTATGCTCCGCTTTAGCTACTTGCCACCACTTCTGGTCATTGAACACAATTTACACTCGTCGCTGCCTAATTGCTTAAGTACGATTTTTACCCATAAAAGTTGGAATCTAATCTGTAACAATCTGAGTTTATTGAATTACGTTTCCGGAAATTTGTTTACAACAAACGTCCTTTAAGGCAATTACTTTGTTTGTGCTGAAGCTTGATGCCTTGTGCCGTTTGCGCTTCGTTTGTTTTAAAATGCATTCAAAAAGAGCATTTGTGAAATAAAAGTTTTCTGTTTTAATTGTTCGGAACCCAATTTTTATTTGCTACTCTAAACTTTTTTATGCTTTTAATTTTAACAATAATTGTTAAGAAAGCCATTAGTCGTTTTAATGAAAAAAAAATTGACGAAATGGATTTTCAATTATTTTTTGTTGTAAACTTAACAACAGCAGTCATAAAGCTTAATTAACAAAAAAATTACACTGAAGCATATGTCAGTTTTAGAGGAAGAGTAAGCTAAGGGTGTCCTTGATTCGCGCTTCAGTTGGTAAAACACTCGTGGAGGGTGAAAGTTCAATTAATAAATCAAAAAGCATGTTCTGAATCACTGCGCCATTTGTACATAATTTTTGTTCAAATGAAGCCTGACGGGGTTAATGAAATTTTGCGTAACTATTTAATTACGACAACTGTCGATAAACTTGATTAGCTGCATCATTGCTTTGCACTTTAAAAATCAAAATTCAACTGATCGTTTCTTAAGTAAACACTCAATACTTACACTCTATACTGAACAAGTCGATATTAAGCAAGAATCTGCAGTAATGTACAAAATAAATGCATACCATGTTAAAGCAAGGAATGGGGCCAGCTGCTAATATAATGTTAACAGACGCATAAGGAGACAGAAGGGTGTGTTATGCGAATTCGCTGATTAGTAGGAGTTCCGAAGTACTGCAGTGTGCAATATAAATGCAGCAGCACTCAACTCTATTCACTGTAAATATTAAAACAAACTATTCGCCATTTTTACTTATCTCGATGGCAAAATGATTAAAATACGCGCAAATTACTTCACGCAAATTGTTGCTCTTCATAGCGCTGCATATAACGTTAGCGGGAAGTCCGCTCGGAAGACAACTTAGTGGCTAAGTTAGTAAATTATTTTCACAGCAAGTCAACTTCATTTTTTAGCCAAGAGACATTAATTCCCATTTGCGCTTTGGCTTAAGCGCGTGCACTTAAACAACTTTTATGTAGCCAAAGCTAGTAAACACTAAGCTTACATGCATGCAAGCACATCCATCCTCCAACATCCATCCAACTTTGCCCTTCTGCAATTACTTGGCCGAGTAGCGAAGGCAACGTCATGAGTACAAATAACTCCAACAAGTATGCAATGCTTTTTTACAATTTTATTTTTGTTTAAGGAAACTGAAACTTTTTGGGGCAGCATAGCGGCGGCAAAGCACAAAAGCAGCACAGGGATGCTACACTGCATGGCAGCAGCATTGTTTGCAAAATATTTTCTATTTTTGTTGTGTAACAGTTAATTCATGCATAATAAACAAGAAATTTTTGTTTATGCGTGCTTAACACCAAAATTATTTAAACTACAGCCAGAGCGGCTCTCGTTGGCACCTTCCCTCTCTGTAATTTGCTGCAAGTAGAACAAAGCAACACTCATTAGCTGTGTTGCCCACAACAAGCACAGGAGGGGCCAAAGTTGAATGTGTTGTTGCCAATACCTCAGGGACAGACTTTTAACGCTGCATGGTGGCCCCAGTAGCTGCTCATAAAAACGTACACTGAATTTTTGTACTGGTCACAATTAAATTTGACAATAAAACGTTTACATAATTGACAAAGTGGCTAATCGCCTTCGACAAATTTATATATATTAAGCAAATTTTTAATTGATTGCAGACTTTCAAAATTTCAATCAAAGCCATCTTTCTGGCATATAGAAAATTTAATTATTGAAACATGGGCTTCCGTCATATTGCTACTCACCTCACGTCCTTTGGAGTGCAGCGTATCGTATACTTCCGGGCGGCCTTCGATGTTCTTCAAGCGCACCGGCTTACGCATCAAAATGCTGCGACCCTCCTCGTCCAAGTGTATGAAACTGCCGGCACGCGAACGATAATCCTGTGACATTTTACGCGGCTGCTGACTTTTCGGCGTCGGTGACAGTTCACGTGAGCTTTTGCCCGATGCTGTGCCACTGCCGCTGGCACCGGTGCCGTCAATCTCGACAATCACATTTGTGCCGCGACGCTCTCGTACGGGTGGCGAGTGCCGTGGGCTGTGCTCCGTGGCAGCGCCGCGTGCCGAGATGCTTTGACGTTTAAAGTGATGCTGTTGCTGCTGCTGTTGTTGAGCAGGTGTTGGCTTGCTTGGCGAGCCGCTGTTACCCGCGCCACTGTGGCTACTGCCAGCAGCCACGGCGTTACTTTCGTTCACTGTTTGTTGTACTGATTGTTGTTGTTTCTGTTGTTGTTGTTGTGCTGGTGCTGGTGGGCTTGGCACAACGCCATTGTCCAATGCGTGTGCATCGTTTGTGTTTGTCGTGCCATTGCCATTTATTGCTGGCGTACTACGTGGCGTATGCGTTTCTTTAAGAAAAACTTTGATTTTCTCAATTTTGCTTTCGACGTTCGTTTCAGTTGCATTTTTAGCTGCGTTGACTGTTTTTGTTGTTGTTTTTGCTGCTGTCGTTGTACTGCCTGATTGCTGTTGTTGTTGTAACGCTTGTGGTTGCTGCTGCGGTGGCTGTTGTTGCTGTTGTTGTTGTACTGTTGGCGTACGCTTGATTGCCACAAAACGCAAGTTTTCAAGTATCGAAGTGAAATGCTGCGACATGTTGAATTTTTTTTAGTTTCTTTCACGTTTTCTTGTTCTTCTCTTTTCGAAAATTGATTAAACTTTTTTGAGCTTTTAATAAAAGTTAGTCATTTTTTAGGCGAACAGGTGAAGTGCTTTTTAACAGTTTTAGCTAAAAAATATTTTTTTAAGTAACTTAGGCGAATTTATAATAATTTGTAAGAAATCTAACAGATGTTCATAAAACTTAAATGTATCGAACTTAAATTCAATTAGATTAACTTTCTGAATTATTCAAATTTTTAAAATATATATTTTTGACAAAAAAAATTAATAAGACGCAAAATTGCAGTATTCACTATTTCTATTGCTTAGGTACAAAAAGTATTATTTAACTTTTGTAATAATTAATTTTATTTTTATTAATTGAATGTGGTCTTTTAAGTTTTGCTTAGAATCTTTCTTATGACACTAAAAATAATTTAAATACATTTTTTTAATTACGTTTAATTTACCTAATAGTTGTAGCAATAACTGAGTTCAAATAAAATATTTTAATAAAAAAAATAAATTCAAAATTTAAAAAAATGTTTGAATAAAATAGTAATCCAAATGTGAAACCATCTGACTTCAAGAAATAAAAAACAATCTTAGTTAAGCCAAATTCTAATTATAGAAAAGGAATCCTTGGAGTAGACGTTGCAAAAGCTATTCAAACTGAAATTAGTGCAACAAATGGAGTGAGTTAGCTACCAGCCTTTGAAAACTGCAATTAGACAGGCTTTGTTTGCATAATTTTAATGTCTTAATAATATTCTCTTTGACAAACATGACGCTTTTGAAAATACTATATTGTTGCCATATTTATAATACGATATACATGCTATCTCTATGCTGCCAACGCAATACACTTTGACTAAGCCTTTATACTTCAACTACTGTTCTACTCAGTGTGATAGCCTATTCAAAAGGTTTAGCAAACCAAAATCCGATTAGTTTTTCTATCGCAACCAACAGTGAGGGGAGAACGAAATTACCTCTGAACTAAGCATCAAACTCAGCTGCATATTTAAGAAGGTGACGTTTTATTTTGCAATGACCCCATAAGACTTTCTTATGGTATATAAGTAAGCCATGTTCATTACCAGCTTCATAAATAAATTAATAAAAATAAGTGCTTAATTACTTTGCGTGTTAATAAAATTGTTGTTTTCTGTTGATTAACTTGCATTACACGCGTAAGCGCATTAAGTCGGCTTTATTGTATATGAATTTCTATTTTTTTTTTTACCTATTCGACTTGCACAATAATTTCTGTAGTACATATTAATTTGCCATTGCCTAATACTCACAAGCTTTCCCATTGCCTTACCTTTACTCCGGACAGAGCTGAACTCATAGCTCTGCCATGCACTCACACTTTGAATTTAGCAATGAAGGTCCCAACTCATTACATGCGAAACGAACTTATTTACAATAAACCAGATCTAGTGTGTCTATGCCACTGCAAAGTTTCTGCTTTTTTAACATTCGATTTCACTTCTGGTTTCCCTTTATAGTCGGCCGCTGTCTTTATGGCTTAGCACAGCTAACCAATCACACAACGAAGCGAAGCAACTCGTGCGCAGCACAGTAATGGAATACTCCCAGTGGCATTTTGTAGCAATTAAAAGTAACTTTACGACAATTCTCTGTGCTGTTTGGTTTGCCTTTACTGCATATGTGCTACTGTCTGATTTCGACCGCCTATAAGTATGCAATGTATTATATAAAAATCATTGAAATGAGTTGCGGTGAATCTTAAATGTGTGCATGGGGTTTCACCACAAAATGAAAGCGTGATGCTTTAAAAAAGTTGAATTTTGGCAGTAATATAAGCATAAATGAATTCAACACGCTGTAAAGTGTTGCGCAGCCCTTTGATAATATAATTATAACACCTAAAATACACACAAAAGCCCATATATGTGTGTAAATTATTTAATTGGCTCTTTACGAAATGCGGCAAATGTATTCGTGGCTCATTGAATTTCATGTTGCGCATTTTATGTACCTCGTGTTATAATGAGAACTGAGTGATATGCAAAATCAATAGACGAATTGCCAATGTGTGATAATTTATTGGTAAATCATTTAGAGGCAACATGTTTTCGATTTTAGGATTTATTTCAAAAACGACTGCAAACTGAACAAAACACATAATGTTCGAAATAATTGCGCCAGTAGATAAATAAAGTCAGCTACTGACTCAAGCATGACTGACAGAATTGGCTATTAGGCTATATGCAGAGCGTAGGTTGAGCTTAAAGTTTGTGAGAGATATATCAAATAAGACAAAATATCGATAGAAAAGTTTTGTTCAATACCAAATTAAATTGCTGAGATTTTAAAATGTTCAGTATACTACCTTAAAGGACATTAATTTTTCAAGTAGCTGCACATTTCAACTCCACTTCTCACTACAACTCATCTCTTTATAAATACAACTATGAAATGCATAGTATGACATATGGTGGCAATAAAATTTCACCCTCACTCTTTATAACTTGAACAAAGTTTATATGCTGTCTTTTGGCTATAAGTTACACCGCAATGAAATAAGTCGCATCCAATACAAAGTTTTGCGGCACTATACCGTAATTAATGTTTGGCCTAAATAAGTTTAACTAAAGTAAAATTGCCGCCAAGAGAATGGTACGTAATTGAATGAGTATACCCTTATATAACCAAAAAGAAGATGAAGAAGAAGAATCATTTAACTGGTAGACAAATTATTTTTAGTCAACCTTAAGTTTGTCTTTAAAATCTAAAAAGAACAATGCAATAATTCTCAGCCCGCACCAGCCAATGCTTCGACGCAATGTAATAGCACTGCACACACTTAAATGCCGAGCAATTAGAAAAATACTTCATCAATTATAGACAAACCAATTAAGGAAACTAAGTCAAACATGCAACACGTAGCGAAGAAGCCACCGCGCAGCACTCAACGCTTGCCCCAAAAATTCGATTACAGTTAATTGATTGATTAGCATGTCTAGGCATGGCAATACGGACTAACAAATAATTCGTAGCAATTTAATATAAAGAGCCGAGTCGAGTTCATTGTGGCATCAAGCCACTATAGTCAAGTAAACACAAATAGGGGTCATCATGGGCATTTACTTAAGCAATTTACGCAAATAAAACAAAGCCATAATGCATTTGTTACGGTCAGCAACAACAAACAGGCGTAATAATAATAGAGTCAAAACAGCAAATCCTTAATGCCAGGACATACGTTTAAATTGATTTTTGCTTTACTATGCATAACTGAGTGACGCACGCTGTGCGTAGGCAATCAAAATAAATGCTTATGCGTTCTGTACACTTTGCTTTGGTTTCGATTTCAATCGAATTCAATTCGAGTTTTTATTTTGCATATGTTTGAGTTGTGTTTGTGCTTACATGACAGTCAGAAGGCTGTGCAGACGTGCAGGCTGGCAGCCAGATGGGGATGCTGTGTTATTGATATTTCCGGCATAATAGAAAATATGCCAAAACCAGTCAAATGTTAACATTTTTGTTTACTGATTGCGTTTGTGTTGAAATCGAAAAATAGAATGATAGCCTGATGCGATATTCGAAATTTTCGATACAAAATACCTTTAATGTGCTAAGCTACTGCGCCATGGCCACTTCAGTACGGCATGGCATGGTCTGCACGTTATCGAGTATGCATTAAAATCATAGTAAGAGCAGCAGTTTGGCGTATGCTTTGTCAATTACAAACAATAGCATCAACAACAACAACAACATTGCAGCCACTGCCAACAAGGCCAGCAAACACTTGAGCCTGCTAATAAAGTCAAATTGTTATGCGCCTTTGTGTATGCTATAGAAAAACATAGAAAAAAAGAAATAAAAGAGAAAAATTTATGCCTTTGCGATTTGTGAGCAACAGCTGCTGGGACAACAAATAAATAAATGAGGCGACATTTCTGACGTTTCCCAGAAGCAAAAGTTATTGCAACATGTGAAAAAATACAAGAAAAATGGCTAAACAACAACGCAACACAGAAAACATGAAGTATTGGCACAACTTTGATGTGTTAATGCCAGACCCCTTCTACGAAGTGTACATGGCACCATGCACATATGTATGCGTGAATGTAAGCATGTTTCATACATTGCCTCATGCAAGCAGCTGTCGCTGCTTTGCTTTCCGCCTGCAGACTGCTTGGCTTTCTATTTTTTGCTTTATATTTTGTCAACTTTACGCTTACGGCATATGAAAACGCGCAAAAAACCAACCTTTTTATTTCAGCGCCAACCTTTAACACGTGGCTTAATGCTTTGGGTTTCTCATAATGTGATTTTAATACGCTACATGTAGGCATGAAGTAAGCAGATTGAGAAAAATATGTTACCAAAACCAGTTACACGCAGACTTCAAGGATCTTTGAGCACCCTTTTCATGCATTTTGCATTTTACTTTCTGGCAATTTCAAAATGTGTAAAAGCAAAATTTAATCACAACAATCCGTTTCCTTTTTTTTTTTGGAACTTTTAAATCGCATTTATTAGTTATTTTGTGCAGAATCCTTATGTCTTATCTGCATTCGGTAAAATATAAAAAATGATTTTCATAAGAGGCAACTTCGAAAATATTCAGAAGATTTCAGATTTCTAAACGATAAATAGTGAAACTTGCTAGTTTAGTTGAAAAAGTGATATTTTGCGCATCAGAGCTACTTTGGTTTTCTATTATTACTGGCCAAATAACAAATGATATGCTTATGTGATATTCAACTTAATCTTTCATCGCAAACCCAAGAACATGTATGTTGACGTATAATATTCAATATATGAGGTCGTTTTTTGCTGAAAAAGTGGTAACGCACGAATGACAGGCCATTATATTCAAAAACTTAAGCGAAATGCCATTAGAAATAATGTAAGAAAATATTAATTACATAGTTCAAAAATTTACTCTTAACTCTTTGCAGACTGATTTGGCATATAAAAAAGTGTGTGACTACAAAACACACAAGGTGAAGGCAACCCTAGGCTAATCATCGCAGAAGTCTTTTGTCAACTTTTAAAGATTTTCCTTCTGGATTTCTTGACTTTAGAAAAGTTTCAGCTAACTAAGCTAAATATTCTATATTGTTTTGAATCGAACCAAACATATACTGCTTGCGTATTGATTTTGTCGTAGTCACTAGCACAATTGGCAACTACATCTCATTGTTTCAGAACGAAAGGAAAAGTAAATGAAACTTTAACTAAACCGCGAACTAATCGTAAAACAATCCATCAAAGAACAACTTTTAATTGTAATTTATGCGCGCCATTAAGCCGTATATTTTACATAACGATTTATTCACAATCAATGGCTTTGAATAAGCTAACAACAAAACAATGCGCAGAAAAAGGAACAAAAATAAACAAATAAAATGTAGGCGAGTGGTAAATTTAAACATTATCTTGCGTAATAGACTTGTACAAAATAAAATCCAAATTGACGGCTGTAAACGCAAAAGGCAAAAGCCAAGAAAAAACACAAAAACAAACATTTGCAGTCAAAAAAAAAAAGCATCGAGGGAAAAACTAAACGAAGATTTCTGCACGTGTGTGCAAATCGGCAGTCAGCCACTTTCAGTTGGCAAGTGTCCTGCCCTAAACTGAGAAAACAAGTGAACCAAAAAATAGAAGCGTAAAACTAAATTTGAATAAAGAAACAGATAAGCATGTAAATGCGGTATGCATTACATTTTCATAGTTGTATAACAACGACAGGCGAATAAAGGAAAAGTATTGCATAAAAAAGATAAACGCATCTACGAGTAACCGGTTGCCGTACGTGTCTGTTGGAGTGCCACATGCGTGTGTGTGTGTGTGTGTGTGTATGCGCAAATATCTTTCGCACAATTGCAAAGCCAACGCCTTTGTACGATGCCACAAAAATCCGCTTGTCAATATTCTAACACCAACATAAAGATACAAATTGAAAAATGCTCAAACTGAATGCCTTGTTATGCTGCTGGCGCCATGTCGTATTTTAAGTGTACACTGAGAAGAATAACCGAAACCTGTGTACTTAAAAAAATTTGCCATACCCAAATTGTGGATGTAAAAGCTTTAAAACTGATTAATAAACGCCAACTTTAAGAATAATTCTAGAAAAAAACATTATGGCAACAAAACAAGACAGACTCGACTGAGCAGTCTACCTACTATGGCTAATACCGATTAACAATTGTGTTTTTGTCAGTTCATTTTCCGAAGCTTGAAACGTTTCGAGTATTTCGAGGCATATTCAAGTTTGAGCGAATCAACCCAAATTATTTTGTAATTTTTTCGAGTGCCTAATTTTGGTTAAGCGCTAATATATACATATATAATAATAAACTTGTAACTCGAAACTGTAAAGTGTTGTGTCCACAAAAAATAATAGACTTCAACAGAAGTCAAAGCAGATAGCACGAGAGCCAGCGGCTCCATCCAAGCGTCCTTTCCGTCAAAGTACACATACTACAAGTCGACCGTACAAAGAAAGAAAAAAAGGAGCTGCTGTTGAATACACGTTGGCACGCTGGCTATTTGTGAAAACTTTGTGACTTCGTTCCTGTTGCCATTTTGTGGTCATATTTGATTTGGTCTTATGTTGCCCTCATTTCCCTGGGTGCATTTTACGTACTCTGGGTTAAGGTAAACAACTTGCCAAAGACAATCAGACAAACAGACGGACTGCTTGTCTGAGCGACTGTGTGACTGAGTGACTGGCTGACAGGCAGGATTTGCATGTAAAAGGTTCCATAAGAAATTGTTAAAAGGCTGCGCGCGTAGCGATCTCACATGCTTTGAATTAATGTATTAATGGTGCCTTCGAAGGCGTGCAAACGCTACGTGTCTGTTGTGTATAAACAGAACAACATTTTTCTTACCACTTATTACGCACACTAAGGACTTATACAAAGCTTTGTTTCGTTTCCTTTTCCTTTTTGTTCTTTTTTGTTTTTATTTAATATTTATATAATGTGTTGTTGTCGCCGTGTACGCTCTGCACATAATGCATATTGTTTGCTTTTTAAACAATTTTTTATTTGAAATTATTTCGCATCAGCTGTGTTTGTATCAAAGCCCGTCGCTCTTTTTGGTTTTTTTTTCCTGATTTTTTTTTTATTTATTTATTTTTATTTACTTTCTGAAATTGTGTTTTTTTTTTCTCATCACTCACATAGCTATGCGAAAAGGTATTTATATTTCAATATGAGCTTTGTAAGGCTATACAGGTAACAACGCATGACATATGGTAAGCTTTATAAACAATTGTAAAGGACGACAGGCTATGTTGATTCTAACTTCCTTGTTGACAAACCCCGCAGGCTTCTTGAATTTGCAAAAAAATTTATTCGGTATTTAAAGCATATTTAAGTGTGTTATAGGTTCACAAACGCTTATAAATTTCTGACTTAAATAAATGGACCACATAAAGCTTCGAGCAAATCTAGAAACTAAAATCAGAGGATTTAAAACTTTATTGTTTTAATCTAAGGTGTTTGTATATTATATACAGTCCCAAATAAACATTTCAAGACCGCGCTTACAGAGCGATAAGCGAGTTCAGGATAGAAAAGAAAAAAAAAACACATTTAGTATAAATCACCGAAGGATCTGTAATGTGGGCTTTGATTATAAGAAATTAATAGAAGTAATACTTTGTAAATGCTGCAGCTTTTAATAATTTGACATCAGACCTGCTTTAAAACTCAAAAAGCACATATTCCATTTTTTTTTATTTTTGTTTTTTTTTATGCTTGTTGACTTGTAAAGCGTTTTTGGGAAGTGCGGCCGCATGGGAATTCTGTTGCTTCACTCGCTTTAATTTTGTTTATTTTTGCAAAAAAAAAACACAAAAACATAAATCAAATTGCAAACAATTTTTGATATTTTGTGCATACAGCCAACTTGCTTTCAGTTTTATTTCACTTTCCTGTGAGTAAATAGAGTATTTAAACATTTGTGTTTATTTAATTGAATTATTAAGTTAACTGCAAATATGGACATACCAGCAATTTTTGAAATCAGAAGTTGGCTTTAAAATGCTATGCAGCAAAAATTTTACTTTAAACAACATTTTTGTTTATATTGTTAGAAATTTCATATCCGATTACAATTGAAAGCAAAGAAATTTGGTTTTTTTAACTTGTCTTGCAGCAAGTTTCCTTTTGCCACAAACAACAAATTGAAAAAACAAATGCTGCAATAAAATTTATTGTTAGAGTAAAGTAGGAAAGCAAGAAGCCTTAACCAAATAAACATTTTTACACATTCAAGAGGCAATAAAACATTCGAATTTTACACTTATGAATCAAGTGTTTAATGGGTTCAGCACAAGAACAGGTGCAGCGTGATGATAATCAGGGTGAAGTTTCCCACTAACACATTACATAAAGTAAATTGATGTAATCTTGCTTGTAACTCAGCTGTTGACAATCAAAAGGAAAAATTTATGACAAAATGTTTTTTATGTTTGTTTAGTGTCACCATTGGTTAATTATTTCAACTAAAACCACAGCTATTTTAAAATTTAATTTGATTACAGCTTTTATATTTCATATTTTGATCAAAAATTCTAACACAAGAATGACATACTTTGTGTCAAAACTATTCTTAAAAAATTTATTACTCTTTAAAAAAACTAAATAAATATAAAAGTTACGTTATCTGAGGTTCTCAACATTTCCGAGCTTATAGTGTATAAATATAATTTTTAAAAAATTTGACTACTTATAACGATTACTGCAGTTTGGAAATAAGCAGTAACTCAGAAATACTTCAACTTGCATGAAACTACATTTAATATCTCAAACGCATTGCAAAGGATACTTAATTTTAAATAAATGTCAAATAATATATAAATTAATTGAGAAATCAATCAATTTCGGGAATAATTAGTTACAAGTCACACACTCAACCGACGGCTGTAAGCCAAGAAGTCATTTGTTATTGCAGCATATTACCAAGTTGTGGAAACTTGCATATTAAACTGCTAATTAAGTGAATCACTTTGACAGTTCAAAGTTATCAAATTCAGCAAAATTTATGATGGAAAGTGATTTAGCCTGGCAAGCGGCTGCATCAAAGCGGCTCAACTGGATTAATGCCTTTTTGAGCGCGCTAAGCAACAGCAGCACCAACAGCGGCAGCAGCAGAGGCAGCAGCATCAATGCCAGTGGCAATAAATTTAATTAATTATCTCAAATCATTTATAATGTGCACGCGCCGGGACACACATACAACGTTTAACTTAAAACGTTATTTTAATTACTCACAAATTGTACATAAAGTTGCTTTCATTTGGTAAATTGAGACGGAGGAGCCGTCGTCGGAAAGCAGGCGAATAGTGCATCGTCGAACTTTTTAAAAAATCAAATAACTTTTAATTTTGTGGGAAATCGTTAACCTGTTTTGATAGCGTAAAAACATGTTCTACACGACAACAACACTTTAACAAACCATTTAAAAAGTAAAAGCAAAACTAACTGTAGCATACATACAAGCGCAACATGGACCCTTCATTGAGCGCGCAGTCAAGCAAAAACTTCTGCTGACACTTTTTACAGTAAAATTAGAAAACAATTAGCAATGATTCGTTTGAAGCAAAGTCAAGAAGCAATAATAAAAAAAATAAAAGGAAAATTACATTACGATCACAGCTTCAATGAAAGGCTGAGATTTAAGTTCACTGAGCTTTCTGCTCGACGCCTTTTGTTAGACACTTTGGTGCCCTTCAAATGTCATATTTCGCACATGTCAAAATGATTTTGTAATTTGTTCTTTATTTTTTCACTACTGTTTTTTCTTTTTTATTGCCAGAACTTTGCTATTTGCACACAAGTCATGCATTTTTTCGGTTTCTTACATTTTTTTTCTCTACTTCACTCTGCTATTAGCAAAATTAAAAATTCTTGCGCTATTTTTAGTTATATCCTTGTGCGTTTTGCAAGAGAATAAATTCACTAAACTGAAATAGTTTCACTTTTTTTTTTTTTGTTTAATTTCATTTTATTGTAGGTGCAGCTAATGCTAAGCTTTCCAGTAATCATAATTTTTACATGAAATATCTTTTTTTATTTGTTTGAAAGCTGTAAGCAAAAGATTCGAAATAATTCTGCGCTTTGGGGATTTTATAAAACTTTTTTAATGCAAAATAAACTTTACTTCTATTATTAGTCTAAGCTTCACAAAGGAAAAAATTATGAAAACTAGAACTCATTAAAAATTTATAAGGTTCCTGTGAAACATTGCACCTATTCAAAGCTCTCCTTACAATTTTTCCTCTAAATATTATGAAATGAAAAAAGAGAACGTAGTTCATCAGTATTTCAATTACGACTAAATATAATATCAGTTTTTTTTTTTTTTAATTTCCACAATATACATAACTTAATCTCATAACAATAGTTTGCCATATTTTCATGCAAATATCAAAGCTATATTATTTCGGATTCACTAGACTTATTATTTTAAGGTATTTACAAAACCCGTAAATAAAAACTTTTGCCAAACAGACCCACAAATTTTTTGTTTTTGCATTAAATAAAGCATTTAAAAAATTATAAATCATAAAAAACATGTAAAAATCATTTCGTAGATCTTTCGACAGATTTTCTCAAAAAGGATCAGTTATTTGCAATACTTAAAAATTTCAAACGGATTTACTTTATTTTTAGTCGTTTATTCCTGTTTTCAATACCCACGAAATCACGATTAGCGTATATAATATATAATATATGCCAATGTGTATGTATACCATGCATTAATGTGTAAATTAGCCAATTTTATATTCTCTTTTAACTATGAATATTATTTTACTTAAATTTTCTTTAAAATTAGTCTGACCTTGTTCTTAGAAGTTGCAATAATATTTCAAAATTTTCAACCTTTATTGTTAAAAACTACACAGACGTTTTACTATAAATTACACTTCAAAAGTAATTTTATTTTCTTGTTTAATATTCTTATCACTTTTTTTTCTTTGTTTTTTTAAAATTTGATTACTTTATTGTGTTCATTTATTAGAAATTATAATGTTTTACGAAAAGTGTAATATTTTTAACATTTTCTAAGAATGTTTAACAATTTTAATTGCACTGCTCTTTTTTTAAAATGCTACTTATTGCTTGCTTGCTTTAACTTTCACTTTTAAAATTTAATTTTGATTTAAGCCTTGTTTTTAGTTTTAAGCTTCTTTTTTTTTTTGTTTTCTGATCCTACGTTTTCAAACGCCGCGCTTCAACTAAAGCCAATGCACAACCGCAGCATCCTTAAATAGCAAAATCGCACAGGTGCGAATTGAAAGGATGCTAGTGGTTCGTGTCCTCGCTGTGTTGCATGTCAGCAATGCCAACAGCATTGGTGTAAAGTTCGTGCTTAAATCACTTACCCATTTTCATGGCAACTTTCCATTCAGCGAATTCCGTTGTTGGGCCCACGCAGCTTTTTCGGAATTGGAAGTTTGTTTACATGTTAACAAGCAACAAGTCGGCAGTTTCTGGTTAAGACGCACGTGACCGGCACTGGAATGTGATTTTTGTTTTCTGGTTTACACTAAAGCTGCCTATTGTTGAAAACAACGCATCTTATCGCAGCCATTACTTATCACAAATATATAAATCATTCAACTTTGATCTTGTCGAATAAGAAAA
The DNA here is from genome assembly GCA_037044495.1 of Stegana nigrithorax. Lineage (NCBI taxonomy): Eukaryota > Metazoa > Arthropoda > Insecta > Diptera > Drosophilidae > Stegana > Stegana nigrithorax. The sequence goes on from JBAMBQ010002580.1 coordinate 706,614, forward strand.
TATAAGCGGAAGGACGACTTTTAAAAATTTCACTGAACCAGAAAATTATTATACTTTGAGCAACACTACATTTTTTAGTGGCAGATACAGCGACGTACCAACTCCAAAGCAGCTTCTTGAAACCGCGAACTGCCATTTAGTGCTGCTGACACTACAGTCAGAATGTTAGGTTTCTCTTAGACGGTAGATGAAAGAGACTACCAATGCCGCTAGCTGTTGCAGTTTTCATTCAAAATTAGCTAGAAAAATTCATTGAAAGAAAACATTTTTTTTTTACTTGCGCTTTTATTTTTATTCATATTCTTTTTTTAATGTCTAATTGTAGCGCAACGCATTTTTAACGTGTTTGCTGCTGTAAAAAATGCGATAAATCTTAATATATATATTTTCTTCCCATCAAATGTTACAAAATAATAACAAACAATCTTAAAAATAATATGAACCTTTCACTTAAAAACTAAATAACTTTCAGCCGCAGTTTGATTAATTCGTCTGAACAAAAGAAAATTCGTGTGACTACTATTGATTCTTGCTAACAAAACCCATTAAAGATTTTATTAGTTTTAACCCTCCCGTTAAGTGTGTATCACCGCTTGCAAAATAGACATCTCACTTGCTTGGGGTAGGTTGGTTTGTTTTTTTTTTTTTTTTCGTTTTTTTACTTGCTTGGTTTCTTATATGGATAATGAATGGTACATAGAAAATGTTTTCGACATGCTTACAAGATGATGACGTGCGCCAGGCGATGTTACGCATACCCAGTTGCGATTCGTTGTTGCAGGTACAAGTAGACGATGCTGCGACATGTGGTCCAGTACGTTAACTTCGACACTTTTTACTCGTGAAGCGATCAACTGTATGTACTGCAGTTGGGCGCCATTTTCGACTTTTTCCAGCTGCGAAGCTATGAGTCTTTATCTTTTTGCAGCGTGGAGTGTACGCTCAACAAAGCTCATTGGTAGTCACGTGGTGCGGTTGTTGTGTGGCCATTTGCAACAACGTTTAGATGTTTAAGCCAGTGTGATTTTTGTACAGTACATATTACAATAGAAAAACAAATTATTAGTAAAAACCTTTGAAAAAATTATGCTTTCACATTGAAATGTTTGAATTAAAAAAAAAAAACTGTTTCTTTTTGATTGCTTAAAATTAGTTCAAACAGAGAAATATTTTTTTAGTAGGACTTCACATTTTCGTTGCGAGCACGATTAGGATATTGTGCAGATACAGGCGTGTAATGCCTTTGATCTATTTGCGATACGACTGAGTTTATTTATTAGACAACGACTTTTAAGCCGAAATTTCTTTACTTCGACTCAAAAGTCGTTGCCAATTTTTGTTCTGAAGACACAGTCAAGAAAAGTTTGGGAGGATAAGATTTGGATTCAAGTGAAACGTCCTCGTAAGCACTGCAAACCAATGGAATGCACAGCAAATCCGACAGTAGTTCACCCACTGGTCGTCTTCTGAATCGGCTCAATTATTTTAGCACGAGAAGTACGCCGAACGATAGTTTATTATATCAACACATTCGTGGAAATAGTGCAGCTGACGATTCCCGCATTTCTTTTCGCTGCACATACAGCGTGTCCATCCAAAGCGCTGAATGATCTGAAAAGTCTTATTCCCTTGCATGCTTGCTGTTAGGCACTCCAGCTCATAGCTGTGCTATGAGTCGCTTCAGCACATAGCTCCACAATTGTTGTAAAAAGCCTCCATTATAATATCCTTCGTTATAAGCTGAAATGTAGAAAAACGCCTAGCACCATTCTCAAGCGCTGTCCACGCACATACTGCATATCCTTAATCCCTCATGATCTTCGGTGCATAAAGTGCAAAATCATACTAAAAGGCTTCGCGTTTGCGGTGTTCGCCATTTTTAAGTCCTATAGTGTTTTTTGGGATTTGTTTTTTGTTTCTTTCTGTTTTTTCTTTTTACACACACACAGTATTCGCAAGCATAATAAAAAAAAAGTTCAATATTCCTATCGCTTTTAGCGCGTTTGCAATAAATAAAGGGGCCGAGGATTAACATTACTAAACGAGTCCTTAAACAATTTGATTGAAGTCACAAACACTAAAAGCACGTGAGAATTAAGTGCTCTTTTTAAATGTTGTTTTTTTTTTTTTTGCAAATTTGAAGACGCGGTTGTTTTTAAATTATTCGTAATAAAAATGAAGAACGAAGTTGATGAATTGGTTTTGTTGAGTTGCACGCAGCACCGAGTCGATATAGTTTGTTTGAATCCTATAGAATAATTTTTACGTATTACGACAACTTCTCTGCAGCATATTTTTGGACACACGAAAAATATTCGCGCGTGGAATTACTGTTGCGGACAAAATTTTAGATTAACTATCACGGTTTCACGAAGCTTTGTAGCCAGGTAAAATTAAAACATGCTCATATCGCAATAGTTGCAGAGTTTTTACAATCGATTTGCTCTCCATTCGCGGAACTAATAAAAGTCAAACTAAATGTAGACAGCCACTCTTTGCACTTTTCTTCAGACTCAAAAGCCAACAAGTTGCATACATATGCAACGCTAAGCGATGGGCGATAACTGAAAAAAATCATATTAATAATTAAAAGATTACTTTTAATTTAAAGAAAATGTATACGCACGATTTAATAATAAGACGCAAGGCAGATTTACGCTCACGCTCGACAAACCAATCAATCAAAAAGCCTGACATAAGCGGCGCCGATTTATATAACTGAAAGAGTTTGCAATAGTTGCCTAAAGCCCATGCTGAACGGAATTGCAATGCGTGCGCAATCACAGGAATTTCATGTTGATCTCGCCTAATCGAACGCAGCACGGTAGTAATGTCTGTAAGTTTTGAATTGAAAATTAAATTCAGATTGAAACTCCACCACAAGTGTGCTTACCCAAGGTATTCTTTGTAAAAATATAATACAAAATACGATACGCAATGAACTCCAAAGCATTGCTACTTTCGCCCAATTCATTGTAAAGCATTTTTAATTGAGTCTGGCATTGATTGAATTCCTCGTGATCGCCCTTCTCCATTGCAATGCGTGCATGGGTTTCATAGACTTCGACAGTAAATTTATCACGTATACCTTGGACCTAAAGAAAAATAACCCAAAATAATTGATCAGGCTGCATAAAGTCACTGCATTGTTCACATACAGTTAAATCCTGCCTGATAGACTTCAGCTGATCACACGCATAGAAATAATCCTGGTTTGTACGCCACTTTTGCTTGACATTATCCAGCGAATGTGTTAGGACCTCAACGGGACGTACCTCTGACGGCATGGGTGCTTTGGTCAGACGCAAGAAAGACTTCTCGAGATCCCTACATGTGCCCACAATATGTAAATCTAACAAGTCTAGACCAACGGCATCACCCTCAATATCTTCATAGAAAGAACGAGATTTTTTCTGCTGCTGCTGGTTGTGTCGGTTTTGTTGCTGCTTTGATGTATGATTAAACGGTGAACTTGCAATAGCCACGACAGATTTCTTAGCGCTTGGATTTTGCGCGAAACGAGCCGCACGCTGTTGCAAGCGCGCTGTATCATCATCAACAGCACCGCCAATCGACGATGAATAAAGATGTGCCTTCGATTTATTATTTGCTGCTGCAGCTGCAGCGGCTGCTTTCTTATTTTTCTTATTATATAATTTTTGTTGTTTCTTAGTTAACGAATTGGAGCCGTTAAAGCTCAGATAATCAGCTGAACGTTGTTCAGCCGAATCAGAAGAACTCGACGAAGTACGACGCATTTTACGGCGTGGACTGATATCCGCACTGCTACTGCGCGAACGCGAACGCGTATTACGTTTTTTATTGTTGTAATATTTTGAAGAAGAAGTTGACGATGCGGGTGAACTGCATAAAAAGAACTTATTATATATCAGTAAAGGTTTATAAAATACTAAAAACAACTCACCGTGATCTGCTGTTGGAATAACGTCTAACGTTACCGAAGCTACCACGTAGCCCAATGCGTTCAGTTATTGAACGTTTTTGATTATTTGAAGAATTTTGATTATTCTTTAATTGTTTTTGCGGCGAACGTTGTTGTTGCTGTTGTTTTGTTACGAAATTATTCCGTTGTTGCGGAGATTGATTTTGCTGCTGTTGTTGTTGTTGATGTTGAGGCTGCTGTTGTTGCTGTTGCTTCGACACATTATGCAATTTCATGGTTATATTATTACGTTCACTATAAACGCTCGGCATGGGCTCATTATCCCAATCACGTGTCCACAGCTCATTACGATTTGCGGCAGCCATAATCTTTCCTTTTAGGCAGATATCGATCTGATCTTTATCCAAATCTGTTGAACATTTTGCATAACAACGCGCAACGTAATGATTTAAGGTTTCGGGCCAGCTATCGCTGGAACTTTGAAATACATTTGGCTTCTTAAAAGGTCCGATGATTGGTTGTTGCTGCTGTTCATTATGGACATGATGATTTTGATTATTTGATTCTACGATATCCTCAATTTGCTGCTGCTGTTGTTGTTGCTGTTGATATCCTTGCTGTGTTACGGCCAAACCTCCAGGCAAGGGTGGTGGTGGCTTACTTAAATCAGGCACAACAGGCAACGGCAAAATTGCTGGTGCTTGTGACATATTTAAGTGATATCCATTTTGTGGTTGTTGTTCATAAGATTGCTGCTGCTGCTGCTGTTGCTGTTTATTTTTATTACGTTTTCGCTTCTTTTTGCCTCCAGTATTGTTGTTCATATTGTTCTGATTAATATTATTGTGATAGTTCAATGACATATTCATCTGCTGTTGTTGTTGTTGCTGCTGCTGCTGCTGCTGTTGTTGCGCTTGCAATGGATTTGGTGCATTGGCTAAACGCTTTTGATTATTTAAATTAAAACGTATACCTCCGAAATTCTTTTGCTGCTGTTGTTGTTGCTGATTTGGTTGGTTTGGTGGAGGAGGTGGTGGACCCGTAGGCAACGGGGGCAACTGCTTATCGGCGGCTATGACAGCATTACTAAAACCTGGCGGCGCATTTGAGGCGCAAACCGTGGAAGTGACCTGCTGTTGCTGCTGTGCTTGTTGTTGTTGCTGTGCTTGTTGCTGCTGCGACGGCATGCTGTATCGCATCATATACTG